>JBBPCZ010000115.1:18738077-18769894 GCA_037974445.1 Brycinus macrolepidotus | reverse complement strand
GCGTATGTATCTCAGTTGTGTGGAGGGCCTTTTGGCTTTCATCAAAGAGCATTTTTATCATTTCTTGATTAGCTTTTTGGACAGTTATCCTGTTCATTACTTTTTTCTGTTTTGTATTTATTGAATTCTAATAGGATTATTAATAATGACATCTAACTAAAAATGTTCAGTTGTGCATATTATAAATGTAACCAACAAGTAATATTCATACTCCCACCCCACAGTATCAATTAAAAGGTAACCACTGCTTACATGCTCTGACTGAAGACCAAAAATCATTTTGGTGTCTCTTCTCTTTAGTCATCTACTATTTAAGTCTGCTAATGACAATAGAAGCGAAATAGCTTAGTGCTACAAGGCTACATAGCACTTGTGAAGGAAAAGGCTCGAAAAAGAGGAAACATCTGCAAATCCATTATGTCAGCTTGTATCATTTAGAGACTGCATCATAATAGTGTTTCATACTGATGCAGTAAAACCTTTTTCTCCGTGTTTATTACTGTCTGTTATGTTTTACATACCTGTAAGATGACTATGAATGCTACATTTGGCTATTTAGCAGCAATCTATAAGCTGGTTATTTGGTTGTGAAAATTCCCAGGAAAATGTCTAGATACTTACTGCAACCCAGTTCTTTGGGTCTACATGTTCTATCCAGCCCACTCAACAGATGTGGTGCCTAAAATCTGTCATGAGAATAGTTCAGCCGTGTAATAACCCCTTACAGGCGTGATTTCCCGAACATATCAGGTTAGGAAAACATTAACGCAATGCAAAATGAGCACATAATGACTGGATATATCTAGGACAGAGCAGTCACCTTGGATCCAATCATCAAGATTGGAGAGAAAGTTGAATGCCAGAGAAGAGTAAATATGTCAACAGTTCTAATAATTATCACTTTATCTGTGTTTTCAAATCAGCTAACAGGGTTCAAGTGAGGTAAACAAGTCAACACATCCACAACATCAGTCACAACTAAAGTGTGACTAAACAGTTGTTTGAAGCTGTATTCATAGAAACATTCATAATATAATTCCTGATGGAAACATGAACCAACTGGATGTGAAAGAGGAAATGCCTTACTGGCAAGTCTAGGAAGAAAATGTGTCTGAATAATTTTCAATCATTACCAAGCTATTTCCTCAGTTGATTCAGCACCTATGACTGTGCTGGCTGTCTTTTGTTGATTTGTTTTCTTTCTCTGACTAAACAACAATTAGACTATTTTGGGACCAAAAAAGGCAAAATAATACACAAACATAAGTTTTAATGATATTACACAGCAGTGGAATACAGACAAAGCAAAACAATATGCAAGCTATGTTTGTTATTTGTACAAATTAAAAAGTCTGGTAATTCTGGTAATTTTGTCAAAAAATGAGAACACACAGTACTGAATGTTATTGTAATCAATGCTAGCATTCCAAAATGAATGCAGTTTAATCACAGCTTTCAGTTCAGGTCAAGCCTACACATTTACAACACTAGAACTGGGAGGCTCCCTACACCTCTGTGACCTAGAATAAAAAAAAAAGCAAGATACCCTGAGTTTGGTAAGGAAATTGTCATTTTTCTACATCCAGATTGGTCTGCAGTAGGGTTTTGGAGTAAGTGAAAGGGTGTCTTCAACCCTCAGTGCTGCTGCCACCCCTTAAATATACCTACATTGGCATATTTAAGAACCTACACTGGCATGAGTAGGAATAACGAGGGAGCAGGCAGGCCTGATTATTCCTAAGCAAGGTCATATAACAGGCACGGAATGTGAGGCCTTTTGCGGACCATCCAGTGCCGTCTATGTTCCAGGTCTCTTACGATGCTTCACTGTTCCAAGATAATAATATCTAACTAATAAACCAAAATCACACTGCATCGGTACTGAAGAGGTCAAGAGTTCAAATGGCTTTCATGACCTCAAGAATCTCTTTTATGGGAAGTTTTATGCAGTGGAAAGTGAGAAGCAGATGTAATAGTGGAGTTTCACTTCCTTCAGTTCCTTCACAAATGACGTATTAATCAAAGATACACAGCTTGAGTTATGACCTATTGAACCATCACAAAAATGTTGAAACATTTCACTTTTGAAATCAAATGTACTGTCATTTGGTCTGATCAGGGATGATTCATGGTCTTGAGTGGACCTGGAGCACAAGCATCTTTGGATCCTCAGGCCAAACACTAACACTAGCACATACATGCATCCACCCATCCACCCATCCATCCATCCATACATATATACATACATACATACATACATAAAACAAGACCTGAAAACAGATTTGACTGTAATTCACATTTGTTTTGTGTGCATTTTATGTAATGCTTTCTTAAATGTTTTGGCAATAAAAAATGCCTTATTAATGTGCAATATGCTGTTGTGTCTACATCATAACCTTGTGTTTTTTGTATAAGATTTGTTCCATTTTTTTAAAGCCGGAGTGCATCGTAAAGCAAATATAGAAGCAGTTCTCTACTGAATCCAAATACACAGGTAGTCTTACATACATGTAGAGAGAAGCAGTCCTACATTCAGTGAGGGGTAATTGCTAAAACCACTTTCACACATATAAAACATTCCTACTTGAATGACTACAAATTCCTGAATTAATCATTTTAAACTTGATAGGTCTGACACATAACATTTCTACATGTATTTAATAATATATACATGTTTGAGGATTGTTCGTTTAGTGCTTAGATCTGCAGTAGATAATCACAAGTATTTGAGCTCATTTGGGTCTGTGGCCTCTGGCAGTTCTAGGCAGTCCTAGGGGCAAATATTTCACTACACACAGATCAGGAAAGTACTGAAAACAGTTCTAAAGGCAAGGGAGCTCTTTATTCACTTTCTAAGAATTTTTGTGTTATTTGTCCAACACATGCATATCAGATAACGTTTTACTCCATGTCATACTTTTTATAAAATAGGACAGATTTTCAGGATCAAGAGGATTGAGGAATTTTTCAGAGGAAGAATGAAACATATTCCTTTCCTCACTCGCACTTTCTGAGTAATAAAATTCAGCCGCAGGTGACTGTTGAAAACTTATGCCTTCCAGCCTTGCATTGTTGAAGGACACACAGCCCTCTAACCCCCTCCCCCCATCAGACACACACATACACACACACACACACACACACACCACTCCCCACCCCACTATGCCCAGCCCCCAAACACACACAAGCACAGTTCCTAAGAATGTCAGTGACGTTCTGGCTGCACTACAAATAAATTCACGCTCCACAGCTGCTGCACTGCTGAAACATTGAGGAAGGCAGATCATCTCAGTGTTCTGGAGGACATCATCACATCTCACCTTACTCATCAGTATGGGTGAGTGTCAGCTTCACTTTCTAACTGCCTTTCCTTCCTCTTCCACAAACTTAAACCCTCATAATACACTCAGAATATGACTTTAGACATAAACTATGAAACTGCATATTAAACTTTATATTTAACTTTATATTAAAGTTAATTGCTTTGACAAAGCAGAGCAGAATGCATGCACATTGTATTGGCTTCAGCATTTCAAAAATGTAGCGCCTGCTGCCCAGCTATGCAAAGCCTGAGTGACTGCAGGACTGATTGTGGTTCCAGACAGTGAAGTTATTAATGTACTTTAAGCAGAATATGAAAATTAATTTTCCACAAATGCTAGATAGCCTAAGTGTATGTGTCCATTTGAATATTTTGTAATATGGTAAAGGTGTTCACACACACACAAAGTTTTATATAGTACAGTCAGGAAGCAAGAAGGTTTTGTAAGTTGTTACTGTAGTAGAGCCCTTTGTATTTAGCTCCATTTCTCAAAAGAGTGAAATAAGGCAAGACATTATGGGTAAAAATGAAGATTTTTGGTCTTGTCAATCGTTTTTCAGATGTCTCAATAAATAAAATGTTCTGAAACAGTAATTAAAACTGCCAAAACTGAATAGAAATATATTTACTGCAGTGTTATTATATATGTATGTATGTATATATTTATTTATTTTTGCAGTATGTCATTAACAGACTTGTTTGAGTTTAATAATCACTTGTGTGTCTGATAAGGCTTTAAAAAGAGCAGCTTAAAAGTTTACCCTTTTTGGCTTGTTAGTCGCATGCCAATGAACTCTTTAATCTTTCGAACATCCCTGTTTAGGCCCCTGTGCCTCACAATGAAACCCAGGTGACACCAGTGTGCTATAACAGTCTCAGCTGTGGGACTGACATGTGTGTGTGTGAGACAAGGCTGAATTCTCAAGGCTAAGTTCTACACTAGTTTTTTTTTAGAATGAGTGTAATAAGAGTGTTTTTTTTTAGCTTTTGTCCAGTGATTGAAAAAGTTAATCTAACTTCAGAACCAGCCACTGAGAGCCACTTGTTCAGAGATAGTTTATACAGTGAGGCTGATTAGGAGTGGCCTGCCACACTGACCTAAATGTGAATGGAATATTGCAGTGACATTTCCAAAAACATTTCCAGAAGCAAAGGAAGAAGCTTGTTAAAGGTAACATTGGTTTTTACTAGCAAAGTAAAGAACCATTGACATCCAACCCCACTTAACTTTGTGATTCATTCATTCATTCATTCACTTGACAGACTGTTGTATGTGTGAGCATGTTTGTTCTGTTTGTGTATGTATGACTGCATTTCCAGTCATCATTTACACAGACGTACACAGACACAGTAAGGCTTCTCTGCAGAGTGTACAGACTGGGGTGTGTCAGTGTGTCAGCTAGCCAAGGGCAACACTTTTATGTGTGTGTACACAAACAAACACAAACATGCACACCCAAACGCTCATACGTTTCTCTAGTTTCACTTTTATGTACTATTTTGAGATGTAATAAAGACTCCTGCATGTATAAGGCGTTTAAGTGACAGAAAGCATGGTAAGGATTTAGCAAGCAACATAAGCTCTCATCTTCAAGCTCTCACCAGCGACTGATTTGTTTGAAGGCGTCCAGATATGAACCCTACAGTCTTAACTGGTTCTCATTTAGAAATGGGTTGTAAATGGTTCTCAGTTTGGTTATACGGTCCTATGAAAAAACTTTCATTAATACAGAACCTCTATATTATGTCCAGGTTCTTTAAACTTTAAAAAAAGATTTAAACTTCTCAAAATATTTTATAAAGAACTAGAACGGTTCTTTAGGGGACCATAAGTGATTCTTCTATTGATATCACTCCAAAGAACCTTTATGAAGAGTGTAAAAGGTAGATTTTACCATTTCATAGCCTAAAGGTGAAAGTGAGGAATGTTTATCTGTGGTGTGTGTGTGTGTGTGTTTGTGTGTGTGTGGGTGTGTGTTTGTGTGAACTACTTCCCTAAGAGCCCCATAAAGAATGCACATCTGTAAGCCTGTTAGACACGCTAGTGAATTCTCTGATCGCTTAAACATCCTTCTTTACATGCATAGACCTTTTTCAGACCTTCTTCAAAATCAAAGGCAGATGAAACCTGCACTTCATAATTAGTCACAGCTGCAGGACCAGCTTCACAGTGTGAACACCATCACAGTGTGAGCATGGATTCTACACTGATCAACAATTTTTGGACTAAAACCAAAACTGATTTATAGTCTCCAGCCAGGCATTGTGAGCTGTTTCTGTTTGTTGTGTTTGTTGCTTTCTATATGGCAGTGGTTTTCAAGTCGGCCCCCAGGGCCCCTCAGATGCAGTCCACATTTTTGCTCCTTTGCGTATAGAGCTAACATGTGGACAGTCTGCAGGGAGCCTGACGACAGACTTGAGAACCATGGCTTTATGCAATACTCAATCACACATGCTGTGCAAAGGTCTCAGCATTCTGTTTTCTCTGTCTTTATTACTTTGTGAACAGAGACTAAACAGCGATTCATAAATGGAGACCATACAGTGCTGTGCAGAAGCCTTAGGCAACCTTCGAAACTGTTTAAACCTTTTTATCCTGGTAGTAGGTGTGTACACTGTACAAAATATGCTAAGTGTATAACGATAAAATGAATACAAATACAGCTGTAAGTATCGAATTTCTTCTCAAAAAAGTTACTCATATCTTGGTTAGTACAATACAGAAGAAGAACACAGATTTGACGTATCCTTGCACATATCCTGTCTCTGCATGGATTTAGAAATGAATGATTTGGGGGAAAATATCTAATTGTTTTGATTTTTTGTTTTCAATAGTATGTGACTATGATTTAAAACCTACCTACAGGCAGCTCACCAGCTCCAAGCTATTTCTTCCTATTTCCCATTTTTCTCATGTTAAGACAATACTGTTAATATGCTGTTAATAATCTCATATCTCAGTTTTTGTTGATTTTTTTGTTGATTCAGTTGACCTTTACAAATTTATGATGAACAGATCAATGGAAATGTTTCCAAAAATCTTTTGCATTAACATTGTAAGTTTAGAAAGTTTTTCATTCCCTTGAAGAGTTTTGAACCATTTTGGAGATACGAGGTTTGGTTCCAACTACGTCAAACTGCATTTATAAATAATTACATATTTGAAAGTTATATAAAAGTCTTCACAAGTCTATATAAAAACATTTAATCTTTCGGCCGTACATTCAGAAACACTAAACTCCATGAGCAACACTCCTGATTTAACTTCATGAAGGTTCGAGTATCTAAGTTTTGGTCAGTAACTTGCAAATATTGAACTTTCTTGAGGAGTGGAAACAAGTACCTTGTTTTGCTAATGTTTTATTCTGAGTTAGAATGAAGACGTTTCCTCCTGTGGGGCAGGCCTCAGCTGTTTCCAGGACACTGAGATTACAGTAATTCCTCTGTCAGGAAAAGGGAGTTGGAAAATCTTCTATGATTCAGCCTTCCTCATATTCTTCCAGTGCCTCAAGAGAAGGAAAGGCAGAGAATTTACAAACCTCACAACCTTAGTGAAAGAGCCACTCTTTTCGATCAACTCTTCTCCTCAGTGACACTTAACCATGTGAGAGAGGGATCAGCAATAGGCCAGGAAACACTGAAGAGTGAAAGAGTGAATATTATGGGTCTGACCTCTCTGACCTCACAACAGGTTCATCTGATTGCATTAATTTAGGAAGCGATTTGGCATGCCATGAAATCTTCAAATTTCATCACAATCTGATTCACTTGAATTTTTAAAACAGAGTGCCTGAGGAATCCAGTATACATTAGAAATTGTAAACACTCTTTTTTTGCTTGGTGATACATATTTTTACACTCTAATAACCTGTGTTCTAGTAATAGGTAAATCAAAATGTACATTAACCCAATTTCACAGTTGCCATAAAATACAATTTCCGCCTGTTTTGTAGGTCCCCCGGTTTCCCAAAAGGTCTCACAGAACTGTTTTTTCTTCTTCAATAATGTTGGGTGAATATGTTTAGTTGGAATGTGTATGATTTACTAAATTGGAAGCCAATTGTATTTTTGGCTTAATTTGTGGGTAAATCAACATTTATATACCTGTTTTTATTATTTTAAAAGGGTGTTTTAAATTGTGGTACAATTTTCTGATATCACAAAAACTTGTCCATCTTTGTGGACATTTGTTATTTTTGTTTTCCCAGCAGAGGGTTCTCACCTCTCTCACTGCACTCTTCATTGCTCGCTAGCATCTCAACACAGAGACACCAGTGACCAAGTTAATCTGATCACAGAGTTCTTTATCATTTTGTTATGTTGCTAAAATATTTGAATCAATTTCCATTCCACCAGTGGAATGGAGATTAGGGGGCCTGCAGAGTGAGGCTACGGTCGTGTATATGACTGCTTTAGGAACTATTCAGAAAAGGTAGATTAAAACTCGTATAGAACTGAATTGATATGGCAATGGAATTAAACATCACCACCTGTATCTTCTATCTGTTTTTATACCGATCACCTCTTTTTATTCTTCCTATCTTTTCTTCAACTTTTCAGCTCTGGACATTGGCAGCTGGGATCTTGCATGTGAGTTCAACAACACTGACCACCGTACAGAACTGAACGGCACTGACCGGCTGATTGTGCGGAGAGGTCAGCCCTTCACCATTAACCTCAACCTCCGCTCCGGATCCTACGAGACTGGAGTTCATCAGCTCCAGATCACTGCAGAGGCAGGTAAAAACCTAATGCCAGTGAGACGGATTTAATGTGTGGTTAAAGTAGTTGTCATCTTAGCACTCTTGCAGAGGACTATTGGACTGTTTGTTCCAAACAGAGACATGAAAGATGATTCTGTTAGGATTAAACACCCAACAGAGATTAAATAAGGACCACTGTATAAACCAAACATTACCTTATGTGGCCTAATTCTCCTGAGGTTGCTTAGATAAATATGATTATAAAATGTTCAGTGAGACAATGACAGATATAAAGAGAGAACAAGAATGGAGGAATGAAAGATGATAAGAACTTAAAGCAGTGAGACAAAGTGAGAGAGACATAGAAACACAGAGAGAGAAAGGGAGTCTTAGGGAAAGATTATGGCCTAAAAAGGTCATGTTATGCAGGAAATGTCAAGAAGTCTAATAACTCTTTGTGTGTATGGGTAACATTTCAGTTTACACTGTTACTTCCCTCCTAATGGTGGGGAAAAGGGAGTTATTAAACTCTTACTTAGTTTAGTTTAGTTTAGAATGAGACTTATTGTATTATTAGATTAGTCTAATTCTATACTAAGTAAGCTTAAAAAAAAATTAAATAAGCTTTAAAAATGGACCTTTATCATTATTCATTGACATTATGGCACATCTTTAAAGCTTTGTTAACTAACATCTAAATAAAGATTCACCATCTTCCAACTTATGCGACTACAAATAGACTTGAAAAAAATGTTTTAAGCAAAAATGTTTTAAGCAGAACTGTGTGGTCAAGCAGCTGTGGTGCAGGGGGCTGTATTTTCTGGAATACAGTTTTTGTAGTGCCGTAGAGCTGTATCACGGCCTGGCCTGTGTTTCTGTTGGTTTGACACAAAGGAGTCCCAGTACATCCAAGACAACTTGGTGAAGAAATCTGAAATATGAATGCATTTAAATGATCTAACGGGAAAGCAGTTTTATAAAGGGGAAGAATTTTGTCCTTTTTATCAAGACCCCCTTGCATCGCCCCTCAAATCTAGCCTTAGTTACGTTGAAACAAAGAATATAAAAGGACATATTCACAGCTTTGACCATTAAAAACAACAAAATTTGGCTTTGAGTAGATTATGCCATCCATAAATGCCTGACATAACTGAAGTAAAGGGCAGAGCTGTAAACCTGTCACCATAAATATTGTGTGGCATGTCAAATGGGGTGAGGTGAGAGAGACACTTTGAAGTAAAAAATATCTAATATGTTTTTCTTCTGTTTTATAGAATGTCCTATTCTTTTTTTTCCCCACGGTCCACATTTGTGTGAGTTTATTTTTACATGACCACGTTCTAACCACTGGTGGTTAGAATGAAACTGTTGTTTATGGTGCTGTGCCTTTAAGACTGTGTGATGGCCAGAGGGTTGCCTTTACCCTGTCCTTTATTGGCTGTAAATGACCTCTGTTCTAATTGGCTGCCATATATTGCAATCCACATTGAACCATTTCTTGTTACTTCAGTGTGAATGTGCAGGAACTGCTGTTGACTGAATAGGGTAGAAGTGTAAATGCACTGTTTTTTGTGACGTCAAAAAATAATTCATTCAAAACAGGCAGCATTTGCAGCTTAGTTTGGCATAAATGGACCATCTGGACTGGGAGGACTGAATGGAATGGAATGCTGAAACAATGTTTGTATTGTACATGATATTTCTGCAGTGTGTAGGTCTCTCAGCATGTGCCTTCACAATGAACACTTCTAGGGCATATCAGCACACAGGCTTTGGTCTGACACTTCAGTTACTATAAATGAACATTCCTAACATTATGTTACTTTATATAGCATTAAATTCTATGCTTGGATGCTTTCAGATCGCGAGTTGTAGGTGGAGACAGTGTTGGTGTGCTGTTTGAAGCTCTCTGAGGAGGGGAATAATTTAGCATGTGGGCTGATTATTTATAGGCGTAACCAGAATAATCTAGACAGGTAATTAAAGTCTTATGATATTCATCAGTATGAAGGAGTCTCATGTTACTGAGAGGCCGTAAGAGTCAGTGTGAGGCTGCCTCTTCTGTCACTGATACTGCTCGAACCTCACCAGTGAACAGATGTGAAAACAGCTGAGACATTTACAGTACAAATGTTTGATTCCAGACACGCAATTGAGCATTCATAAGTAAAGCAAGGAGAACTCTTCAGTGGTTGCAACACAGGAAATACTGTTTTTTTTTCAGCAAAGCATATGGTTAGTGGAAGATAGCCACATTTTCAGGGAGGAACTTATACTGAGTATGTTAGAAGCTTGCAGCAAATGTCAGTGGTTTTCTTTAGCAACTTAGTAGAATAATGTAAGACTTTTAGGAACTGTTAATGAGAAATCCGTGTCCAAAAGTACCAGTTGTGATGTTGTGCTTATCCGCTGGCTGTTGTGGGTTTTCTCACACCTGGGGTGCTCAGGAAAAAGATGAAAAACAAAGAGAATCAATCTCAGGTTAATAGAACTAATGTTCAATTAGATCAACAGAAAGTGACAATGCTGTAGGCTTGGAACATTATACCAATTAATAACTACCTTAAACCAAGAGTGGTAAAATAAATAAATAAATGTGCCTCATTACTACACATAAGTGTTATTGAAGTGGACTGAAGTGTTATTGTGGATCGTGGATTAAGGTTAGAACATCACTCAGGTATTACTAAAACTGAAAACATGCGATGAATTACAATTACAAGAGAAAACATGTTTTATTTCTTATATTTTGGATTCAGAAAGTACTTGTTAGAAGATTTCCAAGTCTGAGAGATTCTTTTTAATTCCCATGCATTGTTTTTTTTTTTACTTTTGCAGATGTTATGTTTAGATAAACGTCTGTTTTGACTTTCACTTACCAATGGTTTTGGCTCCATAGTCACTTTTAATGCAGTAATAATTTGACACAATACCTACACTTTTACGTAAGTAAACTTTCTCTGTACTTTTTCCAAGTCTGCCTCAAACTCGCCACAACAAAACTCACAAAAGGTTGCAGTTTTAAACTGTAATAGCACTGCCATTATCCATTATGCAACACTGATATCCCCTATGTATATCTTAGGAAGCAAGCTCAGTGCCAGCAGACCAAAAGGAGTGATTTCCTGGAACACTTCCCAGTTCCAGCATAATGGAATTTCAATGCGTGTGTCCATTAGACTTTCTTCCGATGCCAGAGTCACTCACATTCTGAGAGCCTGAGTTCTCACACATTCCTACTGCCTTGTTAGAGTATTTAGGCAGTCTAACCACAGACTGTTCCAGATTTTGTGGGAAATACAAAGAAATTTGGGGAATTTTAGGATCTTCTGCTTTGGTTTTCATCTTGTGGCTTGATTATTATCTTCTGAAAAGGCGAGTGTAGAACAATGCAGGCTTGTTAAAGTGGTTCGGTTCAACAAATGTCATTTTGTCCCAGAAGTGACACTTTGCCAAGTGCTATTAGAGAGCAGTATTCACTGCTGAATGCAACAGATCTGTTTTATTAGAGCTGAGAAAAACACCTGATAACTTTCCTAGGTACATTTGATACAGATTATCACAGACTGCAGCCACTGCCTATGACAGCGGTAAAAAAAACAACGGCTACATTAGCCAGCAAGCCACATGTGAAGAAATTATTCTGTCATTTATGACAGAATAATGCTGTCAGTGTTTTCTATCAGTGACAGTAGTACTCAAGTAATCTACTGATTATTTTTTGCTTTTTAAAAATTACAAAATACATGTACTTGGAAAGGAGTCTTTAAAAGTGTATATACAGCTTTAGGCAAAAGTTCAGGTGTCCCTGGTCAGTTTTGTAGATTTTCTAAGTGAAAATAAGTACATATCCTTTACAGAACACAGTGTACAATTACTGTTCATTTGCTGAACATGTTGGATTAAAAAAATGTTCAGCAAATGAATGTGTGTGTCATAGATACGGCACATTTAATATTTTTTCCCAATAAGATGAATTCAGAAAATAGGCAGAAACTGGGCATTAAAATACCAAAACAGAGACCGGTAAAAAAAAAAAAATCCTCATGCAAGGTCATTTTTGAATAATTGGGACAACCCTTGGTAATCTGAGACTTTCAGATATAATTATGAACTGTAAATTAATCTTTTACCAAACTATTTAACAATTTGCAATACTGAGTATATGGTTTTATTTTTATTCAGTTTTGTGTGCAGTGGTAATGTTCTATCTTTATGATTTGTATATATGTGTTTACGTTTTCTTCTAAAGGACCTCAGCCTGTGGAGCAGTATGGTACCAGGGCTGTCTTTGGTCTGAGTGATGCTATTGATGAAACGCGTTGGAGTGCTGCAGTGACCAGTCCTCCTGGGGACATAGTCTCCTTGTCCATCTGTTCTGCCCCTGATGCACCTATTGGACGCTATGCTCTGACTCTGGACGGCTGGGCTAAGTTTGAGTTGATATTGCTCTTCAACCCCTGGTGTCCACGTGAGTAAAAGAATATGCATATACACAAATACACACACACACACATTCCCACACACCCACACACACACAAACATTGATGTCTTTGTGCTACCATGAACACACAAGTAATGCCAGATACCTTTTTTGCTACATCAATAAACCACATAATTACAAAATGATGATATTGCCCACCTTTAGGGCACACACATGCAGCGTCTATTGACATTTCTCTCTGATTAGGTCATGCTGTGTAGTACACTGTGTTCACCTTACACACACACACACACACACACACACACACACAAACACACACACAAACACAAAAGCACACAGGTTCTTTGGAGGACATGTTGATGCAGATGTTTGTTGTGTGTTCTGGTGAACAGGAGATGCTGTGTACATGGACAGTCAGGAGAAGCTGGAGGAGTATATATTGGCTCAGGATGGCATAATCTACCGCGGTAGTGCCAAGTACCCCATTCCTTCAGCTTGGTACTTTGGCCAGGTGGGTTAAAAACACACAGCTGCACACACACATCGTTTATGTAAGTTATCAGCAATCACCTCCTACTGTACTCCTCTCAAAAATGGACCTACACCAAAGCGCTCCCCTCACATTCTTCAAAAGATTAGGCAAAAACCGAGACAATGATGAAGAGACAGAAAGAATGTGGAGAAAGAGGAGAGGTGTACAGGAAAAAAATTATAAGAGCCAACACTGATAAGTGAGGGATAAATCATTGTTAATGAAAATATTCCCTCAGTGAGGATGACAATAAAACTGATGTTAGAATATATGAACCATACACATGCCATGCTCCTTTACTTTTGCTAATACTGCTGATCGTACTGATCTTTTTAGATATTACATTTTACAACCATAGGTGTAAACATGGCAGATATATGCAGTATGTGCTGTTTTCAACTTGAGGTCCAGTGGGTTTGGATTAAGTGCATGCTGCACTGAGTTGAGGTCTCAAGTCATTTACACGGATTGTTGTTTATATGCTTAAAACCTGGGTGTTCCAGGGCAATCTTTGACTGGTCAAGTAGATTGTTTAGCAAATACTGTTGCATCTATATTTTGCTGTAATTGTCAGTTTGAAGAAGGCATCCTGGACGCATGTCTGAGAATACTGGATGTGAACCCTAAATACAGGAGGAACCCTGGGAAAGACTGTTCTGGCCGCAGAAACCCTATATATGTCTGCAGAGTGCTCAGTGCTATGGTGAGAAACAGTAGCTAACTGTTATTATCGGTAAGATTTTTGAACATGGAGCATTATCATTTACTAACATTTTGTCCAACCCGCCCCCCTCCATGCCCCCAACACACTCCCACAGGTGAACAGTAATGACAGAGATAATGGAGTATTGGAAGGCTGCTGGAAGGACACTTTTGATGGTGGAATCAGCCCCATGGCATGGAGGGGGAGTGTGGAGATTCTGAAAACATGGGACACTACTTCTTGTTTGCCTGTCCGCTATGGCCAGTGCTGGGTCTTTGCAGCTGTTGCCTGCACTGGTAAGAACAGGGTGTGATCATTTTTATGCAACAATATGGGAATGCACTGTTACAGGACTGATATTATTAACCTATAATTAAAGAAATAGTTCTGTCTTTAATGCTAACAAAAGCAAATAGCCACCAATTATCATTATTTAGACTCGTGACTACTAGCTTCTATTCATTGTTAGTAACAACAGCATCTATGGTTGAACTATTCCTTTAACACCTTGTTTTACTTTCTTGCATTTAAGGGTTGATTCATTTTATGCACTAATAAATCAGAAATGACAACTACAGTAAACACTTTTATTTACTCATTTAACAAACACTTTTGTCCACAGCAGCTTACAGTGATAGGGAAATATAGCATTAGTAGCAACAAGTTATCAGTTGCAGTCATGATAACTTCAATACTGGACCAATTTAGCAACAAAACTGACTAGACACTCCACCCATTGCAAACAGTCTACCTCTGTTACATAAGGACATTTGAGAAGGAAATTACTATATCTTGCATTCTTCTCACTTCATGGTTTCGCTGCCAAACACACTTGTGCTGATGACTTTTTCTTGCATCACACATGAACAAAACATTTTGGGTATTTGTCTAGTGTCTCGAGCTCTGGGAATCCCCTGCAGAGTGGTGACAAACTACTTCTCAGCCCACGATACCAACGCTAACCTGGTGATTGAGCGCTATGTTGATGAGAACGGCCAGCTGCAGAACACCACCAGAGACATGATTTGGTAGGAACTCATGTATTACATCAGAAATGTCAGAAATCAACAGTTTTATAGTAAATAATTAGTTTGTTGTATTAGTGTTTTGAGAAATACAATAAATTCATGTGCACATGAACTCAGCTGATAGCCAAGAGAAGAACAGAAAAATCTGCTTGTCTTGTTTGTTATGTATCAAAATGAGACATTTTGGTATAATTTTAAGTGATTGTGAATCATCAAAATTTTCAATAAAGTAAAGTATCATTTGGTATATGGGAAAAGGGACACTTGGTATTTTACCCGCTATTTTAATCTGAAATCGTCGAACTAGCTTCAGTTTCTCAGCACTATTTTTCTTCTAGACTTGTCCATCTCTCATCTTGACTGGAGCTATACGCATTTCTTGAAAATGCTCTGTTTTATAGATTTAATGAGAGGAAGTGTATCTAACAAGCAGGCCACTTAGTTTACTCTCTTTGTACATGGTCTGCCCTCCTACAATCCACAAATGTTGTAGTCCTTTTAAACTGCTCTGATGCAGATGGTTAAATTTGTCTGAAGGTATATAAACAGCTGGGTGGTGGTTTTTGTGTGTGAATATGAAGGTTGTTCCTTGTTGTTTTAGGAATTACCATTGCTGGGTGGAGAGCTGGATGACTCGTCCTGATCTGAAAGCAGGCTTTTATGGCTGGCAGGCCAGTGACCCCACGCCCCAGGAGAAGAGCGAGGGTATTCACACACTTCTATTTCTCTCCCTTTTAGGATTAGTTCATACATAATGCTGCATTAATACAGTTATGGATACTAATTAATATAGATATGGATCAACAGTTTGGAATCATTGCCTTCAGTAATGTAAAAACAATCCAGTGCTAATATGACATTAATACAATTCCAAATAAGATTTTTTTTTTTGATTAAGAACTTTTTAGATATGTCTAAAACAAATATGATGAACCCAACCCAAAACTGAGTAAAATTGTAGAGTTTTAAGAATGAAGTTGGTAATAAAGTTAATATCCAGTTCCCTCCCTTTTGAAAAGTGATCAAATCATCATTCCCAAAATAACATCTACAAATCTAAAAAGATTGTTTGATATCTAGTTTATGATACACAAATAAATAATGAAGATAATAAATATGGCAAGTTGGAAAAAGAAACAGAGTAAAAATATTAGTAGTAGTCAATATGGCAAAAATATAAAATCACAATATTTAAAAAATATTTTGAAACAGAAGAGTAGAAAAAGTGCCACATTTAAAACTTCCATCACAAATAATTCACACACTGAGGTGTACCATATGTAATTTAACTGCATAAATTATGCTCTCTATGAAATATGCAGTTTGCCAGTGTAGGCAAGTGTACTGTGATATAACTGATCTTTAAAAAAAATCGTCATATGAACCAGTCCTAAATGTTAATGTAACAGACCCTGTGAAACTGCATTAACCTTTTCATTTCTTAACCTCTAGGGGTGTACTGCTGTGGGCCGGTCCCTGTGAAAGCCATTAAGCAGGGAGAGCTAACGTTTAAGTATGATGCTCCATTTGTGTTTGCGGAGGTAAATGCAGATGTGGAGACATTCCTAAGGTACAAAGATGGCAGCTCACGCAAGATCGTTAGCGACAGTCAGGTTGGCCAGAAGATCAGCACCAAGAGTGTTGGAAGTGACCAGCGAGAAGACATTACACACCTGTATAAGTACCCAGAAGGTAAGGTACAGGTATGAATGAAACAATGGTAATAGTTCTTTAATAACCATGATTGTTCACCCCACTGTGCTGCCCTCCCTGGCACAGGCTCTGAAGAGGAGCGAGAGGCGTTTAAAAAAGCCAACCACCAAAACAAACTGCTCAAGCAGCAGGACAACACTGGCCTCCACGTCAATATCAAGGTCTCTGTGGAGATGAGGAAAGGCTGTGACTTCGATGTCTTTGCTGTGGTTACAAACAACACGTCTGTGGAGAAGAAGTGCCGTCTGGTGTTTGCTTCGCGTGCCACGTCTTACGATGGCTCTATCGGAAAGGAGTGTGGTTTTAAAGATCTGCTGAATGTGGAGTTGCCACCTGGAGGAGGTGTGTGGGTGCAATTGTTTGGTGGGGATGTACAGGGGTAGGCAAATATCCATCAAAATGTATTTTAAAATAAAATTCAAAATATCAAATATTGTAAAAATAGTTTTGATACAAAATATGATTCCAGTTTCATCAACCCTATCAAATACAAATGACAAAATTCTATTTAGTTTTTGAAATGGATATTTTAAATACATGTATCCCGAACACTGCCCATCCCTGGGGGACTGTACATACAAGTGTGGAGTATGATTAAACAATGAGATTACACAGCAAAAGGAAGTAAGGCCACAAGAGACAGGCCACAAAAGAACGACTGTGTGAAACTGAGATTTATTCACTAGACCTTTTTTTATGGCCACTCTTTCCTTTGGGTGTGGGAGTATTTTCTTTTCTTTCGTTGTGTAGATTTATCACTTTGACTAAATGCCCAAAGTTTAAACATTATGCAATTGGCACAGATTTAGTACTGTACATTAATTCAGGTGTGTCTGTATGTGTGCACTGTAGAGCGGAAGGTGCCTCTGAGGCTGAACTACAGTAAATACTGCAATGCAATCACTCAAGACAATCTAATCCGCCTGGGAGCTCTGCTGATAGACTACAGCACCAGAGATGCCATTCTGGCCATGCGCACCATCGTCCTTGAAAACCCAGATATCAAGATTAGGGTGAGTTCTACTCACAAAACAGTCACCATATCACTGATTAAATCAAACCAGCCACAGGGTGCTGTCACATGATGACAACACAAAGTTCATCAAGGAAACCAAATCATATCTAATTTAACGCATTTCATTTACTAAACAGCTATTAATTTGCATAATACAGTATATTTTGTTCTTTAGATCCTTGGAGAACCCAAAGTGAACCGTCAGCTGGCAGCAGAAATCACTTTGCAGAACATGCTGCCAGAGGCTTTAGGGGCATGCTGCTTCAGCATAGAGGGAGCCAACCTTACTGGTGGCAGGACAATCACAGAGCAGTAAGTTACACTGTACCAAAACAAGTGGTGAAAAATCAGCCAAGACATGTTTGGTTCTTTAGTTTAGCACTGGAGTTTCAAGGCTAAAATTGTTAACAAAAACTAGAAGTGAATTAAAAATCCTTCATGTAAATACTTCCCCAAAACGTTTCTTAAACTGCTAAATCTTCAGGTCTGTGTTAAGGTGGATCAGATTCCTGGTTTAGGACACACGAGCTATAAAAATGAACAAATCTTCATTCTGTAGCTAAACACTGTGGGCAGCCTTTTTGGACAACAGGGGCTATATTCACAAACGACCTCAGGAGCAGGAGGGATGATCTAGAAATGACCATTACAAAAGGATTATGAGCCAAGATCAGTCCTCTTTATGGCTGCTTTGTGGAAACCAGGCCTGGTGTTGTCGGAAACTGAGAGACTTTGTTTATTATAGCTCACAGTAGGTCGACCACATTGTGACCTTAATGAAGAGCTGGATGTGGTTTGAGTGGGTTGAGAGAAGTTTTGGTAATGTATTTTTACAGAAACATTTTGGGTGTCTTTAAGTGCTTGTTAGCAATGTTACCCTCATAACTTAAGTGCTAACTAAAACTTAAATGTCAGTTTAAAAGTACTGACTAGTGAGCCCTGAAGTATCCGGACACCTGCTCTTCCAATGTTTTTCCCAAAATCGTAAGTGTTATAGTGAAATTTGACCCCTGTTAGGCTCCTACTTTGCTGATCCTCTACTACTGTTCTGGGAAACATTTACACTTAATTCTGGAATATGATTTGATTCCCTCTAACACAAGAGCATTAGTAGTGTCAAACACTGGTTTTAGGCATTTAGGTCTTGCTCACAAATGGCCTTGCGTTTCGTCTTAATAGTAATGTGTCGATACTCCAAAAAAGTAATTCCACTACTGTACAGAGCAATTGTGTGAAGCATTGCACCTCAGTGATCTCATGTGCTTTTTTAAAATAGAGATTACATTGCTGTACATTGCTTACATTACTTTTTTTTATTACATTACAGCAATGAGTGTGTCATAAACAGCCCAGTTTGACAAAAAGCTGTCTGCATACTTTTGGACATGTAGATCTGTGGGTTAAATAGTGCTAAGTGCTTTTAAACATACAAATATACACCACTGTTCTTTTTCCGTGAGCAGACTTGAGATAATTAAACCTATTAAAAAACTTAAAACTTGGAAGCTGAAAACAACACAGATTTTTCCCTTCAGGTCATTTTTATTTGTCAAGATTCTTATCTGAAATAATAATAATCTCCGGGCTGTCAGCGCTTGTGTTGAAATCCCAGATGTTTGATTTATTGCTGATCTAATTTGGCGCTGTATGATTAAAAACTGTTTGCCAGCTGAATGCATGAATGAGACAGCAGGCTAAAAAATGAGATGCAAGAAAAATGTTTCCACTGTGACTTTTTTCAGCATGAGTGTGAAAAGATATATAGTGTATGAGAATGGTTTGGCAAATACCCTCTGAGTAAAGATTTACCCACCAATGGGAAAAAGGTCAGTAAAGCAGGTTTGAGCACCTGGGTCAGGTTACAACAATTTGCTCATTTCAATGCACAGTTATAATTTATTTGCTGAATTTAACATACTGGTAAAAAATATTAGATGTGGAATGTGCATAAGCACATTTGGGCACACTTTCAGTCGTACTTAGAAAGACTTCTTTTGCCTGAAATCAGCCTCTAAACATTTCTTGGAGCCAGCCAGCTTCTTGATTTAGTTTTTTCCACATTTCATTGCAGAAAAGCATTATTTGGAATAAAATTCAAGTCTGAGGATAGTGATGGCCATTCCAAAACCCTAACCTTTCATTTCTTCCAGTAGTTCAAGGTTGATTTGTATGTTTAGGACCATTGCCTTTTTGTAATATCCAGCTTCTTTTCTTCTTACATTCTTTCACTGACTATTAGACATCAGCTTCTAGGATCTTTGTGATATTTAATGAAACCCTTTCTTCCCTTTGTCCCAACCACAGTTCCTGTGTTACTGGCTGCAGCACAACCACCTAGCTTAATAGATCAAACCTCATACTTATTAACTGACAAGATGTTCTTGTATTGAAATGCTTCTCCTTTTTTTCTCAAACATTTTCTCAAAAATTGAAGCCAAATAGTTCATGTTTATCAGACCACAGCACTTGAGTCCAAAAAGTTGGTTTATCCAAGTGTTCTCTTACCTACTTCAGACATTTACTTTGTGATGAGATCACAGTTACCTATTAATGACTTTTCGATGTAGACTCTATGTCAGACAAATTTTCCAGTAAGCCCTTGGCAGTCCTGTGGGGATTTCACTTTACATACCTGACAAAGTGAAAAATATGGGCAGTGACTATAAAGGTCCTGAAACTTTTGCCCACATCACAGAAATGGTAAACATGCACTAAAATTAGTAGAAGTGTGACATATTTAAATCTGGTTCGGGCAGATGTATTAATTTCAAATCAACCATGCAACAAGCATGCAATTTGAACAGGGTTTTTCAAATTTTCACATTTAGCTGTTGTGTTTGTTAAGAGAGGACTAAAGTCATCCGCTGATTTAATGACAGATCCAAAACAGATGTTCAGCCAGACATTTAAGGCTGCTAGACCCTGTCCATGATAGCTGATGTTACTGCAGTCTCTCATGCCGAACTCTAGGTCCAGTATAACAGTCATTTAGTTAATAGGCATTAATGTTGTGAGCAGCTGTGATTAGAGGGCTTGCGGCTGTGCTTTTAGTATGAGACTAATGTTTAAATATTTATATTCTCAGGATCCCAAACAGTGTGGAGCCCGGGCAAGAAGCCAAGGTCAAAATCTACTTCACCCCCACCCACTACGGCCTGCGCAAACTGCTGGTGGATTTTAACAGCGACAAACTGGGTCATGTTAAAGGGTTCAGAAACGTAATCATTGGCAAATAAGAGCCCTTGACTACTCTGGTGCAGCTACAATGAATGTGATATGAATTGTATGAGAAGAATGTCAAGACCCAAATATGTAATTTTTTGTGTCAGTTGTAGTTGTTTCATTTTATTTGCATCCAGCATAGCTACGGAAGCATTTGATAGGAGTTTTTAACCTATTTCCTAAGCACCATTTATACTATATTATGCCAGCAGAGCTTGTGATGGCTGTTATTATCAACATACATTGCCCCAAAGATTACCAGACATCCAGCTTTTTATGATGTGCTCAACAAATGACCAGGTGCTAAAAGTGAAAATAATGTTTGTTTTTTTTGTTGGTTTACGATAGAATTAAATAGAAAGTGTGATTTTCCTACAGCAGAAACTGAAGGAACAACTAACAAAAGTACTCCTTGTACAATAATACTATATCCCATGTAGTTTTATCCCATTTAAATGCCAGCACTCACCAGCAAACACATTTGCAATATGTCCTTTCAGCAATAGCTTTCATGCCAGATAAGGTTTTTATACCAAACAAGCAGGATCACACCTGATTCCACTTGTTTAATCAATATGCCACAGCCATAGGTTCACTTACTTTGGAGTCAGCCAGGCACAGAAAATATGCAAAACAAATTAAACAATTGAGGGAAAAGTTCAAACTAATCTCTCAATCTCCAGCACCTCAGTCCAATCTGCATATGCCCAGCACTCTAGTCGGCACTTTGCCACTGCTGCCCAGTGTAATGGCACTATTTGGTTTTCTCCTGTCATTCAGTTTGCTTTTTACTGTCGCCCAAAGACTCTTTTTTCCCTTAATGTTTCAGTATTATCTTTGAAACCATTGGTGCTAATGGAGAAATTGGGCATATGTGTACAACAAAGCACAGTAAAAAAAAATGTATCATGTATTTTTTGCCTGCAGCTATCAATCTCCATTAAAGTCTTTTATAATACTGATAAGGTGTATTTCATTGTTAGCTTGGTTTTTCAGTTACACGTTTAATTTGTTTGAATTATGCTTTATAATATAATGTCTATGTGAACAGTTGTGCAGAGGTTTAAAAGTAGTTGTTATACAATCTACCATCACAGCGACTTCAGGCCTCCACCTTTTTTGTTCTTTCTTTTGCTCAAAAAGGAAGTAGACATGACCTGCTCTCCAGACGTGTAAACCATACAGAGGGCCAACACAAGCAGTCAAAGGCCTTTAACAACTGATAAGATGTACAAAACATGTACATAGATACCTAAGGAGGGCAATTCCCAAACTACATTTTGAATGGAGAAAACAATTCCACCTTTTACTTAACAATGGGCACAGATTAAGCTTCTCAAAGTAAGAATATTTTCAGTGCAGAATATCCTATGTGTAATGTTGTCCAAGACACTGGAGCAGATTAGCTTGCTTTTCAGTCAGCTGGGTGAGACAAAAAGGTAAGACGGCATCAGAGGACATGAGAGGTTCATGTCTATTGAGGCAATACATCATATGAATGCACTGTGTACACACTGATGTTATCTAAAAGACATGCCTGAGGCTGTATATTCCAAATACTTCCTCAGCGACACACCTAGTACATACAATGAATCACTGAACTACCCAAGATTGCCTCATCAGCTAGCATTTCTGCAACTGCCAATCACCCCTCTGCAAAAAAACAAATGGACAAAAATGCAGTCCATGATATGTCTATTCATGTTTCCTTTCCATACCATTTTGGCTACAGAATGGCAAACATACTTCATTGTACAGTGCCTCTGAGTGAGGTGTTTGAAGCCTGTCATTTGTTATTTAAAGGTACGTGACTTCCCAAGTTATGTACACTATCCAGTTAGATGCGAGGTTCTTGAAAATCACTGCAAGTTTATCATTTTTGAAAAGAAAAGCTGTTTAAGTAATTTCATTATTTTTCAGAATAGTCTTTGTTTGCACTTGTGTAAAATAGGCATTTTTTCCTCTTGGGCATGGAAAACAGAAGTCATGAAGATCTTCTGGAAAAAGTCTTATCTAATGTATCTAATATCTGTCGTTACCCTAGTGACTGTTCAGATACACAAAACCAAGCTCACAAGTCTCATCAAGTCTTCATTCTTTCTGCACTTCTGGCCTTTGACCCTTCTGTTTTTTCAAACGCTGATATTCCCTTGAGGTGTGAGCTGTAGCAAAAACACAAAACATTACGAGACAATGGTTGGATACACCCAAGCAATAGCAAAGCAGTTTGGAATTTTGGCCACTGCTCCCAAAGGGCAATAGTTCAAAAGGGACTGTTTAAACTGCGATTCTGAAGAAAAGCAAATGGTCAAATGTCCAAGTGAATATAGATAGCAAGGAAAAGTACATACTGCTTGATTGTTATTCACAGTGAAAGCGCTAATTCTTTCTGACAGTCAAAACAGGCATTTTCATGCACAGTACATTTATTTTTCTTAGCAGGCATAGTGGTGTTCATTGATTTTAAATGTCTACTAAAAGAAAAATGTTCACACTTAAAGACTGGTATTTAAAGAACAAAGCAACCCACACACTGTGAACACTGTCTTATCAGATGCATTAATAGTTCTAATTGTTGTCCCAAATTTAAATTATTTCTAATGAAAAGCTCACAATGTATTGTGAGTTTACTGTGTTATTTTATCAAGGGACATGTGCAAATACATACACATTCTGGACTGTTTTAAACACCAAATGAACATGTGAATATATTATTAGATATATAATTGTAAAGTGTTCCAAGTGCCTTTAAAGCTTCCTTAGCAGTCTGAGAATAACAGCTACAAAATATTTGCATTTAGAAATGTCTTTGATGCCTCCATTGTGAGTGAGTCTCTCATATATTTACAACTTTTTGACCAGACTTTTTATATGTGTCTTGAAACTAAGAGTAGGATCCAAAACAATACCCAAATATATGAATTAACCAACGTTTATTTTTTTTTCATTTTACCAAAATATCAGGATAATCCATAAGTTTTTGTTCATTAGTAATTAATGATAATGATCTCTTTGGCTTACCTCATTAGCCACTGTAGGGTCTTGTGCTCCGAAGCAGACTTATTTCTTAACCAGGCTGTGATGCAGCTGTACAGGATGCTTTCTACAGTCCTTCTGCGGAACATGGTAAGGACTAGGGAGGGGAGGTGAGCTCTCCTCAGTCTCCGCAGGTAACAGAGATGCTGCTAGGCTTTCTTGCCAATGAAACTGGTGTTGAGGGTCCACAAGAGGTTCTCTGTGATGTGAGCACCAATGACCTTGAGAGATCATGCCTTCTTGAATTTTTCTCAATCAGTATTTCTCCAAAAAATATTTCTGTTTCCTAGTGCCTCTGTAATAACTTCAAGAAAGACGTTTACTTTAGCCATTCTCATTTTTAGTGTAATTGTGTTTATAAGAATCAAGCAGTGTCCAAACTTGTTACAATTATTTTTCAAGGCTGCATCTCATTTCTTAATTATCTACCATTTTATGTTGTTAAATCCAGGAAGGCTTTGTATTGCCTTATGCCTCTGAAATGCTGCTTTAATAAAACAAAATATATTATGTCTTATCCTTCACAGGTTTGATCACCGTTTTTGCTGGGCATTTTCTCCACTGAAGTTATATTTTCCCCAAGTCTTTGGTATGAAAGACACATTTTCATTCCAATCCATTCTATTTTGCCCCCTACACCTAGGAACGATTATGAACTGACATACCAGTTACTAAATGTTATGTTGTTCATCATGCGTTCAGGTTTGTTGAAACCTGAAGTCCTGCATTTTTTAATCCTGTTGGACTATGTACTATTTGAGTCAGTTGAAACCTGTTGGCTTTATCCTTTCATCTTTTCCTTTGCAATTTATCCAACCAATTTAGACTGAAATCACCCTTAGGAGCATTTCCTACCCCTCATATTATTCTTAATCATTAAATAGAGGATTAAACGAAATGCCTCCGCAGCTGAAGGTCGATAAATTACATGTATAATAAAAGACATCTCTAGGTACACAGACCACTTTCACCTGGTCACTTCATGTGAGTAGTAAATGGATTATATGGATGGATAGACAGATGCATTTACACTGTGACCGCATCTCAGACCAACTCCTGATATGATCTAAGTGACTGGATTTATGTCTGTTTTAAACGTGTCTCGGGTGTGTTTATACTTGGATTTTTGTGTGGCTTAATGTGACCTTATCCAAAAATAATCCTGATACTTAAGAAGTATGAAGTTTCAGAAAGACACAAAAATCAAGATTTCATTGAAAATCAAGAGGTCGTTAGTAATTGCTCTAGCTGTTCATTTCACACCACTTCTTATATTTAAATGCCTACCAAAAATTCCATAGGTTTTACATTTGAGTTCAATATCATTTTCACTTGACAATATTTTTGTTGCCTGCTCTATTCATGGTTATCTGTGACATTCTCAGAGAAGTAACTGAAGAATCAGCTGATGTTTTACTGGCACTGTTAATTAGTTCTGCACTGTCAGAAAAAAAGGTCCTAGTAAATTTTAGTACTCTAAGGTACAAACAACAGTGTACCCTAAATGGTACTGAAGCTCCAATCATTTACCTGAAATGAGCTTTAGATGTACACTACATTCAATTGCCTAGGAAAAGGCCAAAACTGACCTCTGCTGGCAAATAAAAGGAACTTGAAGCTCCACGCATGAATTGATGTAACTGGTAAACCAGTAAATTCTGGGGTGAAACATTTTTAAATACATCAACACATCCACCAGCATGTGCAGTAATTTATTGTGGTGCCGGCTAGTAAACACAGAGGTAGCACTGAGTGCAGCCATGCAGCAGTTTCTTCTAAAATGAACATTTATAATTAGTCTCACACACACACACTTAAATTGGTATCATCATATTTGTGAGTACATTCAATTGACTTGTTATACTGTCATACAACACCTACACCTAACCCTTATTTTAACCTTAGTTACAAAAAGGCAGTCTTTTTTTGTTCTTTTAGTTTTTTCTAAAGAGTTGAATTTGTGGTGAAAACAGTATGTTTCCTTGTGAGAACTGGCAAAATGTCCTCACTACTACAGATTTTCTCTCATTATGAGGACATTTGGTAAAACACACAGACACACACACACACACACACAGACTTGTGACAAATGAAAGGAAAAAGTATAAATGGAAGGAGAAACATAACAAGCATAGATTATTCTAGACAGGTGTACTGCATGATATCATAATACCCTACCATGCTCTGTGTTATGTATGAAACTGCTGAGCAGGTCCAGTTGAACTTGATTTTGTATTATTAAAGAGGAAATTATCTAAAGTGATTAAATAAACAGGGTTCATTACTGGAGAACAGACAAGCTTTAATCACAAAGACTGCTCAAGTGACTAGCATTTCGGTAGGCACAGTGATAAAGGTGACACCTGTACTTAAATTTATGAGAAAGACATCAGTTAACAGGGTTAGTGTGATGCTGAGGCAATATGTAAGGAAAACACTAAGAACTGTGCCTCAAGAGAATGTCAGTGCAGGATGTGCCGGACTATAGAGGGAGGGGTATTAGTGCAAAGCTGCTGTGCATAAACAACCCAATATAAAGATGAATGCACACTGAGTTCAGTGATGCAAAAACCACAGACACTGAGTCAGGTTTCATTGTGTTCTTAACAAGTGGGCGAGTGCATGTGCAGAGTACAACAAGACAATGGTTGGCATTTTGCTGGCACAATTTGGGTCCACTTGTTCACTTATTAATCTGCGCAAATCAGTAAAAACTCATTCTAACTGATGATCTTTTTTTAATGACTAAACCTTTCCATAAAGTGTAAAGTAGCTATTTTTGTCACACATGAATACACCACCACAGCATACAGTGTGAAATTCTTCTCTGCATTTAACCCATTCATCAGAGTAAAGCAGCCAGTGATGCAGCGCCTGAGTAGCAGTATGCAGGGATAGTACTTTGCTCAAGGGTACCTCAGTGGTGCCCCTGGCAGTCCTCGGATTTGAACCCACAACCTTCCGATCACAGGGGCAACTCTCTAACCACCTAGCCATCAGTTGCCACATCCTGATGGGAGTGGTGTCTTCCAGGACAACAGTGCCTTCATATACAGGGCGTGAGGGTGACTGAATATTTTGATGAGTATGAAAATAATGAAAATCACATGCTGTGGCTTTCACAGTCACCAGATCTCAGCCAATTAAAATGTCAATAGGAGTCTCTGGACCTTCGTCAAAACACCAGCTGGGGAATATCTTTTGGAACAACAGTGTTTCATCCTTTTTGTGCAGCTCCAGAAATTTGTAGAATCAATGCCAAGGTGCATTAAAGCTGTCATCTTACTTAGACACTTGCCATTGTTTTTTACAGGTGTCACTAGTGTGTGTGTGTGTGTGTGTATGTGTGTGTGTTTGGGGATCTGTAAGTCCTGATATGCAACATACTGAAATTAGGACAAAGTTAAGATTAAATGTGGTTCTACTGTATTTCAGCTAGCAAACACTAAAATGCAACTACACGGGATCTTTGGACATATAGATCAGTTTATTTAATCAAATTTTTAAAAGTAACAATAAGAATGAAGGTCCTGCTCTTATGTCATGCTAGAGGATTTAGGAATAGGGTGGATTGGAATATTTTCTCCATGTTTTGAAGTCAAGTCAACTACATGAATTTTCTGTGAATATTGCAAAACAGTAAATAAAAAAAAATATTATACCAAATCCTGATGAGGATGGAGAAAAGAATAAATTGTTATAGTTGAATAAAAGCATAGATTATCAGTTTTAGTATGTCACTGACTGAGCATGGAAAATGACTGTATTTTTAAGAGTAGCATATTTTTGACAAGCCAAAACCCCTCCAAGTCAAATCTAATCTCATATATTTTAGCAAGAAAAACATTTAGCAGCAGATTTTGGCATCAAATGTTGCTCTGTGATGAATGCATTTTTCAAGCTTTACTGAAGGAGGCACTGGTGTTCCAGGTTCAGGAATGCTTTAATGCTGATGGCTTCCATTACAATCTTTTTAAAGACTAAATCCATCAGAGAGATCACAAAATACACTGAATATTTAGAAAAGATTAAGAACAAAAACTCTTTGTATGTTTCCATGATTCATTTTAATACTGCAGAGGGGTTATTTCTCCTTCCACACTGACACATGAGAAAGTGTTCAGAAATGTACAGAATTAATACTTTAAATACTTTCAGTTTGATACAAAACATCAAAGCAGAGTAAACCCAAAAGAGACACAGCATAGAATATGTATCTATTTTTTTTTAAAAACTACAATACGAAAGCAGAAAACATCAAAACACTGCAGTTCTTTTTGGTGAACCTTTATGCAAAAGCTGATTTGGAAATTTGGTTGTAGTCATTAAGTCGTTATCCAAAAATGTACTGTACACCATACACAGATTTATGCACACACACACACACCCACACCCACCCACACACACACACACAAACACTCTCAAAGTTTCAGAGGAAGCAGAGAGGTACAGCAAAAAGAGTCCAGTCTTTGGACAACTCACCAAGGCCAACATAACAAAACTAGGCATGTTTGCACTGAGGAGCAAAAGCATGGCAGGATAAATAAATGGAGATACCGCATAGTAACAAGTAGCACACATTGCTCAAGTTTGTCCACTTCTCCTTGAGATTAATGAACATCCTTATGAAGATGTTTTCACATGCACTCTTTTCACTTCCTGCCTCAGACTTTCCTTCATCCTCCCTCTTCCCCCTTCCTTCTTTGTTCTGACTTTTCTCCTCATTCACAAAAAGTTTCTTACTTCCCATTCTCTGTGCTTTGTTTTCTCTCCACTGCTCTAGAGAACACAGTCATCAGTTGAACAGTCATTGGAATTCTCTGTAATTCTCAATCCCTTGTGGCCTTTGACCTCTGATTGGTGGCTTTTTGCTTGACTCTTCTTGCTTGCTTGTGTATGTTTGTTCACTTGATGGTGGTCCGCCTCTTGTTCCTGACGGTAATCTCCCTCATGGATATGTTGATGGACTTTCTGGTGATGTTCTCCATGATGGAGAACAGAAGATGAATCCTTCTTCTCTCCTCCATTAGCTGGATCACCATGGTGGCTCCTGTGATGCTCCTTCTGGTGAAGCTTATGGTCTCCATGATGGATCTCTTGGTCTGACTTATCCTCCTTGTCTCTCTCTTTGTGCTTCTGCTGGTGGTGGCTTCCTTGATGGAGACTGTGCTCCTCACTATGGAACTGGCCGCCGATGTGCAGCTGTTGGTCCTCCTTATGGAGCTGCTCAGCAGGGCCTGGTGGCTGTACTTGCAGGTAGGCTCTGACTCTGTGGTGTTGGGCGTGGCTGTCGCTGAAGTCAATGACTCTACACTCATAAGTGCCTTCATCTGCAGGTTTAACACTGGACAGGCGAAGCCTGTGAGAGATGTTGCTGCCAGCCACTTTCACCACCTTTAAGTAAGCATAAAGCAAGAGTTTTAAAAAACAATTTATGTACTGTCATTTCTGCCAGTTTATCCCTGCTTCGGTCACAGACAGGGATAAACTGCTTCTGTCTAAGCAACTATTGCAAGATTGGATAAGCTTTACAAAATGTTAATAAGAATCCTGCTCATGAATTTAGGTTTAGATCTGCTATATAAAATTTCTAGCTGAAGCTGTAAAGAAAGAATATGTAATCCTAACTAAGCAGGCAGTGATGTTAAGTTTTATTACATGACAACAAAACTACACCCAGTCCTTCCTAAGAGTGGAACATATGTATACAATATAAGTATTTTTTTAATCAATTACATTCTGTATTTATATATTTTTACAAAAACATTTTCTTCTGTTTTGTAAACAGACACATTTATGGGCAGAGCACAGATAGGCAAATGTTTCCCATTACAGTATCTACCACATCAACAACACTGCCTATGTGAGAGGACAAAGGCTTTGATAGTTTCTTCATGATTGCTGCCAGATGTTTTGAAACTACCACTCATGTAGCATCATGAAGCAACTGAGCATGCATGGAGAAGAAGGATAAGTGTCTGGCGGAACAGGGTCTGGAGGTCAGTTCACAGAGCTAGGGCTTATTACTGATGAGACAAAGTTTATAATGCAATAGACAGTAGTTTTAAAGAACAATAACACTAAAGCCGAGCGCCCACTATTCGAATAACAGCTTTGTGTGACAGTTTCTAAAACTTCAAATCAGGCCAACAATCTCAGGATTCCAGTTATTTTAGTTTTTATACTGTCAGTGAACCTCATAAAAAATGTGTAGTTATTGAAGAGACTGAAAAATGTATTTTGCAAAAGAGTGAGTTTAAAGTTGACAAGGTCACAGTCAGGAGCTGAAGGCAGAAGACATTTAAACTTTTATCAATTGACTGAATTGTCAACACCATGCACTCTTAAAATTCCATCCGGGATTTTGTAAAGCCACAAAAGAACTACTTTTGGTTTCTCAAAGTACCTTTTTTCTATTTTAAAGAACCTCCATGTAACATAAAAGTTCTATGTCAGTTAAAGGTTTTTCTTAGAACCTTATGTCCAATTCAGTTCCTATTTTGGAATCTTTGTTTTTAAAGATTTAAAATGTCAAGTTTTTTTTACCATATGATATATGTATATAATATATAAAATGAATGTAAGCTTAAATAATATATATGCTTTATCTCTTAAAATCCCAGCAGCTGGTACCCAGCAGTTTACACGGATCAAACCACCTTCTAAACATTCTCAATCCATCTTATCACTTATTTCTGGATGAGTGTGAACTTTAGAAGTATGGCTTAAGCCAAAACCTCCTCAGCAACGATGAAAGAAAGAGCTGATTGATGAATAGGGTTTTACATTGCATTTTTATTAATCTGACACTGGAGCACAGGTTTATCAGATAACTGAGAACTGTCGACATGACAGATGACAACCTGCTATTGTATATGTCCCCGAAACAGTGATGTGACATTGAGAACTCACACTTATTTTAGTAGCATCCCTCGTCATCTCTTCAGCAGGAACAACCTATACGGAGAAAGAAGGGATGGGGGAGAAATGAAGGGTGTATGTTAGAGTGCCTATGTTAATTATGTTGGCTCAGCAAGATGCTGGCTGGTTGCCATTCATACATTCAGGGGGAATCAGCTGGCATACTATGATACTGTAGTGCATGCATTAATCAGTAATTACAAAGCAGAACTCCAGGCTATTATTCTCTGGCAGAACAGGAAAAGGTTTCATTTTGTACTAAGCTGTCTGGGCAACTGCGGTTCTACACACCTCATTGTACTTTTATTACCTTATATGATGAGTGATATGAGAGTTATATGAGAGTTTTACACTGTTTTATACTCAATATATTGAGGAAATGTCTTCCGTCAGTGATGATTTATCATTATTAAATATAAAGAACAGAAATCTATTTCATATAATCAGTCACACACTGTTCAAATGTTTAATATAAAGTCTTTTTCCCTATAAGGATTTCCATAATGGATTACACCAATTACCCCCTGTGGGGAACATCAGCATGGACTCTCCCTTTTGGGATAGGCTTCCATCAGCTTCAGCTCTGCCCCGGCTCTACCTGTGCTTAACCAAACACACCTGCAGCTCATTCTGTACTCATGACCTCCCATTCATATACACCTCACCTTGGCTTTCCTACTTAGTATGTCTCTGTGTTTTCTGCAGAGTTCTGATGTGGTGGCTTTGTCTTGTTGCGTTTTTTTTTTTTTTTAATTATGGATCTGCCCTGTTTACAGATGAATCCAATAGGCATTCTTAGTGTGAGCTATAAAAATAAATCATACTTCACCACTACAGATTTGTCGCTGTCATAAAAAATGACTGTAGATCAGCATTTGTACTCCTTAGGTGGTCTAAAATGTTGTCTAAAAGTGCTGCCTGCAGTGTTTGGCTACACAGTGTTTGGCTTGTGCTCCATATTAAAGCTCACAGTAGGTCATACTGTGTCCTAAACAACATCCACAAGTCTGTGCCATCTAAAAAACAACTTCATGTAGTTTGAGTGGGCTGAGGAAAGTTTTAGGAATGTATTTACAGAAAAGATCTTAGTCACTTCTAGTGTGTGTTAGCAACATTAGCCTGTAACTCAAAATTTGAACTCCAAATATATCTAAGCTGAACAGCTGCATCTGGAGTAA
>JBBPCZ010000115.1:18716890-18727945 GCA_037974445.1 Brycinus macrolepidotus | reverse complement strand
ATATATATACACTAGCCATAAAATCTGATTAATATTGTGTAGATTTGTAGGTCTCTCATGTTGCCAAAACAACTCTGACTCCTCGAAGTTTGGACTCCACAAGACCTCTGGAGGCCAAGTCTAGACTTTGTCATGTTCCTCAAACCATTCCTGAACAATTTTTGCAGTGTGGCAGGGCACATTACCCCACTAAAAAGGGAGACACTGCCATTAGGGAATACCATTGACTTCAAGGGGTCTAACATTGTTGCAGGCCAAGTAGTCCCCTTAATGGCAACAGTAGGTAGCAGGTAGGTGGTACATGTAGCATCCATATGAATGCGAGAATCCAATATTTCCCAGCAGAACATTGCCCAGAGAATCACACTGCCTCCTCCACCTTGATTTCTTCCCATAGTGCATCCTGGTGCCATCACTCTCGCTCATCAAAGTGGTTCAGATCCCTATGCTTGCCTGGTATTCCTGCTTCCAACACTTCAAAACTGACTGTTCAATGACCTCTTGTTCAAAGCAGGTCTATACCTTGATGTCTAGATGCGGAGCATATAGGCAGGTGACTGAATGCATCAAACTCCTATAGAAAGTAAATTTCATTTTCCATTATTTGGGTGCATTAAGGGTTTTAGAGATATATGGTGCTAGAGCTGAATCTTTAAGCATTTAGGCTGGGTAGCTGTAATCTGTTCTCTCAAGCTTCCTTGTACATAATTTCAGAGTTCCTGTGGCTTTTTATGCAGCAGTTGTACTGTGGGATATAAATCATGCATGTTCCTGGCTCTGTTCTCGTCCCACAAAAACTTTTATTGTTTTTTTTTTTTGTTGCTTTTGTTGCCTGAACCAGATCCAACTCCTGGTGGTAATGATGTTCTCCATCTAGCTCTCACTCTTTTAAACACACATGCAAGGGTATTCTATGCAGAACAGTCAGTTATTAACAGTAAGCTGGAAAGAAACGCTCTGTCTCGCTCTCTCCCTCCTGCCTCTCCTGCCTTGTTTGTCTGTATCGATTTGAGGCTTGTCAGATTGCTTTACAGCTCAGGTCTCAGCTCTCCTCCTCTACCCTACTTATGAAACATGGCTGCCTGACAAACAGGGAGTATCCCAGGGTGCTTTGTGCCTTTGTCAGACGCTGACAGATCTTTCCAGAATGGCCTGGAAAGGTGTGATGCTTAAATCAAATCAGCCGCATCACAAATCAATGCAGTAACCTTGGCCACTCACTGCATCAACTGAGCAAAGCACGGCCCCCTTCAGTTAGCATATCCCCCCACTGCGGAGATTACAGCCACACCGCCAGGTACACATTATAGCACTTTGGAATGTCACGGTTTGAAATATTTCCATGAATACAATGCCCTAAACCCTTTGAATATGACATAAAATCATTTAAAGGGGTCCAAGCAAACTTATGTAAATGAAGATATCTTCAAAATCTAGCAGCAGAGTTTCAAATGGAGACTTTATTGTTTGATCAACTGCATATTACACACAATGTGAAAAATCATGCCAGCTGCTTTTGGTCATTTTCCAGAATACCCTGTTATTGAGTCCTTGAAATATATACACATTTGGGTAAATAGTGTATAGTGTGCATTTCTACAGTGTATGACCGTGTGCATTTTGTGCTCCATGACAGTATCATAAAAACACTGGAAGGCCTCAGCTGCCTGCTCTTTCTACCATCCGCATTAAATATGAACGAGCAAGCGAAGAGAAGATATAAATAAATAAGCACACAAACAAACAAATAAATAAGTAAACATATAAGCCCGTTCACGAGAGAACAGCCATCCACACCCTGCAACAAGCATCACTGAGGTGTCTGACATTTGCATTCTCATATAAAAGAATGAATCACACAATCTCATCCAGCATAGACAGTTAAGTGTAAGGAGAAGTCACAGCCGGAAACAGCTCATTTGAATTAATTACAGTAAGACTCACTGGAGATGGCTGTGAGTGATGGTGAGGTTATTTTTGTCATTTACATATCTATATTCATAGCTCATATCTGTCCAAACAACTGGCCCTTAGTTTACCTCAGTCTTCAAATGAGGCCAAATGAGGTGAAATAAGGACAAGTATGTAAAATGCATCAACAAGCTGCTAAATAGGTGCAGAAAATATTTGATGGGATGCTAATGTTTAAAAATACTTTGCTGTAGAATGTGTTTGCAAAAAAACCGATGCATTGAATTTACGTGATACATACAGTACTGTGTAAGTTAACTGTAATTTTTCATTTATTTTTGTTCAGTCAAAACAGTCATTAGTTCTTCATTACTCAGCATAAAGAAATAATAATAATAATAATAATAATAATAATAATAATAATAATAATAATAAACAGAAAGTGACACAGAAGCCTTAACAACTAAATATGTTGATTTTTTTCTATATGTGTATCCACCCTTTATTACAGCTTCCATTCTTCTTGGGCGACTTGCTTTCAGTTTTCCTGCAGAAATCTACTGGGATAGTTTTCCACTCTTTGTGTTAACATCCTCAAAGTTCAGTCTCAGAATTTGCTTGCATTTTCTGCTTCTCATTGTGCAAGTAAAACCAATTACAAATTGGCACTCCTCATAAGTCCAGAAAACTGCACATCTTAAGTCCACTTTTTGTTTTCTAGTGCAAATATTTTTGTCTTTTTCTGTTCTCAGTAATGGCTTCCTGACAGCTACACAGCCTTTCAGACCTCCAGTGTTAAGCTGTTTTCTCACAGTGGAAGACTGGACAAAAAACTGTGCATTTTTTCAGACCTTAAGCAAGAGTGGAGCTTCATTTTCTACTATTTCTCAAAAGCTAAGGTGCTGTATATCTGATGGTGATAGTTTGGTTGGTCTGCCAGGTCTTGCACTGGGTTGTAGGTTGTTAGGAGTCCCATTTTCCATTGGAACTCTTAATACTTTTAAAGTGCCCCCTTTTCACTTATTTTCCCTTGACTGGATTATCTTCAGAAATATGTCCTCCATTTTAGATGCACATTCCAAAGGAATGTGCAAGACAGCTAAGATGAGTTTGGGTAGCTGCTTGTGTGAATGTCAGTGACACCTTTGAGAACAGTGTTTGATAGTTGGACCGGAACACCAGTTGTCCTTCCTTGGAACACTTTTGGTAGGCTCCAACCACTGCATACCAGGAACATCCCACAAGACCTGCTGTTTTGGAGATGCTCCAATCCAACTCTCTAGCCCTTCTCTAATAGGACTTTGTCAAACTGTCTCAGATCCATTTTCCTGCTTCCAACAGCAAATTCAAGAACTGACTGTTCACTTCTGCCTAATATATCCCGTCACTTGACAGGTGCTATTGTAACAAGATAATCAATGTTATTCACTTCCCCTTCAGTGGTTTTAACACTGTGGTTGTAACATGGTTTTAACATTGCACTGGATGTATATTAAATTAGAAAAGTAAAAGTGTCAGAATACTTGTTTCCCCTTTAGCATTTTTGCTGGTCTATGGTTCAGCCCACAGTGCATGTAATGTAAGCCATAATTTTTTTTTGTGTCCCTGAGCGAGCATCCAGCTCTGTGTTTAATGACAGAGATCACAGGTTAAATGTGCTTGAGTCATGGTATAAAATTCCAAGCCAATCACATTCCAAGCCAAAAATAACAGGAAAGCAAAAACAAAGGCAAAACTGTGTGAAGAGCTGGGTAAGCCATAATGCATTGCAGTTATGACACACAGCTGGATTTCTCAAGCAACAGCGAGGTTTGTTACAATAATAGCACAATAATTTCCTGATACGTGGGAAATTATTTCTCCAAACATGACCAATTTATGCAACACACACGACTGCGCAATTGGTTGATGTGCTATTGCTGAACGGAAATGATAATACAAGAAACATGTTTAATGAAGTGCATATAGCTGGATTTTCACAAAATCAAAAGTCAAAAATCTGAAGTTAGTTACATTTTTCCAAGCCAAATCATGACTCAGAAACCAAGGACCACACTGAACCTTGAAAATGTCAGCCTCCCTTTTATACACTTATGTAGATTAGTATGACTATAATACACATATTTGAGTCAAGTAAATTCCATACTTTACTTTTTCAGTGTACATTTTTCAAACATCTATGTGTCTGTGTGTGTGTGTGTGTCTGTGTGTGGAGACTGTGTATGTGTAGCTAGAGTCATGTGGCCTCTCCTTTGGGAAATAAGCACAGGTAGCATGTGAAATCAGGCTGAATTGAAGGCTGCAGAGAGACTAATGTAATAAGACCACAACTCAGGCACAACGACCCCCAGTCTGCACATCACGGGTGAATGTCTTATAACCCCAGGGACAGGTAGAATGTGTGTGTGTGTGTGTGCGCGCGCGTGTGTGTGAATTTCAAGACTTTCCCTCACACAGGGGACCTTATGAAAGCTGGGGAAGTGAGTGTATAATGAAACAATAGGGAGTACTGTGGCGAGGCACAGTGTGTCAGCTAAGGCACTGCATCAGTTTTAAAAGGAAAAATCAATACGAATCCCATACTATTAGAGCTGTAATGATATACAAGTTTCACAATATTATATGCATTTTAGTTTTTGCATTTTCACAACACAACTTATTTTCCTTACAGAAGTGGAAAAGAAATGCTAACTTTCATTTTATTTTTTGGGGGTCCAGATTCCCAAATGTTTTTTTTTTTTAAATAAATGTAATAGTTTTTAAGGGGTTAATATCATGATATCATGGAGAACTGATTTTCCCATAATTTTATGAAAGGAGTAGGTGAATATTGTTAAAGTTTCAGAACATTCCGTTCACTGCCCAGTCCATACAGCCTGTTTTGAATTCATTCTTTTTGTGATATCATAAAATGAATCATTTACATAAATCTGGTTCTTTAGGTTACAGCTGTTTGACCCCGCCCATTCACGCTGAAGTTAAAGAAGTGTTTAGCATGTTCTTCCTTTTGAATGAGTCTTAAATATGTCTTAAACACAAATGTCATAAGCAAACTGATTAAATAAATATAAGTAAAATACTTAAAATTAAAAAGAATAGTAAAAACCATTGCAGTTTCTGGCAGTGTGTCTGATTTCAAATGGCAAAAAATCATGAAAAGTGTGAACTGTATTCATTTCACAGCACACTGTTTTACACCTCCTGAAAAATACTGATATGTGTATTAACGTATGTGTATAACAGCTCTACTCTCATGATAGATGCACACACCTGGATGTATCTGTCCATCGTTTCCTTTCTTTTACACCACACCACCTGACTCCCTTTAGTCTATCAGTGACTACATTCAGGTGATAATTAATTACTTACGACCACAGCAAAGCTGTCATCAGCCCCAACACAATAAACAAATCAACATTCCCTCGGCTCTCCCTCTCCCTCTCTCTCAGCAGGAGGAGCACAGTCAGTGAGGAATGCACATCCTAATTAGAGAAACAAAGAGCAGGAGAAATAAAAAAAGTGGTTCTCCTGTGGCTCCACTGGTTCTTAATATGCACAGCTTCTCTCCATTCTGCAGCCATTACAGTAATTAGTCAGGACCATTGATGCACAATTGCTATTGTCTAAATACCGCCTTCCCCTAATGCCCACTAAACATGCAGGGACAAAACTGTTTTCAGTCTCTCACTAGTATCACTCTCCCTCCACTGGTTTCAGCACATATCCATATTTTTGGATTTGATGTTGATATGTGGTGAACCGTACAACATTTAAATATTTGTAACTAATTTTGAAACTTGTAACTGTCCAAAAACAAAAAAGAAACAAATCTTTAGCATTTATTTCCCATTTTTAACAAATATGAAAGATAACTGGACAAGCTCAAAAACTCACCCAGTTAGACATGGGAAATAAAGCAAAAAGACTGTGACAAATGACCACAGACCACAGAAACTTTACATGTTTGTAAGCTAGGTTTTATATTAGGTCACATTTCCCTTGAACCAGTCATTTAGAGGTTTTAGACAGACATAGACAACACATTTAGAAATGTTGTTTGAAAGACTCATCTATTATTATATTATATAACACACAGGATTTTTTTAAAGACATTTATGGTCAGTGTCTCATTAGTTTAGTGACTAGTTTAGTCTTAGAAAATACATCAAGATAGAAAGACACATAGAAAGACTCAATGACCCAGAATAAGCATGATTTAGTCTATGTTGTTTTTATGTTTCTATGTTTTCTGAGAGAGAGAGAGAGAGAGAGATGTCATTGACAGATGTCACTGACAGAACTGTAATACTAGAGTGAAAGAACAGGGATTCTCTGCACGGAGAGACATAGAGAGGAGTGTTTATAATATGACTCTCCTGTCTTTCGTGACCTGCTGTTTGCAACTGAAGATGAAGGAACCCAGCACTGCTGAAGAAGATTTCTGTGCTGAGCAAGCAGGGTCAGAAAGCACACTGGGGGTCATGTACAGCTGAAGGCTCCTGTGCTCCTATCTGGGCTTGGGAAGCTCAAAGAAACAACCTGAACCTTGGAGCACCTGGAACGCTGACCCTCTGGAGTCATACTTCACTCTGTTCTACATGAGCACACAGCTCACTACTGCTAAACCAATTTATCAAAGCAGACCTTCCTGACCTGAGTATGAGAGAGAGGGAGAGAGAGAGACCGAGACTAAGACCGAGACCTCTGGGAATGATGCATCTTCAAAAGTAAAGGACTTCATCATCCAAACAAATGAGAAAGAAGGAAAGAGTGTAGTAGGAAGGGTAGGACTGGAAGGCCGGATCGTGCTGAGACAATGCAGATTTTTTGCATTGATTCCTCTTTAACAAGCAGTTATTAGCTTCAGTTATCCTCATATTGCAAAACTTGTCAGTATTCCGTGGATTCTAGAAATATCGACACCTTTTTGTCAATACCAAATAACAAGTCATAATAAAATACAAGTATAAACATATAGTTATTTTTACAGAAAAAAACAACATTACAAAGTTATTGGAAAACTACTTGAATGCTTGAAGTTCGGTTTGAGTACAGTCTTATCTACCAATAGTATGAGAAAAAACATGTAATTTTGAATATATGTATTCATATTGTACGTTATTCTTTTATGTCAGTTTTATCTTAGGAAATGGATGTGTGTTCCACCAGCATGGTAAGGTTACAAATACTAATTACAAATACACCAATCAGCCACAACATTAAAACCACTAGTAACAAGGGCCTAATTGTGATGGTCTGACAACTGGGTCAGAGCATCTCCAAATGGAAGGCTTTGAGGGGTGGTCCTGGTATGCACTGGTTAGTACCTCCCAAAAGTGGCCCAGGTAATGACAACCAGTGAACTAGCGACAGAGTCATGAGTGCCCAAGACTCACTGATGCACATGGTGAGCAAAGGCTACCCCGTCTGGTCTCATCCCACAGAAGAGCTACTCTAGCACAAATTGGACTGGATCATGGAGCAATGGAGAAGGTGGCCTGGTCTGGTAAATCACATTTTCCTTTACATCATGTGGACGGCTGGGTGCATTTAAATTGCTTGCCTGGAGAAGAGATGGCACTATGGATGGAAGGCAAGCTGTGATGCTCTGGGCAATGTTCCGCTGGGAAATCTTCGGTCCTGGCATTAATCTGGATGTTACTGCAATACATACCACCAACCTAAACATTGTAGCGGACCAAGTACATCCCTTCATGGCAGTGCTATTTCCTAATGGCAGGTCCTTCTTTAAGTAGGATAATGTGCCCTGCCACACTGCTAAAATTGTTCAGGAATAGTCTGAGGAACATGAGTTCAAGATGTTGACTTGGCTTCCAAATTACCCAGACCCTAATCTGAGTTCATGACTTGATGAGTCGGAGCTGTTTTATTGATGCAAGGGGGGCCTACGCATTATTAGGTAAGTGGTTTTCATGTTGTGGCTAATAGTGGAAGACAAACCACTGCTGATGTTCATAAAGGATATAATGAACACAAATACATTAATAAAAGGTTTCATGCACAAAGGGAAAAAGTGATAAAAAGGAGCAAGTGATTTGAAAGAGCTGCCAGACTGTTGTAGAGGGTTGCCCAGTGCTATTGACACTTTGACTAGGAGCAGATGCTCAGGCCAGATAAGACTGAAACGTAACTCACTGGCCAATTTTTACAGGAAGAGGAAGAAGCAGATACTGAAAAGAGCTGTCCTGCTCTAGGGACACTTAAAATAATTTAAAAAAGTTCAAATACCATGATGAATTTATTAGAACAAAAGAACAACTTTTAATCAAAAGCATGGTTCCCTCCCCCAGAAAGCATCTCAGAAATCTTAGTCAAAGGATTTTTAAAGACAAAAAAAAAAACAATGACATGGTCAATAAAGTGATATTTTTAGCATTCTGGCACTCTGAAGCTTGGACAGAGCTGTCACATTTATGGAAAAGAAATATTTGGATCTGTCTGTATGTATTTGAGATATTTCAAATATATTGTTATATTTCAAAATGTATTTCATACAAAATATATTAAGTATTTGGGCCATATTCAAAAATTTTAAATTTTTGATAATGCACGTTTGATTATTTTTCCATATGGTGTGTATAAACCTATAACAATCTAGAAAATGCCTTCAAGGAGGAATGATCCAAGATCCTTGTTGAGGGAAGTATTGCCTAATATTAAAATCAGGACAGTATAGTTATGTTATTCTATAGATTATTTTTTATTGAAAGGACAACACCAACACCAACAACAACAGCTGGGGCACTTGGTGGCCTAGTGGTTAGGGCGTTCACCCTGCGATCAGAAAGTCGTGGATTCGAATCCCAAGACTGCTAGGGGCACCACTGAGGTACCCTTGAGCAAAGTACCGTCCCCACACACTGCTCCCCGGGCGCTGTGTTCCTGGCTGCCCGCTGCTTCACTTGGTGAATGGGTTAAATGCAGAGAAGAATTTTGTGCTGTTTACACTGTGTGCTGTGGTGTGTTCACGTATGACCGAATGGTCACTTTACACTTTAACAATAATTATCATTTTGTTATTCCACTGCATGAATCCTTTCTTTTCTCATTATCACATAATCTGTTTACAGCTGTATTTTGAAACACTCACACTTGTAAAATTAGTCATACTCCTTAGCAATCCAGCTTCTGACTGGATGATTTTAAGTATGTAAAGGTTTGGCAGTTCCATGACCAACAAACTGTATTTCACATGTACCTTACAAGCCTGCTGTTGTGGAGGTGCAGGCACTGTCCTTTGTGAGGTCTTTCTGGGACAATGTTCCCATCCCACTGCCTCAGCTTAATGACTATTTTCTGCAGCTATTTCTTATCATAACCTCATTGCTCTCTTTACAGAACACTGCAAAAAATAAAGGTGCCAAAAAGGTTGGAGTCCTGACTTAAAACACTGGTTTTCTACCCTGGTCCTGGAATAGTAGGAAATACATACAAAGCAATAGTACTCCAGGACCAGAACTGAGAATCGCTGCCATAGAAGAACCTTTAAATGACTCATTAAATGACTCTTTAAAGAACAGTTTAGATTGGAGGTTGGAGATTTGCGAGTGCGAAAAATATAAAATATAAAGGTCCTACATATAAAAAAGTTCTATGCCAGTTACATTTTTTTCTGATGCTCTTAAAAATAAAGGTTCCTTAACATTTCTTGACATAAGCCTTGAATTGACATTGAACCTTTCTATTAGACGGATAATCATCAAACTCTCATTTACAACAATGAAGTGTTCTCTCTATGGCATCACTCATAGTGCTATACTTATTCTGCTCATGAATTCACCTGCTGTGAACAATAAATAAGAGAAAATTCTTTTATGACAGACTTACTGAATATAACAAAAATAAGCCCATTAAGAACACAAACACAATGATACATTTGGGACAATCAATACCACATGGGAAAACCAGACACTAACTGACTTTGTAATTTAGCTGACAGCTGTTTTAGTATCATGGGTTGTCAGTGTTTAAAATAGCAGCGATTCAGATCTTTACATCATGCAGAACAGCTTGTGACAAAAAGTACAGATTAATAACAACACAAAGCACAACACCAGTATGAAAGCATTTTAAGGGATAATGTTTTCTTCCTCTGGGATGTAGATAAGTGGATCTGGAGATGCGAACAGCAGGGTATTTAGTAAGGACAACATGTCATTGATCCAGATGGAGGATTTCTGGAGTGAACTGAGGGAGTTAAAGATTAGGAAACCATGCAGTCATATTGTGACCAAAACTGATAGTGTATTTCCTCAACAATCTGACAACTCAATATGCTGAAAATCTGTGTCCATTTGTAATACTGAAACCACACGACATCATCGAAGCATGAAATATGTCTCAAAATGTGATCTTCATCCTTGCTAGCTTAAGATATATGGGATCCCAAGGGAAATAGTTCTAAGGATTTAAGCCTACAGTATAATCCTTCAGGAAAGACATTTAGCATTCAGGTAGATTTCCCAGATGGCCTTTTTAAAATGTAAAATATATAGCCAAATGTTTCTCACTCACGAAGAGCACAGAGGACATCAAAAGTCCTGATATAGGAAAAGATACTGCTATAAAAATAAAGCTATCATTATAATTTTCCCTGTTGTGATGAAGCCCTGTTACACATCCTGCAAGCTGTAAATGTAATATGTATGTGTTATAACTTTAAGTAAGGTATGGGCTGTAAATCTCAGCCCATTGTTAAAAACTGCTCGTTTGAAACTGGAGGCAAATCTCTTCAACCTGGCTTTCAGAGGGATCGGAGTCTCTTGCGACACCAAATTTACCCCCTTTTATCATCACAGTATTGATCCGTGGCACAGTGACTGTGGAGATGATTTATACTTGGTAGTGAATTAGGTGGACTGTAACTCAAACAGTGGGGTTATTTATGTAGCAGTGAATTCAAATGACTGTACCACAGGCAGGTAAGGCTACACCTGAATGCTTTTCACGGCATTAGAAAGCCTTGAAACAGGATTTTGTTCTTTTTACGATTCTATATGGAATTATCTGAATATGTCAGGGAAACAAGCGAATAACTATAAACCAAGGTGTATAACCAATGTATAATACAATCAGTGTATTAGAATAACTATAAACCAGGGTGTATAACCAATGGATAATACA
>JBBPCZ010000115.1:18691833-18702878 GCA_037974445.1 Brycinus macrolepidotus | reverse complement strand
TTTTGGGGATCCCCCCCCACTTCTCTAATTTGCTGCTTTCAAAATTTGTTTGGCAACGTTGTGTGTTTGGTGCTTAATTGATATTCTTGGAGTTCAGAAGGGGGAATGAAATTTTCACACATTTTTTGAACTGAAAACACAAGGGGAGATGGATAAAACCACATTACCAATTAAACTTGTTAAAATCACACAGAAGAGGCGCCCCAAGGTGGGTGTCTAAGTTTGCTAACTTCATAACTGTGAATGTGTGCCCTCTTAGTATCAAAATCTCACATTTATATAATAATAGATTTACCTTTTGTTAAAAAAAAAAAAAGTCTTTAAATGCATGCTGGAGGTACTACTTTTGTCGTCTCCTTTAAGACATTTTAAATATTGATCCAAAGTTTACTCTAAATGGACTAAATAGGCTATTTAAACTGGCATTAGTAGCTTGTCAGACGTAGCAACTGTAACCAGCGACTGTGAGGCTTAGTGAAGGGCTGATTCGTTTGACCTGATGCAACGTTCAGTTTCAGAAAAATGCCAAATTTATGAAGTGCTGCATTGCCTGCAGGGCTAAGGGTGTCTGCTCTTTTCCACTGTGGGGTGTGTGTAACTTCCTTTTAAAGATGAGGAACTGGATCACTGGTCTTAACCAGCATTCCAGTATAATCAGTAGATGATTTGTTATTTTGTAATGGGGGAATGGCCCACACCACTAATCAACACACAGACTATGTGATGGCAGGTAAACAAGGGGGATGCATGTTTGTCATTTTTCTAACAAGGGGAATGACACCCCCCTTACCCCCCTTCACATCACCCACTAAGTATAATTTCTAAAATATTTTAAATGTGGCATTTTTCAGTTTTTAATGATTTGGGCTGGTTTATGCTTAGAGTGCTAAATGTAAAGAGATAAACAAATTACAGCTGTTGACACATTCAGTTTGACTGCAGCTAAACTCTCTCTCTTTACTCACTCTCTACACTCACTCTCTACACTCCCCCCCCCCCCAAAAAAAAAACCACACACACACACACACACACGCACACATGAAAGGTATGACACCCTGACCTAAAATACATTTTCAAAACTTAAAAATGTGGTACGTGATCGCCTTCTGTGGTATTACTTTGAAGGCTTCAGCACTGTCTGTGTCTCGATGATGAGGTCATTATTTCAAGAGAACTTAAAAGCAGTACAGCTCTGTGCTTTCTCCAAGGCAACGAGAGACAGACTGTTTATTCAACTTATTTAAGCTAATTTAAAGGTATAGGCATTTTAAAAAGACCCTGAACTGAGTTACAAATACACTTAGAAAGTATGCATATGTTCCACATACTTGACTTTGCACTATGCTCTCTATACCAGCAAACAGCCCTGTGGGCTGTTCAATATCACTGAGTTAAAAGGGGGACATTTATTTCATGGCTGCATGGCTTTAGTCCCTTAAGGTTGAAGCGCAAACCGTTTGGTGGTTTTCTTTGCACCTCAGCATTTAATTGATCAATTAAAGCAATTGATTGGCCACTGAGACAGCTTTGCTGATTTTCCCAGCCTTAATGAGTTAGTGATTAAACAGTAATGAGGGGCTAGACACATACTGCACTGTTACTGACCAGACAGGAGGTGCACTGTTTTACAGAATACTGGCTCTTAAAATGGGACGCATGGTTTTGAAGGGTTACTTCAGAATTGTTTTATTAGCATTACCTAAAGTAAGAGACTCAAGCAAGATTATTTCAAATATTCAGGAGAGTGTTGAGAGGATTCTCATTCTGCCGTAATACTGTGGTCTTTGTGCAATGATACGTTTTGACTCTCCGGAAATGAAATATTCTTAACTGCGTGGCATTGTCCCATTCTTTAGATGTTAGTTACCTGACATTACGTTGATTAGGGTGTTTTTTTATATATAATTTACAGAATAGGAACATTTTCACAGCTTGCACTAAGCCACATTATAGCAGTTTAGACTCTGCTCTGAGGGATCTGATTACCCCCCATTTTTGCAGCAATTTCTCTCTCCCTCAGCCCCTCATTCTCTCTCTCTCTCTCTCTCTCTCCAACCCCCCATTCTCTCTTCTTTCCATCTGCTTCATGCTGCTGACCTTTCACTGTCACTCTTTGCAAAATGAGTTCTATATAGAATCAAAAAAGGTTCTATGACAGTAGCAGTTATATAGTGCTATAAAGAACTATATACATGTAAATATGAATATTCAAATCCACCCAATATTGTGTAGGATCCCCTCATGAAAACAGCTCTTCACAAGACCTCTGAAGGTGTGCTGAGGTATCTTTTTTGTTGTATATTAACTTCAAGAACTGACTGTTCACTTGAAATCTATTGTGAGAATCAATGTTATTCACTTTGCCTGTCAGTGTTTTTTATGTTTTGGCTGATTGGTAAAAATGAAAACACTTAACACTTAAAGTGTTCAGCTTTTTATTAGTAAAGTCAATGATTATATATAGAACTATAACAATTTTAAAAAAATTATAAAATTGAATGATATGAAATATTGCTGTCTGAAAGGGGGTTATGAGTGCTAGCAGCAAGAGGCAGAAGGAGAGAGAAGAGAATCAGAGAGAGCATAAGAGGGCAGATTTAGAGAGAAATTGCTGCAAAACTGAGAGTCTGAACTGCTATAATGTGACAGTGCAAGCTGTTCTGTAAATTATACATATATAAATAACACCTTCATCAAAGTAATTCAGGCAAATAACATCTAAAGAACGGGGCAGTGCCATGCAATTAAGAATATTTCATTTCATTTAGGAGAATCAAAGCGTATAATTGCACAAAGAGCACTGAATTACAACAAAATGAAAATTTTCTCAGCGCTCTCTTGGAGGCTCTCATGAATGTAAGACCAGTATAGTAGACAAAATACCAGTTGAAAATCTTCCCAAGGTATTAGTTTTATAGTACTAGTACTTGGTACTGGCAGATACTTCAGGATGTAATACATGGTCCTTGTGTATTCCTACAGACAGACATTGCTTGGTCAGGGGTTCTTGTCTTCTACATAGATCTTTTCTCCTTGGTTAATTATGCGCCAGTGTGTTGAAGTGATGTATCAATCTTGACAGCAGGAGCCATTAATAATTATCAAATACTATTTTTAATTACAAATGCAAGTAACTATGCCATACTCTACAACCCTGATAACAATGGTATGCTTTGTTATGCTTCAGAAACCAATAAAACTGGCAAGCATGGAAGTGGACATGTGAGAAGGACCTATTCTTTTGAACAAGATCATCTAAACTACATGTAGCAGTAGACAAACTGAAATGTACTGTGAAATGTGCCTTTATTAAGGATATAGAAATGTTCTTGGAATGACACCGTCATGCCATATATACATATGTATATATGTATAACTGCAGATACTAAGTGCTGAAAATGTGTTATTCTGTAATTATTCAGAGTAAAGGGATCATTAATTCTTTGCTTTTAGCAAGGTAGATGAACTTGATGAAGTGACATCTGTGAAAGGAGACACAGCAGGAGTGAAAGAAATTGAGTCATAATCTCATGACTGTATGAAAAGCCCTGAAGAATGTGCTGTTATATTGTACTATTTTCTTTTCTCTGAAGCCATGTGACTTGTTTCAGACGTCCTTTAATGGTGTGGCTTACCTACTTTAAACTGAAAACCGCAGACATGTGCAAAACACAAACACACACACACACACACACACACACAGAGAAACACATACATGCACACACACACACACACACACACAGTTCACTGTTGGCACTCTTTCATAGCTGCAGCAGATGGGTTTTCATTACACTGTTTCATGTTGAGTGATGCCAGGCAGGATTTTACAGGCTGGCACTGTGAGCTGGCATACGCTCCTTTTCTCCTTCTTCTCCCTGCGGCTATGTGTGTCTTTTCATAAAACAAGTACCCGCCACATGATGCCAAGGCAAAGAACAGACAGGAGTGCAGCTCAGAGGTGTGGGACTGGAGGACAGCTGAAAGTGAGAGAAGAGAGATATTAAACAAACAGGGCTCCTGAAACTGAAAATACTTGATAAAGGAGGATGTGGAAAGTTAAAAAACCACGACATCATTGTCTTCATTTTTGTTGGATCAAAAATGATGCATAGCCTAATCAATCAGATACATAGCCTAAACATTATGGCCCAGTTTCACAGACCTGCATTAATCTTAAGACTATAAAGAACAATCCATGCCCTGGAAACTGCACCGAGGTGTATCAAAATCCACCTTTCACAAGAACATACAGATGAGTCTAGCGGTAGCAGACTACTTGGTAGACCCCAGAAGACCACAGTAGTGATTAACTGAAGAATAATTTGTATAATGAAGAGAAGCTGTTGAACAGATCTGAAACACTATTAAAGCACATGTGTGAAAGACTAGAATAAAGATCAAGATTACACCAGCATCAGAAGGTTAACACAAAATACAAACTACTGGAAATAGTCAAGAACACAAACGTCAGGACAGATGAGATGAAGATTAACCTGTACCAGAGTGATGGAAAAAGAAATAAGTGTGTGAAATTTGACACTGTTCATAATTTTGTCCAGTCAATAGTAGTTCACAGTTTGGCACCTCTGAACATGAATGAGACTGAAGACAAAAAGCCACTGAAGAACGCATGACCAGGGAACAGGACCAGCATTTGGTGATGTCTGAGTTATAGAGGTCTCATAGTCATTACAGTTTGAGAGCCTGTGAGTCATAAGAATTTGCAACCAGGTACTAAACACACTTTTTAAGTGAGATTTTTAAGTGAGAAAATAAAAATTTGTTAAAGATCTTTGATAACCTTTCTATACCTTTATATAAAGAACCTTTACATGGGACTGTTCTCTTCACGCTCACAAATCTCTTTTCCAAACATAGTTCTTTAGGTAACCAAAAGTGACATCACTATGGAATCACTAGAAGACCCCCTTGTGGCTCCTTGTTTTCAAGGAGTGTATAGAAGTGAAATGTTCTGTCATTACTTGCATGTTTTAAAATTGTGTTTAACACGTTTTCATCAAGAAATTCATCTACATTTCAAACTGCATACACATTTCTTTTGCTTAGCTGCCTTACTACTAATAGTCACCTGATAAAAGAAACAAATTGACAATGGATTACAGATTACTATTGGGCAGTTTTGCACAATTGTGATGTTTCAGCTTATTGCCACTGCTAACATTGTCCAAAGATGGAAAAAAACTGACTTTTTAGTGCTCTGTAAGACATATTACTGGTGCGAGATTGTTTTGGAGGTTGTAGCAGAGTTTAGTGGTAAACGCTGTTTAGATGCAGAAGAGGTACCTGATGACAGTTATGTCAAAATATTTGTGTAAATACATATTTTTTTTCCTCTCAGAAACATTTTTTCTTTTCAAAAGTGCTTGAAATAATGACTAACCATTTATTTCCTGGCATCATAATCAGTATTTGTGAAATGTTACAGATAATCATCATTTACTCTATCCAGCTTTTCAAAGCATTAAAATGTTATGGAAAGTTGTGTTATGTCAAGTTATTATGATTTCCCTTCAATAAAGACATTCTGCAATTCATTATCTGTTTGCATTCTGTATTCATAGTTGCTGTTTCTGTGGAAAAAAAATACCGTATTTGTGTCCAGTTACTAATGGACTGCACTGTATTTTATGCTTTGAATGCTGAATCCCCAGGTGCTCTAACAGTCCTCCTACACTTTATTCAGAGCTGACTGACCTTTGCTGTCAGTGGGTGCTGGAATGCACGGACAGCAGGGGCAGTCAGCTTTACAGCCAGCACTCTACCCTGCTGACTCTGTGTGTGTCCACATCAGGCCTCCGTAGCTGAGAGGAACATGACAGGTGGTATTTTTGTCACAAGGTAATTGTCTCTCATGAGGCACAGGATAGAACACCCTTTTTCATTTTTATCATCATTCTCTTTCTCTCCCTCTCTCCTATTATTCTCTCTCTCTCTCTACCTCCTCTATTCTCTCTCTCTCTCTCTCTGTCCCTCCCCTATTATTCTCTCTCTCTCTCTCCCTCTCCCCTCCCCTATTATTCTCTCTCTCTCTCTCTCTCTCTCGCTCGCCCTCTCTCTCTCTCTTTCAATATTAACATTTCTTTATATGTAACAGATAAACACAGTTGCACTCTGTGAGATTAAAGTGAATGTTTTTCTGGCTGGATAATAGAAAAGATGAATTTTTTGGTGGCTGGCATCCGAGATGGAGACGCAATAATCCTAAAGCAGCGCAAAATAAGATGTCAGAAATGAAATTCACCATCAGTGTGCAATATGTTTAATCAAATATTCTGTTTTATTTTCAGTATTTCAAATCGGTCTCAGTTCCAGGGAATCTTGTCTCTTGGAAATAAGATGCCAGTCACAAGTTATTTTTGCACATAGGCACAGATACACAGACACATGGATATACACCTGCTGAGAGAGAGAGAGAGAGAGAGAGAGAGAGAGAGAGAGAGAGAGAGAGAGACTTCATACACAGTTAAAAGACAGTAATTTACCCTTCCTCAAGGACGAAAGCCATGTGTGCAGTAATAAGGTTGTAAAAATTAGGGGGAACCAACAGCAAGAGTGCTAACTGCGGCTTCATTGTGCATCTGACAAGCCTAATAGAAACAAATGACTGCGTCTAAAAACACCGGCAGAAAAAGCAATGAAAATGGGGAGCACTTCATTCTAATTAGAGTAGAAAACAGGTCCAATAAATAAACAAACACAATCAGAAAAAAGCCTCTAAATATCTCAGTTCTGCAGGGAGGCGCAGGCACGCTGCTTACGTTCTTTCATAGATTTTATTTGCATGGAGATCACAGAAATGCTGTATCAGACAAGCCAGTATGCACATTTCTTATTTCTTATTCTATTCATGATGGTGTTCTGTGTTTTACCAGTTTACCAGCTTGTGTTGCTATTATAGAGGAAAACAGCTGGCGGTGGTCAGACTCTCGAATGCTTCCTCTCAGACTGGCACTCATACATAGAACCAGTGGAATTTTCTGACATGGGTGGTTTGGCTCATGTTGAAGTCACTTGTTTGTTTCCTATAGAATAGTGCATTAGTTGTTGTTCTTCGATACAGATGTTTGTGTAGTGCCATGATCAGCTGAGTTTTTGCATTGAAGTAGGACAGTTAATGTATCCTAGTGTTTTCTGTAAGCATGTGTATGGAGCAGATAGTCTTTTGTTTAAGACAGTCAGCTGCCACAAAATATTTGTCATTTATATGATTTTAAGCTGTAATTACTTTAAAGGTGTAAATACACCAACTTAATCACACTGGTGAAGGGAATAAATATTAACCCCACAGCTGTTAGTTCTACAACCTCAAACTTTATCTTTATCTACTTTATCTTATCTTATCTTTCTCCCTCCCTCTCTTGCTTCCATGTTCTTTCTCTCTGTTTCTCTCTCTCTCTCTCTCTCTCTGCCTATCCCTCCCTCCATTTCTCCCTTACTCTATTCCCCATCATTCTCTCTCTCTCTTTCTCTCTTTTTTCCCCTTCTCTCTCTCTCTCTCACTCCCACTCTCACTCACTCACACACACACACACACACACACACACTGAGCTGTCTATAAATCCAAATGAAGAGTCAATAAAAGTGGGAGATCTTCTAAAACTCCTGCTCTGCATTTACAATATGTTCACTCCCTCCATCCCTCGCTTCCCTTCTCCTGGTTTCTTTTATCGTCCCTGTTCCTCCGGTACTCTGCCAGCTGCGTTCCCTCCGCCTGTCACATCAGTTTAATACACCGACACCTCAGCATTTCCTGCCTATAAAAAAAGCAGAGGGATAAAAAAGAAAGAGGCAGGATACAAAGCGGTGGAGTGGGGTGGGGTGGGGTGGGGGGGTTGGGGGGTGCAGACTCTCCTCCCCTTCAGAGTCAAAAAACGCTGAGCTTAGAGTGTTTGGGATTTCCTCACTTGGATATGCTATAAGTGAAAAAAAAATAACTCACCACACACTGCCAGCACTATCAAAACAGAGTGTGAAAAATTGCTGTGAGGTAGATCTGCCTCCGCTGCCTAAACTGGTGCTTTTTGCCAGTAATGATGTGCTGGTATGCCACGGTACACCCAAACCTGCTCTACAAAGAATAAAATGGTGGTATAATGTAGACAACATGTGGCAAAATGAGTAAATATCTGACAAAAATAAGCCTGATGCATTAGTGCACATGGAGCCGTTAGCAGTGTAGAGGAATAGACGAGGGATTCTTCCTGATCACCACAAAGCTTTTATCAAACCTTCAGGACACAGCAATAAAGCCTCACTCACAGACTGGGGGGGTGTTGGGTGACAAAGGGGCAGATACTAGAAAGAGAGAGGAGATGAGAGAGTGACAGAGGTTGAAAAATAAGGCCAATTTTTCTTCTGGAGATCGTTGCGCCTTTTTTAAACACAGTGTATACCTACATATCACACATCACACCCCTTTTTGGAATCATATGCAGCCTGTCACTGCATCTTTCTGAACAACCAACTACATGACACTACCCGAATCAAACAGAAAACAAAGTGTTCTCACTGACCTAATGTCATTTTTTCCCACATTAATGACGAAAATTCATTCTCATTGACCCCGAGCCACTAATATCATGTGGCATAACCTGGACCCACACAGCTCTCATTCAACCCTGAGTCGCTGAGGTAGGCCGAACCGCTTGGCTCTTAAGCAGTGATTTTGCAGGGTGCATTACTCTTGGGTAAGAGATGTCCTACTTGATGAATAGCAATAGTCATTATTTGTGTGTATCTAAGTGAGTTATTTCAGGCCTGCAGGACTATCTCTGTTTGAAATGGGTCTGTGGCCCGTGTCTGTTCTTTCTTACGTAAATGAGCTGCTTTTACAGGCCAGCAATAAAACACCCCAGAATTAGACACGGTCATTTATCTCCCTCTGTTTGCACTGAGAGCTAGCCCAAGGCTGTAAAACACGCTGTCCATCTGACAGCTCTATTAGCACACATGAGTGTGGACAATAAAAAGGTAGCGAAAGTCAAATAGCAAATAGTGTGTGTGTGTGTGTGTGTGTGTGTGTGCGTGTGAGTGAGAGAGAGGGAAAGGGAGAGGGACAGGGAGAGAGAGAGAGAGAGAGAGAGAGCAGAGAGAGTGAGAGAGAAAATGTGAACAGAATAGTAGAGTGGAATGAAATAGAAACATAATACTTGGTACATTTAAATGCATGTGTTTGTGTGTAAAATAAATAAATAAATCTATAATGTCTCGGTGGGCAGCAATATGTCAATACTCTGTTTATCCACCTGCATTATGAACACTGAATAGTGAAAAGCCAGGTAAGCCATAATGAATAGTGAAAAGCCAGGTAAGCCATTCACTATTCATTATGGCAGGTAAGCCATTATGAACACTGAATAGTGAAAAGCCAGGTAAGCCATAATGACCGGAAGGTGATTCATTACAGTGATAAAAACAGGCATGACATGTTAAGGTCAATGAAAGGAAGTACAGAGAGAAACACTTAATTAGGCAAGGTTGGAATTCGACACTTAGACTGGAGGTTTTTGACAGTACCACTCAATTTAACTTATAACAGATATTCACCTCTTTCTTTTTAAGTCATTTATGGCATCATTATAATTGCAAGTCATAAAAACTGTGGGAGCGTTTGGTTTCACAGATCATGGTATAGCAAATAAAATTGCTGTACTTGCCTTGTGACCCCTAGTTCCTATCATCGCCACTGTAAAAAAATAGGATATTCAATATTCCAGTGAGCAATTTCCCTCCAAAACATTCTGTTTACATCTCCCCTTTAGAAAGAATGTGTTTTTCTGCTACCAGTGCTGTCCAGGGTGCTGAACTCTGCAGTTTTCATTCCTCCCATGACACAGTAAGTGAAGTACTCGACTTTGTCATCTACATAGCCATAGAAAAGTACACATGTCTTGATTGTATATTCAACAGTCAAGCGGATAATTAGTCTGTTATATGCCAGTGGAGGAGAAGCTGAAACTGAACAAAATATGAAATCAAAGGACCATAAAAATCTATAACAAAAGTATGTTTTGTCTAAAATAGAGCCTGAGCATTTGGGGACAGTGTGTTACTCTGTGAGCTATTTGGGTTAGAGGACAATAGTGTCACTCTCTCCATTCTCTAAATAGATAGTCTGTGTAAAATAGCTTTGAATGTGCAATAAAATGAGAACAGCAGGTCGTTTGATGTAGATCATTTAGATTTAAAGCCCTGTGTAAAACATTATAACCCACACTGGACATTTTTAGACATACAAACGAACTACAATGGCACAAGCAATTATCTGTACAAAAGATTTGAGAGATTTCCATGGTTTTTAACGACAAGGAGATGATATCCTAATGCTGTATGAACAGATGGGAACATGATGATGGTATAGGTTTGGATACCGCTACAGTGGCCATGTGGCTCTCAAGCTTAAATGACCTGTCCATGCTCTGTCACAACTGCAGCTTTTTCCTCAGCTGTTGTGAGGTTGGACAAGCTTTACATATCGTTGGCAAACATTCCATTCAACCTAATGAGAAACTGTTGGAATGTTCATTTAGAGTCATCCTATAATGTTAAGGTTTCAGCTTGCCATATTTCCAGCTGTTGTTGTAGTTATATTGTTACAGCTTATTGAGAAAGAAAAAAAAAGACTACATCTAGCATTTTCTGTTCTTCAGTGTCCCATTTTGCTGATTTGGATGTTCACAAATGTACTGCAAAGCTTGTCCAGTCTTTGCAACTGCAGATACAAAGAACACATTTGTGATTGGAACAGGGATGCGTTAATTCCAAGAATCCTGTAAATCAGGGTTGGTTTGTACAGAAAAGACCCTATTTCAGTTTCTTTCTGTTTCTCTTCTGTTACACTTTTGCTCATTTGCTTTGGAGCAGAGCATCAATTCTAAACACACAGCTCCTATAATAGCAGCAATTTGGGAAAGAGACAACAAGATAGATGGAGAAGGATTAAGTGTGTGTGTGTGTGTGTGTGTGTGTGTGTGTGTGTGTGTGTGTGTGTGTGAGCTCGAAAGAGCACACGCACGAACTCTACC
>JBBPCZ010000115.1:18674626-18688851 GCA_037974445.1 Brycinus macrolepidotus | reverse complement strand
GTTTGTGTGTGTGTGTGTGTGTGTGTGTGTGTGTGTGTGTGTGTGTGTGTGTGTGGGTGTGTGTGTGTGTGTGTGTGAGGGAGAGAGAGAGAGAGAGAGAGAGAGACAGAGAGAGAGAGAGAGAGACAGAGAGAGGTAGGGAGAGAGAGAGAGAGTTTACTTGGTGCCTCACCTCATATGTGCACCCAAGGTGTGAGGCTGAGAGTTAATCAATAGAGCTGTGAGATTGTGTGTGTGATGCATGTCAGACAGGTTGTGTGTGTGTGTGTGTGTGTGTGTGTGTGTGAGAGAGAGAGAGAGAGAGAGAGAGAGTGTTTGTGTGTGTGTGTGTGTGTGTGTGTGTGTGTGTGTGATGTATGCTCCTCATGCGATACCCTGGTGAGAAGGTGATGCTGGGAGGAAATCACATTCTGTGAGATGCCGACAGAATGCCAATGCCCCTCCGTCAACACACACGCATGCATGCGCGCACACACAGGCCCAGAAGGACAAAAAGTTAAGTGAAAAAACTGCTGCTCTGTAAAATTATTTTTTGTTTATTTTGACATTTTGTTCAAAAGTTCACTTCAAAAACAATCTTAACTGGCGCTCTATTACTTTGCTTGAATGAACTATTATAACTTGCTATAATGATGTTATAATACCTTGTTATAATGGTTTGTTTTAATGATATGTAGTAATGACTTCTCATGGTAGCTTGTTAAAATGGTTTATCAAAATGTCTGATTATACTGACTGTAACAATGGTTTGCTATGATGACTTGTTATAAAGGTTTATTATAACACCCTATTGTAATACATTATTATAATGACTTAATAATTGTCATTATTGTTTGTTATATTGACTTGTTATAATGAAATGGTTTGATATAATAATCATTATAATCATTATATATATATATATATATATATATATATATATATATGTATAAAATTATATGGCATAATAATCACTATAATATTATGATTGTTCAAATGGTTTGTTAAAGTTGGACCTTTCTCCACACTCATTCTCTCTCCTGCTCTCATTGTCATTCTCTCCATATTGTCTCTCTGAGTCCTTCATTTCAACCATGCTCTTGTCCATCCACTCATCTCTCTCTCTCTCTGCTATCATTCGCCTTCCTTTCATCAGAGACAGTGTAGAAGAGGTGGTAGGTCTGCAAGGTCAGCAGAATGAGAGAGAGAGAGAAAGAGAGAGGGAGAGTGAATAGAAGAGAGAGAGAGAGAGAGAGAGAGAAAAGAGAGAGAGAGAGAGAGAGCAAAGAGAAGAGAGAAAGTTCCATATATCCATAGGGCTGATGTGTCCCAGGTATAGATTGTTGAACCATGTCTGTCTCTCAGAGCCTGTGTGTGAAAAGTGAAGTGAGATTCTGAAGGCAGATTCAGTATACGGTGGGCTGGCTGCCCTTTAAAATCTTCAGCCTAGCATACATTACTCATTCTCTTTGTGCTCCCTCACTGCAGCCCACCCTCAACACTGCCGCAAATTTCAACTGCCTTTCAGCTTATTTTCGGTAAACCACTGATGTTGTTTTTGTTTGGTTTCTCTCCTGGTTTTGTCTGTCGTGTCATTCCTAAAAACACAACCTCTCAAATGAGAGGTCCCAGATGTGCTGCGCTGTATATCAGTCTGAGAAGGCTTTTAAAGTGCCTAATCTTCAGTCCAGATATGAGAGTGAGCAGGAGGAAGAAGAGTAAGGGTGGCTTTTTGATGATGAGAGATTGCAGGGTTGATCAGAGATGCATGCATTTCCATTATAAAGCAATCACCAGGCTACTGTAGCATCAGTGAGAGAGAGTGAAGAGCTCCGAAAAATAGACCAGCTCATTGAAAGAGCTATTGAAACCCACACAAACCATCTGAATGCACCTTGACAACAGCTAGCATGTACACTTTAAATCCTGATCTCACTGCAAAGGGTTGAATCTGTATGGAATATAATAAACACAATAGGAAATTCCTGTTTTTTTAGGTATATTTTGCTATGAATTTGTCAGTGAGAGGGTTCATACTAATCAGTAGCATTACAAATGAGGTACAGTTAGCCCAAAATGCAAATGTGTTGTTCCTTGTTAAAAGGCTTGCATATAAATGTACAAACTAACAATGTGGTGAAAAAAATCCTTGCTTGCACAAATAGAAAATAATCTAATATTGCCATATATATATATATATATAAGACGAACCTTTGTGTGTGCAATCAAGGTTAGTAGAAATACATATAATGTAATAGAAATATAGTTGGATCGAAATAATATAACAGGGTACAACCAACAAGCAAAGCATTCATGAATCCTGTGCTGGAAGCCTAATAATCAGTTATTAATTATTAATTAATCTCAATACACCCCACATATGATTAAATAACTACTGTCAATTGTTCAGTAATTGCAATCAAGCTAATATGGAAGATATATAGGTATAAGAGTAAAAATGGGAATGTATTAAAAATGGTATATTTTAATCAATTATGAGTTACAAATGGTAAGAATCATATAAACAATTCTTCCACATTAACTAAACAACACAAAGCATCTAAGCAGCAGAATACACAAATGATGCAGACATGTAAACTTTTTTTTTTTCACAAAAACTGCATATTTGTGAAACTTTGCTCATGATTAGTTTTCTATCTAAATGAACATAGTTCCAGAGGAACAGAGCAGTGAAAGAGTGTGCTAACTTTATACCAACACTGCTGTCTTGTCTACTTACAAAGCGCTACATGGAATCACTTCAACCAGAGCCAATGAGAAGCACTTAGCTTAATACTGTTCTAGCATCTATTTTATGTCAGTAACCAGACCTTATTACGTACTGGATGTCCTGAGGGTTGCAGGGTCACACACATCAGACAGTTAAGTGGCCAGGCTCTAATTGGAAAGGATGGAAATGGATGCCTGGATACCTGGGGTTTCATTAAACGAAAAGGCAAGGGGCTTTTTTGGATTGTTCTGACCAAACTGAATTGCACCAGAAGCACAGAATGTGCTCACAATTTAATTGATTTTTCTTTTAATTAATTTATCTGTTCTTCCACTACTTTCCTAGAATGGGTCTGGAAATCAGGTTTTAAGAACTCCATATGTGGTGGATGTGGGTACTATATTTAAACAGTAGAGTCTTAATAGCTCAAAAATGTATACCGTGCATAAGACTGTTAAAATCAATACTACTAGAAATGCACATATGAAAAGCCATGGAGGCAAAGCATTCATGAAATTAACATTAAGTTCTTCTAATGCACAAGTGGCATTTGGAGAAGGCTGGTATTGCTGACGTAAATACATGTACTATGTGGCATGCATTTATATGCATACAAATGAAAACAAACAAACAAACAAACAGCAACAAAAAAAAACCTAATAGCCAAGAAAGTTAAATCACCTTTTCCAACTCCATTCTCTAAAATGCAACACTTATTTAAATAGTGAATACTCTGATAATCAGTGACTCAATCTACAGACGCAACAGGGCTCTTTACTGTCTCTCCAGAAACGGAGGAGTGCAAAAACATGCTAATGTTATTCAGCGTGTGAAATCTCACTGATTTTTCTCTCTCATTCCAAAGCTGTAAATGGAATGTAGATAAAGAAGGATGGCTATGCCTGCTCTCTCTCTCTCTCTCTCTCTCTCTCTCTCTCTCTCTCTCCAAATGACTGAGCAGGAGATGGAGGGAAACTACTTGTGATACCTCTGAAAATGGAAAGACGCTGGGTCTGAGACTGCCATCCAGAGAGAACACAATGTTCTGATTGAGTTAGCGCAAAAACAAAGGAGTCGGAGTGGGGCTGCAAATGCACCTGGGACTAAAGAGCAATGCAATTTTGAAATATACATCAAACTGAAGTGAAGTGAGACAATGCAATACAGTGAGGGAAAGGCACTATTCAAAATCCGCTATGAACTTTGCTGTTCTGTCACTGTGTGTCCACTATTAAAAATAAAAGCACCAAAAAGGTCACCTTGGAGTGATGCGAAAGAAAAACTTTGGTTCCGTAAAGAAGGTTGGAATGGATGCTTCATAAAAAGCTGTTTTTCTTCATGAAAAGGCTTCACACCAATTTAAGTTTATCTAGAACTGCATGGACAACCCAAGAACCATTAACGATCCATTCTTTTTATGTGTGTGTGTGTGTGTGTGTGTGTGTGTGTGTGTGTGTGTGCTCTCCAGTCAAGGCCAGTCTCTCTCATGCTTTCAGTGTGTTTATGCCTCTTGTTTTGTGCGCATCTGTGTGTCTTTGCAGGTGTGCTCATGAATAGAACACAGTGATGTAGCAAAGCCTGTAATCTATGTTTTATGATGAGGGTCACATTTGAGTGGAGCGGATCAGGGTGGAAACGAAGAGCGATTACGATGCAGCCTCACGCAGGGATGTGCTCTGAAGAACACACACAGCTCTCAGTCTGCATATAAAACACACCCTGCACATCATGCGCACATCTCCCCTAGCTTCATCAAAACACATGTTCTATAATATTCACACCAAGAACATTCTACAATATGCAGCACACCAACTGATATATTTATGTTTAGGAATGCTTTTGAGTTACAACACACACTCACACAGTCTGCTAGTATGAACGTATCATCACTATTATAAACCCCATATACCTCCAAAGTTAACTATACAGGAGAAAGAGAACATTTTCTGTTTTAAGATAATTCTTTTTATTAGCCTAGTCAGCATCAAATGTTCACACAGTGTAAAAGGTGGGTACTACATATGTACAGTCTAGGTATACTTCCTTTGTTGTTTTTCTAAGTAAACGTAAGCACATTGCCTCTACAGAAAATACACATCCGCACATTGTAATGCACAGTTACTGTTTATTCGCTGAATTTTACATATTAGGGGAAAAATAAAGCACACAATATGGTCTGAACAAAACTTAGGGCACATTTTATGCTTTATTTTCCAATATGACAAAAATCTAATCTATAGAAAATTTTGCACCAAATTTTATGTCGTATTTAATTTTTTTCCCCTTAGAAGATGAATTCTTTTCTTTTGAAATTCCACAAGACATGTTATTTGGCGACGGGTGTTTTTGCATATGGCTGTAAATACATGCTGAATGCAAATCGCAAGTGTATTCATATGCAAGCTGACAATCAAATATAACTCTGCAAAAATAGGGTAGAAAACAGATTTTCTAAATCTGTCTGTAAGCTAGGTTGTTTTGCATTCCCTCCCCCCCCCCACCCCCCACCCCCAACATGCACTCATCTCTCCCTTCATCCAGAGAGAACAGCCAATCCAAGCTTGTTAGAAAGCAATTTGACATCCACTTCTAACTCTAATGTGTCAAAAACAATGCAATTAGGAGTTTCGATTTCGTCTGGACAGAATGCAAAGACTGCAGAAAAGAGATAGCACAGCCAGCCATCACACATTATTTAGAAAACATTATTAACAGAATGGAACTCCATTCAATAGCTAATTTTGTTATATCAGCTTCAGGGTGGGTGGTAGTAGAGAATGCGATGAATGTGTATGAATTGGATTAGCATCAGAGCAAGCAGACTGAATGCTAGCTATGTGCTCCAAATTGCACATAAAAGATGAATATTTCTGAAGTGAGAGCAAAAAGCATTTTGGGGAAAATCGCTAATGAAAGAGTGTATACAGTCCATAAAAATAATGTAATTCTATTTTACTAACAATCAGAGATTTATTTCATTGCATTTACTAATTCATACTGATAAGTCTGGCAAAGACTGATGGATTGGTAAACAGTGGGGAAATAAAGAGATGACTGAGAGTTTAAGAGTTAAAAGAACAGGAGAATGCAATAAACACAGTGTAATAAACACTTATGAAGACTGACAGCAGCATAGATAGTACACTAATGGAAATGGAAATGCAGATTGAATTTGTATCACATGTTTAATCTGCACAGCAGTTTGAAATGCATGTGATGCACCACTTTTTCAGTTTTAAATGTACACTCACGCAGTGATTTACATATTCATGGCTTGATTAAATACACACTGATAATGAAAACTCAATTATGGTAGTGGAGTTACGCTTTTGTTCACTAAGCAAATGTTGAGCACTTGAGTTAAAGTAAGTGTATGTGTGTGTGCTCAGTTTTATTCTTTGTGGGGAGGAGATGTCCTCTGCATTATTAATCTAATGAGAATGGAATATTTGGCTTTCTGATCTTACTTTAAACAAAAGAAACTTTGGTTTGACTTTTAAAGTTGTGGTTAGGATGGTTATGGTTAGGTGTAAATATATTCCCTTACTATTTATTATATTAGTCATCAAATTATCTCTTTATTTTGTGTGTGTATGAATATTATATTAACAGCCCTAATAGTAAAAACAAATCATGTCAAGTGCATAATAGCACAGGAAGAAGGGGAAAGAAATACTGTAAAAAAAGCATGAAAAAACAGCCTTTAGGAACTTTGGGAACATAAGTTACAAGTCCGATATTATTGAATTAAATAAAATGGAACTGAGAGAGACTGGTAGAGAATGAGAGAGAATGAGAAAGAGTGAGAGAGAGAGTGAGAGAGAGAGGGAGAGAGAGAGAGAGAGAGAGAGAGAGAGAGAGAGAGAGAGGGTAGAGATGGGAAGTGAAACCAATAAGCAACTGTAGTATGGCCACCCCAGAGCCAACTCAATTACAGAGTCCACTTTGTCCCAAGGCCTCCAGAATCCTCCATCATCTGATTCAATAGCACTGGAAATTCCATCCAGCTGCATCCATCTCCCAAATGAAATGACAGCCTTCATCTTTCTCCTTTTTCTTCTCTTCTCTCTCGCTCCATAAGAGCTGCAATGCTGAAAAGGTCAGATGAATCCACAGAATGAAAATGAGAGGACACTTACTGAAATTACACTGTTTCACCTAATAGTGTAGGGATGTGCGTTTATGGGGTTTAAAGGGATGAAGTTTAAGAAATGTCTATATCAACAGCTTCACAAAGCCCTGTCCATGCCAGACTGACAAAGATCTGCATCTAGATATTAGCCCAGCTTAAAGAGTGAAGCTGCATGAATAAAACTTACCTGTGGAAGCTGAAGAAGGCCAGTTCATTTGAATGTAAAAGGACGTATGAATGCAAAAAAAATGGTACTGGTACCTTGTATTCTCGATTTGCACCAAATACATACTCAACAATATAGATGGGTAAAAATGAGCAATGAAGTGCTGGAATACACAAAGGAGACTGAGAAATTTAATGGTGTGCTTGACTTTTTATGTGGTAGGTCACCTTTTTGCAGAACTAAAATTTAGATCTTGGTTATAGCCCTCATAGTTGAAGCTGAATAATTAATATACTCAATAAAAATAAGTCTTAAAATGAAACTGAAAAATAAGCCTGGAGAATAAGGGTTAATATGGATCCCAAATAATTTTGGGGTTAAATTTATCTTTAAAATTCATCACCTGCAGTTTTAAAAGTATGAATTTATTCTGTCGAAGTAAAGCCAGTGAGTTACTAAGCAACTGTTTCTAAGTAACAGTAAGTATGATGCTATTAAATGAAAAAGTTCAGTTTTTATTTTTCTTTTACACAGTTTCACATCTTCCAAATGCCTGCTGACCTGGAATGAGTATTCATGGCCTCCGTGAATATATCATGGTAAATTAAGTGAAATCGTTTTACATTAGCGTACATTAAATGTCTTTTCCATTTAATGCTACTATTTTGGACATGCAAGGTTTGATTATGACAGCTACAATATGTGAGCATATGAGTATGTGTGTGTTATCCCGTTTCAGGTGCTAACTATATATAATTGACAGACAGGGTCAGTACCCCAGTGAGAGCGGGAGACAGAATCTCATCCCCAGCCGTTGGTACAGGGCTGCCATTTCAATCAGCCAAATGAACTGGGTTAAACGAGCAGGGCTAAAACTCATACATTTTAACCAGCACTCCTTCTCACCACTTTTGCCTCCATCTCTCCCTCGTTCCCTCCATTCCTTATCTAAGGGCCTTATGCTGTCTGCCTCCATCAGGCAGTGGACAAGACACACACACACACACACACACGCTCTCACACACGTCCGGGTTAATCAGTGCCGTTAATGGAGGATGGTACTCTCGGAGGGATGGCCATTACCAGGCGAAGGAAGGATCATTGAGAGCCAAACGTTACCGTCAGATGGAATTTCAATCAGCCACCCCACAGTATGTGCAGAAAAATATGCCAATCTTTCTCCATTCACTTTCTATCCATCTATCCTTTATGTGAACAATTTTTGTTCGTTTTACATGTTCTATGATCACACTTGGAATTTCAGTGAGTAATGAGATGCATTTCTTTCCTTGTTTACTCTTTATGCAAAAGAAGAGAACACTTTCAAAGGGTCCATATGCAGTCCATTAAAACATTTTGATTTATTTCCCTGTTTTTTGTGATGACAAGGCATTTACATACACCAATCAGCTGTAACGTTAAAACCACACCTCTAATATTGTGTAGGTCCCCCTCATTCCACCAAAACAGCTCTGACCCTTCAAGGCATGGACTCCACAAGATCTCTGTAGGTGTACTGTGGAAGCTGGCACCGATATGCAGATCCATTAAGTCCTGTAAGTTGCAAGGTGGGCCCTTCATGGATTGGATTAGTTTCTTCAGCACATCCCACAGATATACGATTGGATTGCAATCTACAGAATGTGGAGGCCAAGTCAACACCTTGAACTCTTTGTCATGTGCCTCAAACCACTCCTGTACATTTTTTCAGTGCAGCAGGGCACATTGAAAAAGGCCACTGCCAGTAGGTAGTGAATTAGAATACCATTGTCATGAAGGGGTGTACTTGGTCTGCAACAATATTTAGGTAGCGGAAAATGCATCAAAGTAACATTCACATGAATGCCAGGATGTTGCCTGGCACTGTTTTGCAACCTTTGATAGGTACTAACCACTGCATACTGGGTATATCCCAAAAGCTGTTTTGAGGATGGTCTGACACAATTGTCTAGCCATCAAAACCCAGTCCATGTCAAAGATGCGCTTTTGTTTTGCTTCCAACACATCAACTACAAGAACAGACTGTTCACTTGCTGCCTAACATCCCACCCCTTGACAGGTGCCATTTTAATGAGAAATTTAACTCACTTTACTTTTCAGTGGTGTAAATGTTGTGGCTGATATGTGTATATCTGTCCTGTGCAGGGCTGGCACAAACTAGGCACCTGAGGGAACACATTAAGAAGGACAGCAAAATTTGACCCCCTCCCCCCCAACCCGCTTCCTGCGCTTTTCAACTGTAATTATATAATTTATTTGCATAATGCATTCTGGGTAAAGTAGTGAGAACACAGTATTGAACAAAACCAGGAGTGATATTGTTAGTTTTGCCAAACTTGAGGTATACAATTCTGTACTACAGAACCCTGCAGAACAAAACACACATTGCTATAGGCCTCTTTAAGAAGCAACAATCTTCAATATGAATATGAATATGAATATGAATCATCTGGAAAATAAAGTTTGTGAAGTATTTGTTAAGATACTCTTACAAGAGATTCAATTAAGTTGTAAGTTGTCTCCGTTTTTACTTGAGTCTGGATTTGTATCCAGCCTAAAAAAAGAAAGCTACAGTATTATGTGTATAGACTCTGAAACATGCTTGGTTCCATGGGGTGCATGCATTGCACCCTCTATATGACTTCTGCACCCTCAGTTAAGCTTTGGAGAACATCTATCTAGTCATAGGAAGACAAATAGTGAAGTATATAGCACTCATACATCTAAAATGCCTCAAATGGGTATATTATTTGAGTTTTTTATTGTTTGCAGCCTTGTCTGTGGTATAGGCAACACAAATGAATGCAATCTATGCCTGTTGTTCTGCTTAATCATGCTGTAGTATTTAAAGTTGGTCAACCCACTTGGAAATGTTAAATAACTATTGAGGAGACCCCAAAAATGTGTGACAATGATCTTTTTCTTGAAGTCAGGTTTAAAAATCAAGCTTTAAAAAAAAATTTATGAATAGAAAAGCAAGATAAGTAGCTAAAAAAGTTATCTGCTTAATCAGGTCTGTGTCAGTGTTTCACATGACACATTGATTAACAGTGTAATGCTCTGGGCAATGTTCTGCTGGGAAACAGTGAGTATAATAATTCATGCAGACTAGGATGGTAATGCTGACTTCTAACTTAAACACTGTCGTAGATCAAATGTGCAACTTCATGGCAATGATATTCCTTAATTGCAGTCCAGATGCCAGATACTATATCACACATTCAAGGGTTGAGGGCTTCAGTGGGTCTGCGCTGTTTTGGCAAGAGTGGTCCAGATAAATCAGGTAGGTTTATTGTCATTTTAACCATATATAAAGTACACAGGGAAATGAAACAACAATTGTCCAGGACCATGGTGCAACACAAAAACAATACAACATGAAACAAGTGTGGACAGGACTACACGAGTGTAAAAAGAGAGTGCAAGACTGAAAACAACAAGAGCAAACAATACAATATTATATACAGGACAGCTGACAAAAAGCAAGAGAGGTTAAATACAATACAATATTGTGTCAGACCCGATATTCTCACAGCTAAGTAGTGTAAATGTGCAAAAATTAAAAGATTAATGAGCTAGGGAATAACAACAAAAAATATTGTGCAAAGCATTGTGCAATAATAATATTGTGCAAAGTTTGCCAAGAAAATAGCAGCAACAGGACAAGAATGTAACAGTTCAACCATAAAGGAAATTGAATGGTGTGAGTATGGTTATATGGGGTGGTACTGTGATCTGTTTTATGATGAAACAGTTTAAGTGTGTGCGCGTGCACGTGTTTAGGAGAAAGAGCAACTCAGTGTATGCGTACAGATCAGTGCAGGAGTGTCTTTTGTGTTTGAAGAGTACTTTTCTGACTTAGATGTCTGATGGCCTGGGGGAAGAAACTGTTTCCCATATTGAGAGTGAAGGCCTGTATTCTTCAGAACCTTTAGCCAGATGGAATGAGGGCGAAGAATAGAAGACATAAGTGGAGTCTTCCACAATGCTGGTATCTTTGTGGATGCATTGTGTGGTGTAAAAGCTCATGACAAGGGGGAGAGAGACCCAGATAATCTTTTTGTCTGTCCTCTCTATCTGCTGTAGGGTCTTACAGTCTGAGATGAAGCAATTCCCAAACCAGGCTGTGATGCAGCTGCACAGATTGCTTTTATATAGTTCCTTTGTAGTACATGGTGAGGATGGGGATAGGGGGTGGTGAGCTCTTCTCAGTCTCTGAAGGAGGTAAAGATACTGCAGGACTTTCTTAGCAATGAAGCTGATGTTGGGGGTCCTTGTGAGATTCTCTGGGATGTGAACACCAAGGAACTTAGTACTCTGGATGATTTCCACAGAGGCGCCATTGATGTTCACCAGAGAGTGATCACAGCATGCTCTATTCAAGTCAACAACCATCTCTTTGGTTTGGTCCACATTCAGAAACAGATAGTTGGTTCTGCACCAAGTGTAAAGTGTCCATTTGTCATACGTGAACACACCACTGCACACAGTGTGAACAGCACGAAATTCTTCTCTGCATGTAACCCATTCACCAAGTGAAGCAGCGGGCCGGGGAGCAGTGTGTGGGGACATTACTTTGCTCAAGGGTACCTCAGTGGTGCCACTATCAGTCCTGGGATTTGAACCTATGACCTTCTGATCACAGGGGCAACTCCCTAACCACAAGGCAACTGGTTGGTTGGTTCTGTCCAACTGGTTGGTTCTGTCTTGTGTATTGTTTGCTCTTGTGTTTTAATCTTTCTTTTTGCAGTCTTTTTCCTGTCCTGTCCACACTTTTGTTGTCTTGTGTTGTTTTTGTTTTTGTTCTTTGTGTTTCACCATTGTCTCAGAAGAATTTTGTTTTGTTTCACTGTGGACTGTGCATATGGTTGAAATGAAACACCTACTTTACTTGACTTGATCATGGGTCTTCTCACCGTGTTCAAGTCTAGTGTTGTCAATGTTTAATTTGCTTCTATTGGTTCTTTTCCGTTGGACATTCTTCCACAGCAGCTCAGCAAACACAGGTGCTTCATAAATCTCTCAGTAGGCTTCAGAGCACTGAACTTTTTCAGTGCTCCAAGTTCAACCCATATTGGATTCGAATCTAGAAATCTCTCTGTTAGTGTTATGAGATAAAGCTGAAGAGTGACTGAGGAGATGTGCCTTGAATTTCTGAATTTTAGTTTTTTATTTTTATAATTACAATGCTGTGTCAATAATGTTGTTTCATATGGTGCATCTACTCTGTGACATCATGAGGCAAAATATATTTAAATAACAATATTTTTACTTTTTTTAAACATGATTCTGCTCAAGTTCATTTGAAAAAAGAGGAATTATACCATACACTCAACTACTCATTAGCATTTAGTCAACTGGGCAATACATGCTAAAATTTGGAATGTCCAAAGAAAAAGTGGGTATTGGCCCAAAATCAGCGGATTCACTGTGGCCCTGAATGTGCGCATGCCAATATGCAGGCTGTCCACCAATAGTCCAACCTGGGCCAGCTCGGGATTTGCTTGGGTTATCTCATGCCTGTGCTGCCCACAGCTCGAACCAAAAGGAGCCAGTTTCTCAACAGAACAACATAATGGGACATTTTTTTCTAAGATGATAGCAACTCTGTGGGGTGCCACTGCTCTTGGTGGTTCAAGCTGCGGCTGCCACCACTAGATCCTTTTATTATTTATATGGGAGAGGTCAGCAGAGGAATGGACCAAACATTCTTAAGTGCTGTGTAACGTTAGTTAACTAACAGTACTGTATGGCTAAAATATCCAGATGTCTTGGTAGATAGTTGCCTAGTCAATATGTAATGCTTATCCACAGTAGCTAACATGGGTTATGGGTTTTGGTCCCCCTTGTGCCACCAAACAGTTCTGGCCCACCTTGCCATGGATTCCACAAGACTGTGGTGTGCTGTGGTATCTGGCTCCAAAGTTTTCAGTTGCAGATTCTTTAAGTCCTGTAAGTTGCAAGGTGGAGCCTCCAGAAATTGGGCTAGCCATTGCTCCATGGCCATCTTCTGCCATTGCTCCATGGTCCAGTTCTGATGTTCACATGGCTCAGAGCAGCATTTGAAATATTTAACAAAAAACAATAAAATACTAAACATATCAACACCACTCAAAGACTTTTGGGTTTTAAGAAATGCAAAATAATGCATATTTAAGTAGATCATGTCCCATTTGCATCTCTAAATTTTTACCAAAACAAAAGTAAAAATATTAGGAATCAGCTGGCACAGATTCACTGTGATATATAAAAATACACTATTCACCTGCAATATCTCACCTTAAAACATTTGAGAACCAGTATTGCCAAGATTCTTTTTGTTGATGGTTTAGTGGAAAAGGACACTGGTGATTATCAAGTGAGATCACCTTGTAAGCAGCTCAAGTTAAAGTCAACAATTTAACAGCAGCAACCAAGAAAACGCAGTCCATTTAACCATTTTCACCCTAATACTAGCCTTGCTGTTCCTCTATTTCTTTGTCTCTTTCTATTCATCAGTTCATTCTCTCTCTCTCTCTCTCTCTCTCTCTCTCTCTCTCTCTCTTCCCTCCTCCCTTTGTCTATGGCTGGGTGTGTCCAGAGCAGAGCATCAATCTTAACTCAGCTGGAGCTGAATTCCAGCAGCTGGCTGGAGCGGTGATGATTAGCAGAGAGCGGCTCTGTAATCTGTGTAATCTGAGGCCTGCCGAGCATGAGTGACTTCATGCCGTGAGCGTCACCATGGCTACACCATGCTAGCCAGCTCCTCCAAACACAGAAAGGTCACACTATTCAATCAACACACACACACATTTTTTCACACACTGCTTTTACAATTTCTTCACAGCAGAATTAGCATATTTGCACAGTCCCCCAAGTATCAAAACATTTAACACTTTTTGTACCTCTAAAACGTTTTTTTTTTCCCCTAAACATTCTAAAACTTTACCCGCCCATTTGTTACTTCATGTTGTCATGTTCTCAGTTTGCCATAGACTGGTGGAAGGCTTTTTGACAAATAATTACAAATAATTACTATGGAATAGAAATATGTAGCTTTTATTCATTCTTATGCAGAATGTTTCATGTATAAAATAATGGCTCATCATTTCATTTTTAATATCCTCTTATAAAAAAATATTGTGAAGGTACAGTTGAACATACGTTTACGTTTACGTTTACGTTTACGGCATTTAGCAGACGCTCTTATCCAGAGCGACGTACATCGGTGCTTTAGT
>JBBPCZ010000115.1:18656767-18669655 GCA_037974445.1 Brycinus macrolepidotus | reverse complement strand
ACCCTTTTAAATTAAAAAAACATTTGCGCTTTGGGGCAAATTTTCTTGTGTGATTAAATGCGATTAATCAAGATTAACTAATTACAAAGCCTCTAATTAATTAGATTAATTTTTTTAATCGAGTCCCACCCCTACTATTTACCTTAGTCTTAGCTTTTAGTCTAGAGTGGCCGTATCAGTCCAGCGCAACCTCAGTTACGCTCTTGTATTATCATTCATTGGCAGGGAGGTTAGGTCCTCAATCCAAGCTGAGTCAAGCTGGCTTAGCCTTTACTCTCAGCCATGCCCTCCACACTCCTTTCCTTCATCTATCATTCATATCAGCTGACCTATCAGATCCGATAGCAAAAGCTTATCTGTCAGGCCTTTGCCCTTCCAACACCCACTGGACAGCTATATTATCTGGTGACAGTCGTGTAAGGCAAGGAAGAAGGGGATATAAAGTTAAATTTTTGTGTATGGCTCGATATATATGTGTGTGTGTATGTGTGTGTGTGTAGGTGTTTGTCTGTGTGTCTGTGAATATTCCAGTGTGTGTTTTACACCCTGTGTTTGTGTGTTATCTGAGTCACCCAGCTGTGCCCCACTTCCTGCAGTAGGAGGAGAGGGCGACAGGAGCCATTTAGTTCGCGGTGTTTAAAATTAGCCGCCACATCCATCATTTCTGCCCGGTGAGGTGCGCCCGTGCCAGCGCTGAGCACCGGCCATCCGTCAGCCCGCGCCCGTCTACGCCAGAGAGACACATCATCAGTCTGGCCCGCGACCCTGTCAGCATGCGACAAAAGAGCAGCCCCACGAGAGCAAGCCCAAACCCTTACACACACCAGAACCGCGACAAATCCACAAACAAATGCTAACACACACACTGCAGCACACACAGATGAAAGCACTTTTCCATAAGCATAATGGAGGAGGACAAAGACAATGATGGAGTGACAAGTCATATTTGCAATGAGCAGTGCAGTGGGTTTATGGGTGTTTTTTTTTTGCAGTTTCACAACTATGACATTCACATGCACACCAGCCGCTGCACTTCTATTTGTAATGTAGATGCATGTATTATTCACAGAGGTGAATTTGGGGTTTCTGTGGCCCTAAGCAAAGTTATGACTGGAGCTCAATCAAAGACTTTTGATTTTAATGCAAAATACACTGTTTATCTTGTAGTGCTTCTTTCTGCAGTCACAGTAGAGCCATCTTGGTTTTGCCTCGAGAAAAAAAGCTCTGATTATGTTGTCCATATTGTCAGTCAACCTTTGGTCATTTTTTGACCAAAGTCCATTGCTTTTGATTAAAACATTATTTGAAATTACCCTTACTACCAGTTAATTGGTGTGACTGTGAAGTCTCAAAGCAAACAGGACCAACTTCAGCCACAAATATGGCTTCTCAGTCTGAAAACCTAGTTACCGATACAGTCATTTCAGGGTTGCTTTTAAGAGCGCTGTTTAGGTAACTAAGGTCAGTTACCTGGTTGCATGGTGGTAAAGACTGCCTGCCACTGATAGTTCATATCCGTATTAACACGCACTGCAGGCTAGAATTTTGGTCCCACTTTAAGATTTTTTAAATAAACGATACGCTAGTTTTTCAAAATTGTATTACAAAAAAAATAACATTAGAAATACTGAAAACAAATATAGCTAACTGTTTTTCAATAGTTTATAGTCTATAGTAGCACATTATTTAGCCACAAAGCTCAGATTGTTAGTTTTGTAAAAGACATATCAGATCTGTCGTTAGTACATTGACATTCACTTTGCATTGGATTATGAAAAAACAGCATAAGGATCCCAAGCATTCTTCAGTCCAAAGAAAATGAAAAGGTTTTGAAAATTATGTTTTGCCTCCCCAGTCTCCAGATCTTTCTCCAGTTGAGTTGGCATTGGTGCTGGTAGTTGAAAAGCTGCTGGGATGTTTAAGGACACAAGTTATTTCCAAAAATTGCTGGAAAGTCAAAGTCAATGGTTACTCGTACATACGCTTATGCATACATCAAACTGCACTTTAAACTTTACACACATTGTTACATTACACTTCAAAACCAGTCAGTTACATTTGTTTTAAGTATTTTTATTGTTTTCTTGTAATAAAGTCATAAGAAAACAGTGTTGTGTTTTTTTTTGTTTTTTTTGTTTTTTTTTAAAGGCCAGGTTGTGCCCCTACTTCTAGTAAAAATCATGAATTTACAAAGATTTTCACACCGGATATCATGCAGTGTCCAAACCTACTGTTCTAAATGGAGGTGCGCACACATATTAGCTAACCCTCAGTGACATCCAGCACTGCTATTTATAATATGTCTACTATATGAACTTTTAGGTTTTTAAAAATACCTTTTAGCTTAAGAACAGCAAGTTATTGCAGAGTTAATTAACTGACACAAAATATGAAAAATTTACTCAATGATGCTAGAAAAAGGTTTTGTTCAGTGAGGACTATATGAGTACAGTAAGGTAGAATGTAATATTTAAACTTATCCTAAACTTGAGACCAGTTTGAACTTGACTTGCTTCCTATATGCTTCAGCTGTGGTCTGTCCAGTCTGTGGCACAAGGGTACAGTGCTTCTCTGCTTCTCCACCAGTGTGTGAAACCACTAACATGATCATAGCAGCCCAGATCTAATACAAGCCATGGTCTGTTTGATCCCTTTAAAACATGTAGGGCAAATCATAGACATGTGGGGGGTGACACGTCCCTTTCAATATATGGAAGTGGAAGAACTGTCCCCCGTGCACCACATCCAGACTTTGCTTTTTAACAACCTGATTGATTCTAATTGTTAAATCTGCCTCAAAAATATGGGGAAATAAAATCTGTATATAGTCCCTTCCATGGTACTTAACTGTAACAGACTGAACAGCTCCACTTTTCTAACATTAAAGTGTCATTCTAGCCTTGTCTAGCCCTGTCATTGCTCTTTTCTCACTCAACTCTGTGTCTAATACTCTACTGATCCATGCAATGAAACCTGACATTACATCATCAAAGGCAAACTGTGAATGTAAAGAAGTGTTTTAACACAGAAAAAAGATTCTTGGTTAACCCATTCAGTGTCTTATAGTATTAAACTGAGACATACAAGCAGATGAAGTTGTATTTAATACCTAGTGTTGTATTTAATAAATACAGTGATATTGGAGTGCATGTAACAACACTTAGGTTTTATTTGCTCAGGTTAATATAATATAAAAACTGTGATAAAAAAGGTAAGTTAGAAGTTAAGATGTTGCATTTAATTGTGAATGGTTCTGGTGAGAGGGAAGTTGTTTGTTTAAATATTATTATAGTCATTTTAAGTGTTGAAGGTAAAAATGTTTGGGATATTGAACAACCATTCAAAAACACACTCCAAATGTGGCATACCATTAATGCTAACAATTAACATAAAACACCAGGTGGGTATTAGCAGTGTGTTTCCCAAAGTTGAAACGAAACCTATGCCACTGGGACAAATGATCTCCTTCTTCGCAATAAAACAATCTCTTTAAAAGTGTGTGGATGGGTGGAGGGTAAAAAAATAAGTCTTATAATAAAAAAAATCTTGGGGCCCCTGGGCTTATGTTCATAAATAAAGAATTGCATGTTGAATGAATTGAAGAGCAATCATTTGTAGGCCCAGATAACCAAAATGCTGGCTTGTGCCATGTGTTAAACTAGGCCAAATTTCTGGCTTGATTATAATGCATAGCATGGTGCATCATTTTACATACAGTTCACAGACTTTACTGCAGTACGGAGGAAATGGCCTCCTTTATCTTGTGCTGGAAAGAAATAAACCTTCATTTCCTTTTAGCGACTAACCTCTGCATCATTAGCATAGGAAGGGTGATGAAGAGGCCCCCAGGGCAGCGGTGTGATGAAGAGCCTGGAATATTCTGTCATTATTAAATAAACCAGCTGTACACGAGAGTACAGCCATTACAGATAAACAAAGCAGTTCATATACTTCCACTCCAAGTGATGGACTCAGCTAACTGTGTTAAGGACACTGTGGAAATGTCCATCTCTGCTTATTAAGTTTTATGGGTGATTCCAGGGATTTTAGTTGGCATCATTGTAGAATTTATTGTTTTCACATAATCACTGCTTTTAACTGATATTAGATTGGAGATTCATTTGCCTTCCCTTTTATATCTTCCAAAGTGATACACACTGATGAGCCACTTCATTAGCTACACCTATCTTGTATCTACACTCATTGTCCATTTTACCAGATCCACTTTGTACTGCAGATTCCACTTCCATGATTTTGTCACTTGTAGTGCTAAAGCTCAGACTGACTGGTGCTGAGTTATTGAATATTTGCATTTCTTGTGTGTGAGTGTTTGTGTGGGTGTTGCTGATTTCAGGTATGTTTTACATTTTGAATAGAAGTGTTTTCCCAATGATTGCAAGAGATTCTTAAACACAGTAGAAAATTTTAGAAACAGTGTGTAGTGTTTTGCAGAATTGCAGAATTTGGTGCCTTTGTTAAAGCCATGGTTACATGATTCTTTTGTTTTAAGCATTCTGCTTAAAGCATTCGGCAAAACTGTCCAACAGATGGCGCGGTAGTTTTGACCCAGTTTAAGATTCTAAGAGTTACTAGATTGTTAGTCTTAGTAAAAGTCCTGCACTTTTAACCATCTCCTACTAGGCTCTTATTTATCTCCTCACTTTCTTCAGCATCATGAACTCTGCCTACAAAAAACGGTACCCTTCCAGCAGTTCCACTCTATTTGTGTGTGTGTGTGTGTGTGTATGTGTGTGTGTGTGTGTATGCATGTGTTTTAGGTCCCTCCTCTCAATCAGACATTTAAGTCCCACTGGAAAAGAGAACGATCACTAGGTATTGATCTTACTAGTTGACAGAGTACTTAGAGCACTTACTGCAAAAAATTACAGAAGGCCTCAAGTGTGAATCTGCCAAATCTGCTCACACACCATGAGGAAATAAATAGAGCAATAAATATTTCCGCAACTATTAACTGTACTTGAGAGGTTTCAGAATAAAACGCAATGTGACCATTCAGCTTGTTCATGTTACCCACAGGGTATTCAGATGGTCTTTATCACCAATTTGTTGACATGGGCAATCTGTAGGGACCAGTGTCAGGCCAACTTGACCTGTTAGAGAATGCACGGGCTGATGGCATGTCACCCATAAACTTGAGTCAATGTTTTGTTTCAAAGTTCTGTTGTTTGGTTAGTAGTGCTGTGTGTGTCTTATGCTGTTTTTTGTGCTTTAATGTATTACAGCTTAATACATAAGATTGAACACCCCTGGAGAAATTACATAATTTGTTGAAAAGTGAAAAGAAATTATTACCGCCTCTGTATGGAACAATATGACACATTTGTGACAGTTAAAATGCACAATCATTTATTTACTGAATTTAACGTATTGGGGGAAAATTAAAACATAACCTTTGCATAAGTTAGTTAGCATTTAGTAAGGCACATTTTGATTAAGGATTTTCCCCCACTTTTCCCTGCAGACTGCTTTTAGTTAAAAAATGTCCTTGGTCACTTTAAATGTACAGTACATTTAAGATTTATTCCCAGATTTTCAGTTGTGAAGACAATTTCAAAACCCATCTTTCTTGAAGTACTTTAAGTTTGATGCAATATGTTTTGGATTAATGTTTTGTTATAATATCCAACCTCGTTTCTGCCTCAGGGTGTGGAACATTAAGGAATTATTAACTTGGTGATTTTGTTTAATGGAATACTTTCCTTCTTCTATCCATAATATTTCCTGTGCCACTGGCTGCAACACAACTGCAAGAATTAATTCACTCTCATGCTTTACAATATTCAAGGTGTTCTTTTATTAGAATACTCCTCCTTTTTTTCTCCAAACATGCCATTTGTCATTCAGTATATTTCAGATACTGAATTTGTGAGGTAATTACAGTTGCATTAAAATGCGCAGAAGATGACAAAAAGTTCCACAAAAAGACAACTTTTCTAATGACCATTTCTTTTATTTCTTTTATAGAAAAAAGTTATGCAGCACCAAATGTCCCTGTGTAAAAAATAATAAACCAAATGTAGTTGATAACTGTGTTGAACTCCAAAGACTGATTATGGCCAGCCCATCATTTAAATAGAACCTTTCCAGCAATGTGAAGTAGGCTAAAAGGTCTAAAGGGGCACCACACTACTCCCAAAGTCAACAAAAATTCTGGAAGAAATAAGAAAGAAAATAACTGAAATATATCAGCCTGTTAAGGGTTATGAGAGCCATCTCTGAAAAACCTTGGAACAGTGTGGATGACCTACCAAAATTCTTACAAGGGCACAATGACAATTCAACCAGAAACTCAAAAGGAGAACACTAAAAAAAAATTCCTGTTGAACATGTAAGGAACTACAGGCCTCACTCACCTCTGATAAGGTCTGCCTTCATGTATCCATCATTAGAGAGAGGCTGAATGAAAAAGGTATCCATGAGAGAGTTGCGAGGCAAAAAACATGAAGAAGAACATAAGGGTGTACCTCACATTTGCCAAAGAAAATGTCCTTGAAGACCAAAAGCCTTTTGGCTAACGCAGCATTGCACAATAAGAACATCATTCCAGCAGTCTTTCATTGTGATGATGTGGGATGCTTTGCTGCTTCAGGGCCAGGCAACCTGCCATAATTGATGGAGCCATGAGTTCTGCTCCCTATGAGGCCATTCTGCAGGAGCATATTCTGTCATCAGTCTGTGATTTTAATCTTAAGCACAACTGGGTTATGCACCAAGACAGCAAACTGAAGCACAACAGCAGGTCAACCTTTGAACGGCTCCAAAACAAAATAAAGATTTTAGAGTGGCTTTGTCACTTTGAGATGCTGTGGCTGTGCCTTAAACGGGCAGTTCATACTCCAAAGCTCACCAGTGTGGCTGAAATTTCTGCAAATAGTTGGATTATGATAATATTGTTTTAACACCGGTACGATGTCCTTCCCTCCTTCAGGCTGAGGACATGAGAGATGATCCTCTGCTCAATCGATCCATGCATACAGGTTTGTGGAAAGTGTAATGTCAGTCGATGAAGAACACGGTCAGGGTTAAAGGAAGGGTCAAGCTTTTCAATCACACCCCAGGATTTCCTACTGTCCCTGTGAGCGTCCAAATCAATATCTCATTACTGTGCACCCTCCTCACACACTCTCTCTCTTTCTCGCTCTCTTACACACACACACGATGTACACAAAAAAATCAGTGGAAACGAAAACAGTGGCTGTCTTCACCTCATCATTTGACCACTCAGAGAAAGCTGACCAGACAAACACATAAAATTAGATTGCAAGACACATTCTAATGCTAAATGTTTTTCAATAATGTATGATGTAATGATTGAAATCGTATGTTTTTTCAAACAGGTACAACACATTAGGATGGAGTTTGATTATGCAGAGCCTAATTTTACACAAAGACACTAGAACTGCTTTTTTTAGAAAAAAGAGAGAGATTTTTAGAGATGGAGCCCAAAGTACAAGACAACTGTGAGAGAGTAAAAGAGAGGGACAGAATAATTGGTCTTAACAACTGGACTTTAAAATTCATCAAAATCAAATGAACATCTTTTTAAGGAAAACACATCTTTTTAAAAAAACTTCTTGGAGCTGTTTAATAGTGACTGTAATTAGGCATGAGGAAGGATATCTGGCAAATAAAATCAATATAAAGTACACAATAATCTATTTCTTAAATCCTATTTTGTTCCCAGTGGCTAGCACATGCGGTTTGGGCTAGAACACGCTTCCTCTGAGTCACACGATGGCATTTTTTGAACGCAACATCATTAAAAACCTCAACATGCTTGGAGGAACTGCCAATTCTGTTACATCAGCTAACGGATGCCCTCACTGATTTGCAGTGCATGGAATGATGGGGGAGAAGGTGGGTTATGCTGTCCACCCAGAGAATGAAGCCAATTATGCTACATGGCTGTGGCATCACTCGGGATCCAGCTCCTGATGACTGGGCCAACAGATAAAAAACTGCACCATTTAAATTCCTCAAGGACAAAAGAGGGGTTTAATTATGCAGGATAATCTGTAGACAGCCTACAAATGTGGAGTAGCATGACATCATGCAAGGCGGAGAATATGTAAATGCCTGAGAAAAGGAAATGGCTGTAGTGTTATGCGGAACAGCTGGAGTAAAGCTGGCGTTCTACTGCAGTGAAGAACTCCTTCATGAACAGAGAAACCTGACAAATTTTATAATTCTAATTTCACAAACTATCCAGTGTTAGCTAAATTACCTCAGTCGACTACCGGGAGCATGCAAAACTAAACATGACTCAGGTGAGTAGATGTTTGAGCACCGACTATGTTTAATTTCAATCTTTGTTATTGTATATTGTACATTTTACTTGATTTTACACTTTTTCCAAAGTGAAATAAAGCCAGACTTTTGACGTGTGTGTCATGGGAGGACACGTTTGTCATATAAGCTGTCTAGACAGTAATAGCAGAATATCTCACACTCTGTGTGCCTGCGGCTGCAAGCAAAATCGAATGTCACAGTGCTGAATCAATACAGAAGCTTTGGAGTCGATTCTCAATTCCTGAATGCCTGGAATCAAAGAATCAATTCTTTTTGGGATAGACTCCCAGCACTAGCAGCTACATGAAGAGAATGATGGGCATATCTTTGTAGGGAAGATGATATTTATCAATGTATTCACAAGGATACAGATGAATAATCAAAGACATCCGTGACATGACATTGTGTTTGTCAGACAATTAACTTTATCTGTATACAATCAGTGTCACGTTGTTGTCTTTCAGACATTCAGTGAGCTGTGCAGAGGAGCAGAACACTGTTTTGCAGTCACATCACTGTCTTTCCTCATGACATTTCAACTAATTAAACAGCAGCGAGGTGACTTGCAGAAATGCTTGGAATTTCAATATGTTGTGTCCTGTGCTCAATATGCTGTTGTTCAAGCCTGTAAAATAGAAAGAGAAATGTATGTGTGTGTGTGTGTGTGTGAGAGAGAGAGAGAGAGATGGAGAGAAAGAAAGAGGATGTCAACAGCAGCTTCATAACCGCTCATTTCTTATTATCTGCTATCTTAGCAATTTCATTACAAGTAGGCCAGCTGTAGCCAATCATTTTATCTCAAATTAAAATCGTCACTTTAAATAAGCATAAAATTGAAAACCTCTGGACAGGTGAGAGAGAGAGAGAGAGAGAGAGAGAGAGAGAGACAGACAGACAGACAGACAGACAGAGAGCGAGAGAGAGAGAGAGAGAGAGAGAGAGAGAGAGACATGTTAACATGTTAAGCTGGATTTGCACTTTTCCTCACTGAAGAGCGTGGGATGATGGTGACAGCAAGGAAAGGCTGGGAGAGGGCTCTGTCCAGTTTGGAGCAGCAGTGCATTTCCAATGCTTTATGGGAAAATTATGAATACAAACACAAAAACAGTCCTTATCTCAAACTAGGACCTCGTACCCAGTGGCTGTTCTAGTCTGGCTTTCACTGCGTCAAGTAATCAAAGCCTGCGCATCACATTAAACCTTTAAATTCTCAGGTTTATTGATCAGTGACTACATGGAAAAAATGCAAAATGGCTAAGATATTCACAGGTTATAGAAGTGAGGAATGGAAGCCTAGACCTCCAAATATATCTGCACAACAACAGAATCCACTTGCATTTTTTTCTGAAAAATGTCAAACATTGAGAATAATGTAGTCATCTTTTTTTTTGTTTGCTTTGTCATTGCGCACTTGCTTTACATTCATTTGAATTTGTTTATTTGTGTATATTTTACTTTATTTTTTTCAGTAAATCACACTAATTAACCACACATGCTACATTAGTGAATTTCCTCACAAAAACAAAGTGCAGAATCAGGAAAGAATCAGGTTTATTTAGGGTTATTTGATAATAAAAATGGTTTATATGAAAATGAGAAATTTCTTTTGGTGAGTGCACGCATGTGACATAAAATATACTACACTAAGTATGCAAGAGAAAATATGAGATCAATTTAAAAAAAAATAAATTAAATATTAAAGGCTCACGGACAGACAGACAGAAAGATAAATAGTTACTATCTTATAAGATGTTACAACAAGAAAAAACTATGCAACCACAAATACATACTTTTGGAGGAATGTACAAGCATTGCAACCTAGTTTTATTTAAATGTTGGCATTTTAATATTTTTATGTAACTGTATGATTATCATTCATTGCTTGACTTGATTGAGAATTTTTCAGTGAAAGCATTAGAGACAGGTTGACATTGAGATCAAGGCTGCTGCTTTTTGAATATCACAGTAACACAGGAATAATCACCACAGGCATTCTGGATAATTGAAGGACAGACCAGCATGTGAGAACTACAAGTAGGGTCACAGAAAGGGATTCTGTCAATAAGGTGCATACAACAGCAGGTCAGCTGCTTTATCTAAGCAAGAGAGTTTCATACGGGCGCAGAAAGAGTTCCACAGCCCGCTGTAACACAACAGAAGCTGCTCAGCTCCGGGTGACAGCTTGCATTGTGCCATGTAAAAAGCCAACTAATGTACCCAGTATAGCAATCTAATGCTAGAGAACCACAAGAGATACAGCACTCCAAATGAAGCGAGGAGAAAACATGACACCTCCATTAGGCAAAGACAAATAGATGATTTTTTTTGCCTACTTTAACCCCTGGGGAGTGTTTTACTGTGTGTGTGGAGGTGTGTGTGTATGGGTGTGGATGGCGGATGGGTGTCTGGGTGTGTGTGTGTGTGTGTTTGTATGTAGCACAATGTGTAAAACCTGTTATCATGAAAACTAGCTGTTCAAAACACATTAAGGGCAAATCTATGCCAGAGTATGGATAACATATGCATTACATTATTCTGTTTTCTCATCTGACCACACAGCACACACACACACACACACACACAGACACACGCCATTGCCTAAAGCATACCTCTGCATTGTCTATTGATCCATTTAGCAGGAGTACAAAAATAACTGTAAACTTAAATTAAAAGAGTGTTCTGCATGTAGAGGTGGTATCCATTTATAGTATGAGCTGTACATATTTTCTGTAGTATGTAGTATTTGCTTGTAGCAGCATTGTATGCTGCTGTATGCACTATGCATTTAAATGTACATAGTATGCATTTATATGTGTATGTAGTATGCATATACATTTGTAGAATGCATTTTTGTGGTGTGTACTTTACAGTATGCATTTATAGTATGTAGTATGTTTTTTTATATGACATGTAGTATGTAATATGCATTGCCATGTAGAATATAGAATACATTTATAGTATGCATTTAAATGTTGTAGACAGCATGTGAGGTCATTACATACTACATTGTACAATATTATAATACAAATTGATGGAGGCTTTAATTTCATGAAAATAATCATATTTTTAGTGTTGTCCGTTCATTAGTTACACTACTACTTCTAAAATAAAGGTAGGGGTGGCTTCTTGCCCCAGTAGCCACAAGATTGACTGTTGTTCCAGTTTTTGTGTGTGTGTGTGTAGGTTTATTCATCATCGTCCTGTATGTGCTACACCCATGCATAGAAGGGGTTTAGCTATTCTGTAAATGGCCATTGTTCTGACAGGGAGCATTTGTCCCAGTTTCTCTCTATGTACTGTGCATTTTTATCATATACATTTTAAGCATGTGTAGTATGCTTAAAATGTAGTATGTAGTATACATTTGTAGTGTGCAGCATACTGTTATGCACACCATATATTTATAGTATGTACTCTGCATTTAAAAGGAATATGTAGTATGCATCTTTCTGCACTAGGTTTAAATCTGTGTCTTGCATTATATACAGCTATGGAAAAAAATAAGAGACCACTTTTCCCTTTTTTTCTGTTCACTGTTTGCACAATTTGCGGCAGTGTGTGTGTGTGTAAAATGCACGGGTTGCTAGTCTTTTATGAACTATTGGAGTGTGAGCTGTGTAAAAAATAAGAAATGTCTCCATATGTGTTGTAAGTGCAGTAGTGTTTGTATAGCAGCTGTTCTGTGCTGTATTCCAGCAGCTTCACTCCTGATTCAGTTTGCTGATTGGATGAAACAGAGTCACACATGCACACACTATGCACTTAACATCACTATTTTAATTGTTGCAATTTTAATATAATGTAAAAGTGTGTTGTGTAGTTTAACATTTCCAAGGTATAATAAATTATTTATATGTATTATTTTTAAATTTTCTCAAAACATTTTTTGGTTTTGGAATTTTGTATCAAGTGTGGTCAATAGTGTATAAAACAATAGTGACATGCACATTTTACACAGACACACTCCCACAAATTACAAAAGCAATCATCATGAAAAAAAAATGATAACAGGCATTCTGAATTCATTCATTTTCTGTAACCGCTTAATCTTTACTAGGGTCACGGGTACCAGGAGCCTATCCCAGGGTCTACGGTCACCGCAGGGCGCACATGCACATACCATTCGCTCACACACTCACTTACAGGCCATTTAGAATCCCCAATTCACCTGACGTCCATGTCATTGGACTGTGGGAGAAACCCGGAGGCCCCGGAGGAAACCCACGCCACCACAAGGAGAACGTGCAAACTCCGCACACACAAGGCCAGGACCCAGATTTGAACCCCCAGCCTTGGAGGTGTGAGGCAACAGTGCTACCCACTGCACCACCGTGGGGCCCGCATTTGGAATTTAGATGTGTTATTCATTATTATGTAATATGTATCCCTTTACAGACCTCTTCAAAACAGGCCATAATAAATTTCTCTGGCAAACCCATGTTAAGAAGCTCCAAATTAAGCAAGCTGTAGAACATATGAAGATAAGATAAGATAAGATAAAATAAGAAAGAACTTTATTTATCCTGAGGGAAATTCTTTTGTCATAAACATGCTCAGTGCAACAAGAGGAATAAAGAT
>JBBPCZ010000115.1:18633619-18656667 GCA_037974445.1 Brycinus macrolepidotus | reverse complement strand
AGGATTTCCTGTGGCGTTCGGTTCTGCATTTGGAGGCAATGAGTCTTTTGCTGTGTGTGCTCTGATGACCCATCATGCAGGCATGCATGGGGTGAGAGGGGTTGTTCAAGATGTAGTCTGAAAGATGCTTTTGTATGTAGTACGCACTTATTTGTAGCATGTGTACCTACAAATCTTTGCAAACACAGTGTCTACGTAATCAAATGAATAAATCTGAATCTCTCAAAAGAGAGAACAGGAAATGCTAGATCACACCTGAACAAACCATACAGGATGCTTGGTCAGACTCATGCAGCTTTAGATTCACCAGATTCATTTGCTGTGTGTACAAGGTGATTTTTAGAGTTTGCTACATGACCCCATGTACACACACAAATACATGTTTGGGAACGTTCTTTGGATATACTGTTATTTTCCACTGCTTCTCCTGTAACAAAGAGTTGCCATAAACCATACTTACATAGTTCCTTCAGTGTAAAAGACCATCTTTCCAAAAAACATCTTTTACAAAAAGCACAAACATTCTGTTGGGAATGTTTTTAAGGGATGTCTCTTTTGATGCACTCTTGGCCTAAAACAAAATAAACTTCAGTCAGAGGTGTGACCAACTGAACACGTGCTGAACCAGTGTACTATAATCAAATGCTAAATGTTACTGACATTCCTTTGCTGGCAAATATGTTTGGATATTGAAAGTAGCATTAGTTTACATTAACATTAGTTTGACAAAATGTTATTTGACTGCATGTAACTGAGTAAATGGAATTAATTACTGTCCACCTATGGTAAAGCATTTGTGTGTTGACTGGGGTCTACTTCAGTGGCTCATGGAGGGTTTTTAACCAGCTCTTAAGGTACTTAGTGAAAGTTCATCACTGTCACGCTCTGTTAGGTGCTGCTGATCTGTAGTGGTGAGATTTGTCAGTGAGTTGATGAATCATGGAAGAAGGAAATGTGACAGATTTAGTGAAGGGCTGGGGAAAGGGAGGCTGCAGTGTGCATTGAGCTGTTCTATTCTCATTAGCCTTCCATTAAGGAAGATCAATAACAGCTGCAGCTAATGCAATCAGAGCAACACACACACACACACACACACACACACACACACAAATGTATTACCTCGGAGAGGAAAAAAGAGGGCAATTGCTTTTTGGAATTTTTCCATTTGGCCTTGGGCTCTAGGTGAGGAGAAGACAGTTCTCACAGACTGCTGTTTCTCTTTGTACAGTCCACACTTTTCTTATTGTACTCTATTGTACTCTATTGAAGGATATATTAGGTACAATATCACCCACACCCATATTTTATATAAATACTTAGGTCATTTATATAATTTCACTTTCACCACATAAATCTCAAGTGCAGTATATCATATATATACAGAAGCACAGTACTGAATATTTGTATTTTCACACCATGTGTGTTTTTGTATTGTGTATTCTGCTTTTATTGTGTATTTTGTATATGTATGTATGTATATACATGTCCTTTTTGTAATTTAGGTTTTTCTTACTGCCTTACTGCTCTTACTTTTGTTTAAATCTTTGCCTCTTGTGTATACTTGTTGCTGTAACAAGTTAAATTTCCCCCCTGTGGGGATCAATAAAAGTTATCTTATCTTTTATATATATATATATATATATATATATATATATACACTTTACCACTACTATTTATTATTTATCTGCACTGTTAAGATCTACAGCAGCTCTACAGTTGACTGATTTCATAAAAGTCTCCGAAAGTATAGCACCGCCAGAGCCAGGAGTATTAGCATATTACCTCAAGATTGGAACTCACCCGTGAAGCAAGGTCTACACTTACTGAGCCCATCCCATCTCCTATCTCCTCAGCTTTTAAAAGTGCGCCTCTACACCAACAATGAAAAGCAAATGTCAAATATTTAGTGTGACCACATCCCATTAGTGCTTTCTTATCCAGTCAGTTTTCATAGTGTTTTAAATGTTACACTTGCCCATGTTTATCTTATTGATATATTTATTGCTTGCAAAATATTGTTCAATTTGTAAAATTGCCAGCCCTGGTGGAAGATATGCTGTGGCTAACTAAAGAACTATATTGCCCTCTATTGGACAGCCCACTGTATTTCTTCAAGAAAAGAGAGAGAGAGGTCCTTTTCACTAGGCAAGGCCAATTAAGGCTGGCTAAATTGGCCTAAGATTAATATTAATAAGTCTTTACCTTCTGAATTTGCCCAATTCATCATCTCATAATGAAAAACTATACAATGAAGACAATTATTGATTTATAAACAGTCCGTAATTTATTCGATAGTAAACACATAATAAATGAAACGTAACACTTCAAAGAAACAAATGGCAAAAAACATATATAAATATTATAAAGACATGAAGGCCCATAAATAGAATACATACTGCATAGTGCAAGAGTGGCCAGTTCAATTTATAATATTTTACTTTTGGCCTAAACATTGATAAATAAACATGAAATGCATTTGTTATCACTGCAATGAATGCAGTTACAACAACAGAGCAGCAAATAGATAAATAATATCAAGTCTGTGTACCGTTTAATGTTAAACACTTCAAGTATGAAGTACAGTGCTGGATAATAATGAATGACTCATGGTTTTCATCATCATGCTGATCGGACGGTGATGGTTCTGAAGCCACGGATAACAGCTGGATTGTTATTTAGCCTCAGGCTGGCGTGCAGCATCTTGACTCCTACCATCTTGGGAGTGAAGTTGACTACAGTTTCCAAGTTTTGTCCAGGCTGAAGCTCAACACTGTGCCAAGAAAGGACAGAATGATGATGGAAGGTTACGAATGATGATGGAAAGTGACTGCAGATTCACAACAGGAAGTGTGATTTTAACCTCATAAACTCAGAATTTCGACCTCATGATCTCAGAATTTTAACTTTGAGTGTGATTTTAACCTCATTTTTGACGCTCTGGGAGAAATAAAGCAGGTCATAATTGACTGACATTTCTTTATTAGCTCTTAAAAGACTAAATTAACCGGTCTAAGGTCTATATTTGACTCATATGGACAAAAGATCATGCAGCATACAGCATATTTGATGAAGCCTGAAGTGGTGCTTTGCATTTCAACCTGCTTAACTCATTTAGCAAACAGAAAATTCCATTACGATGTGATGTCAAACATCAGACAAAGCTTTAAATATCTGACCTCTCAGTCAGCCACCACACCTAGGTAGGAAACACATACTTTATAGTTTATATATAGTGAGAAGAAGGAGTCTGAAACAGTGTAGGTGGTTTTGTCGTCTCTCTGGTACATGACCAAGCAGCGAGGAATGTGCTTACGCAATTATACTTGACTGGATCAGACTGGTGTGGCTTCTACTGCAGTGAATCTCACTCAGTCAGGCACTTCCGAAGTGCACCTTCTCAAAAGCACACTGTTCTAACATTGTAAGATGGCCAGGTGAGTAGCATTTGTTTGAGGTGACCCCACTGTTACAGTGCTTTTGAAAGCCTGGGCGGTAATCAGAACAGAACAGAATGAGGCTAGATTGAACTGCTTGGAACCAAAAAGATCTCCACATACTTGAAGAGCACTTTGTCCTCCAGCAGGCCCGCACCAGCCACAGTCAACACTCCACTCACTGGCTCTGAAAACAGACTGGTGAATGTCACCATAGCAACCTGGTCCCTCTGGGCAACAATGGAATCCTCATTTGCAATCTGGGGGAAAAAAAGAAGAAAGATCTTGGTACAAGCCCAGGAAGCTTCATATTTGTTTGTGCTTCAATCCATTGATTAAGCTCTTGCTCTGTTTGTTATTCACTTGTGTTTAAGATGCATTATTTTGCAACTCCTATTCAACTAATATATGTTGTGCACTTAAGAGAGTGAGTAATCAAAGTGTGAGCCCACATAAGGGCTGTCAAATACCACTTAAGGCATACTGTAGATTAAAAGAACTGCAGCTGAAAGGTAGACTATTTTGAAATTAATTATTGTGCCATTGGAAATATTTCTTTCTCTCTCTCTCTCTCTGTCTCTCTCTCATATACTAGTTGGCCACTGTACCCGTATGTTGATTATAGGGCTGCTGAGGCTGAACTCTTCAGAAGCCAGAACGCTCTCCTGAGAGGCCACATCCATTACAACCGCAGCCAGGTTCACTAGCTGGCCATTCCCCAGCGCTGCATACCGGCTGTAGGAGATCTGGTGCTCCAGCACCCTACCTGGAGTGCAAGAAAATAAATCTTAGGCTTAACCATACAAAAAGTAATACATTGAAAATATTTTGCAGATGTCCTATTAGCTCTTTTTTTTCTCTCTCTCTTTTTTTTTTTTACACCATTTAAAAACAGTTTTCCATGTGTGAACATGTCATGCAAAATGGACCAATAGATTCTTGGACTAAAATATTGGTACATTTCTTTCATGCTTCTGTAAAGTTATCACTTTGGAGATACAAAGTGTGTTAAACCAGCAACAATATTCTATTTATATTTTGGAATAAACTGACAATAAATAAATAGCACTATATTTCATTTTCATAGGGTCAAACATATTCTGCTCAAAGACATCCAATTGTTTTAATGGACACACACATGCAAGAACACCCTCACCGCCGAGCACATACACATAAATACTTACTTTCATTGGGAGCAAGCTTAATGGTATTATGGGCTTCCCAGAAGGTATCAGATGGGCTGCGGTTGTAGCTCTTTGCTTGAGCGTTCACATGTTCCCTCACTGTTTTGGGGATCCCCTCCTTGTTAGTGACAGTGACAGAGAATGAGATGCTTCCTCCCACCACAGGCGGTTTAAGAAGACTCAGTGTCACAGAGAGACCTTCAGCTGGTTCTACAGACAAAGATACAGAGATCTTTAGAGTACTTTGTGTCATTTATTCACAATGATCCCAGAAATAGATGCCAGTGACAATGGTGCTGAAAAGGAAAGTGACAGTACTTACTGTTGTTCCTGACTGGGTTTGGTGCAGCCACTGAAAGAAAATAATTTAAAGCCTTTTAATAAATGTGTGCTTGATATATAATAATATAAAAACACATGATATGCATACTTTTACTTTACAGTCATGTGCAGATGTTAGCTCACCACTGGTCAGTATTGGTGTTTTGTTATTTTTCTAAGTGAAAAAGTGCACATCCTCTGCACATTTTAATGCATGATTTCTGTAGGTTTACTGAATTTAACTAAAAACTGAAAACAAATTCTTACATAAAATGTGAGCTTTGCAAAATTTATTGCACATTCTTTATTACTGACTTTTTTGTCGTGTTATTTTTCCAATATGTTAAATTCAGCATTCACATGCAAACTGATGCACTAAAATCTGCAGAAAATTGCTATATTTAAGTTTGTTCTCTGAGGAAGATGTGTCTTTTTTCACTCTCCTGTTTTATCCTGGTGTCTGTTTCCCTGTATTATGCATTGCATTGAAACACCCTGTCTTTGTTTCTCCCTGTGGCCCGTGACTTTTGTTTTGATTCCAAACGCCTCTCTTGTACTGCCCCCCGATTAACGTGTTCACCTGTGTATTTGTCATCCCTCCTTATCTAGGTGTTCCCCATCCTTGCCCTCTATACGTTCTCCTATTTCTTTGTTCAGATTGTCAATCCAACTTGACTCTCCCCTGACACTCCCCTGGCACTCCCCTGGCACTCCCTTGACACTCCCCTGACACTCCCCTGACACTCCCCTGACACTCTCCTAGATGTTTCCTGTAGCCCTTGTCTTAATTATACTTACGCTGATTCTGTTGTGTACTTTGTGTTTGGTTTTTGGTTAATGTCTATTGTCTTTGTTCCCCATCAACAAAAGTCCTCCTTGCACATAAATCCTTTCTACTCCTCCCTAACCCTCCTCACATGCATTTATTTAATACAGTGTGTTAGCTCTGCCAGACTATATAGCTGCATTGAAAATGAGAGATATTTTAGGCCTGTACCAACACTTTAATTTTTCAAAATATTTGAAATCTTTATTCTCTGTCTCTTCCATGAACTTAAACTTTCTCTCTCTCTCTGTTTCTCACCTTTGGTGTATTTGTAAGTGGAGGTGATGTCCTGCGGGCGGTTGGAGCCCACGCTCTTGGTGCAGATGAGAGATCCCACTCTTTCTGAGTCTACGTCGTAGCTCAGCACTTGACCCTGACGCACAATGCACACACACACATCAGCGTTAACTTCGGCGTAGATAAAGGGGATGTCAAAGGGCATGTCCATCCGTTGATCCCGAATCGCTTTTACTGGAGCAGGTCCACACCTGAACACTCCTACAAAGGCACAAAACACAGAATTGCTGATGCACAAAGAACCATCATTAATGTCCTGAAAGAACCACTCATTAGAAGGTTCTTTCTACAGTGTTGCCCCAAATTTTTATTTATTAGCGTAGGCATTCAGTGAATAATTCTAGTGATAAATAAATGCATAAAATACAATGCATGAAAATAAAACAGGACTGACCTGCACTTCTCTCCTGCGGAGTGGGGTCAAGTACCTGCCAGCCATCAAAACCTGCTCCCAGATCTGCCCTCTTCATCCAGGATTCCACCCACACATGGAAGTTCCTGCAGAGATGATACAGATATCTCCATAAACCTCAAACTCCAACCTTCTGGCCAATTTGTAACTAATCTAAAAATGTCAAATGTCATATGTCATTATATTATAAAACTTATATAGATGTATTTTATTCAGTGATACAGCATGTAGATTGAAATGTAAAACTAGACACCAGAAGGTAATTTTGATGCTTTCAATATTTCAAGTTTTCTGGGAACAAGAAGTAGTTATTACAGTCATGAAAATGAATATTCTGTAATTACCTATTAATAATATTCAATGATTTTATCAGTTGTTATGAAATAATCTACAGCTCTGTCTATTTTGGATAAGATTTAAAAAACAGAGATTGCCGAGGACACTAATATGCATATAAGAACCAACTCTTGATTCTATATGTAATGTATTACCATTGCTGGAAGTGCAAATATTACTGAGAGAATCAACTCACCAGATGCTGTCTTGACCGTGTGGCAGTTTTTCCCCTGTCTCAGTGTAATACTCCTCAATCACCAGGTTCCCATTAGTGTCATGAGCGGAGTCAAAGTTTGTGACCACACGAGTGGGGATGCCCAGCACTCTCATCACTAAAAACACACACACACAATGTTGTCAACACACATTTTCCTATAGAAGCAAATATGGCATGACTTGCTCCACACTGAACAGTCATAAGCTCTGTCATACAGTACCTGTGCACATGACGCCAGCAAAGACCCAGCACTGTCCGTATTTGACTGGGCTGCAGCGGGACTGAGCCCACCGCTTCAGAATCTCTCCACTGCCGGTCCACTCTGAAGGGTGGACTCCACCGCTGTAGTCTTCTGACCAGTTACCCAGCAGCACCCCACAGTCATCGTTACTGTTTATCTGTGCAGAAAATTCAGTCAGTATAAACATTGACAATGTGTCCAAAAGCATGCAGACACCCGTTTTATTAGTGAATTCAGCTACTTGAAGGTATTTTTGACAGGCATTCAAAATGTGCACTCATAGCTTGTGTAATTCCCAATGAAAAACATTGTCAATAAATTGGGACACTCTGGAACAACTGCACATGAGTCTAAGGTCACCATGCATGATGCCAAGTGTTGGCTAGAGGGGTATAAAGCCCCCCCAGCACAGGGCAGTGGAGCAATGGAACTACAGTCTCTGGAGCGATGGAGCTCTATCTAAGACCTTTGGGATGAACTGGAGTAAAGTTTTTCATCCAGTGCTAATCATTTGATTTTAGTGCACAAACTCACAAATGCTCCTGTGGCTGAATGCAATCAAATCCTCTCTGCAATGTTCCAAAATCTAGTGTAAAGCCTTCCCATAAAGACAGAGAGTGTTACTACAACAAAGGCAAAACAGGCTCCCTGTTATTACTCTGGAAGTCAGAAGAAATTTTAGATCATTGTCTATAACATTTTTGGACATACAGTGTACATTTTTTTTTTAAAAAGTACCAAAAGGACTGTTTGGAGCATTGCCACAGAGGAACCATTTTAACACAATGGTCTTTCAAGACCCATCTTTGTAAAAGATGTGCGAGCGTGCAGAAAAGTTTTACAGTTTAAAGAACTTCTACATAATGTAATGGTTCGACAGAAATGTATTTTATTTATATAGCATCACACATCCAAGCTCAGAACCATTTAGAAGCCTTTGTTTTTAAGGAGAAAGAGTAGCTGGTAAGACCAGGAAACAAACATAAGAAGTTTCTCACCATAGCCGAGACCACTCTGCTGATATAGACAGGATCAGCGCGATTAATATAATCATTCCTCCAGTTTCTGTTGTGTTCTGGGCTCACTTGCAGCAGCATCATGCAGATGTCTAGGATACCACTCTCATACTATAAACATACCAAGACATAATACGTCACTGTAGTGCACCACCTTCCACTTTTTACACCAGAACATTCCATACTGACTTTCACTCCATTTATATAAACACTGTACACGCCTATGCACAACTACAAGACGTTCATGTTGTTCTCACCTGATCAAAGCCCCAGGGCCTGAAGCTGATGTTTTTGGCTGTGCCCTGATAGAGCAGACCAGAGTCATTCCTCACATACTCTTCCCTCTGACTCTCATCAGAAATGTAGACAGAGTCAGCTGATATACAAAAAGAAAACATAAAAAATATTTTAAAAAATCAGTGTCTTGCTACAGTCTGATAAAAAGGTGGCATCAATTACACCAGTGTTTAAGTCCTAAGGACATATAACTGTGTGCACAATTCACTTCTTCGCCCTCATGAAACATTGCCTTTATAATAGGATTAATTAAACTTCTAATTTATTATGATTATAAATCATTAATTATTGATCTAATTATCTGGTTACATTAAGATTTACATTCACATATTAGTTTCTGATAAGTGACATAGCCATAAAAAGTTGTTATAATAATCCTACACTTTAAGGGGTTATGAAAGAACTCTTTCATTGTGTAGTGAAGGAAAAGTGTCCAGTATCATATAATGCACACTCACTTCTATTACATAGTATATTTGTAACTTCAAGCAGGCTAACTCACCTTGGCACCATGGGTTGCAGAGCAGGGCTAACTGGCCCACCTTGATACTGGATGGCCCAGAGGATGACATCAATAAAAGCTGGAGCTTATAGACCCCCACAGAGGCATTTGCAGGGCTAGACACTAACAATGAGGCCTTATTGGAGTCCTGAGAGCCCTGCTGAAAATATGCAGTCCACTGGGACTGGAGCAAGTCTTTGGAGAAAGTGATGGGAATATCAGTATACAGGCGATCTGCAGAGAAAAAAAGGAAAGAAGGAGAGGATTATGGATGAAAAGCTGACAGAAACATGTGTGAAGTGGTTAAATATGAGCACATATTAAGCACACCTCAGTCCTGCTCTTGAAAAAACTATCGCCTTTCAGACCGTATTTAATCAACCAGAAAACACTTGTCTGACGCATCTTTGATTTTTCACAAGAGCCACAAGTAAAATGTCCGTCAAACCACACTGATTTCCCTGGCAATTTGCAATAGACTTGCTGAGGTGCTTTCTGACAGTATGTACCATATTCTGTACAGACAACAGCTCTGACAAAATTCAGGCTTCGAGATGACTGCTACTACTTTTATGTACTCTGGATATGTCAGAGATCACATCAGTCAGTGTGAAATAACTTATGAACTCATGAATGTAGCTGATGCAAATACATGAGCTATATTATCCTCTGAGCTCCACTGTAAAAATAAAATAAAAAATCTTGCATATTGAATGTTCTGCCTGACTGACTACATTTGGAATGAGGGGGAAATAGTGTAAACTGAACTATTTCTTCATTCAAGACCTTCAGTAGCATCTGAAAATGATCTCTGCATAGCTCCAGAAACTGACTTTAGTTAAGCCTTACATTAAACAGTGCTTTGAATTTATTTGATTTACAGCAGTTTCTTGCGAATGAGATATATTACATCAGTGCAATTATTGCCAAAAAAGAGGAGCTGATTGATTCAGGTTTTCAGTGTAGCAGAGGGGTGGTTAATTAGATATGGATAAATAAGCCAAACTAAAAAACTAATCAGCCCTACAAGCATGGATTCAGATAAAGAAATACCATACCTAGCTCCACTCTGAGCATCAGGCGATCTCTGTTTGGTCTGAGAGGTCTATTGAATAAAACATTGAGTCTAAAGGGCTGTCCTCTCCTTACTACCAGAGAAGCAGAGTTCAGCCCTTCTGTTTTGTGCTCCTGCTGGTTCTGTGCCTGTTCCAGGCTAACATACTGAACCCTCAAAGCTGCACAGAGAGAGAGAGAGACACACACACACACACACGTGTGATTATACAGTACCATACAAGTAAAGCAGTTAACTTCTCAAAGCATTTACATTCAGGCACAAGCTTACATAGGAAAACATTTTCATTAAAAATCCACAAAAGTTTCTGCAATATGTACACACACAGGACAGAAACTTACCGTCCATTAGTCAGTGTTGTCAGCGTTGTCTTTGAGGTTGACTGCTGTGTGACTTAACCCAACACATCTCCTCATCTTTATATACACCTCACTGCCACACCTATAAGGGAGAAAGTTCAACAGAAATTATTGGGTGACTTAACCGGTTTCACTGTCAGTACATAAGCAGACATACAGTCATGTACCTCTACAATGGCTCTGGGTACAAAGCTGAAGTCACACATTGCGTGTGTTCCACTGTGGGTGTTCCACTGTGGGTGTTTTATGGGCATATAGCAGTGCCCCAGGGTGACTAAGGCACTACACCCAAAATTTGAGGAGGGGAAAGGAGGCTCCAGGTGGAAACTTTCACTAGCTGCATTCAAAACACACAAAAAAGTTGATAATATACTATCTTATATACATTATATATATACATACACCCACCCACACTTTTTAATTATTAGATAATATACTATAATATATTAGCTATAATAAGCCTGTAACTATAGTGCACAACTAAAAAAGCCAACTTCTTTGGCCTAAGGGGAAACTAAACACATATTTGATCAAACATTTTATGAAATCATTACTTTATGAGTTGCTGATTTATTTGCAGTAGTGCAATGTTTATCAGGGCTGGTCTCCAGTCTTCACTACCAATATATAAAACAGTTCTATCCTTGCCCCCAGCACACCTGATACACTATACCAGTAAGAGTTCTTGGACAAAACTTAATTACATTCACTTACTGCAACATCGGAATTAGGCTTAATGAATATACTGAATATAAACACATGTTTAGTCCCATTTATCTTTATGTATTTATCTGAATATTTACCTGATACATTTGTGTGAACTGATGCATGCATATTTGTATTTTATTCACTAAATGTAAACGATATCAGGTGAAATCAGTTCAATTATTGGATTATTGGATATCAGCTTTTTATTCCATGATGCATTCTTGGTTTCACTTACATCATGGAGAGATTCTGCCCTCTCTAAATGACATCATCAAGAATCAGTAATTACAGTTTTGCCACCAATCACTTTTTCCAGAGCTTAAAGGCAGAGTGTGAATCCACATGCCCAGAACATGAACAGACACATTCAGATCAGAAAAAAGTGATAGACAGGCAAAATCCCTCAACAAACACCCAGGCGAGGTAACTGGGCGTTTTTCAGGATTGTTTCACTGACATGGGCTCTGACAGTGACTGACACACCACCCAGTTTCCAGAGAAAACAGTTTTGAAATTAAGTCTGAAATGCTTTATCAAGAAATGCTCAAGGGTAAAAGAAGGAAAAAAAAGATTTTAATTAAATTAGCCTTTACAAAAAAGATCTATACTAACACTATTGTATGCAGACGTTTGGACACCCCTGATCAAAGTACATGTTTTGTTCATTTTCTAAGACAAACTAAGTAAATAATAAATCTGCATGGAACAGATGCACAATTACCATTTACTTGCTGGATTTAAAATTCAGAAAATGTATAAGGTATGTGAAAAGGTTTGGGCACTCTTTCAGCTGATCCAGTAGTGTTATACTTGTAAGGTGGAGCTTGTTTGACTCATTAGGCCTTAATCCAAGTCAAGTCCAGACAATTCCAGAGTGTAAGAAATGATGTCACCCTTCACACCTCTCAGGGTGTTGTGCTTACACCTGACAAACATGGCCTCATCCTGCCAGGTTACTAAGAAACCTGCCCTAACCTTCTCACATGCTTTATATATATTTTCTGAATTTTAAATCCAGCAAGTAAATGGTAATTGTGCATTAGAATTTGTACAAATGAGTCAAAAAGTCTGTTCCATGCAGATTTATTATGTACTTAGTTCATCTTAGAAAATGAACAAAACATGTAATTTAATCAGGGGTGTCCAAATGTACAGTATAACTTACAGTATAATTTCTGAAGGAGATGAAAAGAAATGGAAGTAGAGAACTGTTAGAGTCAAGATAAGATCCAGAATACAGACATACAAAACAAAATCCACACATCACTTCCAAGGATCTACAGGAAGATTTAGGCTGGTACAGGACAGATGATGCAACACAATACTTAGATAAACCATTTGTTCAGTGTAGAAGTGGAGTTAACTTCTTCACATTCAGCAACATTCACAAAATGTGTCATTTGACTAGGGGTGGCCAAACTTTCACATGCAACTCAAAGCTAAATATGTAACAAAAACAATGTTTTTGCCAGCAGTATTCTAAAGTAATTTCTAATATGCACTTTGCAACCTGCAGTAAACTATGGTAAGTTTCTGAATGTACTATAAGATTCTTGTGGAAATCTTGTTTTCTGTTATTTTTGTGTTTGTGCAAATATGTTACGTGAACAAATCTGGGAACCTTTGCATTAGTATGACAAACAAGGTGGGACCAAACCAAAATACACACTCATAATAAAAGGGGTTCTTCAAGGGCTCTTTAATAAAAGCAATGGTCGTAGAACTGTGATAACTCAAACAACCATTTGAATGCTCCACAATGAAAAACACATATGAAATTCTTTAAAGAACCTTTTAAAACCAGCTAAAAGTATTCAGCTATTGTTACCTTTTTGGTACAATATGAACTCTTTTCTAAAAAAAAAAGTATCTGTATGTATTTGAATGCAATTACTTCAGTCTTAATGGAAGGTTTTGGGGAACATTGTCTCAAATAAAGAAATAAATTCAGTCACATAACTGCTTATGTAAGCAACACAAAATGCTGAAAGAGGATAAGGTGTTTCACCACCCTAAAGTGAGTAACATAAGAAGAATTTTTAACCGTACAACAAATACAAAGTCATGGCTTGAATGGTAACCACTGTTGTTAGGGGCCAAGACTGTTTATGTTGGAGGTGTGATGCTGAGTTGACTTTAGACACTAAAGAATGTCACTAAAGTACGTGAACTTCACCTTAGTAAACAAAAACCTTACATCTTCTGACACCGGTTTCATTATGGGTATGACATACAAATATGTATGCATTTATTCGCAAAACTACAATGCAAATATTCGGAATATATACACAATAATAATAAAAAAAAGATACATATGGGTAAACTGTCATTTTATTGTCTTTATTTAGATACATCACAGCATGTTCTGTTACATTACAGTAAAATGCCTGAAAATCAAATATAAAAGAAAGATAATATAGATCTCTAGTACCCTTAATTTGCTAAAACTTTTTATATACCAGCATCTTATAAAAAGACATGTAATTAAATGATAAATGTAGAACTAAATTCCCCAGGAATCAGGAATGCTCTCCTGGACACTGCCTGGACCAAAGCATTAATAATTACTTAAATTAATGCACTATAAACACAATATCTATTAATTTTCTAACAGATTCATAGATTTAATGTCATAGGTACAGTGTACAGGTTCAAGTATAATGACATTTTTACTTGAATGCCTTCTTGCAGACGGTAACAGAACATTCTTCGTCATTACTTCATACTTATACCCACATGAGAACATCAGATTACACAAAGTTAAGGCAAAACAATAATCATTCATTGATTATGTAATTGCAGATTACCATCCTTTAACACCTGCATTACTGGAAGTCAGTTTATCACATATGGATTAAAAATAATGGTTGACTAAATTACAAGACCAACAGTGATTTGCAAATGAAAAGTCTTTTTAGCCTAGGCTTAAGCCTAATTTGAGCCTGAGAAACTGGCCTTACAAGATGTCTGATACTGTGGAGTATTAAAAGAAGAATTCTAGAATTGACTTTATCACAACCACAGTGAATAATTCTGATTCCGTAAATTTCTCTATGATGGTGCATTTCACAATAAACCACGCTGTATTACTTACTATCTCTGATTGAATTCTGCAGACTTTTTGGAAAATTGGTGGAATTTCCGTTGGAGCCAGGTTTGGGTTATGTATTAATGACCAGGCTTTTGTATCAGTCACATTAGATCACTATTACTCATTCAGGATGAGCTCCACTGTCTGTCTGTATTAAAGACAGGATAAGCCCTTCTGAGCAGTCTGAGGCCTTGGACAATAGCGCCATCATTCTTGAAGCTATTGTGACCCCTAGAGGAACACAGTAGCAAAAACACTCACACTACAGAGGTAACAAGGAGTGTGAACAATCAGAATCAGAAAACTTGACACTAAAAAATGACACTTGCTACTCTCCTGCAATTGTCTTCTCCCCTAATGACTGACATACAGTACAACAAAATGTTTTATACCGTTGTAAGCATAAAGCTTCATCTTTTACCCGTTTGGTATGTAAAGTGTAAAAAAAAAAAAACTTTTTTTTAGTGATGTTTTTTACACATTGTTGCTGTTTCTTTTTCTTCATCTGTAAGGTTACTATTTAGAGAGACAAGGTTCTGTTCTAACAGTGACGATATTTAACAACGGAGCCTTTGGAATGCTTTGGAGAAAAACATCTGAAAGAGATATAAAGGTGATCTCCGCAAACAGAGATGTACATGACTGGAACTGGAGGGAAACTGTTAAAGTACTGAAGGCACAACTCCACAGAGTTAGTTATTATTCAAATGGTGAAAACTTGGCACAGCAATGTGGATTCCAAAGGACAGCAAAAAGTGTAAAAAACATCCATGCAAACTGCTAAAACTGCTCGCAACAAAAGTTGACTGAAGACATCATTGTAAAAAAGCCTCCAGACAAAAACAGAATTAATGGAGAAGGAATGAAGGAAAAGTGTTTGCAAAAAAAAAAAAAAAAAAAAGTGTACACACAAACACACATCTATTCCGTGGATAGATAAATCAAAAGTAAAGCATTCATTAAACAGACAATCCAGGCATGCTGGAGGAAGTGCCATGCTTTGGTGCATCAGGACCAGGCTGGCTTGCCAGGAGTGGCAGAAAATATGAATAATGCATTTACAAGAAAAAGCCAAACCGTTTGTCTACATGCTTGTGTTAGTCAGCATCGCTGAATTAAACCGAGATGCTGTAGCAGGACTTAAAAAGCAGTTCATCCTTGAAATCCCAACAAAAGCGACAGACTGAAAACAACTGTGCGTGAAGAAATGGGCACCGCTAGAGGTTGTAGTCACTGTTCCGAAAGATTGCTTACACAGTTAATAAACAAAGTGGATTTCTATCCCTCTATGAAAGTACACCCTGTACACATTAATTTATTAAGGAGAACAGGGTGTTGCTGAATGTATAACTGAAATTAGTGTTAAAACATTCAGCCACAAAAAACACAGGGTGAACACTTTCAAGGCATTTATATTGCATAAACTTTGTCAAAAAAAAAAAAAATCTACATCAGTGTCTGACATTAAAGAGAAAATTGCTTAGTATTCACCTGCTTAAGTCCGCGGTTTGTTGTATATAAGAAAATCAGATATGTCATGCCACACGTTGCTGTCGTGGTAGAGGTAGGTCATGGAGGACTGGAGTGACGGCTGCAGGGTGTGGGGATAGTACTCAAACAGCCAGAGGACTATGCCCCATACCAGGGTGGCAAAGAGCGGGAAGGGGTCTCGCTTAGGCTGAGGGATGTAGCCTTTCTCCACAGCCAGCCGAGACAAGGCAAACAGAATTCTAGACAACAAGTACATGTTTATCTAGGGAAGAGAAGGTAAAAGAAGCATTTAAGCCACATACAGTAGACAGACATTACGGCCTTTGTTCATTAAAGCTGCATAGAAATGACTACAGATTCAAGCAAATGAAATGACAAACTTCTCTGCATACAACTACCAAAACCACCACATGACACTGACTGTGACTGGGCAGGGCCCTTCATTGATTTTAGATTAAACATTCCATAATTAATGTATGCATGAACCAATAAAAGTTGGTCTGCCCCATCAGAGAAAATTGCAAGTGCAGTATTGAGGTTTTCTAGCTGAATCTGCCATGCCTTGATGCCTGATCATCAAACATTTGTCTATTTATACTTGTTCTCTCAACTGAAGGACTACAAACAAATAAACAAAGATTCAAGTCTGCAAATTCTGATTCACATTTATACATGACATTCTGACAATATTCCAAAGGAATTGCATCCTCATGTACACAATTTATTATTATTGATATCTTCAGTTTTTATTTTTAGTACTGAACTCTGATATTTCACTACAAATAATAATGTTTGTTAAAATACTATGCCCGAACTTTCACGCACTCCCACCACATGCAATAGTCTTATATATCAAAGATGAGACGAATGAATGACAATGCAAAGAGATTGGTTCATTTTACAATTAGATTTGACTGTGGGCCACTCTGATGAATAAGGTCCTATATAAGGGCTTTTCTATATATTTTCACTGATGAAAGAAAATAACTGATCCACACTGATACAACTGAAATAACTCAATGCTGTAAAGAGGAAACTTCCCACATTAATATGCTTTTCTAGATCCCCTTTGCACTATGTACCCATTCATCCATCCAGCTATGCATTTCTCTACAAACTCACAGATCTCCTTCTTACTCTTCCCCTAGTGTTAACTGCTTTACTCACCTGACTGTTAATATTGTTATTGTCACCAAATACAAGCCAGCCTCCAAAGCACGCAGCCAGGAACGCGTGAGATTGAAGACTTTTTCCCTGAATGTGCTGCTGCAGCGCCTGCAGTCCTTTATATGTGAACACAAAGAGAGCCAGGTTCCTTGAATGTGTATATGTGGCCTGGGCTATGGCTTTCAACTTGGATTTCAGGCTGGAAAGCAGAAGAGACATGCATATAAGAAACCGTGTAGCCTCTGTGAAGAGGACGTGAGGGCAGTGAGGACAGTAAGGGCAGGCTGACATGCCCTTTTGTACTGTAGCTGATTTTACCTGCCACTTTTAAAAAGAAATGTCATCACTAGGGCATGTGGGGCGCGGATCTTGGCCCCATATCTGTTTAAAAAAAGAAAAAAAGAAAAAAGGTTTTATACAGGAGAAAGGTATTCATGATAAGTTAATGATCTACAGTAATCATAAAAGGTATATAAAAGGTATACACACATACACAGTATCAGTAAAGTGTCTATTAATTAGGGTAAATATGGTGTGTTATGCATGGATAAAGATCTTAGGCCAAATATGCTGCAGTGACCCCACAAAAGTAGTTTATGTAATTCAAAATAAAGTTAAGAGGACTGTTAGATAGGTGACCTGTGTCCCACTCCCTCTTGTTAGCCAAATTAGCCAATTAGCTAACAGGCCGGAACTAGGAGAAAATAACCTGTTACAGGAGAAAAGGTCCACCAAACAAGAGAGATTATGACTAATTTTGGGTCGTGATATTAATACTTTTACATATGCAGAAAAAAGTCTGAGCGGACAGTTATCCACTGCTGCCGAAAGAACAGACACTCCGCTAAAGTGTCTCCTGAAAATACACACATGACACTCACACCGCGCCATTCCTGAAGCCTTTAAGCACGGCGAGGGCAGCTCTGTGTTTGTGCTGCCGAAGGAGGTTGTTGACTGTGTAGAGGAGAGTTTCTAGGAGCCCCGAGCCGGCCATGGTGGAGGAGGAGAGGTTTTTAATCCTGCAGCACCAACACACACAACTGAGCTTCTCTTAAAGCTCGGTGAGAAACTGTGGATCGTAATTTGGTTCCGCCTTACAAATACACTAAGGGGAGCAGAGTTCTCTCTATACTGCTTCAGTCACTCCACTGAACACTAAACCCTAAGGTTAAACACACACACACACACACACACACACACACACACACACACACACACACACACACACACACAATATGTAGTTAATAAACAAACAATTTAGGGGAAATATGCATAAATGCATATAACCACACACACAGACATACATACACACACATACATACATACATACACACACACACACACACACACACACACACACACACACACACACATACAAACACACACTCTATAAGGACTAAAGTATTGAGCCAACTGAAATAAAATAATAAAAAATATATATATATATTATAAATTATGCACACACAACTGTGACACATGATTGTCAAAAAAGTTTTTTTCTTAGACTAAATTTATTTCAGATAAATATTTTTTCTTGTATGTTTAGAGTGAGATTTCTGAAATTAATAGTAAAAACTTTTTTCATGTCTTTATTAAGGGTGCCAGTACTCACAATACTGTGTAATGTCATGCATTGTGCTATTTTTTTATTTATTTTTTGTAAGCTATTCACAAGTAACCACTTGTTGTCTTTCCCTACAGTGAGCAGTTTTTGTTTGAGGGAACACCATTTCTGGCTGTCTGCTTGTCTGATTACAGTGGCAAATAAAGATTAGTTATCAATTGATGTTCGCTATATGGCTCAGCTAGTAACATTATCTGGAACACGTCTAGTAGACCCATGGATGGCCCATGGAGTGTCAGCATCAAAGTAGGACATTGATAAATGTTTATGACAGAAATAGTTTTATGTTTCATATAGGCAGTCGGCGCAAAGTAAATTCAATTCAGCTTAATTCAACTGTATTCACAGCACTTCCTGTAAAGCAGCTTTACAGAGATCCCTCACGCTGAGAGCGACAGATGTAAGGAGAGGAGCTCTAAATCTTTTTTGAGGGGCTCTGGATAGTGGAACAGATATAATATAATAGAAATAGGATTAAAACAGAAACACCAGGATCGTACAGAGAAATATTAATTGATATAAAAGTCTGTGCAGGTTAGGGTCAGAATATCAGACTCAACAGGATGAATCAGTTTAATTCTTTTTTGCCAGATTGTTAGTTATCTTTCATCATTTTGCCCTTTTCTTTCTATTTGATTAATTTTGTCTGCATTATAATGAATGGTAACCATCAGACAGTTGTTTTTGTTGGATAATTTCATCAAATAATGGCACTGTTTAGTTCTGGATCTTATATTAGACAATCTGCAACTAATACACACACACACACACACACACACACACACACACACACACACACACATCTATATATATATATATATATGAAAGAGTAAATATTTCAAGTGTATTCGTATCAGGATGGTGTATACATACTAATTCTATATAATTGTTATTTAATTTTTTATTATTTTATTTTAATTTTAGTTAAATATGCCCTCTTATATTTTCTCGGTCATAAGTGATTGAAAAAAAAACGTACCAGAAAAAAAATGTGAAAGATATTTACCAGAAGCTACTACATAAAATAGATTTTCAGAGTGCAACTGCAGAGAGCACCCAAGGACTTAAGGTCAAACAAGGACTCGAGCATAATTAATTAGTAAGGCTGTATATCAATAAAGTCATTACAGTCTGAATGTTCTTTAGAGTCTTTGACACTTTCTGTTAAGGGCATTTAAGAGATTTGTTGGAGGTGGAGGGGGTGGGGAGGGGGTAAAGGAAATTATTTATAACCATATTTACAGTGTTCAGAATAAAAAGACCAATCAAATTTCCAGGATTATGCGATGATTCCACCTTCCAGTTTAAATAATCTGTGTTTGCTCAGTAAATTAGCAGATAAAAACATTTAATCCGATGACGTCCTCTAAAGCCTCACTTTGTTTTGGCAAAGCAAGTGAAGCTATGATAAGATTAATACTTAGAACTTGGGGGCGGGGTAGGGGGGGTTAATTGATGGATAGAAGGATGTAGGAAGGGGTGCATCTGTATGTCTGTACACCTGTCTATATAGTCCTTCACCACTTGATTTTGAATGTATTAAGCATCCTGTTTTCCACACGGACATGGTGTCAGGTAAATATAATAAAGAAAACTGAATGTTGTCCTGTAATGTCCTGATCTGCAGTAACCTTCTCAACCACCAGGAGTCTCTCACTTACTTCAAGAATGGCTCAAAACTCTGATTTTGGAGAGATTCACAAACAGCTGGACTAATTAGATGAAATTTTATCTTCAGTAGAAAGCTGTGTTGGATTATTTTTGACCTACTTCTATCAATGGTCAGAGGTTTCATAAAGATACAGATATAAAGATAATTCTGTATAATTGTTATACATACTGTCTATGATAAAGACTTACAAACCTGCTTTTATATTTTCTGCGTTAATGTTAAGCTTTAGTTAGACACACTGGATAAAAACAAAACAAAACAAAACAAAACAAAACAAAAACAAAAAAACAAAATCGCATGGAAAGACCACCCCATCAAACATGGTAAGACAAAGCAAGCTAAACCTCTCTCAGAGGTACATCAGATTCTCAAAGCTGTGATATTCCCAAATTCTACAACGTGAGTAAACCCACTGAGATCTCTGCCTCTTTGCAAAGATTATTTCTGCTTGTGCTGATGTCATTACTACGTCATCACTATTGAAACAAAACCTTGTATCTCCAAAATGGAAACTTTACAGGAGAAGTAAAAATCTTTAACTTTCGGTGGAGGTGAACATAAAAAGATTCGTTTCCATGCAGTTTCGGTCCATTTCTCTTGGTCTATTCATCATGAATTTGAAAAGGATTAGCATGTGTTTTTAAGTTGTGCACAAAAAAGACAAAAATGGGGATGCAAGAGGTTGTTCTGACAGTGATAAGTTGGGCGTGACTCTTCCTAGTGTTTTTCTTGTTTAAAATTTAAATTTAAGCTTAGCCAGTCGTGTTGGTTAAGGTGCTACAGTGAGCTTGAAAATGATGATGAGGAGAGGTCAACACTTTTAAGCCACTGTTAAATGCACATGAAAGTATGATCTAGCATACAACTCACTGTTAATATGATGGGCATTAATGGTGTTTGTTTTCTTTGAATACTGACAGACAGTTATGTTGGATAGGCACACTGTGTTTAGCATTTTAATCATCCAAGTCCTCCTTCTTTTTATTTGAATCAACAGTGTAATAATTTTGAGAATCTTGACACTGAAGCTGAATCTTTCGCTTAGATTAATTAATTTAATTGCAGCTGTCTTATTGAACCGAGTGAAATCAGCTCTAACAGTGTCTAAAGTAACTTTAAATGAACTAATCTTATTGTGTAGTGGATTTGAGCATTTGCAGTCCTTAAGGATCCCCAGATGGTCCACATTTTCCCTTTACCTCTATTTGTTGTCACTTGGGTTGGAGCAGAAAGTAAGACCTTCTGGGAGTCCCTAACTTACTGGCCCTCTTCGTAGCAATGAGCACAAAAGACAATGAAAAAAAAAGTTTTTTTAATTGATTATCAGTTTGAGCTTACATTTAAAATTTGAAATCTAACTTTTAAAGGGGTAGATCTATTACATCTAGTAATATGTACTCTTGCTTTTAAATATAACTGCATCTTCTTTTATGATGCTGGATGAGGAGAAGAAATACAGACTATTCCTAAATACAGTAATGACAAGAAGATGCAACCAATCAGTAATTCAGTTTGAAACATTTTGCAAACAGACTAAGAAAACTGGTGACAGCTGAAGGAGCTATTTTCTTTGAATAATATGGGGTTGGCTGTGACTGAACCCAGGAGCTACTGATTCACACCCTAGGCTTTTGAGCGCTGGCACGTCACCAACAGTAATTATAAATAACTTTGTGCTGTTCACAGTTTCTTCCTATGCAGCTAATTACTCACACATGAAGTGTCTTGAAGAGCTATTCCTGTAAACTGTAGATTCATTGTGTGTGGAGGTATATGAAATCTCACTCTCAAACAAACACCAATGATGATGACGACATGACTACATGAAAAACATGAGATGTGACTGAGCGAAAAATACAAACAGTCTTAATCTCCTCTTAAAAATGATATATTTCATTTCCAAAAAAGTTGAGACACTTTCAAAAATGCAAAAAAACTAAAATCTGTAATCAGGTAATTCACTTGAACCTTTATTTAACCGGCAAAAGGACAATGAAAAGATGTTCACTGTTTTCACTGATAAAATTAATACTATCTAGTAAACAAACATTTAGTAAACATTGATTCTACATTTTGAACAAACTTCAAAAAAAGTTGGGACAGAGGCAAGTTTACCACTGGCTCTTTTAATTACACTTCTTAATTGTTTGGAAACTGAGAAAACTAACTGTTGCAGATTTGCAAGTGGAATTTTTACCCATTCTTGCTGTATACAAGACTTGAGCTGCTCAACAGTTTGTGGTCGGCGTTGTCTGATTCTCCTCCTCGTGATATGCCAGACATTGTCAATAGGAGACAGATCTGGACTGCAGGGAAGCCAGTCAAGCACACACACTCTATGTCTATGAAGCCACGCTTCGAAATATTGAAACAAAAAGTGTAGGAAGTCTGTCATGCTTGTTTTGCAGAAGAAAGAAATATTCACCAAATCAGACCACCTCCTAAATCTCATTTACCCCTCCATAGTTAAGTCCAATTTGAAATCAGTACAACAATTAACAGTGAATAATTATCACCTATTCCCGAAATTCAGCTCCTGAGAAACAACTCTTGGATTTTATCACTTCAACATAATGTTTCACAGATGGCTCAACTCGTTTGTGTCTGACTCATCTCATCCCGGTCCTACTGAATAATATTTACATAAAAGAAGATAAGATAAGATAAGATAATCCTTTATTAGTCCCACAAGTGGGAAATCTGCATTGTCACGGCAGAAAGTGGACAGAACAAGATAAGAGCAGCAAAAATTAAAAACAATAGAATAAAAACTATACC
>JBBPCZ010000115.1:18615659-18633519 GCA_037974445.1 Brycinus macrolepidotus | reverse complement strand
TCACAATAATGAGCTGTATTTCACAATATCATTCTCATATATTTCATAATACTTTTGAACACTTTGGAGTTCCATAAGAGGCAAGTCTAATTTTTCTGTTTTTATCTTTTATGGTAATTGTTTCTAATCTTTTTCTGTAATGTTCTCAAATAGGATAAGCAGACTAAAATTTGCTGACTTGCCTCCGAGTGATTGAGAAATTAATAGAGACTTACATAATTATGCAGGGGTACAGGTTAATTATGAAGACAGAATTTAAACATTTTTAAACACCTTATAGATAATATTAAGTGAATCTCTATGTCTGAGTCTATATGTGTGTATTTATATATGTGTGTGTGTGTGTGTGTGTGTGTATGTGTGTGTGTGTGTGGTACCTATTTGTCTTGCTTTCTTATAGTATGCCATTCCAGAAATAATTCTTTGTTCATACACACACACACACACACACACACAAAATAAATTAAATTCAACAAAATAAAATTAAATAAAACAAAAATAAGATGTGTAACACAAATGTGTGTCATTTTTCGTCAACAGCAGATCTGGATTGCGCTGCAAGAACAAACCGCTCTTGCCGTCTCTGTAAAGGGACATCATGACATTATTCTGTCTTACATTATAAGTGTAAAGTAACTCAGTCTTCCCTCAAGAACAGATCATTTGAGGCAGTGGAATTAGCATTAGTTAGACTATCAAACAGAGATGACTCATTCACTTACACTCAAATTTGATTATGAGGCTGATTATAATAATGTGCAATAAAAACACAAGCAGAAACCAATTTGCCAGGATTTACATATAATTACTTCTTCACAAATTAAAAGTTCTCTTTGTTTAACAACAAGAATAGTGTGTACAATTATATAATTGACTGTTTGTGGTCAAAAAGGCAAAATATATTCTCAAGAGATTATGGTATTTATTTATTTTTGATATGCTATGTCACTTATATATGTAGAATCCTTGGGGAAATGAAATGGCAGATCTTGTGTCATCATTACCCAACTCTGTTTTCAGGGCCATATCTGCACCATTTTCACCATTTTACCATTTCCAAGTGTCCTTCATCTATAAAGAACTATGAAATGACTCAGAGATACCACGCACATCATTCTAATTCTGCAGAAGGAAATGAATGTACTTTTTGTTAGTAGGCCTAAATGTGGTAATGATTTTTGTCAGACGCATTCAGCCTCTGTGCTTTGGCCTCTTGTACAGGTAATCTGTCTTTGAAGGATTTTCAGTGAACGAGCCCCAGTAGTTTAAGACTTGAGGCCTGTGTTGAAGGACTGAACAGTTTGGGGGTCAGAGCTGGATCTGAGGGCCACACCAGTTATGTTTTCCTCTGGATTTCATTAAATCCACTGAGTACATTGGCCCACAGAATACCTTAGGTGACACAGACTCTTTGGAAAATGCGGTAATATAACTGAGAAAAAAAATCAATAGAACTTCAACATTTACATTCTTAAGTAATCCCAACTTAGTTTTTTACTAAGGACACTTTTTTTTGTGTTTTGGCTTCTCAAATGATGGCCTTGATCTGCTTCTCACATCCCTCAGTCTTTTTTATACATGTGTACTATCTTTAATGTCATTTTATTTCATTTCATTCCTTAGTTAATGCCTTATTTTATCCTGAATATTATGTCTGCACTTATGTACTAGTCTAGTGTGTTTGGTACATTATGTGTTATATATGTGCCCTAACCAAAAAAAAAAAAAACAATACTGGCAAAATAAAAAGGTAGATTAGCAGACTTTGTGTTGTTTTAGGATCTATGATTCTGAAGCTGAGAAATCTTGCACTTTGTTGTTGCTGAAAGCTAAATGTAAAAGGTTGGCCACAAAATTACATAAATGCACTGCCTTCACTGATATATTGAGGAGTCTGAGACCATTAGTGAAGATGCTTCTATTTTGCATTCTTTTCTAATTCAATGCAAATTCATAACTTGTTACAGATTATGTTATCAGCATATTCATTTGAATGAAAAGTAGAATCTTTGAAATATTTCAGAATGTTTTAGTGTTCAGTGTGCCCTCCTTTTGCTTTAATCACTGTGAATTTGAACAGAAGCTTTGCATAATCAAATCCATCATCAGAGTCATCAGAACTCATGTGTCGGTGGAAAGGGTTGTTGGAAGGTATTTTCTGTTAATTTTAAAAACATTTCTTAATTTTATTTTTTCAAAATTCTTAAGCTTTCCATCATTTTGAGGTTTAATGAAAAAATCCATGTTCCGTGTGATTTTGGATGTTTTAACCCACTGTAAGTACCTATAACTAAGCCTTTTGAGATGTGTGGCATTTAGGGCAGCACAAATCAATGTAGTGAGGAGCCCTGGTGCTTAATCAAAATGTTACTGATTCGAGCGTAGAGGAGGACATTAATGTACTACCATTGTTTACCTGCTGTCTGCCTTCAAGCCAATAAAGCGGAAGAAAAGAAAGTGTGTGAATTGTAATGGGTAGTTTTGTAGTAAAACTTTATATTAGGTGTCTATTATCATGCCCTTAGTAACATTAATGAAGCCAGTAGCTGGTAATTTATGCGCCTCATTGCTCCTTTAATAACGCTTAAATTCTTATTAGGCTTCTTCCACGCAACAGAAGTTTGGAAACACCTATAGGACCTGGTTGTTGAAGAGGTTTAAGCAATATCTAGGGTAAATTTTCCAGAGTGCCTCGTGCCCTTTGGTCCAGAGATAGGCTTACAGAAAATAAATGAATGAATGAATGAATTTTCCAGAGCATGAATGGCATTAATGAACGCATTACCAGTGCATTCTAATGGCCTAAGATAACTTAAATGACGTAAAATAAAGTGTTCCTTATTTTTACAAGGAGTCCATCAAAAAAAGTCCTGAGGATACAAATGTATGTGTTGTCCTGACTCCAGTTTTGAAATACAAACTACTATATGATAGTATAAAATAAACTGAGAGAATGTAATATGTAATCTTCAGTCAGCAAATGAGTATGTAAAAAAATGTTTAACTAAACATCCAGTTGCCGAAAGCCCACTCTTTCGATTACATGGTGGAGCAGAGCAGCTGTTTTCTTGATTGGTACACTAATGCATGGTACACTTGTTCCGAGCAGATACGGAAAGAGCAGCAGTGGGGCAGAAAGTGTAAACTGGTCTCATGATGTTTTCTCCATTAGTTTATCTCGCAAAATTTGCCCTTGAGTGCTTCAGATTTGCAGTGCTGAACAAACTCCCACAGCTCTTAAAAAAAGACATCGGTCAATGGGCTCTGCAGGAAGTTCAACTCTAAAAAACAGAACAGATGCAGAATATCTCTGCATAAGCCACCAGAGAACAGCTATAGTGCTGTTATTTAGGCTTGGACAGTATCTTCCCACATCTACAGCCCAAACAGCAGATTATTGAGGTGTTCATAAGCACTCATTAGTACCTCAGTTTTTGCACCTCAGCATTTGAAAGCAGTTCCAGGATTGAAATGTTTTGAAGTAATATTTTATTTTCCATATGACACCAGTGTAAGAAATAAAACCTTTTGATTTTTACTAAATAAATAGCAGCCCATCACAAACTTATTTTTCAGAATTCATTAGCTTTACGGTCAAAAAAGATAAATCGCACACAGCACCTTTGTGGGTTTTTTTGCCTGAGCTGGAACACCGTCCACTGCAAAATGTTTATCTTTGTCATAATCATCATTTTCATTGTTAGTAGTAATAATAATAGTAATAAAAATAATAATAATTATAATCATCATCATCATCAACATCATGATATGCCTTTTATTTGTGACTTTTATCAGAAGTTATGTAGAACTGATTAGACAAAGACTTTTTATAGGCAATGTTGTTTCAATTAAAAAACTTTTGTTTCAATTATGGGGAGTGGAACACAGATTATAATACAGATTCATGTAGAATATGGTTTTGGTCATAGTCTCATATTTTTTTGTTTCCTGGCAATGTGGCCTGCAAATTTTGACAGGTGTCTTGTGAGATTTATCCTGAATCCTGCTTTTGTAACTTTTTTCATCCTAAGTGCTTATTGATTACAGAGTTGTGCAAATCACACAACTGGTGGCTGTAGCACCATTTTAAAGCATGCAGTCAGCCATAGTGAGAGCTGGCCAGGTTAAAGTATAGCCTCCATGTGGCTGAAATGCTCACTATCCACTTCATTAGGGATACCTACCTCGAGGTGGGGAAAAATCAAAGCAAAAAAGGTCGCAATGAGTTTCTCAAACTGGAGTAAATCAAGTGGAATATTTAATCAGCTGTATGTGACCCCCTTTCATGATTGAGTAGTTTGGGCATTGGGCTGGCGACGTAGCATTCTGGGTTCAAACCCAAACAAAGGCACTCTTTTTTTCTTTTTCCTCCCGCGTGGTCGACTGGTTATTGCACCGCGCTGCAAGAGGCAAGGTTTGGGTTCAAATCCAACTCTGAGTAGAGTTTTTGGCTGGCTGGTGGTCTGGTGGTTAGGGAGTTGCATCCTGTGATCTAAAGGTCTTGGGTTTGAATCCCAGGACTGCCAGTGGCACCACTGAGGTACCCTTAAGCAAGGTACCATCACCACACACTGCTCCCTGGGTGCTGCATCGCTGGTTGCCCACTGCTTCACTTGGTGAATGGGTTAAATGCAGAGAGAGAATTTCAAATTGTTCACACTGTGTGCTGTGCTGTGGTGTGTTGACATGTGACTATAAGGTCTATAATTAATGAATTAATGTGGATTATCTCCACCCACGCAGCCTTATCCTCAAATGCATATGCATCCATCCTACACTAATTTCGTACATAACACATGGACAGAATGCATTTTCTTTGAACCTGAAACTGACACAAAAGGCTTAGAACATCTGGCCCTCAGGTGTTTAAGACACCTAATAAAGTGATCAGTGGGTGTACATGTCAGATAAATGAAATATTTTATGTTTTTATTGTTCTGATATTTGCCTTTCTACTTTGTAATCAAAAAGATTTTACATAAAACATCAGTAAATATGAAATATTTATTTTATTTGCTGTGCTGTAGTTCTGACAGCACAGTCTGTTTTGTAGAGGAGAATTCTACTCATTATGTTATTCATGATAACAGCATTTTTTTCTTCACAGTTAGAGTATAATTTCTAGTAACAACTAACAACTTGCTTCACGCAGATAATCATTCAATGACTGATTTTCTACTTTAGCACAAAAAAATTAGCAAACAGAAAATGGACACATTAGATCATTTCTGTAAGATAATATTTTACCTACAGCCCTCCATGTTGGCCCTGTGCAGGCAGCCCTAACGTAGCCTTTCTTAAGTGAGGGTTTTATGTAGGTTTGTCCAAGTCCACAGATCAGAGGGCCACGTTCTGGAGTGGTGCTGCAGTGTCAATGTGAGCTTGCCTACATAGCACCTCTGTGGGTTTTGTGTGAGTTTGTTCAAGGCAAAGCCTACACTGCCCACAATCTTACTTTGGGCCAGTAGAGGCTTGTTTTTTAGGTTAGAGCACTCACCTTTGGCTTCTGTGAGCAAATCACAGCCATGATATTTCACTCCCTATTAAATCTTTTTGGGACAGAAGGATAATTTAATACAGACTTCAATAAATTTGGATTTCATTTGTATCTGTGTCTACATCAGACTTTATAGTGAATGTTACAACTAGCTCCACAGTCTGTTACGGTTATCTGCCTATACTTCATAAAAACAAAACAAAACAAAGCAAGTCAGTTTCTCTGTCTCAGTATAGGGGCAATATAGACAAGTAGGGGCAAAATCTGTACCCCTGCTCTTCAGGCTGCATATGCATTCGTTGTAAGTTCAACAGCATTAAAAGTTAATCTCTAATACAGCTGAACAGATGACAGTGTTATGTTGAATTTATTGCATTTTTTATTATTTAGACAGCAGGTGGAATCCACTGCCGCCCTCCCACACAATCACACTGTTCCCTTTAATGATCCCACTTTGATCTATAAAGACATGCTAACCAACACTGGTGGGTCCTATAATTTTCAGAACCCAAACAAAAGCACTTCGAAACCTATCAAAACCTGTAAATATATAAGGTTCCTTGACATTATTTTTCTTTTTAGTTTTGTTTTGTCCAAAGGAAAGTGATGCGTCATTGTGTTGCATCTTTGTTTGCATTCACATGTATCTTCTTTGCCATATTTATGGTATTTCATAGTTTGTTTATAAGTCTGAACAAGTTCAGCCCACCAGAAGGAAATGCTACAGTGCAGCTGCAGAAATGGGACACTCCATAAGAAAAATATAATTCAGAATGCTGGTAATGTATCACCATTCACTGGAACTCTGCTTTTTTGATTACAAAAGAGAGATTTATTAATAATCTGTTCCCATTTTCGTTACTTCCTTTCTTAACACTAGATTTGATTACCACCTATATCATATTCAATAATGTATTAAAGTGCTTGAGTAGTGTTTAAATGTTACCTCAGTGGTGTGTCAGAATGGCAGTGCAACTTTTGTGTTACTCTCTCAACCTGTACAAACCTGATTTAACTATTTGACCCCTTAAAAAAGTGTTTATTTTAGTTGCAGCGATTCTCTTAAGGTGTGGTTTCAAAGGCTAAACTCATGCACCCATGTTAGCACTGATATCTGGCATTAACCCTACCGTGACTCTGCATGTTTCATTTGCACTAAACAAATGTTGGCGCTGTCTTTGCCCGTGTTAGGACTGTTCAGGAAAAGTGACCATTGATAGTAGAACAGATACTGTATCATTCCTTTCAAAGCTAGATTAAGCTTAAGTTCCAAGCATTGCATTTTACTTTGATTTTACTTTGTTCCAACATGAAACGATAGAAGAACATTCTAAAACTGACCTCATTTTAGAAGAACATGGATCCCTGTGGAAATCTATCAAGAAATGTGGTTCTTGTAAATAAGATCAGTGTGTGAAGAACTTTTTTAGGTTGGAATTGCTTTTAGATACATATATCTCTAAACTAAGAACCATTTGGGAACTAACTTTTATCTTTAAAAGTGAAAAAAAAAAGAATGTGAGAGTCTGATTCTATAAAACACTTGAAAACAGCCTTGAGTCACTATGAGCCAGACAGGACCACACAGCATTCTGAAAGGAAGTTGAAAGGAAAATCTAGTTCAGGATTTTAATCCCTATCCAGCAAACTGATCCTAAGTGTATTCCTTTTCCACTGATGGACTGCACTATATCTGTATAGCAGTGATGTATATAACAGTATATTTCATCTGTGGTGAAGTCCAAAGAAAAAAAACGTGCCTATACAAGTATATAAATCTGGATATATAAATCTTTGCCAGCCCAGTCACCTAATTTTTATGCAGACACACATAAACATGCATATGAATGCGTTTAGGGCCATACACTGATTTAGTACATAGCATGCAGACAGAATGCATCTGATCTGCACCTGAAACAGACACAGAATGTAAATACATCTGGCCTTGAGATTTTTAAAAACTTTTGCAGCAATGCAGCACAGATTAAAACACACACAGTGCACACACACATGTACATGTGTATAATACCTGGGTTTGCATTACTGTGACTGTGAGGCTGTGAGTCATTGTGTCTCTGGACAGTGGCAGTCTGGTCCATGAGCTCACTCTATCCAATTCGGATGGACATTGCATAAATAAGGTGCAAAATAATGGGTGTACGTAATAACGTAACTGTTTATAAGCCTCAAATTGTTTCAAACCTCTGAAACACAGATATCAGTAGCTCCTGTGATTATATGTGTTTGAATGTTTCGGCCTGGTTTTAAAACCATAGCAGATCATTTACAGTAGTTGCTAAACTGCTAATATCCTTTTTCATAGAAATAGTCTATTCATGAATCACCATATAAAACTGATCAAATAGTCCTGGTGATGTTTTTCTTCTTCTGAACCTGTAAGGTGTCTTGGAAAAATGAATAAAGTCGACGCTTGCAAAAATGTATGCTTTTACAGCCAGATATGAAAAAGCTCAATAAAAATACACCCACTTATGTGACTGTGAAACATCATGTAAATGAGTTAATTTGGTGGAATATACCTTTGACAGTGAATCTGGATTTTGTCATTAAAGCTGGATAGGTCATTGCTGTTTGGAACAACCTTTGGGTAATTGGACTCATGACCTAGAGGAGATGTGACACTTATGACCCACAACTAGGGAAATAATGGCAGCCCCTGTCACTAACAGAGGTCAAAAGTCAGGATTTGCAGTACTTTTCTTCTTTATTCACAATTATACATATTTATAATTAAATGATCAAACATGTCAGTACATAAGTGCACACACTCTCTCACACATACACAAACAAGATCAAATCACAGTAGAGTAGTATATTCAAAAATGATTCTGTTAGTTTGAATGGTGTCCGTATGCTCAGCATTTTCATTCAAAACATTTTCGTTTGCTTTGTCTTTCAATGGGCAAGGGTAAAAAAAAATCATAGCAAAGAAGGTAGAATGTAGAAAATATCAGAATACATAATTTCCTCCTGAGAATGGTTACGCCTTGACGTCACTTTGAGTTTTTGAACTCTGATGTTTCTTTTACCTTTCACCACATGGGCTGTGGATCCACAGGTTTTCTCCACAGAAAACTGCATCACTCCAATTCTGCATTACCTATAAAAATACATTTATTAGTATTTCAGTTCCAGATTCATGACACATGAAACTAATGGCAGTACTGTTTTGTAACATTTTTTCCATGGCACAAGCCCAGACCTATTACAGACCAGATTTATAACAAGACCAAATAATAAGTAAGTAAGTAAATAAATAAACCAAATGACTAAGGATTACCATAATGTAATGTCTTCTGCTCTGGTCAGCTGGGGTGTTTTGAGGTCCATTACAGTCCAAGTCTCTATGTAAATCAACTTTTGTCATCTCGAATCAAGGGCAAACAGCTGACAATATCGCAAACTGTTATTTACTTGTCACGTCCAAAACAGTGAGAAGGCAATCTTGCTTTGTCTTTAAAAGACGTCTGACCAAGCTTGAAGAGCATGTTGGAACGAAGAGGCAGACTAAAAGGGTGTTTGGGGTGATTGACGTGTTCAGCACAACAAACTCTCCATATGGCATTTCAGAACACTGCGCAACCACCATGTCAAGTCCTTGCTATGTCTCTACTCAGAATATGCAAGTGGACATGTAGTTGTTCAAATATCAATTAGAACAAAGAAGCATTGCATACATGTTTACTTTTACATTCTCTGGTTTACACATGCACCACTGTTCATAACAATTTTTGGGCATAGGTTCCTTTCCCAGAAGGTTCATACCAAACCTCTACTGTACACTGAAGTCCATAGCAGTGACTTGAATTTGCATCTTGTGCTTTTATGGTTGGGCAGATCCTTTGGGAATCATTTTGAAATAACTGTTGGGAAGATCCTCTTGCAATACTTGGATAAAGGTTTGAGCTATCTTTTAATAGTCTCAGTCTATTAACATGTCTCTTTAGGATCTTCATTTGATATCCATTTATTGGAAAGTGGGGCTGCCCAGTTTTTTATTTTTCAAATCTTTGTTCCAAATGAAATGCAAAAAAAGCGATCAACTGTTGCGCTGTCTTCCCAACATCATGCTTCTCATTTTTTTCTTCTTTTCACTTGGTTAGGTGGTGTGGTTGCTGTAGCTGATGTAGGTCTGCTTGGGGCTGAGTCCTGAAAGAGAAGAGATAAAATGGCCTATAATATAAAAGTGTCCACTACCCACTTGTAGTGAACAATAGCTTCTTCTGCTCTGAGTAAATCATTCTGTTATTCCCTATGGTACTTTAGCATGTGGAGACTTTATCTCTACATGGACACTCTTTGAAGCTTTCTGCTAACTGCAGATGCAAGTTGGAGGCATGTGTCTGCATTATTACCCAAGTTATTTCTGCTGAGTCAGTCTTACAGGCTCCTATTTTGTACAAAGGTCTTCTATATTTTTCCCCGTTTCACTGATATTCAGGCAGTGGAAGATGAGTTCCATAGGGGAATACAAACCAATTGCAAGCAGACCAGTTTTTCTCTTAAATATGTGTCATGCATAAAATTCCACAAACTCAAAATATGCCAAAGCCACATAAAGTTGGTGTTAAGAACTAATGGCAGCCTTGTTATTGCAGTGACCTAATTCTGCCTTCTGCATAAAAATAGGAGCACTGCACTGCAGTTCACTGAAGCTTTTTAAAGTTCCTTCAATTTTGGACTCCTGGTTCACATAATTATCTCATTTGTTCTTCTATTGTTGGTATTTTTGAGCATTTGAAAAAAAAAATGGCATAACAATAGCACTCTCACCTTGAGTTTCCAGGTTCTCACACAGCTCGGTCTTGGCCTCTCCATTGGGCCGCAGGCTGCCCTTGGGGTTGAACTTGTTGGACATGGTGGCGGCAGTGACCACGGCTTTCAGGCTGCGAGGGCTTCGCTTGGCCACATTCTGCTCAGGGTGGAGGAGCACTACATAAACTTTAGGCATGTAGAGCAACCCCAGAGACACGGAGGCACTCAGGCTGACTGAGATGGTCAGAGTGGTCGTTTGGATGTACATCTGCCAAGAGCACACACAATGAGCAAGTAAGCTACAAATGTACGCTGTTTATTCAAAAATGTCTTCATGACAGCACTGTTTGTAAGGAATACCATTGAGACTATATGTGTAATTACTTTGCATTAATTCTTCCAGCGCTTCCAGTGCTAAACTCCCTCACCCCTATCAATATGTATACAAACATGCACAGACATGTATCCTGCACTGGACAGATGTTCCTACAGTGTTCTTCAGTGTATTCTCTGTGTGTGATATGTAAAGGTACAGTTTAGATCATGTTCATGGCCGTGATCACTCTGGATATTAATACTCTAATTCTAAAGAACATGTCAGCCTGTCTTGAAGTGGATTTTATGTAATCTAGCAAATAATATCTCTCACGATAATCAGTGACAGTGATAATAAGTCAGAAACACATCAGTCTTCAAAAGCATTTATGGCATGTCTACAGGGCCTATTAATAACATATCCTCCCTCTTAACTAATATTCCAATTGTAACCAAACAGAATTTTGCAGGATTTTGATGACAGAGTAAAAACAGAGGGTTTAGGCAGTTTAAGTGATTTCCAAGAACAAATTTCCAACTGATCAGATAAAATAGGGGTATGCTGTATCCATTATGTTTTTAATTATACTGCCTCAATTTATTTCCAAGTACTGAATTTTTTATGTCTCATTATGTAGAAATGGGTATAAGGATTTTTGTGCTCAGTTAGATGTACTTGAGTTTAAATTTTATGGAAATTCATCAACTAATTCCTAGTTTTTGTGTTCTGTTCTCTTCTGTTGATTCAGCACCCCTCACTGTCAAGCTCTAGCACAAGGCTGGAGAACTCTGGCCCGGGAGGATCAGGTTCTCGCAGTCTGTGATTTACCTGCTCAAACACACTTGATTGAGCTCAGCAGTTAATCACCAGGTTTAGTGGTTGTGTCAGAGCAGAGAAATCATCTGTTCTGGACTCTGGCCCTCAGTTCTCCATTCCTGCTCCAGCTTTATTTTATTTTTAGAGCAAAAGTGCAGCAAAAAAAAGAAGAATAGTGCCTTTGCTGATGGATGCTGTGTCTGCTAAGAAAGTCTCACTGCGGTTCAAAATGTAACTCAGTACTTGAGTAGTATTTTTTTGACCTGAAACTTTTTACTCCTACTCAAGTTGTTTTCGATGTGGAAAAAAAAAAACACGAGTAGGAGTAAGGAGAAAAAGTTGGAAGAATTGTTGTTCATTCTATCATCTACTTCAGCTGTCCACAAAATTCTGTTCCTTAGTGTAATAATTGACTTACACATTAAAGTAACCACAAATAACCAATAAGCCATTACGAAGTTGTTGCAGTGAAAAGGATACAGGGAGAATGGGGATATAACCCATTTAATTTAGCATGTACAGGATGATGATGCATAAACTTCCTCACAGTAAGAGAAAGAACCAAAGCATTTTTTCACAGCTCAAACAATCATATCAGTGCATGTTGCCTCTCTATTTGGGAAGCAAAGTTCCCCCTGGTGCATCATGCATTAATTTGTGGTCTATGTTTTACATAATGTACAATATATATGTCAGTGTCACGTCATTTCTAGTCTTCTCAAAATTGTATTATTAATCATAGTGCTCAAAATGTATTATACTTTAAAATTAGACTGAAGCATCTGCCAATTTATATCTTAATGATTCCAGTCCATTTGAATAAGCTTTGACAAAAGACAAACGACAGATGAATTGAATAGAATATTTAAAACAGAATAATCATAATAATTATTATTAGTGTTGTTGTTGCTGCTGCTGTAACACTAATAATAACAATTTAAACTAAATCAGTGGCATTAAATATTCACCTCCACAATAAGATACTGTAAATAATTTTTTGAACACGATGAATATATCCCTTTTATCTGGTAATATAAAAAAAAATCGACTGAACCCAAAAAAGTTTCTGGGCGGTCTTGGAGGCATCTTACCTATTGGCTTTTCCCTCCAAATTACTCTACTGCTAAAAAAAAAAATAATCTATTTCACATGATGTCTGAATAATGTTTTGCAGTGGAGTTATGTTTCTGACACAGTAGACACAAATTGAGACTTTAGGTGACATTGACTTTCATTACCTTAAAGCTACATAAACTCATAAATCCAGCATCACTCCCTTTGATATATTTCAGATATCAAGAAAGGCCAAGCACTTTAATATTCTAATGTACTTATTATGCATCTGCAGATTTTAATAAATCTATTGTACCTGGAGAATCTATGCTTCTTCAAGAACAACAACAAAAACTGGGCTACCTCAAGGAAAAAGCAAAAACAAATTACTCAAGTTGTTAGATTTATGTTTTGTTTTGTTTTTGTTTTGTTTTTCTTTTCTTTGTAAAGGAGCTCGCTAACTGTTCCTGCAACTGGCAATTCATTATAGTTAAGTGGCTCAGATTCTCCTCCGACGGCACAGAGAAGAAGAAAACTGTGCCAATGAACTTGTGGTTAAACTTGATAAGAAGAAAATGGGTTTAATTGCAATCTAGCTTCCTCTCTATTTGTGACCCACTGCTGTGATCTAAGGAGCTCAGTGTCAATGGAAAGACTCCGAGCACGAGTGGATAGAAGGATTATACCCCTGAGAAAACTTCAATGGGGAATAAAGCGCCTAGACACTACCCATGTCCAAAAATAAGTGAATATATTACTGAACTGACTACAACTGTTGAATAATTTTCATGCACAGTGCAGGAAGAACTGCACTGGTTCAATAATATGCACAGCGTGCTTTAAGACTTAGACGGTGTGGAGTGTTGAAGCACTTCCTTTGGGAGCTCCACTGCCTGGAGCAGTAAACAGGTCACTAAAGCATAAGGAGGAAATGAATAGCGCAGCTGTAGAAACTGACAGCTCTTTGTATATTGTAATAAACATGCAGTGTGTACACTGGTATATTGCCACAGACAGTTAACATGTGTATTAAATTTAGAAAAAATATATTTTTAATAAAATAAGAACTGCTCACAAAGAGCTAAATGTAGAAAAAACATGCATAAAAGTAAATGATATAATAATAAAAATGTAGATTAACATTATTTGCTCTAGGAACAGGCCTTATGTTTATTTCACTAGACAAGCAGTGTGTGAACAGGTTGAGTTGAAGGTATTTTTTTTTTTAAATATGTCTACAGAATGAGATGTACTTTAAGCTAATTAACCAGTTTTACCTAGCTAGCTAATGTGTGTAACACTGCGACAGGATGAGCTAATGAACATTCAGTCTTTTTTGGAAGTAGCTGCTAAATACCTCTAATGAACAGAAACGATACAGATTAGATTATTCCACTGACCAGTGCTAATAATGTAACAGGGATAAATCAATTACAGTGTAAACTGAATGTCCTCAGAGAGTGGGTGCAGTTTGGCACTGTTTACTGACCACTCTGCTGGTTCGCAATCAGACTTGCATGTGTCATAAGTGACTACTTTATCTTTTGTTTTAAGAAAGAAGAAATATTTGTAGTTTTTATTTTTTGTATTACAGACATTATCAATAATGTAAAATAATTGTTTCAGCCCTATTTTCAATCACTACTGATGAAGGTACAACAACATTCTCTCTCTAGGCTGAATTGTATGTCCTCACTGATCAACCACGATCAAATCCACACTGGTGCCCGAATATGGAGTTTTACTATCCAGAAATGATGACTGAGTGCACAGCACAACTGAGCACTACACACACTTCACAGCAGTGTCTCAGCCTGAGGCGATGTATGTGCAGACACCACGACTGCAGTCTAATGAGGGATTGCAGACAACTGAAATGGGAACACGGGACTGAAACGGGTTTAGTCCTTAGAGACTCTGTCCCAAGTGTCTCAGAGCATACAGACTGCTCCAGTTTCTCTTCCAATTCAAGGAACTAAAATTAGACGTTGACTTTGTCAATCACGTAACCCAAAGGTTCAGCAGGTGACTTGAATATTTCACTTCAGGAGATGATTTAGCAAAATTTAAATTTAACTCTGGAGGTATTCCGAAGGGACTTGTTCGCATTCTGAGCCTAAAAGACATATCTTTTGTTATGGATTATTAACCCAGAAAGATAATGGACCTTATCTTCCTTACAGAAATGAACAAGATCAGTTAGGTTTGAGATAAAGCTGCACACTTTGACCTGTTATCGCTGAACACTGACATAAGGTTGTGACAGCGCCAGTTACAGGAACATATTAACTTATTATATTTTAAAGGCTGTGGCCCAGGATACTGGCCATCAGGGGGGCCCACAGGGATAACTGCAAATGTCATAATAGTAAAAGGAACTCAAAATTGCATTTCCAATAATGGAGATTGTTCCTTTTCAGATTACCCATAGTTTTGGAAAGTTAATGAGACTATTAATTTAGATTTGTTCATATATAATGACTAGCATAGCTATTTAGTCAACTTTAGCCTATGTTCATTTCACTTAGTCCATACTGTTTAATACATTAGCTACATAAAACTAGCTTAATTAGCTTAAAGCACAACTCATTCTGTAAACATTTCACATGACAAAATACCACCAGCTCATCCTGGAAACCTACTCACACACAGCTTATCTGGTGAAATAAAAATACCATCATTCTGGTCCATTAAAATGTTAAACTAGTTAAATGAATCCACAGCCTAGGACTATAACATTCATCTATGTATTTGTTACTCTATAATTTATTTGTAGCTTTTGTTCATCTTTTACAGTAGCTCAAAATTATCTTAATATTGATGCATGAAACAGTGATGCATGTTTTCTTCCACATTAGTTACTGAGATCTTCATGAACTGTATCCAATGTTGTAATTGAGCATTTGTTGATAAGTTGACATGATTAATTTGCTATCAACATTTGCAGCCCCATATACAGTAAAAGATTTCTTTAACTAAGGCTAGGGTGAATAGTCTGGCAGACAAACAGGTTAAAAACTGGTTCCAACAGTTATTTTCGGATCAGCTTTCTAAAGGGTTCACTGTAACTCTTTAATTTAGTTTAGAAAAATAATTGCCTGTAATTTTTATTGGTATTTCATTTTTAAGTTTAATTCTTAAAATGCCTTACAGAAAACTATCCAGATATCTAGGTCTACAATGCTAAGGGAGCTCTCTCATTGGTTAGGCCTTCAAGTACTGGACTGAAGTCCTATTGTAACCACCAACATAATTAAGTGACAGAGGAACCATTTTTGTGAGAAAAATGTCACTCTTCCAGAAGTCCCACACACACCACTGACTGGTAAAGAGCTGCAGAAATGCTACACAAAAGGTAAATTAATATCTGTTACAAGCCTCATCTAAAACATGGAATGTCTTTTACAAGCTTCAGACGTCTGTTTAAACTAGAGCAAAAAAAAAAACATTTATGTGCAATGCTTTTAGAACTAACTACTAGACTCTCATAGGAGTACTAACAGAAATTAACATTATCATACAGGTGTGCTATTTCCTAACTTTTTGATTGTGTTTTAATATTCATGACCCAAACTGATGGCCTAACTCTTATAGTCATGCTTTGCCACTGTTCATAATAGCTTCACGACATAATTAGCATTTTGGTCCTCATATTCAAGTTCATTAAAGATACTTAAAAAGTTCACAGTGATGAACTGAATTGACTTAACAAGCATTTTTTCACGAATGTCTGTAAATGCCTTGCATTTTACAGTCTCCCGTCGCTGTCTTCCAAGTTAACAACAGAGCAAGAATTTCGCACATATTTCTATGCACCACAGTATGCTGGGACACATTTTATTTTTTAGCTGAATTTTATATTTCTCTTTAATCCACGCTAGCAAATATGCAGTGTTGAAATCCAGAAATAATGACTGAAGAGGATAGTACAACAGGACAACACCCCCACAGAGAAAATAGCTACCTTCGCCCATGTGTCAAGAGACAGAAAGGGATGTTATTCAAAGCTTCTTCCAGCTCTGAAACACACCTGTATGTAAATAAGAGTTGCCGGCCTCACTCTCAAAGAGACAGTAATTATTTTGTCAAGCACACAATGGAAGAAAATCTCCAGCAAGTGAACCATTTAGCACCACTCTGTCAGCCTGCAATTCTCCAAGGTGGGAAAGCATACAAATAGCAGTCTGTGCAAGTAGGGCGGCTTGCGCTAGGACCTCAGTGTCGAGACGAGTCTCTCCAGTCCTGACTGCCAGACTAACACCTATCTCTCCAGCTGAGACATGCATTGGTTCGACCTCCCTATTACATCAGGCATTTCGCCCACTGATCACAAACTATAGAAACTGGACCAGATGCCTTCATTCAAACGATGCAGAAAGCCTCCAGTGACATTCGTCACATTCGCTTTGACACAAGCTAAATGAGTGCGGGCGGCGGAGTGCTGATAAGGCGTCTGGCAGTAAACGGGCGATCAGTGAACAGGTAGACAGATAAAGTAAATCAACAGCTAGGAGGAAGCGAGGCGTTTAATTGCTCTAAAAAGATGTGTCATCACTGACTCCCTGTGTTTTTCAAGCTTGTCAGCTTGCCATTGTAAAGCATTGTTTTGATATGTTAATTCTCATCAGTTGTCCGTATCCTGCCACATGCTCTGTTTTTCTTTTTCCGTTTTGATTTGGGATTGTGTTTTTTTTAATGGTTTGTGAGACAAATTGTAAATTGCAATTTGATGCATTAGCCATCTTGCTTGCTATAATATGTGCAATAGTCTACCATGTCCAATTTCATGTGGGATTTTATTATCAGGTACTAAATCATTATCAGTATGTGCAATATCTTATTATTATGTGCAATTGTCTCACCGTGTGCAATATCATGTGCAGTTTTCTTATTGGGTGCTAAATCATTTCATTATTATATTTTAATATTATGTGCAACAGTCATCCATTGTGAAATATCACTACTTATGTCAATTACTTGTATTCTACTTATCTATGTGCAATAACTCCTAACCACTATTTGAGTTACTAATAATTCACTTAACTGTAAGTTATGTATCTATAGTGTTAATACACCAGCATACAGCACAGTGTATTTTGTGTAGAGCATTTTCTGCAGACATTTTACTGGATTTTATTTAGACTTTGCATTTTATATTGTTCTTGTCTCTGTGTCTCTGTGTGTCCGTGCAGTCGTAACATAAGCAATTTCCTCTGGGATCAATAAAGTTTCTGATCAATTACAGGGTTGCCAACTTGTCCCAAAACAATCCTTTATTTGTTACACATAGATGATAAGCACGTGTAAAACGTAAAGCGAGAAGGGTTGTATCCCCCCCACCCCCACCCCCGTCCGTCCGGCCGTCACCAATCCTGACATTGGCCACACCCCCCCCTTGGAGT
>JBBPCZ010000115.1:18555661-18570359 GCA_037974445.1 Brycinus macrolepidotus | reverse complement strand
CTTGTCTTGGTCTCGAAACCCTCTGGTCTTGGTAGTGTCTTGGTCTTGGTTTAGGCGGTCTTGACTACAAGTCTACCCTCAACAGGTGTCACTGCAACAAGAATATCACTGTTATTCGCTACATCTGTCAGTGGTTTTTGTGGCTGATTGGTGAGTTTGATGTTATATATTTACACAGATCAGCCACAACATTAGGATCACAAGTGAAGTGAAAAACATTGATTTTCTCAGGTGGTTTTATGTTATAATGTATTTCAACTCAGAGTAATGATTATCACACACTCACATTGTAAAACAATGTGTGACAGTTAATGACAGCTAGCTGACTAGCCTTTCTAATGGTATGCCACTGTCATACAATAGCTAAACAGTGTTTTAAGAGATTTTAGGAGTTTATAGCTGCCATTGCAAAATTGTGCCGATATGTAGGACCATCCTCCCAATATATTTGGGAGGGCCACAAATACTTGCCTGGTTTTCCACTTCTGATGGTGTGCCTGGTTCCATGGAATGGAATCATGAACAGCCAGAGCCAAGATCTCCTTGAAAGGCAGATACATTAGGAAGGCTTTGTGAGAGGGAGGTTCTGAAAGCTGTGGTTGTTTTAACACGCAGTTTACATCAGACTGTCTGTGCACTTCTGTTACAGCTACATCTCACACCTCAAACTGGAGCATCTGTTGTTAGTCCGAGATCCTATTAGCAAAACCCCTACCAAAATACTTTTTCACAGTACACACACACACACACACACAGAGACACACACGCACACACAAATATATATATATATACATATATATATATATATACACACATACACACACACACACACACATATATATATATATATATATATATATATATATATATATGTATGCGTGTGTGTGTACTATATATATATGTATGCATGTGTGTGTACTGTGAAAAAGTATTTTGCAATGTTCAGAAATGGAACTGTAGTCATGTTTAAAGGCTGAAGCCTCATAAGGAGCCTGCAATCCTTGGTAGAATTCTTGTCTTCATTAGAAGGCCACTGCTGAGAATCGTCCATCAAACACGTACCATGCTGGCTATAAAGTCACACTGCATAGCCTAATCAGACCATTCACATTACTGATGAACCCTTCCTGACATCTGCAAAAGCTTTCAGACACAGAATGTGCCTAACTTCAAGTTGTGAGGCAATGAAATTGATCTGTCAGTATAATGGCAAGCCATTGCACAATGACTGACAGGAAGTGAGGAGCTCTCACCATGTGTTTCTACAATATGGATAGATGGAATGTTTTGGTGCCACAAAAGTTTCCATTTTCAAAACAGTTTAGAGAAGCACACTAGCAGTTAACAGAGGTTAAACTTCAGTTATTAAAAATATACAAAGTCTGTTTTTATTGCTAAGTAGTAGCGATTTCATTTTCCTTAATATTTACAGCTAAAGCCTCTTTGAAAATCAAGGTCGAAATGAAGCTCGAGTCATCCCTTACAAACAAACTCAAAATAATATACTGTCATAGCATCCACTGAATGTTTTTATAATATATTTACCACTCACAAGTGACCTTTGAAAATGTAGCAGTGCATCGCACCCTGGAAATGGCATCTACTCATGCTTATCCAAACGCAGTATCTCTCCTATATTAGCAGTCATGCTGTCCTCATTGTAACCCTCAGTGACAGGGCAGGGTTAAGTCCAAACATGGTGAATCAAATATTCTTTTATTCAGAATGGTTTCCAAGGGCCTGAACAATGGGAAATGTGGGAGGAAGATAAGAAAGCTCCAAAAATGCCTCTGGACCCTGGATTCCACAAGGTTTACATTAACCAGTTAACAGTCTTATTTATGTGGTTCAAAATGTACTTTCAGAAGGCAGAATGTGACATGTTCTGTAACAAATGACTGTTCACTCTCACTGATTTTGTTGTAGAAACATTCAGAACCCTAGAGCAAGCCCGGCCCTACAGGGGGCACAAGGGACAATGCTCTTTGCATGGTAACCTACCCTTTAAACTTCACTCCCAGGAATGACATGGAATTCTTATCTGTGCAAGACATTCAGACTCTTTGGTCAGTACTGCCAGGCAGCCATGTGTTCTTGTTTTCAATTTCTGTGATCATCCAACCATGATTTTTAGCATCTAGTTTTACAACGTTCCAAAAGGAAAACAGACAACCCCTAGTCAACACAGTAGTAAAATAAATAACACTTACCACAAAAAAAAAGAATTTAGCTGAATCCAACAGTTTTACGTTACCAGAATTGCCATAGTAAACACATCTGAGATGTTTTTCTTTCATGAGAGTCTCCCTTTTGCAGTGCCACACAGGTCTGGGATTTAATGGAACATATTCAGAATACAGAAGTAATGTATTCAGTCCATGTTGCATTTTGGAAAGATAATATTCAGAAAACAGTTACTTTTAATGTAACATTTTTATTAGGAGAAGGGCTGGCCCAAACGTGTTTGTTACATTGGTATTGGAATAGAATATAAACACAGAGCCATTTCAGTTCTTGATTGTTATTCACTTAGCTGACTGTGACAAAAATGTTTTCTTACCAAGCAAAAATTTTACTTTACTTTTAACACTTTTCTTTTCCAGCGCTGCTAACAATATACCTTAACGATCCAATATTTGTTCTTTAAAAACTACTAATCTTTAAAATGAGCAGTAGTTGTAGCTGTAATTAAAGCACTTTATTGATGATGAGTGTCTCAAAGTAGTCTTTCACACTCAAATAGCTCAAACACTCCATCACCTCACAAGAAGAAATGCACAGATTTGATAGTGTGAGGACTGCAGGATTAGATCTACTCATTTTCCCCGCCAGTATTCGAATCTAGAATTTTCTGCTCAAAGAAGCACCTGTCGAGGAGCAGTGGACCAAATTTGATGATGCTGACAATGTTGAGAATACTGTAAGTGCATTCAAAGCATGTTACACTTAGTCATTTATTAAAATTAGACAACCGTTTAAAAATGGCATAATTACATTGATGAATTTCATGATGAATGGACCAATAGATGTGGTTCGAAATTAGTTCAGTCTCATTATATTAATATACACTAAAATTCATAAAATGTTTCCTTCTTCTATAAAGCTACCATTTCAAAACAGAAGAACTGTGTATTCTGTGTCTAATTTAACTGGAAGGAATTTTCAAAAGAAGGGCAGATTTATGACGCATGATCATTTATGTGTGATCATGAGATAAATCATGTTTATGCCTGTGACCATAATTTAAATATTCATTAATTAGTGAAGATGCTCTTGGGCATCATTGCAAGGGTTTAAAATGAAATTCACAATTTTATTACAGCTCTGGATAATATTAGTAATATCCTCACTGGCTTCACACTTCAAACTTCAGGCAAGACGCCAGCCAGTAGAGAGGGAGTGACTGTCTGGGCTGCCTGTGTTATTGAAGACAAAAGCAGGTCAGATGAAAGAAAATGAACTGCAGGTGTGAAAATACCCTATAATGAAATATACACTCACCTAGTATACCAACATGATAGAGTATTGCATGTGTGTGTGTGTTTAGAAGGATATGGCACTTTATGGTCTTGAGGTCTAGGGTCAAGTAATCACACTGCAGCACACCTACGCACTGCTTTAGTTGCAGAGCCTCACTTCTGGCAGTGCCCAAAGAAAATTCGGACCTCATTCTGTGGAAGTGATGAATGAGAAATCTTTAAGGTCAGACTAGTGATCAGAGGTAATATGTAGGGGTTAGGCAGGGCAGAAAAGGAAGGGAAGTATTTGTCGGTTCATTATCTGCTCTGAACAGCACGGTTCCAGCAGGCAGCATGGCAGGAGAGGAGCTTATCGAGTGTCAGGGTCAGAGGGGTATAGATATAATCACTACAGCAGCCTCGAGGCCACCATGCAGCCGGCTGAAGCCCGAGGCAAGCAGGGACCACAACTCGCACCTGGAGCTCCATCCCACTTTTCCTTGTCTAAATAAATATAGGCCCGTCAAAATAATAAAGCACAGTCCGCCAACCTTGCTGACAATAGGTTAGCGAAAGAAAACGAAGGAGAATAAATAAATTATGGGGGATGCAGGGGTATTTCCGTCAGCTAAGTGGTTATTCATTTTCTGCATCTCGTTGCCTTTCTGGGAGAATTCCAATTCATTTCCAAGAGACTGTCTCTGACAATCTATGCACAGTTTCTTTCTCAATTACTGACACTTCTGTAAACAAAACAAATTTTCTTTAATATTTTGAGATAAGTAGTTTAATATAATTACAATAATCAGAGTGTGCTTTCGTTAAACACTCAGTATATGGTGTATTACTTGGCTAGGACATATGAACCAGCTTCATATTTACAAATTTTATTAGGCTAGAATATTGATGTAGGATCACTGTTGCGGATGATTACAGCTATCACTTAGCCCACAAATTTACTCCTTTACTGCCAACTTCAACAATTCTGAGTGTTCAGTGTGCTGCAATCTACAAAAGTCAGAAATAGCCTAAAGTGAGGGCTCCTAAATTGTTCATGACACTAGACCTTTTACATTATATGGAGGTCACCATAGAGGCGTGCCTTTACAGTAAACAAAAGGTTCTTTAAACTGTAAGAACGTTTACACAACTCACACATCTCATTTACAAATAGAAAAAATGGTTTTCCTCTGGAACCGGCATTGTTCTCTAAACCTCTCTAAAGAACCCTTTGAGTCTTCACTCAATGCAGTGTAGGTGCAAATCAAGTAACCAATCAATTGCATTATAGGAGCTGTGAGTAAGATCTGATTATTGTAGTTTAAGAGTGGCAAACAAACTAAGCATTTTCTAAATATTTCTGGAGAGATTTATTTAGATTTTTATTCGACTTATACTATATTTTATATTGTTCTTGTCTTTGTGTCTGTGCAGTCGTAGCATAAGCAGTTACCTCCGGGATCAGTAAAGTTTTCTTATTCTCACTCACTCACTTTCTGTAACTGCTTAATTCACACTAGGATTGCAGGTACCCGGAGCCTAGCAGGTACCCGCGGCCAATGGGCGTGAGGCAGGGTCTTACCCTGGGTGAGGCGCCAGCCCACTGCAGGGCGTTTTCTGATTCTGATTTCTGAACTTCCACTGGACACTTCCTTATGCAAATAATAGGCTGTGATAGATACACAATGTAGTTCAATGTGAGATTTTTGTGATCGATTTTGCTCACAAATACATCAGGAGCCTAATGAAGCAGTCCATTACTGCAGTGCAGTGCTAACACCTGTTTCCTTTACAAACAAGATACGTGTAGCTCAGCTGGTAATTATAGGTAAATGGATTATAAAGCTGGTACTCTTCACCCTTAAAAAAGGCACCACAAATGGGTTTTTGAGTGATGTCACAGAAGACCCATTTGGCAAGGAACCACAGAAGACAGAACTACAGCACATATTCATGTATGTCAATGTAAAAGTAATGTAATTTTTTTAATCTTTACATTATATAGAAGTTCTTTAAACTATTCTCTGAACTGTTCTTCACATGCAGAAATCTCTTACTCTATGAAACATTTTTTGACACACCTCTCATTTACAAGAATGGTTATGTAAAAAAAAATGTTTGGTTCTTTGGGGAACCAAAATTGTTCTTCCATTTAAAGAATCCTTTTAGCACCCTTATTTATGAGTGTGTATAAAACAGAACTCTAACATTAATTAACTGTCTTATTTTACCTGAGCATTGCATTTGCTACAACTGCTGCAAATGGAAATCCTTGTAAATAAAAAACCCAAAGATCAGCTTGGAGGCAGCGCCTCTGTGCTATACTAGGTGTTTTTTTCCCCTTTTCCCATGACCACATAGATTCGTATATCACTAATATTTTATTAATGATAAATCGCCATATGGCTATTTTGATCCCTAGCTGCAGCCTCAAAATAGATACGCCACTGCTGTCATTAACACTGAGCTATTTTTGGGACTGGAAATGTTATCGCAATCTTTCACACAATTTTTTTTTCCACTCCATTTTCTCCAAGTAAAAGGTGAAGATTTCATGACAAGAGACAGCACCCTAAATTAGGTTTCGGATTTTTCCTCACTGATCACACTGAAAATTTTACCCAAATTTTACTTTGGCTGAGTGTGAGACCTAATTTGCTCTCTCTCTCTCTGTTTCTCTATGGGGCCGACCTGCCACCACCGTCCTGCAAACAGCCTACCGGGATTTTTCCCGGTGCTCCAGATGGCCAGTCTGCTATTGGCTCCAGTTATTGATTTATTTCTCACCCCCCTGTGTAAGACAGCTAACAGTCTGTACTTGGCAGAAGAAGCATTTGATAGCTTGATGAGTCTTAGAGCAGCTGTTGCTGAGAGACTGTTACTTGTAATATAAATATGAATGAAGTAATTCTTGGAATGAACACATTATATTTATTAGTTACATGGGCTACTGTGTTCATTGTGTCATAGAATAATCTGTAATATTATGTTATATGTATATTGTAATCCTCTTATTGCATATGGCATAAGGTCTACAAAGGTCAAAAATAAGGTCTACATAAGGTCTTATTGCATATGCTAAGGTCTACAATGGTCAAAAATAAAGAAAATACATATTTCTCTTTTTTGAATATGTTAGGTGTTTTCATACCAGCCTTGCCTTGATATATTGATTTGGAAATGGTTTCTCTTTCTGATCTTTTTTATCCTATGATGTTTGGTTTTCAAATTGTAAATCTGTGCTCATCAACAATGTGTTAAGAGCAGTTTCAGAACGGTTCCTCAGTCTACTAAACTAAATTGAGAGCCCTGTGGTAGATGACGTGAAAGCTTTGTTTCATGTGATACTTTAATAGGATCCCAGTGGAATACGGGTTGGCACTCTCATGGTGGAATAGTACCAGTGGTAAAATCCTTTTTCAAGATCTGTCTGTATGACAGGTTTTGAACAGCAAGACTCATCTTAATTTAACACGGCAATAAAAACATTGAGCACAAAATGTCAAACCAATCTTTGTCCAGAAATGTTAAACTTGTAAATTGGACAAAATTCCAGCACTGGAAGCATATGTAAAGTAAAAAATAGCTAATAAGTGTCATGTCTATATGAAACCTTGAAGACATGAAAAAAACACACTGCACGTTATTTACTTGTTTTTTTTTTTTTATGAATGATGAATTATTAACATAATGCACTGAGTAGTTTTCATTGCACATTATGTTATCAGTGCCAAAGAAACTCCTAGCACACTGTGATTTATGACTAACCCACCTACTCAGTCATAAACACATGCTGAGGCAGGTTATAATAGTTTAGAGTCATTTTTAATGTATTGTGGCATACCTTTACAAGCTTCAAGTGGCAGAATTTATATCTTTGTCATTGTGAATAGATTGATATTGACAGATACATGACATTATAACACAATTATAAGAACTTCTATGTTGTATTTGTGAGGTCTACATAGACTTGTGTGCATAAAACAGGAATATGAGACTTTATGAGGTCAGGTTTTATGACACGTTATAATATCCATTTATAATAACATTTTTAACATAAATGATGTAGTGCACTAGAACACACTATATCAAGAGCAGACGTAAAATGTTGTTATACCTGAGTGTTTTAATAATAAACAGCCAAATCTTGGGTTCCATGCAAGTATCCAGAGCATGTATCCAAGATAAACTGAACCTAGTTTACAACCAGCAAAAAAAATAGGGGTAATGTATAATGAATATACCACCATCTCTCCTCTCCTCGTGAATACGCCACCTCAATTCCCTTCTTTCCTAGCTGATTTGTGTCTAAAGTGCCCATTCTTTTAAGTTCATTTAGAAGGTTCAAGTCATTTGGACACTTCAATCAGCCAGTGACGCATTCATCTCAGCCACTGACATGTTTACCCTATTTACTAGCATATTTCACTCAGCCAATGGCATATTTATCTCATTTACTAGAACATTTCACTCAGACAATGGCATATTTATCTCAGCTACTAACCTCATAAAAATCTACAAAGCTGAAATTTCATCTCTGCTTTTCCGTTCCATTCAATTCTGGATCTGTTTTCACATTAGCTAATGTTACTAGTCGAGTGATACTGTAACTTATTTAACCTCGTTTAATGTCTTTTAGGTGGAACACCATGAGTTTACAATTAGCTGATAAAAAAAAAACATGATAAATACACAAAACATTGTTGAAAGGTTTATTTCATTGCATTTATTTTAGTAGAGTAAAAACTTAGCATGATCTTGATGGTAATCGTCACTCTAAGTGCAGTGCTTTATTTGTGCTAACTGACTAGTGCTGTGTCTGTATAATTGATTGAAACTTCCTTTCCTGTCTTTTTCGTACTTCACTTAAAGCCTGTAAAAACACTTGCTGTGCTCTGTATATAACTTTCCAAAGAAATTTAAAAGACCTCACTTAATCTTAATCGTGTAAATTAGCATAATGCTCTATAGCGCTTATTTTATAGTATAGTTATAGTACTCTACAACATTAGTGTCTACAATGCTCTTACAAACAGATATTATAACCTTTAATGGAACCTAAGACTATGAAGTCACTATTGCTTCATAAAGTGTTATGCATGTAATTATATAAGCTTACGCCAAGTATTATAAGGTGTTATGAACTTAATTTATAATGCATAATAAAATGTTTATGAAGTATGTGTTTTATAAATATTTAGAGCCAAGTTTACAATGTCTTATGAATGTGTTTATAGTTTCTTTATGGCATGGCATTCATAGAAAGAGTTCCTGAAAAATGCAGCACCTATGGAAAGAACAGCAGATCTCATTCACGTAATATGTAGAATAAATTCAGTGCTTAAGAATTCCTCAATGGGACTTGGCTTGTTGCTTCCTCAAATATTTAATGAACAGAGGCCTGAATTATAGATGCTTAAGATGAACATTAATTATTCATAGTTGTCTTTGCGGTCTCGAGCTCTCTGTGACTGCTGTGGGTAAAATATTGGCAATGGAAATACCACCTGCATAATTATGATGATTATCTTGGGATCTCAACTACCATAGATCTTTATTTATCTATGGACAGATCCAGACTGAAGACAAATAGTATAACTGTGATTCACTGGTGCCTGGTAGTAACATGTTGCTACAGCTGGAAGGTGGCGGTAATGCATATAAAAGCTTTTAGCCAAACACCACTAAAGAACAAACACATTTCTTCTAGGGACCGGTAAAACTTGAGGCATTTTAAAAATCGATTATTCTTCTGCATCCATGCAAAATCTTTTGCACTGCAATGCCTCATAAAAACACTACTTTCCCAGCTCTAATCACTTCAAAATTATAATGGGTATAGACAAAATGCTAATTTCCTCTGGAAATGAATGAAAGCCTTTCTCTACATCTGTATGACTCATTGGCCTCCAACTAAGATTTTACATCTAATACACATGTATTTTTAGTTTATTTGTTATAAATCTGCCTTTTTGGTATTTTTGTTGTATAAACGAGCAATCAAACATGCATATTAGGTTTGCAGTCACAGTCAGTGTCAATTTTCATGACAAGGGGCCTTTAAATGTCAAGCACATCACAAGAGCTCTACATTTGCAAACAAAATTGCACTCCATTTTGATGTATTGCCCACAAGGCACTGCTGTACTGTTGTTTTCGAAGCCTGTCCAAAAGGCCACATCAGTGTAAAGGGTGCAGATTGAGGATTTCCTGAGCCGTCAGATCTCTGCCACTACTTCCTTCATCACCAGAGAGGGCATCAGTACCATCCAGAGAGTGACAGTTCACAACTTCCCTGAGGGGCTGGAGGCCTCTACTTAAGAGTCCGCCTGACAGGCTTTAACACAGTGTCACACAGTGCCCTTAGTCATTCTCCCTCATGAAATTGCCCATGATTCATTCTCTCTCTATCTCTCTCTCACTCTCTCTCTCTCTCTCTCTCTCTCTCTCCCTCTCTTCCCCTCCCACCCTCCACATCTCTCTCTCTCTCTCTCACACACACACACACACACACACACACACACACATACACATACAACCGCATGCACGCACAGATTTCATGACGCATGACAGCTAGTTGAAAGTGAGATAAAACGCCTCTCAATTTGCTCTGTCCCAAGCAGACTATTTATAGGCATTAAAACAATTTGCAGTTCTCAGCGTTCAGATCCGTCAAGGGCACTGTAAAATAAACCATGTAGTGCATCATTAACAAATCTCATTTGTAAAAGTAGTACATTATCATTATAGTCACATACAAAATTACAAAATTAATTTAACTACCTGTAAATTGTGCTCTTAAGGTCAGTTTTCACACTTGGGTTGACGATGGGTTTGTGCCAGCACAAGATAGATGGAAATAGAGCCAAGAAGCTGCTTCGACCGTAACAAAGCATTTTGAAACAAACGCGGAGGAATGTGTAGCTGTAAATTTTTAATTCAACTCAGCTCAGCTGCGGGTATATTCATTAGGAAGTGAAAGCAGATTTCACTCCAATTCTGAATTTCGATATAGGTTCATCATTATCATGTTACAGCCACAGGTCACCAGAAGTGGTTAGTCATTATTATCTCACCCAGCTGTGCTTTTAAATAGGAACATGTTCATTAATAATGCCTTTGCATGCAAACTCATTAATATTCTGACCACAAATGAATGCTAAAAAATCTAGTTATATGCTGAAAGAGAATGGAGACTGCGAGAATAATGCCTCATGGGCAAACTTTTCTTGTTTCATCTATGAGAATATGAAAGCTGGCACACTGTGTTGCCTCATTTGAAGGTTTTCATCCTGGCTGATAACTAGTGTGTGTACACGTGCATTTTAATTTTTAAGAGTAGGATGTAGGCCTGTTCTCACGATGCAGGAAACGGCTTTGATTAATAATGCAATTTGAAATATAGTTAATTGTACTGTAAAATGCTGATGAATTGTAGAGTACAAGATAAAAAATGTTGACTGTAGATAGTAAGTCTTCAGGCTAATTTGTATTTTTGTTCCAGGGCACTCATTGAGAACATTACTTGAGAAGCACCTCTTTAAATAAAAGGCTGTTCTTAATGGGTGCTTGGTGGGATTCTGGATATAAAGGTTAGGCATGAAAATATATTTTGGCATTTGGACAGTGACTCAAAGCCATGCCAGATTTAAATGTCTTTGTGGCATATCAAACAAACCTATGTCATTTCTTTCTGTCATACCTCTGTATGTACTAATATCCCTTAGGGATATGCCCCAAAGCTATTGTATATTTATATATATTTGCTGTTTTGTTTGCTGTTTTATTGCTTCACTTGGTGAATGGGTTAAGTGCAGAGAAAGAATTTCACACTGTGTGCGGTGCTGTGGTGTGTTCACGCGTGACTATAAGGGGCCACTTTACTTTACTTTTAATCTGAGATACAATCCATTTTTGACGATACTGGAGCAAAAACAGAAAGAATTCTTTAACACGCATCAGCTAAAAAATCCCAGTTGGTTGTGGATCATCATGCTTTAGTATTGCTGTTGTCATGGCACTGGCTGTAATCTTAGGTTTGTCTGCCAGAGACAATAGATTTGTCGGGCCTCTACAACTGCCCCCCCACCACTCCACCCCCTCTCACTCTGTCAGACGTGAGCTTCGATGCTGTACTTCAGAGGCAGCATTTTTGCTGTACAAGCATATGGAAAGCTTTGAAGCCATTAAGACTTCATGAAGTACATATTCTGCAAAAAAAAAATATCAAGAGCCTCATCATAATCATAACATTGATGAAGCCTTCATTTTGCCGAGTCATCTTTTACCAATTTACAGCAATACTGGAACATAATAGAGCTGCTAATTTGCTGGACAAGGTGGATGGTTTGTTTACGGTGTACTGTGACAAGAATTATGACCCAGCATGCCATTCACTTTTTCACACACATGAAGCCATTAATTAGCTCACTCCTTCACTGAGAGCAACGCAGGAACTGTAAAGCGGAGGTGGACCTTAGCTGGGCATATAGAGTTAGAAGCAGAATGTTTTATTAGGGAATACAACTTGTCTCTAGACTGAAATTGAAATGTATCATAAAACAAAGATATTAATTATTACTGTTTATTTATGCTTAAATGTGAGCTTCATGTTAGTTTTAATTTAATTCATAATTTTTAAATTAAATATGCTTGCATGTTAATCCTTTAACTTAATAGTTTGGATTTTTTTTTGAACAGCAACTATATATTACCCTCACCATCCTCTTCATCAGAAATATGCACCTAGTAGGCAGTGTATGAAATAGCCAATGAAAATCAAAGGTTGGGGTGTGGTTTGTTGACGGGAGAGGTCAGATCAAACCCGACACACACTTGCATGTGGCATTTTGAGATTTTCAGTCAAGTTGAACATTTTTTAACTCTCATATTGTCTGTTTAGCATTGAATGCTGTTTCGTCACACTGAGGTGTGTAAAAACACTACTGGTCCTGATACACTTGCGCAAATGCAACACCCAATATCATAGCACTGCCATATTAGTACAAATGCTGTGTTGAGAAAGGTCCAAAACCCAAATAATATCCGGTCAACTGCAGTGGTTAGAATTTTCCAATCATAAATAGGTTAGAGGGCGACTGATATGTTGAGCATGACAAGAGTGTGTTAGTGAGCTTGCTTTCATTGATTGGATCATGAGCATACAAAGGCATTTTAGATGCAAACGTGCAGAAATCTATAAAGAAACTGTTCGAATGATGATGGTCCAAACCACTGGCTGCCTTTTGAAAGAATGCTTTCTCAATAAAACAATAATTGTCTTGGAATGAAAGAAATTCTACTTCCTAATACATTAAACTTCATATATTTTTAAGTATTGCACAAATGTCCAAATCTTTTGAGGGCCACTGTATAGGGCATGTGGACAGTGAGTGTAAGTATATGTGAAATGTGTCAAATGAAATGGATGGTGAGATAAGGGTTTAGGGTCTCATACCATATAGTAACAGAAAAAGAAACACTCTCGGTTATTGCTTTATATAAATGGACCATAGCATTCTATGAAAATCTAACTGTATATGCTGCCAAAAAAGCTGATGCCTTATTTTCACTAAAAATCTAATGTGGGGTGAATAGGTGAGCGATTATTATTAACTGTAGTTCTGCGCCTTGTGTCTAAAATAAGGCTACCAGTAAGCCAGCTTTACCTGCATAAAATGGATTCAGCATACTGCTATTATACAAAGGCCCAAGTTTAAAATGATGTTTCCAAATTAGGGTATATAAGAGAAGAACTAAGAAAGAACTAACTATGACTTTAGATGCTTACCACCCAACATCCATCATCCTTACCCTTGAACTGACTTCAACATTCAGAATGTAGCCCAGAGATGACTGAGCCACACCACCACCCCACACCCACCCCACACCTCCTTTTCATTCACATGTATCTGCACATTGTGTTAATGAGATTGCTGTATCTTGCTTTTCTCCCTCTGTTTAGTATAGACAAACACACTTTCTCACTGTCAGGGAACACTACTGTAGTCATTGCTATTTGTAAAGAGCCTAAAGCAATACCATTCTCTTTAAGGATTAACTTCAAAGTTGAGGATGCCTGTATGTGAAATCTGGTTCTCTAATGGTTTTATTCAGACAGGATGAGTCACAAGTTGGCAACTAAGATTTCATTATCTCAGAGCCTCTGGTGGTTTGCTAAATGTAATAGGCTTCCTGGCACTGCCCCACAGTATACAAGAGTAATCGATTCATTCCCCTCAGCTGGCCTTATTTCTTATATTAGCCTGGAATTTTTTAATGTGATCACAATTTGCAATATTACATCAGTATGTGTTAAGACTGGGTGATGTGAGTTACAGTGAATTTGAATTTGAGTGGAAAGTTCTGAAAACTGTTCAGGAAGACTTGTTTCAGGGATTCAGGGAGAGTTCAGGAAGCTATCAGCATGCCACATTGACAAAACCAAAACAACTGCTTGCCAGGTATCCCTGGTGAAGCCTTCCTGAGAAGTATCCTTTGCGGTTATTGGTATGTTCATACATATTCAAATATTTCAACAAAAATCAAAACCTCCTCCAAATATACATAGAAGGAAAGAAAAAAAGAGTTTCCTTTTCCAGCAACAGGGAAGATAAAGTCTATAAGTAAGTTTGATAGGCGGGAGAATTAGGCAGCAGTCTGGCACAGTGGGAATGAGACTGCGGCTGATTTCAGTATCAGGCCTGCTCTCCTCGATAGGGAACATTATCACAGTGACCACTGGGGTTGGTCAGGTGAAATGAACTCTGCTTATAACTGTGTGCCAGCCCTAGTCACGTCCTCTGCTAGTCCTTACATTGATTAACAGCCCCAAGTCCAAGTTAAGGGAACATGTGCCTTTTATCTTTCATTAAACACAGCTCTATTACTGCCTTTCATAATCGATGTTACAGAGAGTTATACAGGTCTGAATATAATGGCTCATTTGAAAGGTGTCAGTGAAAGCTTTTTAAAAGGACTAATGAATGTTTTCAAGACTACCAGTCATACTAAAAAACTCTGAGATTCTTAAAAGTCTGCACATCGGAACCCCTTAGCTGCAGAAATTATGGACAAGTCACAATGAATGCTCATGTACCATGTACCATTTACTGAGTTACAGACATAGCCAATATGGAATTTAGAGTTCGTTCATATATATATATATATATATATATATATAGATATAGATAGATAGATAGATAGATAGATAGATAGATAGATAATTTATTTATTTTTTC
>JBBPCZ010000115.1:18537380-18549218 GCA_037974445.1 Brycinus macrolepidotus | reverse complement strand
CTTTAGACATAAAGGAACATCTACAGGCATCCACACACTGAGGATGTACTTCCATTTGAAAATTCTATCCTCCCTAATAGAAAGAAGGCGGGGTCAACTGAAATTTACCCAGGAGAACATATAGATAATAAACAAACATTAGGTAAAACTGTAGCACAGAGCTCATCACAACAGAAGTTAGGCTTTGAGGAGCTGTAAAATCAATTCATTTCCATTCATGAGAAGGGTTAGACTCCCACAGTCAGAGACGAAAGCAGTTAGAGCTTCAGTGATTCTCTGGCACATAAATTGTGCTGAACTAATGCCAATCTCAGTTTGAGGAGGGCTGCGATTAGTTGGATTCCACTATCTGCTATTTCCCCATCCTCAAACAGGTAAAGCATTCTGCTGCCGGGTAACAGTCCCAGGTTGAGCAGCTTGGTCTGATAAAATGGGCCAAATGAATTAAAGAGGCACAAACATTACCTGCACCAGCTCATGCAGAGACAGACTAGAGAGCTGATAAATTCTAAAACATGAGCTTGAATACTAAAAAATCAGCATATTCCTCTACAATTCTTTAAACACAGTTCAGTTTTTTTTAAAAATACTATATAATCTCAATAACCATTTCTTTATTCAGAATACCCAGGACACAGCAAGAAAGCTGCAGAAAGCAGTATCATGCAATTTTATTTCCAGTTCCAATTTTTTGAATGGCCAGTTGTCCACTGTAAGAAACTAGAATAGTTTCTTAGAAGAATAGAAGAAGAAGCATGCAGTTTGTAATCTTACATTGAATTTCCTACTATACCAGTATGGCAAAAGCACCAGAGATAACCTGACAAAATAGAATATGTTACACAACAGAGCATGTATGTGTGTTTCTCCTGTGTTTTCATTTTTGTATCTTTCCTTGCTGTTGGTTGGGCTGATGTCTCCTGTCTTCCTACAGGTTTCTTGGATGTCAGGCTATACTCCAATAGGAACTTTGATCACTCGCAAGGAAGGAGGAGCCCGGAGCTAAAAAAGCTGCTGGATGATCAATGCAGGAGAGTCTAGGGAATGGGAAAGAATCCTGAGAATGGAAATGCTGCTCTTCTGTGTTTTAGCTTTCAAATCAAGTCATGTTTTAGTCATATTGTGGTACTTTTGTCGGATTTACTTCTGAGGGTACTTTATTTTTGATCTATCGTAATATACTGGTTGGAGGCAGGTTGTAAGGGCGAAGTCTAGTTTATTTTAAAAGAATAAACAAACAGAAATTAAAAGAAAAAGCAGAATAGACATGAATCCAAATAGCAAAGGTGCAATATTAATAGGGCAAACAAACAACAGGCCTTACAGCAAACCGAGAAAGATTGACACAAACATATGGGCAAATATATAATGAATAAATAATGGAAACACCTGGGCAAGTGAGGAGACAAGAACAAGATGCAGGTGAACACGATAATGATAGGGCAGGGCATAGACTCACATGGACCAGGAACACATGGCAGATGAGATGTTAACAATAACAAACACAGAGAGGACATAAGAGCAGGGGCACACATTACACTTATATTGAGTCACTGCCCACTTGCCTTAATAAACCCAGAGAGGACATAAGGACATGGTAGGGTCACACATTACACTTGTATTGAGCCACTGCCCACTTGACCTAGGCAGTTTTGGCTGCTTTTGTACCTTTTAAACAGGGAGTAAGAGCGGGTCCGTGCACTTACACGTCTTACAGAAATCCTATTATGTATTTACACACTGGGTTATAGGGCAGGATTTAGAGCCGGAGTGCCCGAATCCGGTCTTGGAGGGCCAACGTTCAGTGCAGTTTCCTGATTCCCCTGCTCAAACACACCTGATTCAAATCATCTGTTCATTTCTAGGTTTAGTGAATGTGTTTGAGGAGGGGAATAACCAAGCTGTGCTGGGCAGGACTGGATTTGGGCACCTCTGTGTGAGACAGAGTAGGTGGTCAGACAGAATAAGTGTTGTTTTTGTTTGTTTAGTTGTTTTCTTTTTTGGTATTAGCTCAAAAACACTCAGCACAGGGTATCTTGGTTTTGTTTTGCTTTTCACTGATACTGTCTCTTTTCCTCCCACAGGTATATGCACTCTATTTTTGGTAAGAAACTAGTGTAAATATTGGCTGTATTGAAGTAAAAGTCAGAGACTTGACTTCCAGTGTCTATTTATCTTCACTCTTTGTTTTTCTGTTCAAATATTTTACACACAGCACCATATGCTACATATTATCTCCCTATGCTGAGTGACAAGCTGTCATCTTTAGTCGAGTACATGTAATAGGATCATGGTTTCTCGAAATACTGTCACGTTTTCCTATTAAGGTTGTGTTATTCCAGAGACGACATAAACAAAGAAATTACAGCTTGGAGGTACTTCAGCATTCACAAATAATGGGAGCAAAATGAACCTGGTAGCCTAAAGGAAACACATACACCATGTGTGATTGCTTCAGCCTAATAAATTCAAAATTAAACTATAAAACCTATAGCATTCTTGTGTTGAAATGCATTAACAGTCCTTCACAGAATCATCCCTGATGCCATGTTCCACCTCTTTTCATAGATCTTCTTTGCAAGGAAATCCAAGGTAATACTATGCATATTTTTTTGGATATTACAAAAATTATAACTAACTAAGTTGCCAAAGTGGTGTCATTCTAGTTTATGATTCGTAGAGGTGATAAATGTTCTCCTTTAGGGGCGCTCTAAAGTGGTCACTTGGAACAGAGCTATTACAGAGTTCATTGGTCTATATGCCTAACAGCAATGCATTGAATCTGTCTTGATTGACTCCCCAGATGGAATCAATACAACCTCTCACAACATTCAGCCTTCAGTATTGGAAAGCATGCACCAACCCGCCCAGTATCTAGCTGGCTATTTATGCATTAATCCAACATTATTGTGGAAGTGAAATGAGGTGGGATTTGCAAAGAGCCATCAGCATGCTTTTTCCCCTCTCATCCATAATAGTAAATTATAAATTATTACCCAGCCCCAGCTAAGTTCACATTAATCATAAAACTGCACAGCTTAGCATTTTAGAAAATTGTTTTAGGTGTTTACTAAATAATCTCATATATGATGTATGGTTACATTGTGTCCCTGTATGTATGATTACACTGTTCACAAACACAATAAAGCAATTACAGCTTTAATTTTTTATCAGTGGCAAAACAATGTTTACACATAATACATGGAAACTGGTGTTGATGTTTCCATGTTTCTGCAGGATTTGCTTTTCCAGAGTTTGATTTGGAATCCTTTTCTGCTGTTTTACTGAATCAGTAATTAGACTTGATGCGGCCATGCAAAAACACTGACAGAGGCACGGGACTGGGCAGTGCACAGAAGCAGCTATGTGGAAGACCGCGAGCAGATTCTGGCTGTGGAAACGAGGCTCAGGAGGATTATTTACGAGCTCCTCATCATTTACAATGCTCCAGATTCATGTGTAATCGGCTCTCCTTCGGCCCGCTGCCCAGGCATCAGCGCTGGGATTACTCCACACCAAATTAGACAGCATCTGAAGGGAGTGAGCAGACACCTCATGCTCAATGGCCCTCACTGATGGACAGCTATCTATTTACTGAGATTTCCCAAAGGACACATGCGCACATTTTATTATATACCCAGTTTTTGTTTATCGGTGCTGCAAACAGGGACCACTGGTGAAATCAAACTTTAGGTTAGAGTCAATCAAGGTAACAATATACTCGATTTAACAATAACATCATCTGAGGACAAAGAAAGAAAGAAAGAAAGAAAGAAAGAAAAAAAGAAAAAGACCGTAATAGACCATCTTGTGAGGATGATTCTTTTAATACGAATCTTGCCCTCTCTCACTGTCCGCTGTCTAAAGTCCCAGTGTCTGGTTACAGAAGCACAGTGGAATCAGCGTCTCTGGATAATGAGCTGTAACAGGAGACAGCCTCATCCATCCCCCGACGGTCATTTGGCTGGACAAAAAGCAGCCAGGCATGGGGCATTCTGGATGATCAATTCACCTGCTTAAGTGTCTCATTCTCCCTGCATTTGTAATGTCTGCCAGGCGCTACTTTTAGACAGGTGGTCAGGCATAAGATGTTTGGATTTTTGCCATATTTCACAAATATATCACAACATCTTAAAGCAGTTCAAGAAAAGATTTCTAACTAGTTTTTTGGGTCCTGTTTCTCAAAAAGATCTTGGCACAAAGATTATTCTGGTAGAACAAGCATCAGACTGAATACCAGCTGAGATTAACTTAACACTTTTCTTGCAAAACACATAATATTTGAATAGAAATGTAACAACAACACAACATCAAATCAATAAATAGTAACAAGTTTGCTTCCTGGACCCCAGCCACTGAATCGATTTCCACCAACACCTGATTTCATTTAATGAAGCACTGATTAGTTGAACCAGATCCTGCCTTAAGAAGAGTTTTGGAAACAGTTAACACACATACCACAATGAATTGTATTAATGTTATTTATATTTAGGCTGAGGTTAGTGTTCTACATAGCAAGACTTAGTGTCAAAATAAGGTGTTATGGTTAAGATCTATGACTTCTGCATAGGCCTAGTCATGATATTTGGGCCTTTTGCTTATACTAAGGCAACAAACCCAAATTTAACTACTTAAACTTCACACCCCTGCCAGTGGGTCCAGACTGTCATATTTAATAATAACTCAGTCAGTTTGTATTGCTTTCCTTTGTAGTAACTGAATAATATGCCTTATGATGTGGCCATAAACCTCCATATGGCTTAAGGGATTTACACATTTGAAAAGTGAAAAGTGAATTGATCTATTGTGTCAGAACCAAAGTGTTCTTGTTCTCTTGCTTGACAGGGTGTTAAATCTGCTGAACATAAGCAGAAAACGAGAACCAAAATCTACCCATTGGGAAAGTGTCTTTTGGATGTGTTGTTAGGGAGTGTGCAGCACGAGACCACTTCTCTTACTACCAGGAACACAATGGATGATTCATGGCGCTATAACCATTGTACGTGAAATACTGCAGCCAGCTTTGGTTTAATCAATGCAGAGAAACTGGAGTAAGTACATTAACACAACATTTGGCTGTTGTATGCAGAAATATCTCAACTTGATGCACAGAATAAAACATTTATAGGCTTAATACTCCGTGCCTGTTTAATATTCTTTGATAAAGGTTTAGTGATTACCATATGTTTTCTTTGTACTCAAATAGCCTTTAATGTAATTTTATAAATGTAAAGGAATGGAGATTCAAACTCAAAATACGAGCAATTCTGTACTGAAAAGTGTAAGCATTGGGGATACAGCCAGTGTAAATAGGTTTATTTGTATTTATTATATAATATACTTTTTCCATTGCATCGGCACAATGAGAGACACCAGAGGGCTTTACTCACAGAGCTTAGAGGATGTTCTGTCAGTAGTTTGTTTACTGCAAGGCCTGAGGAAGGCTGTACGATTCCACTGGTTACAAATAATGTCAGCATACACAAAGCAATTTCAGCTTTATTATTATCATTTTCAGGTTAGTGGCTATTGGTCGAATCATCTTTACAGCCCCAATTCAGCCTGTCTTCAGCTTTGTATTGCTACTTCGCACTAGTACCTTTTCTCTCTGTATGGTGCTTTTGGTTATGATCCCACAAGGAATGAAAAAGTGTTAACACCAAATTGGAAGGGAATCAACAGTCTGTGTGACGATATACTTTTAACGCTGTTCTCATGGGTTTAAGAAAACACAGGTAGATTTATTAACAGTATGTAATCAATTTAAGTACATGATACAGTTTAACAAATGATGCGTGTGGCAGCCTGCAAAACTCTTCAAAATGCAAAATTTAGACTTTGATACAACTACTTTAAGCCCATAACTGATGTTCACTCATATCAGGTATTTCAGTTTGTTTTTGAAAACAAATGACACCATTCAGATATTTTCCTTACACAGGTACTTTAACTCTCCCATGGATTTACTTGAATGATAATCATCTTTGTTCTTCTTATTTTGCAGTAAAAGTGCAAGAAAAGTGATAGTATCGCAAATGCTAACCGGAGCTTTGTCTATGTCCTAAAAAACCCCCACCAAAATAAATCTTTAAAAAATAAATGCTTTGACTGAAAATAGATGTCTATATAAAATATTTAGTAAAGGGAAATCCAATGTTATTGCCTGAATGCTTGATAAATGGATTTAAAGCTGTAAAACATGGTTTGTAGCTGTGTCTGTACATTCAACCACTGTTACCATTGTTTCACTGCTTTTGGTAGCTTTAAATATTCTAATTATACAAAATTAAAGAATATTTTTAATAAAAAATAAAAGAATTTACTGCAATGAAGACAAGTCACAGAGGAATATTTGTCAGATTATCTTGCCAATATTTATTATGTTTATCTTTAACCAGGAGATAACAGTGTAAGTAAATCTAAGGTTCTAAGACTGTTCAAAGGAAAGTCTGACAGAAGCACCATAGTGCTGAAATCATTGCCCATGTTCAGGATATAGGGAGTGTAATTTCAGCGCTCTCTGTTACACTTAAGACGAGCTTAGGTTTTAAACGATGCTTTAGGGAACCTCGGCCCAGGCTATATATTTTTTAAATCATCCTGTCTGTGCTGCTCCTGGCCTTTGGTGTCCTACCTGGCGGTCAGTAATACTAGTGTGGAACATTACAATACAGGTGATGCTCTTACTGAGCCCATTCTGGAGTCCCTCTGTGGATATTATTAGGCCACTTCTGTTTTGCAGTGGTGCACAGTAACGCTAAAAAAACAGCACAAAAAAGCCATGGCCTGTCGAGATCTATCATGTTAATAAACACTTCCAACTCAGGGAGCTCCTTTTAACAGGCATTCTAAGTAAAAGCTTAACAAACAGTTCTACTCTCTTGCTGTCTGAGTCTGCAGTTTGAGAGTTCAGATCTTGCCCCAAACAAGCAAACATCAGCATGTTGGATGTTTTCTAAACTGCTTCTGCTATATTGGCTCACATGATATGACCACAGATAAACACCCTTATCTGGTAAAGTTATAGAGTTGTCCATCTTTGTTTTCCCCAAACAAAGGCATGCATACTTTTAGTACCAGTGGGAATGTTCCGTACAACAGGGCTGTCTTTATTTGTTGAGCTGCAGGCGCGGGTGTAGTTTTTAGATAGAAAAACTCAAAACTCTGCCCTGGGTCATTTGTCTCCACAGAGATCTAAAAGACAGAGAGTATGAGGGGAAGACCTTGCTTGAAAAGCTTTGTTGAAGAAAATTACACAAGAAAGTGTTTCTCAGGTCAGTCTGTACTATTTGATATAATGCTGTCCCATTTGGTGACCTGAGAGAAATCTGTGAAGAACACGCTACCTTTGTGAGGAAGGCACTGATGGGATTAGATTCAAAGAAAGAAAACCTAGATGAGATTGTCTAAAGCCAGAAATTAAATGAAAACAGGGAAAAGGCTTCAGTAACTCCATGACATGAGTAGCATCACAGTCCTTTCAAGACTGGTCGCCATTATTTAGCCTCCATGGATAAAACCTCCCCTTAAAAAAAAATAAAACTGACGAGTATGCAACCTGATGTGAAACTAATGATCTATGGTTATGTACACAGTAGAAAATATGGATGGTGAACACATTCCTTAAAAACAATATTCATCAATGACAAATACAGGAAGAAAAACAAGCCTTCATTCTGCATCAAGTGCATGCCACTGATGCTTGTCAATGTAAACAGGACACAGCGAGCTTGGGTTTCACAACTCAACTAATGGGGTTGAAGAGAAATGGGTGCTCCAAGTAGATGCTGAACAGGAACGTTAATCTTGATTCAGCTGTCCTTTCCCCAATGAGGTGTTTAATCATGACAGATATAGCTCCCCGGGCCCGCTCTTTAATTCTATGCAATGTGCAGCAAAAGAAAGCCCAGGCATTAATGAGGAACATGTTAGCTATTTACTCCAACTCTTCATCAGTCTGTGTACTCAGTTAATCAAAGGGGGCTTTAAATCACCTCTCCATAACACACCTGTAATGATCCTCCCTTCACCCTCTTCAGCCATACTGACAGATAAAACATATGGAACAAAAGGAACGAGGTTAACTAAGGAGAAAACATTGTGATGTTTGTGATGCATAAATTTGTAATGTGAGTTCAGTACAATTTGTTAACATGCAAATAAACAGTACAACAACCAATTCTAAACACAGCAGGTTTGTCCCAGCAGGCTGTTCATCTGACAGCCAGTGTTCTATATACTTTCAGACTGCTGCATTCAACTTAGCAATCAAGCATATTCACATCAAAAGTAATTCTCGGAATTTAACAAAAGAAATTTGAACAAAAGAACTACAGCTGAAATTACAGAGAAACTGCAGACTTGGCCTTTCAAGGGCATTTACTGTTTCCACTGGAAACTAAAACACCACTTTGAGTCATTTAAAGGTGCTATTTTAATACTGGGAAATCCAGAGGTGCCACAGTCCCTCACTGCAAAAAAGTAAAATAAACACACCTCTTTCTGTCCTGTGTGACCCCTTTCCTTAACTGTGCTTAAAAGACATAACAGAACAATGTCTTTGGGACATCTGAGAACAGATATCTGTAACAATAAGGTCCTTACACAGGAAAGGAATTTTCATTACATGCATTTTCAAATCTGTGTGTTTACCTACTAATAATATTATTAATATAAGTATTCCCAAAGCAGATTTATTTCCGGAATATGTGCAAATTTCATGAAGCTTGACATCACCATCAGTTTTGATATAAGAATGAATTTTATGTAGCCACTAGCATCATGTTTTCCCTGCTGTGCTACACCCGATTCAACTCAACAGGCTCAAAAAATTAGCAAATGATATGATTCAGTTCTTTCAGAGTGAAAGATACACTGAATAGTGCTGCAGGGCCTCTGGCTCTGAGACTCTTTTGTGCAAAATCATGAATGACATTTAAGAACATTTTACCAGCGTGTACAGCGTGATGTTGGCACATCATCCACTCAGGAGAAAATATGTTTGTGTAGAAGACAACCTCCCTTCATCTAACATTATACTGTTAACTCTGGTGGTAGCCCATCTACTGATTTAATGTATAGCTGTTATGAGATTTTCATTGGCTTTTGAGTGACCAAGGTAATTTATATTTTATATTTTGTATTTTATAAAAATCAGTATTTTTTTGGAACAATTTAGCATACAGCTCTATTGCTCTTGTTTTAGAGACTCACAGCCACATCTTTTGGTTCTTTTGGTTCAAAGTGCTGCTGACTGAGTGACAGCCAGTAACAGCACATTTAATATGAACTTTCTTTTTCATATTCTATCCTTGCTTCCAAAACATGGAACATAGGAGCAGTTTCAGTTTCACACATTTATTTGAGGTAGCTAATAGATAATTGGTCTATTCTAGTGAAACGAAGGATCTTTGTCTAACTGGAGCCATTTCTAAACCGCCTGAAAAAGAGGTCACATTTTTTCACAAGTAACCACAGGGAAACGGTGTTGTTCATATTTGAACAGTATTTTCTGGGATTCGAAGAGTACAAAGAACCGAGGAAACTCTTTATGACCCAGTTTCTTGGGATATGAGTCCTTTAAATAATAAAGCAAGAGTGGAAGAAAAAAATAGCAAATCTTCATCTACTTTCCCTGAATTTCACATCTGTGTATTAGATTTGAAAACATCAATGAAGATTTATAATAAACCACATGAATTACACCTTTGGAAGCTGCTTTCCCTGAATCCAAGCTGCTTTTAATGTATCTGTCTATGAAACTTGAGATATTACTTATTTACCTGATTTGACTATTAAAATACAAGCAGTGAGCATGTTTTATAGCCTGAGATTTCATACTGACATTTTAATTTCCAGACCACTGAGTCACACAAGTGCTTATTCACCCTCTAGCTTGTTTTCTAGTCACAGATGACATGTGGTGAATCTCAATAAGAAGCGTTTTTGTTCACTCCTCCCTCCATTTTCTACTCTCCTTTAGGGGAGTCCCTAGCTATTTTTTTAGTGGGCAGGAAAGTTATTGTGACCTGATTTCACCCCCACAAACAGAGACACAGACTTCAGCAGCGACACGCCCACAGAACAAGCTTCTTGAAGTCATACTCAAATGTCATTCCCTCCTTTAACTCACCCATTCCTCACTCCAAATATGACTTGTGTAACGCACATAAAATATCAAATGAAGTCATTTCACCCCATCAAATGATGCACCAGTGTTTCAGAACATTTACCACACGGGTCCTGCTAATGAGAACTGCATTACAGTGACTTTAGAAAATGAGCTTTACTTAGTCATAAGAGCAGCTTCTCAACATCCGCTTCACAGTTCAAGATGGCTTGCCATCCTGAGCTGCAAACTGTTCCATATGTATTAGTCTAATTGCCCGTACACTGCACCTGTGGGTGAAAAGGAACATTTGAAAAGGAAATGCATAAAGATAACAAATTATCTGTCAGTACAGTTCACCTGAACACTCAAAACAACTTAAAAATGCTAACTAATTAGCTACGCACAAATGCACTGCAGAAATATCCTATATGAAATAACTATATGAGATTGCTTTAAGAAGACACTACTCTTTCATTTTAAATTGTCTTATCAAGTGAAATTATCTTACTGCACTGATTCTTTGTAGTGCATGCGGTCATCCAGCATATACAAGACTCAGAATATACAAGACTAAAGGTGCAGGTTTGTTTCTAGGAGTCTCTCCATCTCTCCAGATTACATTATATATATATATATATATATATATATATAATGATAAAATGCAACTATTGTAATGAGGACCACAAGGACCATGTCTAAACCCAATACTATCCACCACCAGGTGCAAACAAAACGCTCAGCAATTACAGTAGGTCATGAAAGAATGTCTTTAATGATCAATAGTAAAATATTGCATGGCAGCAGCTGATATTTAAAACTGGCAGTCTTTGATACAGCTCAGCAACTTATTTAATTGGAGACTAAATGAGTCATAACTAGTACCACTTATATTTGATGTACCTAAAGAGAGGGCAAAAAAGTGTTAACCTCCTAATTCTAAAACCTGCCACTCCGTATCAATTCCAACAGTGTGAATTAATGCTAGATACAACAGGGACATAAATCACCATACCTTCTTCTTTTTACTCCACTTTATCTTTAGCACACAGGTAGTGGAGCAAATTGGGAATTGCACAAAAATGTGTTTGTGACAATACTCATATGTCAAACTCATGTCAAAGATGTTGGATAGTGCTCCATCACTCCAGACACAGATCCACAGCTCCACATCCCAATTCTGGGGTGAGGTTTACACCTAACTGTCACTTGGCACTGGTTTATATGGTAACTTAAGTCTTATATGCAGCTGTTGTGCTTCAGCTGGAAATGCCAAGAGAGTCTGGCTGCAGACCTCCTCTGTCAAGACATCTCATCTGTCAGGACATCTCCTCTGGGGGAAAGGAAATGACGTAACGGTAGGGGCGGCTTTAAACAAGGAAAAAGAACCATACTCTGTCTTTAGTGTGAATAAATTTCAAAATTACTAATACTTTTTATGTCCGTTTTATATTATTGTTGTCTCATTTGTTTATCTTTTTGTCATTGTTAAAAGTACCTTCAAATAAAACCAGCCAGTCACAAAATCAGTTCTTTATTCTGTTGTGCTGATAAACTATCAAGGAGCTGATAAACTATTAAGGTGACCTGAGAAATTATTTAAGTGGTAGCCACTTGGCACAGACTAAACAATCCAATACGCTTGGGATAACGCCCTTAAGAAGTTAACATGCATCTTCTCACATTTAGGTTATTAATTTATAAAAGTATAAGTGTATAATTACATTCAT
>JBBPCZ010000115.1:18509186-18530156 GCA_037974445.1 Brycinus macrolepidotus | reverse complement strand
TGATCTGATCTCCCCAGGGGAGGGAGAGGTGATGAACTGTATGCCTCTTTTGTGTTGGCATACAGTAAGTCCAGTGTGTTATTGTCTCTGGTGGGGCATGTCACATACTGGGTGAAAGTGGGCAGTGTGGAGGCCAGGGATGCATGATTATAATCACCCGATATTAAAAACAGGGCTTGTGGAAATTTCGTTTGCAGTCTGCTGACTACAGAGTGAAGAGAGTCACAGGCTGCCTCCGCGTTGGCCGAGGGGGGGACATACGCCATTATCACGATAACGTGAGAATTCTCTGGTGAGGTAGTATGGTCGCATGCTAATGGCTAACAGCTCAATGTCTCTGCTACAGAATTGCTCTTTCACAGTGATGTGCCCAGGGTTACACCATCTGTCGTTCACAAACACTATCAGTCCCCCTCCTTTCCTCTTACCGCTCTCTCTTGTCCTGTCCGCCCGCAGCAGGTGGAATCTGGGCAGCGCCACGTTCGTGTCCGGAGTTAGCGGTGTTAACCAGGTCTCTGTTAACATCATGATGCTACACTGCCGGAATTCAGTCTGGTACCGGGTTAGCACTGCTAGCTCGTCCATCTTGTCGAGGAGAGATCTCACATTCCCCCTAATGATGGAAGCTAGAGATAGTCTGTAGCATCTCCTTCTCAGGCGACGACGCTCCCTCCCGGCTCGACACCCCCGTCTCTTCCTCCTCAGCTCGCTGGGGATGTCGGGTCTGGTCTCAGCTGTAAACAAAGGAGCCACGCACCAGGTCTCTAAACACAGGCGAAAAAAGTAAAAAATACCGAACAAAAATGGCCAAAACTAGCACGAAACGGTAGTGTATAATGTCAGATTTAAGTTACTAGAGATTAAATTAAAAAGAAAAAAGAATATAAATAGGAAAATAAAAAAGAAGCTCAGAAATTAGCAGAGCTGCCGTAACAGGCTCGCTGGGGCAGCGAATGGCAGCCTGTTAACTATATGACAGGCATATAGATCACTTGCAATAGACACTTATTCAACATTCAGTACTGAAAAGCATTAAACTGACCCCTTTGCAGGGCTACAAGATCTCTATTATTTTGGACAGTGAATGTATCAGTTCAGCTACAGCAGAAAATATTGCAGATATCACATTCAGCACTACCCCTTTTACTGCTAATTCTGTCTAAATTGAAAGTCTGCCAAAAGGCTCTCAAATCTCCTTTAAGAGGAGTCAATACCCAGCTCTTAATTTATTGCTCCGATGGGAAACAAATTTATCAAACTGCAAACGAAATTATGCCAGAGAAAACAAAGAAGAAACCATCAGAGAGAAAACGAAAAAAGCTTCTGAGAAAAATATGAGACCTGAAACTACAAGTAACCAATTCCCACCCATGGTAACTCGGTTTTACTTGGGTGCAGCAGAACTACTTTAAAGAAAGCTTTAAACTGCAGCAGAAAAACAGTGCTACTGTAGTTTTAATATATCTAGTGTGGAATGTATTAAATTAGTCAAAGGAAGATTAATCACATTTAAAAACATTAAAGTGATTAATGTTCACTGGGTTCATTTACGTGTTTTGAATTTGATAAATTGCGGAAACATTTTTAATTGATCCAGCTGTTCGTCTGAACAGTGCGGATGGGCAGGAACCCATACAATCTGATCCTAAGTGCCTCCCTAACGGATCCCTCGGCTCTTTCATTAGGATTCTAATTCATCTGGAGGCAGGGACCTTCCCCTGGAGTGGGTAAATTTCATTAACAAATGGACTCTCATTTATACAGAGTCTTATTGTGATGAAACCGTTTCGAGAAAGTATGCCAAGTTTGTGTCAGTATAATCAAAGAGTCAAAGGCTGTATTTTCTGCCAAGAAGTAAAAGCCTCATCAGTCAGAACAGAGAGAAGCAGTAACCCTGAATAACCCATCCTAAGAGAGGAGGAAAGGGAAAGTACTAAGGTGGAATTAAAATGTTACAGATTCTGCAAGTGTTATCCTTCATACTGATCTGCTCAGCAGGCACCTAGACCTGTTTTTTTTTCCTATCAGTAAGAATAAATAAAAACACCTATTGATTTAATACACATGCACAAATAAAGATCAGGAAGACAGAAAGGGCTATAAATACAGACACAAAACAAGAAACAGCTTCACTCTTTAATAAAGGTGTCACAAAGGGTTCTTGATGCTTTAGTAGGACCAATAAAGTTCCCCAAAGAGCCATTTTTGTAAGAAAGTTTTATGAGTGTGAAGAACTTTTTAAGGGTATAAAGAACATTCACACAATGCTAAGATTTTTACCAATTTAAAGGTTCTTCCAAGAACCTTTACTCTGTGTGGAAATTCTTTCAGTTGTAAAAAAGATTCCTCTCACTCACATCTCATTTACAAAGTATTTTTTCAGAACCTGAAATCCTGAAAGATTCTTTAGGGAACCAAAAATCGTTCAAATACTGTAACATGCAAAGGACCAAATCCTTTCTGGCGCATTTACAAACAGGACATAGATGACACAGATAAGGTTTAAGAGTTAGGATGATGGCAAGAATGGGGTAGACAAAGGAGGAGGAGCCCGACCAGTGAAACTGTGCCATGCTGTTTTTCCCACAGGGCAGATGGGGCTAGCCTAGAAAAATATCATAAAATGTACAGCCTTATACATACATACCCATATTCATAACCTACAATCTTTAAAAATATATTACAGACTTGTCATGAGAATGGTGAGAAAGATCTTGAATAATAACTAAGAATTCCTAGAATAACTAGGCAGCTGGTGGCCTAGTGGTTAGGGAGTTCGCCCTGCGATCAGAAAGTCATGGGTTCGAATCCAAAGACTGCTAGTGGCACCTCTGAGGTACCCTTGAGCAAAGTACGGTCCCCACATGCGGCTGCCCGCTGCTTCACTTGGTGAATGGGTTAAATGCAGAAGAAGAATTTCGTGCTGTTCACACTGTGTGCTGTGGTGTGTTCACGTAAGATACAACGGTCACTTTACACTTTTTACTTTAAATTTCCCTCACTGCTCTATAAGGCCAGTACTGAACTAATAGAGCCATGAACTATGTTATGCAGCATTGACAACAAGGCTGTGCTTATGGTTTATTACAGGGTTAAAAATACCTCAAAATATGATTCTGGATGTGTAAATTATATAACATCATCTTATATTTTCTATCAGTATTCTTTCTATCACTATTCTGTGTGTGTGTGTGCGTGTGTGCATGTGTGTGTAATACTGTTAAACTGCTTCTTTAGAATCATCTGTAGCATGACTGAGAACTCAGTAACAGATAATATTTTCTTAGCATTTAGATATACTACAACTTACAACAGCAAAATCAAACATCCACAAAGAATAAGCTAGCAAGTCTCTGTCATGAGATCATTCTCCTCTTAGTCTCTGAGCAGTAAAATGCACCTCACTCTGGCATGTACACTGAACTGAAAGCCTCTCCTTGTCCCAGCTGACCACTTTACAGGTTAAAAGCAGTCAAGGTTGAGGGTGTAAAAGCTCTTCAGCAATCACCATGTTGTACTTGACTCGACTTGGCTGATGTCATCCAGAGATCATCCACTGTTAAACTCAAATATCATGTTGTGACAGAGATCAACGGCAGTTAAATTACACAATTTGTGAAGGTGATACCCTGCCAGGTAGCATTCTATTTAAATACCCCAATTCCTCAATTCCAAAACATGAACTGAACCACCTAAATTCAACTCAGTTCAACTAAAAGCATACATTTAGAGTGATACAAGCTAGTACTTACAGTTTGTAAGCAGCAGTTGAAAACTGGTCAAATTACATTTTTGTTTATTTTCGAAATGAAAATAAGCACACATCCTCTACAAAGAACACATTTTAATGCATAATTGCCGTATACCTGATGAGTTTAAATAAAAATAAAGACATAAATTATGACCTGTGCAAAGGTTATGCCACATTTTTTGTTTTGTTTTCCAAATAAACTAACTTGCTAAACTCCGCAAAAAAAAATAGAAAATATTTAAAGCTGGTATTCTATAAATTATAACATTTACAGAAAAAAGCTATATTTGAGTTTGGAGGATGTGTTCTTATTTTCACTTAGAATATCTACAAAATTTGTCATTTGACCAGTGATGTTCAACTTTTTGCATGGAACCATACAATAACTAGTAGATGTGGTCAAAGCAGAGATGATGCCTCTAAAAATGTTTTTCTTCTTTGTAGAAAATCTTGATTTCACATTTGTTCAGAGCAAGTAATGAATGTAAACAGAAAGTTGTTTACAAGGAAACACATACCTTCTGTATATTTCCATTTAAAGAGTACTTCTGCTATTGTGTTGAAACGCTGCTAAAACAGTTGATCAAGAAACAGCCTCCATGAAGAATCAAAACCCTGAATCCTGTGTAGAGTCTCCAAGACGGAGGAAATGGAGGGAAGTCATAAAGCAGCTGGTCTGACTAGTCATGCACCACTGCATCCAGGCCCAATGGCCAAGCATATTCGACAGGGAAAATCACTGATTGCAGCCCAATTACACTGTCCATACTGACAACCCTTTCCACTGAGGCGCCAGCGCATCTGTCCTACATCATCTGAATCATCGCTGAGTGCAGTCCCCACTCTCCTGGATGGAGTCTCTGCCTTAATAGTGAATCTGTCATTTAGTTGCTCAGGCCATGTGAATAAGTGGTTTTTCACCTACCATCTTACCTGAAGTGAGGTGAGCAGGGAAGTGAGAAGAAAGCAGGTAAGATGGAAGCAGCACATCAACCTTATGACCTCTCGCTGGCTGATGTGAAAAAAGAACTTGCAACTAGTGTCAGCTAAGCAGAATGTAACTCCAACTGATTTATATGTTCTGCCTTGAGCCAGTTCCTACTGACCCTTTGATGGTGCCTGCAACACTCACACGACATATTTGCAGTTTGCGCCGCCTTGTGAAATGGTCTGGAGGCTGGTCCAGAAGATTGGTGAAAAAATAATTGTCCATGTTGTTGCAATGACACAATAGCATATTAAAACACATTAAAAAAGTACAACATAACTATCAGAAAATTATATACTCAAGAGAAAAGAGTGCTTCACTCTGATCTGTAGCAAAAAATGTATGTAACTGCCATGGTTGGCAGCAGTGCGGTGACTTGTGCGCAGCTGTGGTTAGCCCACCCACCACTAAAAGTAAAACCATAAAAGTAAATATAATAATAAGTGACGACTGGTAGAATATCATACAGTCTCTCTTTTATGTGTTTATTTATAGCCATGCTTAGACACTTGTCACTGATGCAAAATCACCAATCCATTGAAATAAATTAATTTGTAAATTTTAACTGGGAAATCCAGGTGTGACTAGACATTAAAACTAATCTAGGAGGATAACTATAGCTATCTGGTTTCATTGGCTACAGATAATGCAGGCCATGCAAGATGTGGTCCTACCTATATTTTTAGTGATGTAGACAACAGTAAAGGGCAATGCAGGCAACGGTGAGTGACTGCTGAGATAGCCTGAAACGTTATGACTTGTTGTAGCTCTTCATATTGAAAAGACATTCTGTGGTCCATAGTCTGCAGTATGAACAGCCTGACAATGCTGGTAAAAAATCTCAAGAAAAATTACTATTCACTGGGGTCTCTTGAGATCAGCAGTTTTCAGTTTCAACAGGTTAACTTTATTAGGAAACTCTGGGTATTGCTATACTGTCTCATCAGATTGTTAAATCAATGACAGTAATGACATTAAGGATCTTCAACTAATTTGAATAAACGTTTGTTTCCTATCCAATGTCTGTATGTTCAGTGTTGGTTGGCATTCCATCTGAAATAAGTATACTTATAGCTATAGCTAATGACTGACTAGATGTCTAGATTGTAAAATAGACTGTGTTTTCCCATCCAGCTTATAGAAACAAAGTGATCATGAAGAAGAAGAAACAGCTCACTATGCCTCATTTTTTAAGCTGGTAAAGGTAAGGAGAAGAGATGAAGGTGAGGAGAAGTAAAGATATGTTGGCTTTGGTGTGTTTTTTTAATTAGCCTAGCCTACTTATAGAGGGGTGATGAATGGCTTTGGATGTCCACTAAATAGGCTATACAACAAATCTCTTTTGGTTCTTCAGCTTCATCTAAGCATAAGTCTAAAGAAAAGAGGAAAATGACCAAAGCTTTATCTCTCTGATGTTTTTTCTTATTGAATTTTCTATTATTACTATTTCTACATTCATTCATTTATGCATGTTCCCAGAAGCTTACCTTAACCAGGGTAACGGGGGAGTGCTGACGCCTGTCCCAGCACTTTTTATTTTCTTCAAATTTGATTACTTAGTATTTAGGTTTATATTGTTTCTGCTAACTATTATATGCATTTAATTGCAACATGCCACTTCATGAAAACAGCAGATCAAGCCAAAGTTATTTCGAAACAGGTAAGGCAGACACACAAGCAATCACTCCTTGTGAAAAGTGTTTTGCTCTCATCACATGAAATCTTCCAAAGCAATCGATGTGCAAAGGGACCTGGCATTTACGACACATCACCTTTGCGCCTCTGGAGCAAAGAAGCATATTGTAGCTGCTGTGAAATTCTAAAAGGGTAGTGGCCCTCTTTGGGTCTTACTGCACGCAGTGGTTTCTTAGGTGGTGCTGCAGCACTGTTTGCTGAGGCATGGCAGTGGCTCATTGTGCAGAGTACATGAAGTGGTATGCTCATTCTGAATTTCTCTTCAAATGCCACCTGATTCAGTCTCAGTTAACAAAAAACTACCAGCCTGCATTTAGTCCAGCTACTGCACTCTGAGTATAAACCCATCATTCCAGCGCTGGCAAGAGGTGCAACTCTGATTTGAATTATAAAGCAAAAGCATAAGCCAACGCCCAGCACTCAGTGAAAAAGCCATAACTACCATTAAGCAGGCAAAATGAGCACATCAACTACAGTCTGTCAAAGTTTGTGTATTAAGCTGCTTATGACCGTTTAAACTAATTCCAGAATTAATGATTAAACTGTATTTGTGAGCAAAGAATGTGAGGAGGATTAGGAGCCAAATGTATTGTGGCATAAATACACATGGTGTGGCAGCCCCATGACATCTTGCACATGCTGCTCTGCTTTAGAATGAGCTATTTGGGTATGTATTACGTGTTTTGGTGTTATCAGAGGGCTGTGTTGTGTTTTTGGGAGTGTCTGCAAGCTCTGGGCATGGTTGGGTTAGAGTGAATGTGATTAGTGTGGGGCTCTATACAGTAACTGCTGTTGCCATAAGGAGTTATGTGGAGCTTGGAGGAAAAGAACATTTTTCCCCATCTGCTTCTCTTGTTCTCCTGCCCCCATGTCTTTTCTATAACACAGCATTATGCACGCAATCTGCGCACTTGTCGATGTTACCCCATCAACCTCCCACGCTAAAGTATTTATGAGATACAATTAAAATTTTATTTTAATGTGTAAAATAATGTGAATGTGTGCTCTGAGTGCTGTGCTTTTCTCCATATGGCCCTGCAATGCATGCACTGATAAAATCTAATAGTCTGACACACATTTGAAGTCTATTGATTAAAAAATGTTAATCTGATCATGTGGGTGAATGTTCAGTCTGCTGTGCTTTTTCCTACAGGCTACAGCCACTCGCATTTGTAGTGACTGTGCATGTCTGTGAAATCTGATAATGTGACAGAAACTGGAAAGCCATTGATTAAAAAATGTAAAATTGTGTGCATATGTGTGTGTGTGTGTGCGCGCGCATGTGTGTGTGTGCGCACATTTTTTTCTTCATTTCTTTGTCTGTGACAGCACTTACGAAATACCAATTACCTGTTTAACACTTCACTTGTGAGAGCAATTTTTTCTCCTATGCATGTACTTCAACTTACTGTTAACAATGCTATTTAGGGCTAAAGTGTATCTTAGGTTATCTCCGCTCCACTCCAACTCCAATGAAACTCCAAGAGAGAGAATAGATAGAGATTGAGATAGATAGAGAGAGAGAGAGAGAAAGAGAGAGAGAGAGAGAAGGAATAAGAAGTTATATCAGCTAATTACATCAACTTCAGTTAACTGAATTAGCATACTTCATGGCTGAGAAAACGGTTATATACCACCATTGTAGTATTAGCTTATTCATTCCATTAACGTACTAGCTTTAACTTTAACTAACTACATTTTAACAACTTCACTACTTACCTAATGAGAAACAGTAGTTAAGTGCTAGATCATTTTTTTTAAATAGCTGAGCTACTAATGCATAATACCAGGCTGAAGAATGAAAATACCATTTAAATAAAAATGTCTCAAACAAATCATTCTCTCAAAGAAGCTGAGAGAGTTAAAGTAGATGTGCTTTATCACCTGCCAAGATAGGTGAGTAGTTGTTCATTGCCCAACCACTGCTTGACTGCATTAACAAAAGTATGTTTTTGTTCATTTAATAACATAAATGATACAATTATCAAAAAAAAAAAACAGTACCTATATGTACCTTTATAACTGTACCTGATATGTAAAAAAAAATGATTCATTGCTCACCTAAGTCTCACGTTCACAGAGACTCTCGGTATTTTGGATAGTCTAATCATTATTTGGCAGTACATATAATTATAATTCCACACCGCATTAATTAACACCCAGTCGATCAACATCTGCACACTGCAGCAGAATTCAGGTTAACAGTGTTTTTGCCGTAATCCAGTCAAATGTGAACATACTCTGCCCAGAACAGACTCATGTTGATGCAGATCATGTTGTCAGCCTGATGAGTCACACTCAGCCTGAGTAATCATAGCTGAAGTGGCATTTCTCTGCCATGTTTAAACCTCTTATATGTCAGGCACAAACATTAGGAACAAGCCTCACCACTTTTTTGAATGGATATTGATTCTGTAGTAGTCGATAGTCTGAGCCATTCTGCCAACATCAGCCATGTTCTTGGTGTAGTAAGTGACAGTGAGTGGCTGGTCCAGTTTCCCCCTTTTTTGCTTTAAGCTTGGAAATATAACATTTTCCTACCTTTTCCTCCTTTCCAACATTTTCCTAACAAGGTTGTTCAAACTTCAGCAGTCGTCAAATTTGACCTTTGTTTGTAGTAAGTCAACTAAGTCCATGATCTCCAAGCTTAATCGATCTTAGCAAGTTCAACCTTTCTGCAGCCCATTACTGCAAATAGCTAACACGGCACAATATGTTGTCTTGACGTGCTGTGCTTTGTTTCCAAATCGGATGGGCTTACTCGCCATGAATTGCTTGGTAGAATGTCTTCCCTGTAGAAGGGGGTGCTGTCTTTAGAAAGCTCAGGTGAACTTCCTTAGTTCAACCAGGCACCCAAACTTTCCAGATTTATCTCCTAGGTGAAATTAGTGTTTGATGGCAAGATGAAGAAACTGTAGTCTCTACACACCAACTGATAGACTGAGAAGCTGTTAATAGTCTCGCTGTCTTATGACATCAATCATCTTCGTGGCACAGAACTGTAGCCAGTGATAAGGAGCACTAATAAACACTACGTTCCTAAAGGACACAAAGTGGCCATGTTTCCTTTAAATGAGTCACACAGTTGGCTTTGATCGCATCGGAATTTTATAACCTTATTTTAAAAAATCTCTAACCACATGGCTCCCAATCATTGCCATTATGTTCTTTTGCTTTGGAATAAACTTTAACCATTAAGTTACCTTTATTCATTATCTATGTGTAATAACAGACTTGGTATAGAGTGCAACTCCAAACCAGTAACTAGTAAACCAGTAAACCTCAGCATTAATTTTATTTATTTATCTATAGCATTTATTACCACTTCTCTTACTGATCACAGAATGTGGACATGGCATGTATTTAGTACTAAACATTTCTGGAGTTTTATTTTGACTTTCATTTCTAAGCATTTCTGGAGTTTTATTTTTGACTATATTCTATATTGCTCTTGTCTTCGTGTCTCTGTGTGTCTGTACAGTCATAGCACGAGCAATTTCCTCTGGGATCAATAAAGTTTTCTGATTCTAATCTTATAGCGAGGGGGTGACATTCTTTTCTTCTTCCTCAGATTCAGAACAGTCTCTCCTCTTCACTGTTTTTCTAAACACTGGCATCTGTTATACGGCCCATTTCACAAGCTGACAAATTGTTTATGGTCACACTCATTCCATCATTCACACTTTCCTCAGCACTGTCTTCACTAATCAGGTGGCATAAAAAATGTATCTGGCGATGTCTCGGAATGAATTACGTCAATCACTTCTAGAACAGGGATTTTCTTTCTTGTAATGTGCTGTTTTGCAGTTTCTCCGCCTCTTGCTGTATATCAGATACATCTAAACACTTGGAACTTGCTGGGCCTGGCTGCCCTCAAATCAGATGACACAAAAATTTGAAAGTATACTGTTTTTAAGTATTTTTTTAAGAACTGGTTAGAGGAATATGTTACAGCGCAGGACCAAACCATATTCATGGCAGACAATACAATACAAGACACCTCAAAGCTAAAATCTTTGTTAATACTATAGTCATATGCAAATCCAGTTCCATGTTCTGTTAAATTTCTAAGTGAAAATGGGACACATCCCCTAAAAGGAACTTAAACATGTAATTTGCCTGATTTCTATTTAGTTGCTGAGTTTCCCTCATTTTGTGTTTTCCCAATTAGTTAAATTCATCAAATAAACTGTATCTGAGCATTACATACATTCAGAGAATCTTCTGTAGGAAATCTGTACTTATCACATGTAAAAGCATGTCATTTGACCAGATTGTGCCAAACCTTTGCATACAACTGTGCATGTTTAATTGAATGTCAGTTGATTTGCAGGCGTGTGTAGAGAGAGGTTAAACACTAAATCTACAGGCTACAAGAGGAGATGGTACAGTTTCTTTTGGACATTATCTGAAAAAAGGTAGACCCAAGTCTTACATTTGATTCAACTAAGCCTTTGAATAAGTTCAAAACTTCATACTCCAACCTTAAGGATTTTCAAGTGAACAACTAAAACGTTTCCAGAAGTATGTTTAGCCCCTATTTAATGTAAGTACCTGCAGACAGAGCCAGGCAGCATTCCACATGAGGAGGGATGCTACCCCCCTTGTTAGCAAAATGACCACAAAGGACCCCTCCCAAAAAAAAAAAAATGTCTTGAACAACAACCCCCCAACCCCTCCATCATCCCAGCAGAAAATTTGCTCCCAACCAGGCATCCAACAAGCGAAACTAACCTATGAGAATCACAAAAAGAATTATACATTATCATGTTTGTGACAGAAAATGCAAAGTGGGAAAACTAAATAATTAAACAAAATCTTCAGCAGCCATGACCTACTCAGGTCTACTCCAGTGGGTCTTTTGGGCCTTCATGAAGGCAGCAGTCCCTCCGATACGGAGTGATGAGCCTTCTATTTTGTATAACTTTCTTTCAACTTGCCAGATTTTATCCATACCCTACACAAAGCTCTCTTCTAAACTAAAAACGTATCCCCGCAAGCCCTTTAAAGGGAGAGGTTGCCCTTCAATAGTTTCATCCTCAGACAATTGGGGAAAGTCAAAGCTCTGAGAAAGAACATTGACCCAATCCACCAGCCAAAGCACAAGTCACAAAGGACATTACCAGCTGGGGAATTGAGGCTTTCAGCAGTTTGCAGTCTTACAACTTTTACACTAATAAAAATAGGTGCCAAAACAGGTTATTTGGAAAGACACTGTAGAGAAACAATTCTTTTTATTCCCTAAAGAAACTTTTAATGGATGGTTCTTTAAACTTACACTTTTGTAAATTACTTGGACAGTAATAAACCTTTTTAAAAGTTAGAAAACCTCCACATAATGTAAAGATTCTATGTCAGTAGTTTACAAGATCTGTTTATCCAAGCAAAGAAAAAATAAGAAAGGCTTTGTTTCCGAACTCTCTAATAGATCCTGGCATTCAGTACTATTTGTTCATTACCAGATGTGTGTATATTTGGAACAGGTTACACTGATAAAAATTGCATTAAATCTGGACAAATCAAAACACAAACATTGTAGCCATTTTCTAAATGTATATTTTATAGTTTTCAGTTCCTTGCATTTCAAATAAGGCTGAAACTGACAACTATGTAACTCACCCTTAGCACTTAACTGTTTGCAATTGTGTTGTAGTCTCAACTCACAGAGTATTTTCGGCCATTAATCATTGTAATCTGTGTTAGTCTTTTGGAATTTCAGCAGTTGCCATAACTATTGTAACTGCCTAATTTTTTTCAAAGGCTTTGTTGAGTCATCAAGTGATTCGGACACTATTTTTTTAACCCAGTTACAAAGTGCAGAGTAATTGTTGGCTTTGTTTTTACAGTACAGAAATAGCCAACATATTAAATAATGGATTTTGTGTGGTGTAACAGCCCATTTGCAAAAAACACTCTCAGCTTTAGAAGATATTCAGATGTGACTGTGCCTGTTGGAGGACTATTATTAACAGCCAAATGAGTCGGTTTGATCCAGTTTTATTTAGGTAGTTAGTTTAGTTAGTTAGTTAGTTGCTTTGATGTATTTTCAGACTCCTAACAGACTCCTGCAATCACACTGTCAAAACTGTTGGGCTCCAACATCAGTCACTGACATACTGACATTGTATTTCAAAGTCATACGAACAGTGTCTGACAGACAGGTGCACCTTGTTGACAGTGAATATAGAACTGAAAAAAGGACTGCAAAAGTGTGTCAGTATTGGTAGAACTGGAGCATGATGATGAGGAAGTGCAGTCACTAATGGAGGGAGTGCTATTGCTTTTTTAATATAACAGAATCCATCCTATAAAAATGTTGAAACCAATCTGTCAATGACCTTGGCATATTAAATTCTGCATTGTTACACATGTTCCAATTTAAATTCTATTAACTGCATAATTTAATCAAATTATGCACTTACATGGGAAATACCCCTGTAAATATATGACTGAATCAGTATTTTCTCATTTTCATATGAATTTGAGAAAAGGCTTGGATTATGCAGTCATATTCTAGAAGGAAAAGAATGTATCAGCAAAATCAGCAAAAAAATAACTAATATCAAAGTAGACTGGCAAAATGCTAGAGAAAATGAAAACTAGAAAGCTATCAAGAGTTTGCAAATGAGGAGACTTAATTCTATCTGCAGAATCACTAAACTTGCATCTCTGAAATGGTAACTTTTGGAAAAAGTCATTTTGCACCGTTTCCATTAGAACTTTCAAATTATGTCCAAAAAAGGGGGGGGTTATATCCAAAATGTATTTTAATTGGCATAATAGATCTCCATTACAAGGGAAAACTACTTTTTAATATTTTGAGGCCACTTCTTTGAGGACCTTACTGCTCTTCATATATTTTGGCTCAAGTATTCATGTTCTTGTGTCCTTCCATTTTTGGTAACTTTACTCACTATTACTGTGAATGCTGATGCACGAGAAGTGACAATGGAAATTCTTAAAAATAGCTTCAGCTAACTGTGTGTGGGAAATAAGAAGTTCAGCACACCTCCATTATTTAAAAAATGTTCATTATTCTTCACATTTATTTATGTGGTCATTGTGTCAAAACTCTAGATAAACTGCATATCAATAACATTTTGTTGATACTCTACATAAATAGTGCATGAATAACATTGTGCTGATTCTATAGATTAATAGTATATTAAGAGTGAAAAACAATAAGGAGTAATAAAAAAAACTATGAAAAATGCATGGAAGGATTAGCATTTATTTCACATTGAGTTGGGATCATCTCTGCAATGGCTTGTCACATAAATGAAGTAGCTTAGGTCTAACCACAAAATGTGCAACTGGTTGCAAACAACAAATTAAAAAACAAATATACCTTTTAATCATTGTCAAAGCTAATTAAGCGGTTGAACAGGGTTGTTTTAAAATGCACCTTACAGCAGATCAAGAGACAACACTGTCTCATACATCATAAGGGTGCTAGAAAGAGCCCAGCCTTACAGGAATAACCCAAAAATTAAGTATGCATTCAGATGGGCTCAGCAAACAGAACTGAGCTTCGTAGCCCCCAGCTGTTACGCAATGATTATTTAAAATATTAAACAGGCAGAGCACAGGGAACCTATCACACCCCGGTGCTGAGGAGACAAATTTTCTTTAACTCAACAACATGTCAACCAGAGCAGGTGAAAGACTTGCGTATGTGACTATGTCAAGGTGCTGCAGCAGTCTGCAGACCTTTTTTTAATTCTCTCCAGTGCTTTCGAATCCACATTAGATAAATCAATGTGATAAACGAAAGCAGAATGATAGCAGCACTGAATGAGAGAGCTAAAACCTCAGTGGGGAACTGTCTGGAGCTGAAGTGCACTCTCTGCCTTGATGCAAAATCATCTGCCTGCTCTCCCTGAACACTTCAGTCCGGCTCCTTAAATGAATGTGACGAGACACCAGCTCATTTGTGGCCTTACCGTTTAATCTATATCCAAGCCTCCTCAAACCCCTTATAAAAGGCGTTTAGTCTAATAGTCTGGAAAGAATTTTTTCTACCCAAAGAGTGCAAGATTTACTGCAAGCCTGTTTCCTGTACATTCTGTGATGTGTCGCACTGGAGCTTGAGGATTATTCAAATCTTGCTTTAAAGGGCCCATAACTTGTAAAACTAGTGATTCCTCACTTTTCTGAATTTAAAGATTTTGAGGTAGTATATGAACACTGTTAAAGTTCTGTACAATTTGCTCTGCTTTTCATAAACAAAAAAGAAAAGATGGCTCATTTTATATTCATTGCTTTTGTGATGTCACAAAAATGCATTTCCCTATTCAGGCCACATCAGTATAGTCTGTCCACTCACGTTAGGAGTGTTTCAGCATAGAGTGCTTTTTGAATAAGGCACAATACAGTAAAGCCGATCAAAACAGAAATAATTTACATACATCAATAACATAGGCACAGCATTAAATTTTAAAGATTAAAAAGAGGAAAATGGTCACAGAAAATGCATTCCGCCATTTTTTGGTACATAAACACGTCATAAAAAATGTAGGATATGGGTACTTCCTATGAAACAATGGCTGAAACAATGTTGATTTGATGTTGGGCAAAAACACTGAATCAGTGTAGATCTCTGATGTTAAATTTGTATTGATTTTGCTTATTGCATAGGCCATTGATTTAACACTAAAACATCAACCAATGCTGAACATTAATCGTTTCAATGCCGAACCAACACCAGAGTAAACAATGTTTCAACATTAAATCAAGATTGGTACTGATATTAGATCAACAGCTATTAAAGCATCAGAGAGTGATGAATCAGTGTTAAAACAGCATTCAGCATGGCTGATTCTCCAGCGTTAAGTCAATGATCAATGCAACAAGCAAGATTAACACAAATTCAATATCACTGAATGTTATTGCCCAGCATTAAACTAACATTGTTTCAACCAGAATTTGCTACCCGAGTTGAACTCTAATTTGTTGCCAGCAGTTCTGTTCATTACTTCAGCATTTCTGAATGGACTAAAACTGATAAGAGCAGGATGAGGGTTCTGTCCATAACTAAAAGAATATGATTGATGAGGAAGAACAAGTGGCATTTATGGCTGAATACAGGGAGAACTGCATGCTCTGGGAGAGCACTGAAATAAGTGTTTGGCTAATAAAGGCTAGAAAAAAGAACACCACTTTAGTTTGAGGAGAAAAAAGAGCAACGCTTAAGAGAGACTGATTGGGGAAGGTTGAAGAGCAGGGATAAAAGGTGTGGAGCACAATTGCTGATGAAGTAGCGTGTGTGGAAGGTTAGGGACTGAGGAGTTTAATCAGGGGATGATCTCAGACCTGATTGTTAGTGGTGTGTCCAGACTGTGTGTGAACCACAACAGCAAAAGCAGTAATGCAGACCAAACCGCCTGTTCCCCGCGGTTTGGCAGTGTTTTAGCTGCATGTTTTAAATGTGCTTATCACAGCATTTGTGCCCTTAGGTCTGTCATCACTGTCCGACGCCGCCACATCCCCCCACCCCCCACTTGTAATCTGTCTTTAATCACACCTCCCTCGCTGATGAATGGCAACTGCAAAGCTATAGCTGTTGTTTTGGTTGATTTATTTATGTGTTTGTTTGTTTGTTTGTTTCTATAGGGTAAAAGCAATGAGTAGTTGTTTCAGGTCCACCTGACTGACAACTAAGGCTCAATCTCACTGACTCCAGACCAGAAGAGGATGACAGTCAGGGCCAACCAGAGGTTTGTACATTATTCATATGCAGCAGGTGCAAATCTAATCCTGAATGCAAACAAATTTTGGCCTCATTACTGCACAGATCCCATGAAAGCATGAGAGGCATCTTTGATGTTTCAGAATGATTCAGAAATCATTTAGCAAACAGGAATGGAAATAATAACTTGTTCTCACTGCACCATGGGGAATCAGCAAGTGAACAGGGGCTTACGGATCACAGGGCCATTTTCTGGACACAGATTAAGCCATCAAAACATAAGCATTCTCCACTGAACGTTCTTTTCATGTTAGGTGTAGGTCGACTCTATTTGAAAAAAAAAAACATCAACAAATGTCACTACTTTCAATAAGCCAAATTTTAATCTGGAAGGTTTAAAGATTTTCATGATCTTGAAATGCGTACCTGTCTCTAAACAAATCATTTGATTAGTATACGTATACAATGAAAAGTCCTCAACGTGGAATTAAGACTTACTGTGTTTATTTGTGTCCAGCAAATTCCACCAATTTTTGAAAAAAATTCTGCATAAATCATTAAGATTTATTAAAGTCACACAGAGTGGTTTTCAACCTGTTTATTGTGTTGGTGATAATAAGATGTCTGAAGAATTAATGCCTCTAAAAGCTGCCTTACAAAGTTCTTGCACAACATGTTTATAAATACTTTACATAATGTCTGAAACAATGTTTTATGGGAGGTTTAAGATAAGCTTTTGCCTAATATCTATGTAGTACATTCAGGGCATTGTGGGGCAAAATAGTACCCAAAGATTTCCTGTTTTATCTTGATCCATGTTACATTTAAAAACCTAGCAGGCATGTGTGGTAAATAGTAAATAAAATGGCTACATTTGCATTGTAGACATTGCAACCTGTAAATTTAACATCAAAACATTTCCTTTACATCTCAACCAATGAATTATGCAGAAATTTAGAAAAATTGGTGGAATTCCCCTGTAACTGAGCATTCCATTGTGATTCTAGTGAACATATGTTCAACACTGGGGAATTTATTGTATATTCCTGGGTCTATAAGCCCTGGCAGTCAATATCATAGATAAGTATGACAGTTACTATAAATGACTTTGCATGTAAGACCAAACCGCAGCAGAATTTTTGCCTTTCCATAACAAGAATTACATTCATTCAGGTGAAGCTAAGCCCCGTAATCAGCTTAGTCCCCATCAGTCTCACACACTATGAGAAAATAATCAACATGTTATATATTGTGTTAATACAAATCATCAGAAATCAACCATCAGTTTCTGGCGTATAGATTTTTACCTTTTGTAAGTATTTTGGCACTGTATCAAAGTATGTGAAATCAGCATGCACATATTCCATTTATCATCTAAGAAATTTGCATATTCATATTTTCCCTCAAGCGTTCATTAAAAACTTGCTGTTTAACATTCATCAAATTGACGTAGTACCTGTCACAACAAAGTACGCCTGCAATGCATTTGAAAAGTACTGAATATCTGAAAATGAATTCTTATTCAAAACCAGAGTAATGGAGTGTGTACTCAACAGTGCTTTACAAATCTAAATCAGATCATATGGATAGATAAACAGACATGTCATAATAAAAGGAGAAAGATTTGTGTACCCATATCATATGCCATCAATTGCCAGCAACGGTTACTCATAAAAGGTAACTGAGTATAGCACTTACCTTAAACAAACGGAGGATGTTCGCCACCATAATCGACACGGAGCTGGAGGAAGCGCCAATGACGCCTACAACTCTCTCAGGCTTGGTGATGATTGGTGTTCCACCATCTGGACATTTCACATCCGTGCCATCCTTCTCTATAAGTGCCTGGACAAAAGTAAGAGACTGCTCCAGAGCATGAGTGTCCCGTGAGCAGGTGTCCAGAATGCGGGCCCCCAGACTGATGTTGGGGAGCAGCTCATGGTCATTGTTGATGCGGTCCAAAGCAAATAGCATGGCCTCGAGACGATGAATTCCCTTCTCCTTCTTCAGTTCCCCACAAGGCTTCCCTCCATGGCCTCGCGCATGAACTGGAAAGAGACCTCCCAGGGAAATGTCTCCATCAATGCGAATGGAGTTTAGATGCACGTGGCCTGGTCCTTTGGGTTTTGCTGCAAGTGTGGCCAGAAAAACGCAGAGAAGAACCAGTAGTGAACATAAACTGTAACACCTGGTCCATCTAACTCCACTTAACCAGGGTGGAAATATCACAACAGTTCGGATCTTATCCATTTTTCTTTAATCAGAAAACTTTTACTTGATTAAGACAGTGATTGACAGTGACAGCTTTCAGGAGTTTAGAGTCATCTTAAAATTTATTGATTCAGCAGTCGGCCAAGTGACCTAGACATTTGGTTTTTGGTCTCATTCCATTGTCCAGTAAATGAATATTCTTCTGAGGATGATTCATTCAAGTTAATCAAAAGTATTTCCCTCCCTCAGGTTTTTCAATCTCTCCCACTCGGAGGGGTAGGCTAGAGGTCAGTCCGTAAGGCCACAGCTTTTTGCCCACCTCAGTGATTTCCTGGAAAACAGAATGATGAAAAGGTATGAGTCACAAAGGGAGTGTAGAGTGGAAGACATGTCTGGATTGGAGCTGCATTTTCTCCTGTTTTCTGTTTAGATTTATTTCATAGCATCTCACTGAGAACTGCTCTCTCTCTCTCTCTCTCTCCATCTGTGTATCACCCATTTCAAAGGTTTTTATGGGCTCCCAAGGTCAAAAAAGATTGATTACCACATATACATTCTTTTCATTCTCAATGAAACTGTAAACTGTAAGCTGAAAACTGATATTCTGATATCATAGCACCATCCTCAATTTCAAGGGCTCAAAAGTAATAGGACACACTAACATAATCATTAATTAAATTGTAATTTTCAATACTTGGTTGCAAATACTTTGCAGTCTGTAACTTCCTAAAGTCCCTGAAGGCTTGCCCGTGGCAGAGCATCCAACTACTCTGCCTTTAAAAAAGTCTTGGGTTATTCTCACAGTTTCCTTTGGTTTGCTGGCCATCTGTACAGTGAAGCGGCATCTAAAGGCTTTTGAAGAATTTGGCTGAATCTGTGCAAATAACATAGCCCTGTACACCACAGAATTCATCTTTCTGCTTTTGTCAGCTGTCCCATCATCAGTTGACACAAAATAACCATTTGCACTGGAAGCCATTCGTGACACTGCCTCCACCATGCTTGATAGAAAGGTTTTATGCTTTAGATTATGACTATTCTTTCCTCTTGTTCAAGTATAATTTGATCTTTGCCTCATCTGTCCACAGAATGTTCAAGAAGTGTGCAGTTTTTTTAAAACCTTTTGGCTGTTTTTCAAGCTTATGAATGATTTATGATCTTGGGGTAAATCCTCTGATTGTTCACTTTGAAATAGATATGTCTACCTCCTGGAGGGTGTTTTTGATCTGTCCAACTGTTGTGAAGTTTTCTCTTCACCAGGGAGAGAACTGTTTTGTCATTCTACACCACTGTTTCCCAAGGTATTCCAGGCTTTTTGGTGTTTCTGAGCTTAACAGTGCATTCTTTCCTTTTAAGTGTAACACCCTGCCTAAAGCCTGGGAATGAATGGCACCATCCCTGGATCCCAAGTATGAATTCTTTACTTAAAAGTAAACTATTTTAAAGTATGAAATTGTGTCAAATGATTTCATTGTGGTAAGTCTGAAATCCTAAAGAATTTAAAACAAAGCAAGTTCTTAATAGTACAAACCCACAAAGGATGAAGAAGAAAATACCCAAACAAAGACTGAATCTTAAAGTTGAATATTTACTCAAATGTGTAAAAACTGGCTTACAACAACTAAACTATTTCAATAAAACAGCTCTATCATACCATAAGATCATACTTACCAGATATCCATTTAGTTACAAGATATTAGTTTAAGTACCCTGTTATGGGGTAGATTTTATCTCACCAGATGCACTACTGAACAGTAATGATATAAGAACAACCCGGCTAAAATGTTCTAGGCACTTTCCATTTGAATAACAATCCCTAACACACACTAATATACTGAAGCATTAAAGGCCCACACACACAAACACATGCACAATCAGATTGTAAAAGGAAAAGAAAATAATGAATGAAATAAATAATAAACATTACAGGCCATTACTTATGTGCAATGAGGCTCTTAACAAGGGTCATCAATCTTACCTGCAAAGGGCCGGTGTGGCTGCAGGTTTTCTTTGCAACCAAGCAGGACCTCAGTTCACCTAACTAATCAGTTGTTGACTAGTTATACAAGTGGGTGAGCTTCTGCTTGATTTGAGAGAAAACCTACAACCACAACTGGCCCTTTGTGGATAATACTGTTGACGCTTGCTCTAAACAAACAGACACTTGACTTGCATAACCCAAGCAAAATAAAACTTAGAAGTTCATATACGCAAGTACTCAACCTTGGGCAAATGGTCTGGACTGCTGTGTGCAATCTTGTCCTTTGTGTGGGCTGACACCAAACAAGTCACAGCTAAGACCAAGAGCAAGGTTCAGTGGATGACAAAATTTTAGCAGTCAAAAGCAACCACTTTCCCAGTGTCACTAGCTCTGCAACTCACAGTCCAGCAGACATTTACTGTTGCCCGAATGTCTCAGTATTGTTAAAGGGTTGTCGGTTTGTCAAATTTGAAAAATGAAACAATATAACTTTTCAACATTGCCACAGCATCAAATGTAAACAACGCCTAAACACTTTTTAACTCTGCCCTGACATCAAATGCGGCCCAAGCATCAAACATATAATATAATATAATATAATATAATATAATATAATATAATATAATATATGTTCTAAACATACCTTCTGGCGTGGA
>JBBPCZ010000115.1:18486090-18501385 GCA_037974445.1 Brycinus macrolepidotus | reverse complement strand
ATTGTTTTTTAACAAATGATGTAGTAATGATTTGTCTAAATTTGAAACACACACACACACACACACACACACACACATGCACATTATCGACAAAATGACTGTATATTGTCATTTTTGACCACCAGATATCACTCGTTTTTTCCAGCTATATCATGACACTGTGAGGATGATATGAAAGGATTGAAAGGACTCAGCCAAAGATCCCTTTCACATTAAATAAAGACTGCCCTGACCTTCCCCGCAATGGCCCCTTATCCGGAAGGGCTCTTCCCCAGCCACTGTTCTCTTGAAAAGGTACTCAATTAGATATAGCTTTGTAATAAAATTTAATAATACTCATTCACGTCCCATTCCAAAAAGAGTCTCATCATCTAAGGGCACAGCAAGTCCTCTGTATAACTGTATAACCAAAGCAGTCCTCAAGAAGGCATTTTTTAAATGATTGTTTTTTTGTGTGTGGAATGCCCTCCAAAAGGTACCTTTCAACAGACAACAAGGCCTCAGCATACGTGAGCATCTTGAGCCCTGTTTGAAAAGTATTCCAAGTGGATCTTCTTGAAACTATTGGAGAGAATGCCAAGGATATGTAAAAAGGGCTACTTTTAAGAATCTAAAATTAAAATAACTTTGACTTTTTATAGTCACTACTTAATTCCATAGGTGTTATTTCATTGTATGATGTCTTTGTGTTTATTTTAAACTGAGTAAAATACGATTCCATGAGCTACAATCTGTGGTACCCACATAAGGCACCAAACGAATTAAATAAATCATTTGAATGAAACAAAGCAAAGCAAAATTTTATTTTCAACCCCTGCCTTATTCTTTTTCAGCTGTACAAGAACAGAACTAAACCCCACCACTTCATTAACAGTTATTGCTCCCACAAAACACAAAGGAAAAGTTTAAGGACTTTGAACTAGTAGTCCCAAAAAAGGCACTTTACCTTTTGCCCCTCACTGCTTCCAGCTTACTCTTTTCCTGGCTCCTGCCTTGGTTCCAGCTGTTATGAACTCATGCATAGGGTCTTTTGCACCTCTTTTCAGGGACCTCACTCACCTCTGTCATGATTAATGACTCCAGTTGTTTCTGGACAGCACCCAAGCGCAAGGCTAAAGAAACTGTTCTATAACTGTACAGATTTCAAGTAATTTGTAGGAAGCTGTGAGAAATAAAGTCAGCTATATCCACATTTATGAACAGACTTCACAACGAAACAGAAAACTGTATAATACTCTGAGGTGAGAAATAAACTTAACATATTTATATGCTTCATATTTAAATGTATTTTGATAACCTCAGATAAATCTCAGATAACATGTCAAGAATGCTCTGTAGATAATTGCAGCATTATTTACTTCTTAATAACTTATGGGGATTAACAAATACATCTAAAATGTAGACTAAACGGTCTACAAATATCTTCAGTCTCGGTCCTAGAGGCCCCCCTGCTCTACACATTTTTCTTGGCTTATATACACACTCTTCAACCCAGGAGGGCTTGTTAATTAGCTGATTACATGCATCATGTTGGACTCATGATAAACACTATAGTTTTTATCATGAAGTGATTACGAATGCTGCATGCTCACAATTTGGTCCTTTTCAAACTGGCTCAGATGTTTAGGCTTTCCCATGTTTCTTGCTGGACACATCAACTTCAAGAACTAACTGTTCACTTGCTATAATTGTTAAATATAATAATAATAATAATAATAATAATAATAATTATTATTATTATTATTATTATTATTATTATTATTATTTATCAATCATAATAATAATATGATAAAATAATAATATATCCCACCCCTTGACAGGTCCACTTTTAGTAAGATAATCAATGTTATTTACTTCATTTGTAATCTGTGTATGTGTATATGTGTATACAACAATCTTTGTAAGACTTTGTGTGATGGTTTTCTGGATTTAAAGCTTTTTATTGGAAGTCAGTCGATGAGGATAAATTTAAATATGGAGCAGGCACTACTGTGTCTAAATTTTGAGTAAATTGAGAAAATGATTCAAAAACGCATTTTTTGTTAATCAGGTTCTCATGATTATATCTGTGTTGCTCTAGGCTGTGTTGCATATGGTCATTATAAATGGTGATAATTAATGTCTGTTCCTCATCCTGTAATCCATTATCATTCCTATGCATTTATTATGCTCCATTTCCAAGTTTCTAAACAGAGAGTCATTTATGCTGTGAACGGGCAGTCACAGAAGAAAATAATATTGCTGTCTGAAAGGGCATTTTATAGATAGAACTGAACTAATATAAACCTCATCAAATACAATTATATTAAAGTGACAGTTCTCCAAAATTCTAATTTACACCATTTTCCCTTTCCCTGAATGTAGTCGAATAGCCAAAACATTTTGGTGTTTGGTGTTTCAAGCTTGCTCCTTTAGTTTTGCATTGTGATGGAAGAAGTGGAAGCTTGTAGCCACTTGTTAGCGTTGTGCAGACTGCATGCCTAAGTTCTTCACACTTCTCTTAAACAGTGTCAGGTGTTTTGGTATATCAAATAACTTTGCCTATGTAGTTTCCAATGCTCCATGGCATACTGTTACTTCAAAAAATGAAGAAAAATGCATTACATGGTTAAAATAGTAGTAGCCATCTTAAAGCCTGAATTTGTCAGTGTGTTATATGGTACCAGATATGACATAAATAATTCTCTATGAGATTGCTTAACAAGTTGATGTGGTTTGAGGCTGTGAAGTCATTTAAGGTTGCAGCTGAGCAGGTGCTTGTTAACTGGTTTAAACTCACAACTCCAGTGAATTTCAGACACCGAATGCCTTATTGATTTCATTTGGGCTAAGGGGGGAATTGGATGAATTGTATTTTTGGCCAAACAATTGACTAAACAAAGTTATTCAGAGTGGATTGAGGAGAAATGCAATGCTCTCGAGAAAAAGTCAGTTTTAATCAGATTCTTGGGGATAAAACAACATACATGTTTAATATCTCTTATAGCTACCTCACTGGTAATTCATGAAATATTTATTAATAGACTGTCAGATGCCTGAGTCATTGTTGTACTAAACTGTAAAAACTGTAAAAACGGTGGTTTTGTGATATGTTTTGGCCTAAAATATACTTAAAGTCATTCAGGGCGTAGAGGTAGATGCAGAGTGGTCTGCAGCAAAGTGGTATCCAGAGAAACATTATTTTTGAAGCCTTACCACTATTTATTGTTACATTTAGACATTTAGATATATGCCATTTGGGAGGCACTCTTATCCAGAGTGATGCGGAGTGCTTCACAGTCTACAAAGAAAATCCTTATCAATATCACATATAAAAAGTCAGAAGCCACATGTAGGTTCACCAGTCATTTCGGGTGGTAATTAAAATGGCTGTATTTGTGCTGTAGACCACCATGTTTTCTGTCACCAGCATTGTAATGAAATCTCTACAATGAACCTTTTTCATATTAAACCACTCTGAATGTCTTTGTTTACATCTCAATGACAGGCTTAAGCAGAAACGAAAATGAGTGGAATACTTCTTTAAAGACACATCTGTCTAATGTTATCTGTCATCTGCACCTTCCTTTTTGAAGATTTCTCTTTTTCTCATCTTCAGCGAGCCCAGTGGACTGACAATGTTCCATCAGTTACAGCTGTAATTGATCTTAAAAGAACAATCTCTCTTCAATCTCTCTGCAAATTAAAAAAAAATGGTGTTTCTGGTAGAGTGTCAGAAGGTGAACTGAAAAGGAGAGCTCACAATCCAGGAGATCCAGTGTATATCCATTGTAAGCACACTGAAGGTGACATGCTCCTCTGAATACACTCCATATTTCCATTAGGCAAGTCATTTGTCCCAGTTCATTCACTGCAAATTCAGTTTAATCACCGCAGACTGAACGGAAGAGTGGAGGTCATACCTGTTCTCTGTTTCACAGTTCAGCTATGAGCCAGAGAAGACGCTGCACAGATGGTGTGTGTGACTCTAATGTAGAGGAAGGAGTGCCTACACTAGTGACTACAGGAGAAAGACATGTCAAAATAATGCAAGCTGTGTGTTTTTCTGCATTCCTTTTTAAATAAAGAAAATGTAGAATCATACGGGTAAAGCCTAGACATGTGTAACAGATCAGAATTCATTATAAAGTAAAATGCAATGAATATTCATTGAGTGCTCGGTTGTATTTACAGGACATAGTATTTAGAATCAAGCTTTATTATTTTACCATTTTATTTATTTATTGTGCACATATACATTCGAACATTCTACCGCTCTACAATTGTGTACATATGTATTCAAGCATATGATACTTATTTTAGACTTCAAAGGATTTGTAAAAACTGTAGATGTGGCTTCAATGAAGCTGTAGATCAGTGGTCCTTAACCCTGCTTTACCTGGAGATCTACCATCCTGCAAAATTGCACAGTCCTGATCAACACAATCTGATCCCCCTAATTATTTCCTTTTTCCTCTTTGTTTTAGAGGTGAAACCTGTAGGAAGGTAGATCTCCAGGAGGACAGTTGGTGACCACTGGAATGATCTGTACATTGTTCCAAAATGACAGAATGATGGACAGCATCAGCAATGACTAGGTATCTAATATAATATGATTCATATTTGAAAAAAATAATAATCACATATTTAGATACGAAATTACTCTTAAAGGATAATTACAGTATATTATGTTTTATTTAACATCCATTGTCACCGTTAATAACACCGTTCCGAAGTACATAACTCACAGGGCAAGCTAGCCAGGCACAAACAGAAACTGCTGTAAAGTTATCACTTTAGAGATACTTAATTTTTATTTGGTTGTTTTTGTTTGTTTATTTGTTTGTTTGTTTGTTTTTAGACCACAATATTTCAGTTTTATCATGGTAAAAGGTGCATACATTTAGCTAAATTGTTTACATACATTTGTATATGTAGCAGACATGTGTTGTTCGCTTTTTTTTTAAAGTCATTACTCTTGCCAAAATATTTTTTTAATTACTCAGCAAAATCCAAAATATCTTCCCCATTCTCCTTTATTTCTGCTTTAAATTTACACTGCATTATGTTATTACTAAATAAAATAACAGAAATGCAACAAGTGATTCCATCTTTTAAATTGTATAGTTTATAGCAATGAGTTTGGTACTGAAGGTAAACAAGTGGACTGAAACTCCCAAATGCTCTTATTGAGAAATGTTGAATAGGACATGGGACTTTTTGACAGAGCTGATATGGCTATTGCATGAAGAGTAACTAAAGAAGCTTTCAGTTTTGAATTGGTCTGTAATGGCAGAATTAGTTCTGGGAACAAGAGGGCAAATGAATGAAGGAAGTGCTCCATTAGGCCTATCTTTATAACCTGAGAAATAGTTGAGGTGGACAGCCCATCACAGCACCATGTGGACAGAAGAAAGCCCAGGAGAGAAAAAAAAAACGCTCGAGCTGAAGAAATGAAGAAAACTCTAACACACTCTTCAATGAATTACAGTAGCAACAAAATTGTTGTAATTTACTGGCAGTAATAGGATATTTTCAGAAAGCATCATACTCACGGAGGAAGCGCAGCAGACTAGACTTACACTCTGAATTCCGAGGTTTTAATACCTAAGCTGTCGGTATTCGAGGTCCTAAAGCTCCAGGCCATCGCTTAACATTGGTGGCAAGCAGAAGCACATCTACACATAATGTTTAGCTCTACCTACTCTCATTGTGCCCTTGAGCAAAGAACACAGCTCCCTCTCCGTGGGGGGTGAAGTGTGGATCACCCATGCTGCTGCCATCGACATCCAGGCGTGCACTTCTGGCAGTGAGGTGTGCTAAATGTCCTGTATAGTCCCCATTTAAAGGGAGGAGTGCAAAAAAAGAAATTCTGTGGGATTTCCAGCCATTGATGACATGAGAAACATCCTGACTGATTGTTGAACAAATCTCAAGAAATGTGTTGTCAACCATGGGTCTGAAATACTTTGTTACTTTACTTGAATACTACTATGTAAAAATATATAGACTATATGGACAAAGGTGTTGGCATGCCTGACCGTTACACCAACAGGAACTTTAATGCCATTGCATTCAAATACATAGACTTTAATATGGAGTTTGTCCCCCCCTTTGCAGCTATAACAGCTTCCACTCTTCTTGGAAGGCTTTCCACATGATTTTGGAGTTTCTGTGGGGAATTTGTTCATTCTGTAGAGCATTTATGAGGTCAGGCACTGATGTTGGACGAGAAGGCATGGCTCACAATCTCTGTTCCAGTTCATCCCAAAGGTGTTGGATGGGGTTGAGGTCAGGGCTCTGTGTGGGCCAGTCAAGTTCTTCCACACCGAACTCATCCAACCATTTATGGAGCTTGCCTTGTGCACTGGGGCACAGTCATGCTGGAATAGAAAAATTGGAAGCATGGCATTGTCCAAAATGTCTTGGTATGCTGAAGCATCAATATTGCCCTTCATTGGAAACACGGGGCCACCTAAATTCAATAATTAAAAGATGTGTCCCAATACTTTTGTCCATATAGTATATGTGCTTTTCTCAAGTATGATTCTAACTGTACTTTTACTTAATATAATTAACTTTAAGTCCTTAAATTTTCATTTGACCCTCAGAGTACTGTTTAAAATATAAAGGCCAAGAGTTTTTCTATTTTTCTCCCACGTATTTAAATATTTGTTTTCATTTAAGTTAAAAGATTGCCCTAATGGAGCACTTCCTTCCTTCTCTTGCTCTCTTGTTCCCAGAACAATTACAGAGCAATTCAAAGTTGAAAGCTTGTTTATTAGCTCTGTTTATACAATTGCAATATCGAAAAAGTGCGATGTTCTAGTCAACATTTTTCAGTGAGATCATTTGGGATTTTCAGCCTACAGTACTAACAGTGAATGTTATCTGCCTTTCCAAAGGTAGCTAGCATAACCAATGGCCAAAAAAAAGGAAAGCAGACAATGAATCAACAATGTCCGGAAAGACGGGAAACAGAATATTTATTTTGTGAATTCAGATTAAGCCAGTAGGTCTCTTATGCCAAGAGGCATCAGCAGTTTTTAAAGAGTATGACCTTCAGAGGCATTTCAAAACGAAGCATGAATATTACTGAAAAAAACACGGACATGGAACAGCAGCTACAAAAAGTCAAAGAACTAAAGCAACAACTTCAATAACAGCAAAACATGTTTACTCATATCAACAGTCGGCGTGAGGGAGCTGTGAAGGCAAGCTTTTGAATAGCACAGGAAATAGCAAGAGCAATCAAGCCATTCGCAGAGTGAGAGTTCATTACAAATTGCATTGAAAAAGAATGTGATATTGTGTACCCCGACATACCATGGCTAGTCAGGTAGATGAGCTGGCCTCCGACTTATAGATCCAGCTACAAACCAGAGCCAAGGATTTTATTGCATATTCGCTGGCTGCAGATGAGAGTACAGACAGGACGGACACTGGCCAGCTTTCCATATTCATCCAGGTGGGTGTATGCTCAGTTTTTATCATATAGAAACTTTTGGATTCAACTGAACATCCTCAAAGCAGAATTCAACAAGAGATTTGGTGATTTTCAACCACAGAAATTCAATCTGTCTGTCTGATGCTGACACTTGCAGCTGGAGCTCACTGAATTGCTATCCAAGTGGGCTCTGCACCCAGTACCAGTCAGCTGGGGCCGCTGCTATAGCACCTCTACTCCCCAAATCAATGCCACGGCTTCGCCTTTACACATCATGTCTATGTTTGGAAGCATATACTTGTGTGAACAGATGTTCTCCATAATGAAACTAAGCAAGACATCCCACAGATCCCAACTTACAGACCAGCATCTGGTCTCGCTATTGAAAGTGGCCATGGCAAATGTCATTAAGCCTAGAACAGACAAGATCATTTCTAAGAAAAGGTGCTGAGTATCTGGGATGAGTTTAACTAAAAAGGCACACAGTGCTGAGTTTGCTTAGGTTTGCCATTATAGGTGACATCCTTTCAAGTTTTCCATCCTTCAAAATTTGCCATGTAATTTGAGATATGAGTTTTTTACCTGATCAAACAGTTTTGCTGAAAACCATGACATTATTTTCTGTTTTGTTTAGTATGAACCAAATGTGTTTATTTTAATTGTGCAGTTATCCTTTTATATTAAAAAAAAATGTTAAGCACAAATATTATGCTGGTTTATTAATCAGTTTTGATGGTAACGAAGACCTTATCTGTTATTTTGTGAAATAAAAAAGTACTGTGATTCAAATGTGTTTTGAACTGTACAGACATGCAGTATTTTTATTAAATTACTGGGCTACTTTGTTCCTTTAATAACAAAATGATCATTTTAGTAAATGTTTAGCTAACTTTATTCACAGCCCTCAATATGGTAAATTTAACAACGCTGTTCTTTGGCATCACTCCAGATAAGCCTTTTTGTCCTCAGTTTCATATTTGGTATGTTTCTTTGAATGTTTTTCTGCAAGGATCAAGCAATACCATCCTGACCTGTGCATGAGAAAGTGAACCAATCAGTCTTTTGACTTGGTGACCTTCAGAAGTGTCATCCTCCACCCCTGTGGCTGGAAGACAGGTCCTTAGACCTAAATTAATCACCGTTGTTTCTGGTGAGGACTTAGCCATACACTGTACAAAGATAAGCTGTGGAGGTGGTAAATATTTCATCAGCAGTCTTGTGGTTTGGTGGGTAACAGGGGACACACATCTAGCCTGAAGAAAAACATGGATCTTTGAAGTTTGGGATGTCACAGTATAAAAAATGCCTTAAAAAATCAGCCGAGCAAGATAAGGTCGATATCCAGCTGCACTGGGGAGCAACCTTTCACAGCTCTGCAACCAAGTGTGCACGGATGGATTCATCTGAATGCTGAAAATTTGGCCTGGAGTAAATCAAAAGCTCAGTGCAGCCGCTGTCTTAATACAAAGTTACAAATGTTTGCAATGTAATGTATTCAGATGACTACATCATTTCTGAGAATGTGAGAGCTGTTCAGACACCCCCATCCATTAGAAAGTACATGTTTTCTGACTCTTTGCTATTATGCCTTGTGATGCAGGAAGGCATTTAGATAGAAAGAACACTGCATTCCAGGAAGAACATGAAATTCTTTTCCAGCTTGCGTAGCTGAATGAATATTTTAAGACAACCCACCATTTTGAAGCTGTAAATATGTCCAAAAAAGATATTTAAATTTGAAGTGGAATGCATTACAGTGAAGAAATTTTGATCTGAATCATATTGCCTGGGCTGCAATTGTGTTCTAACAAATGGAAGAAATGAAAAAGCACATTAGAGCTGGAGCCCTTTATGAGATATCGATAAAACACATTTAGACAACCGAAGTCAAAGGTTGTGTTTGAATTATACATTCTGAAAACAAATCTTTATGAGAGGACTATCAGGCCATTTGTGGTTTTTTAAATCATAGAGCACTACAATGTTGTACACTGAACAGAAAATGGGGACATTCTTTGAGAAGACCCTTCAATGCTGGCCCACTTTCCCCAGCTCATTTTTCATCCTGCAGTTATCATAACTAACATGCTTTTGAACCCTTTATGGACTGAAGCGCAGGAGGACTGAAGCATACATCTTGTTGAACGTACTGCAAAAGCAGAAAGGAAAATTCCCTTTGTGAGCATGGCGAGGCACCAGTTTTGTAGTATGTACTTTAACACAGTATAAAATAAACGCTGTGTTGCATTTTTTAAAGCAGCCCTGCAACCAGCTTCCCTCATGGTAATTTCATGGCAAAAGATGTACTCGCCGCACACTGCCAGCTCTAAAAGAGGGGAACCATCAACATCTATTTAAACTTCAAAAGGAGACTGTGTGAGCTCTCTGATCCCAGCACTTTGGCACGATGTTTGGAAAAAAACATGTAAATGAGGACAAGAGGCAACATCAAGCATATCTCTGCCTCTCTCTGGCTCTCTCTCGCTCTGCTGCAGGAGCATTAGCCTTCATCTGCCCCCAGACGTGAAGGAGGAGCTCAGTAATTCACATTGCCACACAGTGATGCTTGGTGGGAAAAGAACAGAGAAAGAGAAGCGGAGCAAACCTGGACAATCATCATCACATTCGCTCCACAACCGACGACTGGACTGCAGTCTTGCTGCAGTGCGATCACCAAGAATATCTGTAGCAATATAGACACAGAACACATACCTACCACGTCATTTGTACGCGTCATTCATGAACACCTCCAGGTTGCTGGGGGCTTGAATTGATTTGAGGTTTCATATCATTCCCTCAGCAGTGCCTTGGCTTCAGGTATAACCATCGTTTTCATCATACAAAATGTTCATTTAATATGACAAAAGATTTCTAGAGTTTTGCATTAGATGCAGGGGTGGCTGGTGTAAATGGGCTAAGAAGGCTAAGCCCCCCCCCCCTCTTTTAAAGAACAAAATGGATCAAAATGAGGTTTATTTTTGGTCTCCACATGGTTTTATTTACCTATCAGCCTATCGGTGAAATGCACTATGGCATATTACATGGAGTGAAACACCCCTAGACTGGTCTACCTTTGGGCCTAATAACATCCAGCTTCACCTTCCTGCAGCCTGCAGGTCAAGTTAGATTGAGTGAATGGCATCCAGTCAATTCCAGCCAATCCATCAGAGCCAGAGTAGAGAGAACAGAATCAGTTTGATTCCTGTTGAAGTATCTAACGTTCTGTGTGTGGAAAAAGAGGGTTATGGAGCTGTTAACACATTTGAGGTGTCAAACGACACTGCATTTTGCTGTGTGAATAGTTAATAATGTAGAATTTACTGTCGCAATGTTGTCTTGATCACAGATTGATTCATTTTTCAAGTCAAATCATGTGAGTGGAGTTATGAGCTTAACTTGTAATGCTTAGCTTGCTACTTATGGCTTCCCAGATGATGAGATAATTCAGTTTTTGTTACTGTTGTTCTTGCATTCCTTAATGTTACATCATTGTTTTTTTTTAGGTAACGGGAGTTTATTTGTTTAAGCTTGGTTAAGTAAGCAATAATGGACAACAGACACAAAGTTATGGTATCAAAAAATAATGCATGTTGGAGATAGTAATCCTGTTTTGTAGGACATGAAAACAGTCACTGGCACAAAAGGCACGTTTGCCACCTGGCAAACGGATAATTTAAAATAGACTGACACTTGTTTTAGCAGTGTATAAAATCATGTTTATTAAAGTTAATTCAGAAAGTTATCCTCAGAGGCCTGAAGTTAGGCAAGGGGTGAAGCTCCCTTGCCCCCTTCTGCAGCCATTCAAAGAAAACTGAAAGACATGACGTCAGACTATCACGAAAAAATAAACATACTAATAGCCTAGCCCTTTAAAGTCACTGGCCTTCCCTGGTAGTGTAGAGAAGTGTATGGCTCTGATAGGCTACTTTTAATGAGAGACTGCCCTCTGAAGTGAAGCAAGTGCAGCAGTGGGAGAATTCGAAAGAAATGCACAGCGACAATCATCTGTCAAACCAACATTGTGAGGATAACTCCAAGTAGCTTCGGAAAACTCAACTAAGTTGATAATAGTTGAACCCTTAATGTTATTTTATATCATTTCTGAATGACAAAGTGTTGGAATGTGTCGCGGTCACCTATCAGACTGCGTCACTGAACATGTCCTGATTCAGTTGTTAAGTTACAGCTCTGTTACAGATTCAGAAAGGTACAATACAAATGCATGTATGGTTATCTTGCACTCTGTTTATTGGTATTATTAAATAATCAATAATCTTTGAGAGAGGTTCGAAGTAGTGTATATCATTATCTGCAAAGTGCAACCCCAATAAAATGAATGGACTTAGCCCCCCAGGCACCACACCACACTGAACTCAGTAGTCTCCCTCCTGTGTTTTTTGACCATCAACCCTAAGTTTCTTTAAATTTGGTAGTAATGGGCCAAGAATCAGTTTGCAAACATGACACTTGCTAAAATACTAGTGTTTAGAATATTTTTCCTTACTTAACTCATTTTTGCACTTAACTACTTTAATTGTTAGTTCACTATTCCCTATTGAGTAACCAATTAGTAATTTGTAAATAATATTAATGATTCAGGTGTTATTTCAGCAGTACTCTTTCATTCCTTCTTAACTATGAACCAGTATTATAAAGGGTTACCAAGAACTTTAAGGACTTTTTTATACTTCTATAAATTAAGCATTTTGATTACAACAGCAACAACATAGTCTAAACACTCAGTGATGAAGAGTGAAATGCAGGGCATTTGAGCTTCAAGCTTTGTGTACGTTAGCGCATACAAATGTAAACACTTGCATAATAGATATTGGCATTGCTTGCATGTCTTTTTTCCAAACTACATTCTTCCAAACTAGAAGAGCCACTTTTGGTTCCTTAAAGAACCTTTCAATTGATGGGCCGTAAATGGGAAGTGTGAGAGTGAAAAACCTTTTCATTCTGAAAGAACCTCCACATAATGTCAAAGTTCCAGGAAGAAACTTTACACTGGCAAAGTGTGTTTATGTTATGTGAAATGTCCTTAAGCCTTTAAAAGGTTCTTCACTCTCACAAATCTCTTTTTCACATATTGTTTGAAGGAATCCTTTGTGGCACCTTTTTTTCAAAAAGAGGAACCAAAAAAATGTTTTCAAGAAGATAAACAAATCCCTTATCAAGCCTTGACATGCAGAAATGGCTCACAGTGGGTATCCGACTGCTTCCCCTAAAAATAACTAGCTTCAGACTGAAAGGGAATTTTCAGTTGTATTGGAAATATACCGTATCAGGTACATGAGTCAGATAATAAAAAATAGTATTTACTGTGAATTAAAAAAAAACATAAACATTCATTGGTTTGAATAGATTTTCTATTGTTTGTTACTTAACAAGTCCATGTTTTACTGATATATTGTAAATACATTTGAATGAAATTGGCTCCTGGTCTTATCTATTTGCATAATGTTTTACTTTTGTTATTCACCCTCTTTGTGTGTTAGATGCCCCTGGCCTACCTTCCTTTGTGCCTGATTTTTATACTCCTTGGTTAACCGCTGTTGGCTGTAAGAGCAAGCAGTTATGCATCCAGCTGCTGAGTCTGATTCTGCCACAGCTGGTAGCAAACACAACTTGTGTTGCTGGATATAATCACTTTATATCACAAGTTAGATGTAGATGTAATGCATTTAATGAAATTTTAATTAGAGGTTGCTTCAGTGTGATTTAGTTGAATTAACTGAGTAGATATTACTCAATCAAGTCCAACATTTCATTTTTTTAGAGTGTGGTGCACTCATAAAAAATAAGTCTCCTAAAAGGTTCTTGGCTAGACTGTACAGCTGTTGAAGCAAAAACTTTTAATTGATATGAATGCGAAGTGTATTGTTAAAAACTGTGTGCATTTTCTTTTGGGCATTTCATTCTTTTCAAGAGACTAGTCATCTTAAAAACTGGAGGCTTGGAACATTTCCCTGTAGCCAGTGAGCTACTGTAAAGTCTGTATTTCTATTTTTTTTTTTATAAACAATATAAACCATCAATAATTCAGTTGGTCCGATCTTTACATTTCTGTTTCACATAACTATCCAGTCAATGCACTAAAGTAAAATGAATCAACAACCAGATGAATCAATATGCTTTACATCAGGTGTCTCAATTGCATGGACATAAAGTACACTTGTAATACATTAACTTGGCCAATAATTACATTAAGAAGAACAAATTGCTGGAAGGCACAGAGACACGGCTTTCATTAAGAAGAAAGGCATCTAATCAGGGAAGAGGAGCAGGGTGCACAGAGGAGCCATCAGAATCAAAAGGATGAGCAAAAGAAGAGCAAAGAAAGGTGAGTATTATACCCTAACTCGTGTTATTTTAATTGCCCTGACTCATGTTATTAAAACTCTTAGAATGATTATAAACCTAATAACCACTGAGAAGTAATGGCCACAAATTTATATAGTAAAAATACTAACTTGTTATTATTTCTCATAAAATCAGAAATGTGTATACCTATTAGACACATCCATCCATCATCATCATCATCATCATCATCATCATCATGTCTATGGATACAATAATGTAAAAATAGTAATAGGTAATTTGTCACAAGCAGAACAGAGAGGACAAAATGCTGATGAGTTTATTCCAACTTACAGAAGGCAGCAAGAAAAAACAATAAAAATTCCAAAACCAGAAAATAGTCCGACAGGCAAACAAATCCAATTCGTTAGACAGGAGAACTGAATCATGTAGCCCAAGCAATTGTGGTCAAAGTCCGGTATAGCAGTCGAACAGATAGGGGCAGGCAAGAATCAAAGCCGAGAAAAACAGGCAATGGAATCAACAACCAGGACATCAGACAACAAACAGAAACACTCAGTATTCAGGGAAAGAACACTAACAATACTTTTCAAACTTTTACTAGTACACTGGGTGTTTTTGTGCTGGTGAATCTGAGTCATGTGGTTAGAATTCAGGTGAATCTGATTGGGCTCTTAATTGTCTTTGCAGAGATGTGGATGGTGTTATGGAATGGAGCTGAATTCAGGGGGAGAGCGAATCTCTGGACTGGAGCCTGGTTGTAGCCTAACAGAATTAGTGTTTATAAGGAATAGGGAATCAATTTGAGCATTCTTGTGAACCTTAGTCATGTTAAAGTCATGTTGAACCTTAGTCATGTTACTTCTCTCCAAATATAGTTATGTTACTCAGGGGTATTGTAAAACCTGGGTGTCTAAGGCTACAGTACTGAATGTTTTCTGAATAGCCCTGGATTACTTATTACTTTCTGGAAAAAACTCATTTGGAAAAAAAAGTCCCTAATTATTACCTTGCTTCTGCGTTACTCCGTAAAACTCACTTTTACCAACTGAGCCCAATAAAAAAAGGCAGTACTCCTTTTGAGTTAAGGTAGAAAATAATAGTCACTTGCCTCAAATAGCTGCCACGAAAAAAAAATCTTTGTGGGAAACATATAAAGCTTTTAGAGCTGTTTCTAAATGAAAATTAAGTCTGGTCTGTTTGGGTGAGGTTGAATCTCTCTCATTACCTTCTTCAGCAAACAACTATTTTCCATAAGTTTTATATGATTAGATGCTTATACAGATTGTCCGATGAGTTCACAGCGTTTCCCCCACTCATGCTGAGCTGCTTATATTCACAATCAAAGCCTCACAGTCAGCTGTGGTGAGCATGCATGCATACAAATTACATAGAAGAACAGGATAACATAGAGAAAATGTTTTACAAATGCTTCACGTGTAATTTATTTTGTTCTCTTAAAAACACATATGGGTCATTCCACGAAATCGGTACATTTTCAACTTTGAAATTTTTTTTTTGAAAATCATTTTTTTCTCAATTTTTTAA
>JBBPCZ010000115.1:18473991-18485990 GCA_037974445.1 Brycinus macrolepidotus | reverse complement strand
TGGTATTATAGTGATTTTATGACAGATTATTTCTCTGGGACGCAAAATGTACCGATTCCACGGAATGACCCATATGCAACATATTTCTTGTGAAGTCAGAACTATTATGTTATGTGCAACTGCACTGTTACTGTACTTTGTTACAAGAAAAAATGTAATAACATTCCTGTTAGGTGTTACTTTGTACAGATTAGCCCCAACAATGTCCAGAAACCTACTCTGAATGGGATTTTCATTAACAGTTTGTAAAGGTTCTCCAACCCTAAAACCTTCTAACAGCATAAATAGGTAAATTATCACTTTCTTATCCCACAGTCCCTTCCTACAGAAGATTCACAGGAACACTGAGAAAAAATATCTTTCCAATTTCCTGTAATGGGGGCCAGATGGACAAAATGAGGGTCGAGGCTGTCCCAAATATTTTGTTGCCAAAACACATTTTCAAAGGAGATTTTGAAAAAGAAATTCAGGAAGTGTTCACAAAGGCAGAATGAAGAGTCAGGGCACTGGGACTGTGCCTGTCTGTTCAGGAGAGTTTCAATGTTTTATTTCAGACATCTGTTAGAGACACTGAAATCCCAATGTAAAACTTGTCCTGTACTGATGAACAGTTAGCGCATTGAACTTAGTTGTGAATGTGGTTATCTCTCTGGCTTTGGGGAATATTGCTGATCAGCAAAAAAAGAGATGTGGTATTATGCATAGTGTGTCTTGCTGTGGTTGTTTGATCTGCCCTGCGTCTCAACCCAGAGCAGTGCTAATAGGATTTGTCTCTAGAATATACAACTTGCAGACATCTACTGTATATTAGAGCACTTTTTCAACTCTTTCGAGCCAGCCCAACAGCTCTACGTAATGAATGCTCTGCTTATTAAAGTAGATTTCTCAACTGGGCTACATTGCTGACAGTGAGCTGTGTTATTCTGGGAGGTAGTGGATTTTGACTGCATGCTAGAAAGCACCCCTGACAGAAAGAAAAAGGGACCATGACAAATACCCTAAGTCTACCTTCTTCTGCTAATCAGCTTCTTTCTTTAAAAAAAAAATCAGTCTACCACAACACCTCATTCAGTCTCTCAGTCTAAATCTTGGCGGTTGTGGGAATCAGTAAAGGAAGTGTGCAAGGGCAGAGGGGATGGAGCAGAAGGAAAGCCCTGGCCCAGTTTCGTATCAGTTTCTCTGCCGCAGACAAGAGAATCTGCAGGCCTGAGGGGGGAATTATGGTCTGCAGATGGGAAAGGAGTTATTGGTTGACAGGTGCAGGGCTAGGAGCTCCCCTGAGTTCCTCCATATTCGCTGATGACGCCAACATCATCCTCCTCCTGACTCCTCACCTTGCCTCTGACAGGGGTAGTGCTGCTTGGAACAACTGCTTCACAGAAACACCAGCTGAATTTCCAGGAAAGCGCTTTGTTGTGAAAAGAGCATGAATAAATTCAGCAAGCCTAAAGTGTTCAAAATGGACTCTCCTAATTAGAAAAATCCTGCACTACAATGTCAATTTCTACACTCTTATGCTCACGTAACGTTTCCTTAACGGTTCTTGAATATGATGTGTGAAAAAAGCCTTAGTTGAAAAACAACCTTTACATGAAGTCTTTAGATTTATCTTCACATGTCTCGTTTACAAAATGGGCTTTTTAAAAATACTATTAAAAGGATCATGAGGGAATCAAAAGGGTGTGCTCTATGATATCACTCTAAAGGACTCTTTTTGACGCTTTTATTTTTGAGAGTGGAGTGGTACCGCTTTCATAAAGGCCTGTCATTCCGAATGACATTATCTTGAGAATTATGCCTCAGTGAGCAGAGGTATGCGTATTACTGATATAAACCAATTAAAACGAGTCAGCAAGGAGCAAGCACTTAGAAATGACTCTAATCACGCTGTGAAGGTTTTCCAGACAAATCAGTTCCCTGCAATATTAGAGACCGGTGATCAAAGTGAAATGGTTAATTATTTCATGCTCAGCATTAGGGCTGTCATGATTCAAGTCATGGTTGCTGAACTGGCAATGATTGTGGCAGTGGAGCTTTAGATGCATTGTTGACACATAGTGTTGTTTGTATTGTTGCTGTTAGATCAAAACCTAGTATCTCAATTTTTGTCAAGCTTTATTTTTTTTTACATAATTTGCAAACACCAGCTGCTCTTTACATGCGAAAGAAATCACAACAGGAGCTCCTGAGTGGCACAACTGTCAAAGCGTTGATTCCATCATCAGGAGATCCCCGGTGATGCTACAGCCACCCATGGTGGGGAAACCAAGATAGCACAATTGGTTTCACTGTCTCTGGGTGGGTTGGATGGCCTTTCCTTTCCCACCATCCCTGACACAGTTTGATGCAAACCAGCAGGGGCATCTTTTAGCATATGCACTATCCTCCAAGCGTGCTGAGCTGTCCAATGATGTTGCATTAGTGGAAACTGGAAAGAAGCTGTGGTGCTTCATGTGATTCAGAGGAATCGTGTGCTAGCCTTCCCCCTCCCAGTGCTGGTGGTACATATGACTGGGGGAGTCGTAGCCAGTAGGAATTGTAGAACTGGAATTGTAGAAGTGGAATTGGACATGACTAAATTGAGGACAAAATCATAAAAAATGACAATGAATGGACCAAAAGAACTGGTCCACAATTACCAAAAAGTATTTGAAGAGTTTAATTCCAAAACTTTGTATATCCGTTAAAAAGAACAAGTTTTTAAAAATATTAACAAGTATGGTACTACATATATATACAACAATTATATATATTAAAAAAGTCCATTCCCTGCAACCCCTACATTTAAGGATTTTCATGATTACCTGAAAATACTAAAAATAATTAAAATCATTTGAGTATAGCAAATATTTACGTGTGCTTGTTTTATGGTAGAGTTTGCAGTTTTACTTTGTTTTATTTATATATTTTCATTATTTGCAGTAGTAAGTCGCAGTCCGGATTAATCAGTGTGCATTTAAGTGTTATATAGACAGTTTGATTTGTTGTGGCTTGCATCATTTGCATAAAGTTTGTCCAGAAAGACAGAGTAGATTGATTAGGGTGTGAATCAGAAATTGTTCTGTCTGTTATATGAGTCCTACCACATCACATTATTATTATGCCCTGCAACACATTGTCATGTTATTTCTTTATATAAATCATTAAAAAAAATTCAAATGCCTGATGTCACATTGTACTACACATATGTGCTGCTGTTTTGTTTTCTTTAGTAACACTTGAAATGCTTTTCCAAGTCCCTGGAATGTATGTAAAAATATTAAAATGCTGTAATTTGTTCCATTTTCCATTTCAATGGTCAGCATTATTCTTATTAAAATTCTTAATCTTCAGATCACCAAAGTAATCAGTAGATAATATCAATAGTGACAGCCCTGTTCTGCAAAGATAAATATATTCTCTCAGCTGTATTCAGACTTTTAGACTTTTATCTTTGGCTTATGCCTGGTGTAAGTCAATGCTCTTGTTGAAAGGAGTCAGGTGATCAGAACTCCACTGCTCTGCCATCGACTCCTCATTAATGGCCTAAACACAGGGAGCTTAGCTAATGATCCACGATACAGTGATGGAAAGAGAGTCCTCTGACTCACAGAATGACTCCAATATCATCAGTGGAAGTGATTGAATATATCCACCTCGTCCACATACTCCACATACAGAGACTAATGCAGATCTACATCAGCCATTAGATTGGTACATTTTATATGGTTTATTTTTCACTATTTGACTCAATCGTATGTTACAGACCATCAGAAGCCATCATTAAAACCTTATGCTGCCCAGACTGACTGAAGCCATAAGCAGGGAGCTAAACAGTATTGGAAGCTTTTCTCTCTGAAATCCTTTCTTGAATGTGCTGGCGTGTCCAATCTCTTTTGGTATAAGCAAGTCAAAACTGCACGGCTTCCTTTGTACTGGTGCCGCCCTCTAGACTGGGATTCGTCAAAAGAATCTGTGATAATTTCACACTTCAGGAACCATAAACGGCCCCGTGTCCATGCTTTTGTGTCGGTGCCCGTCAGACCTATCATCTTTTGATGAGTTGTTACACTGAGACTAATCGGTGCCTGACGACTCTGCTGCATCTCTTATCTGAGTGGTCTTCCTAAATTTAAGACCCTCAGTCAATAGTGATGACAAGCCATTGCAGTCTCGCACACCGATTTAAGTATAGACTGGGTTCCAGCATATGTCAGGATTATAGAATAGCTTAGCAAAGGCTAACATGGCTAAGCTAGTTTTACTATGACTGTCACCACACATGACATTACCTGGTGTAGAGCTGGCCTTTATCCTGCTAGATCAGCATGGAGTGATGCCTGCTGAGATATCACTTCTGGAGGTTGCTTCAAAGAGAGAGAGAAAAGCATCAAAGGGAAATGAGCGTAGAGGACTAGAGCTAATATACCTCCAGAGACAAGACTACACCCCATTCAAAAACCAATAATACTCCTTGCATTACATTGTGGGTTTGAGTCATGGTCAAGGTCGATCACATATACAGATAGTGGTCCTTTGCTGTTGAGAAGCAATTCACATGAAAACTAGCCAGTGTTCTATTTCACAGAGAGTGTCTCTGCATCAATTTACAAAAGCTGGATTGGGAGTAGCCTGAAAAAACAATAGTCTTAAAACAAAATCGAAGGGGTAGAAGTCACTCATTTTTCAGAAAAGACTTTGTCCGGGTTCTGCTCAAAGGGTTTTTGGAGTATAGCACAAATTTCCGTGTTGATATAGGTTTGATTGCTTTAATCAGCCCTCTGTCTCTCAGTCCTCCTCTAAATCCTCTCTTGAAGATCCATGCTCTTATCATGATAATGAGAAGGACCATTTTAGAAGACCTGATTTTGTCATTCTTCTATTCTTCTTATTTTTCCTCTCCCTCTCTCTCTCTCTCTCTCTCTTTCTCTCTCTCTCTCTCATTGATCATCAGATGAATGTTTTGCATTTCAGACGTATTTTTCCAAAGATTACCATTTATATTTGTAATTTTTTTGTTTGATTCACATGGACCCTACATTCTGATTAGAGGCGTTCATTCCACTGAAGTGTCTCTCCACCCGTCTCTCTCTGTCTTGCTCTCTCACTCATTCTCTGTTGTACAGCCCGTCCCACTCTCTGTCTCTCTCACTACCCTACTCACTGCTGTCTCCCATTAACCTTTACCTTATGCACTCCCATTATTTTCTCTATTGGATGTCACAATTTTCCACTTAATCAACTGCTAATTAAAATAACTTCAGAACCCCTTCTGGGTTTTATTTCTTCAGAAAACCCACACAGATTTGTGTATTATGTCTAATGAAGGTCTAATCAGTGGACTCAATTGGTGTATAAACCCATTTGGTCCAATTTAACGTCTGGAGTGTCAGCCTCAGTGGAAATGTCTTTGTGTGAGGATGAAGCTGCTGTGTGCTCGCATCTCCCCAGCCAAGCCCCAGCTCTCTCAAGCTTTCCGCAGAGAGAGAGAGAGCCTTGTTTTTTTCTGAGTCGCACTGTGAAGAGAGGATTTCTTTACTATAAGTAATTTTCAGTGCATCAGCAACACCACACCTTGCTGTATGTCGGTCGTATAGTGTAGCCAAATATTGCATACGGGATCAAAACACTGAGGCAATCTACATTTCCATATCAGTTACATGCCTTAAGATACATCATACATCGTCAAGTCTTCTTGTGTGTCGCATGATGTGTTGAATGCATAATTAATTTTATGTGAGCTGAGCTGCTACAGCATCAAGATTTCTAAATTGCGGGGTAGGCCTACATTGTAGGGTGGTGGATCACAATGCTAGTCTCTGGTCCCACGTTGTCATGGAGATGGGTATGAATGGTTGGATTTTCAGCATTTGATGAAGGCTTATCAGAAACAGTGCATGGGTGGAACGCCGATCCATCCATAAACATTTACAAAGAATTGAGTTTAAGTGCTCCAGTCATTTCAACTCTTTTATCCCATTTGCTTCACTTTGCATCATTTTACATAACTAGCAGAAATGAACATAATGCTGGCGTGAGAAAGCTTTAGAATATAATTTTTATCTCTTTTCATTTCCTGTGTGATGCAGTAAAAATACAGTCTTTACACTGTGTATACTGTGAACATAGATTTTACACAGTAGTTTGCAAAAGCCTAAGCCATCTATGAAAATGATATGCAAAGCTGTTTATCTCAGCAGTAAGCACTTAGTGCTTTTGAAACACAAACATTATCAAAAAAAACCATAAAAACAAATGAATAACACATCGTGGTTTGATGTCCGTCCGTGTTAGCTTAAGTATTTCCAAAACTCTCCTTGACAAAGCCTTGTATTTTCTGTTATCATCCAGTTCCAAGTTTATCTAATTAATTCATTATTAAATTAAACCAAGTTCTGTTGAAGGAATTTCACTAATGCATGCAATGCCTGGAGTGCACCAAGAAGTCCAGAAACTGTTCTTCTGATATTTATCAACTGAAAATATTAAAACCTTTAAAAATGTTTTGTTTTGCTGTATTTATTCATCTGTATTTATTCTAACACTATATGGTGTTTTACAGGCAAAACATACTTACTGCTGAGATAAATAGTTTTGTGGCCGTGACAGAAAATTAACATAAAATGTGGCAAATGTGCAAAAGTTTGGCCACTTCAGTCAACCCAATAGTGCTACTTTTGCAATGTCTCAGAGTTTATTGGACTCACTAGGTCTTAATCCAGATCAGATGGAGACAATTTCAGAGAATTAAAATTTATTATTATTGCCTTTCAGAGTGTTTTACGTTTCACAGCCATGGGCTTATCTAACCAGTCGACTGAGGATTTGAAACTATAGATATCTAAACACTTCCTATTTGTAATTTTCACTGCTTGAAATGTCATTAAAAGGAAGTTAGGGAAAACTAGACAAAATCTGAAGTCTAGACAAGATATGAAAGACCAAGAAAAACCTCTGAAAAATCTGCTTACATGCTGATTAAGACTCCAAAGCAAAACTCCTCAATCACAGAACCTACAGAAAACTTTTTCTGGCACAGGAATAGTGATGCACTGTGTTGTTTTACAAACATCATCTAGGTAAAGGGAACCTTTACTGTGATTTCATTAATAAGACAAAGTATGTAACACCACTTCGACAAACCAGAGACATTTTGCAGCCAAGCGCTGAGGTCTTAAGAAAAATGGACTCTTTGGCTACAATCAATAAAAGTTTGTTTGGGGAAATAAAGAAGTGGCATAGGAACTGCTGTGGGGAAAGAGGGCTGAAAGAATTTGATTAAAAGACAATGATCCATACCATACAAAATCAGCACTGAACCACTTCAAGAAATTAAAGATGTTTTGGGAATGGCCTTTTTCCAAGGTGCCCAGACTTTCACATACAACTGTATTTTTTGCACTTCTCACAAATATAATGTTTTTGTTGAGAATTTTTGATCAGTTCTATATAGGTGTCATTGATTTGACAGGGCTTTTAGAGTGTCTTATTATTAAAATAGATGATATTTAGTGTTGCCAGCCTCATATGAAAGTTAGATGATATGCCATAATAAACCCTCTATCCTTGAGACACGAAAAGTTCTGCGGCTTTCAAGCTGGGGCTTTTGCCATCTAGCTTGATGATTACCAGGCAGGGATCCAAATGTTCTAAGATCATATCACTGAAAGAACAAGCAAAGTCACAGAACAAAGCAGATTACATTACGTGATCTTCCTGAACACGTGTAAGCCTAAGAGAGGTAGAGTAGTTTCGGGCTTGTTCTTTCTGGTGCCCGGTAGGCAGTGGAGCTGCTTTTATGCTGCATTATCTTATACGTTTATTATTGCTGTCCCTGGGGCACAAGCACAAAGCACTGCAGAAACATAGGATACTAGGACCTGCACACTTGCACTCACTTAAGCATCTTTGTTATACCATGCAGGATTTCGACCAGAAACGTTTGCGGTTGACTCACTACATTGTGCAATCACCAACATTTAAGTAATGTCGTGGATACTGTTATCATAAGAGTAGGGGAATTGAGTTGTGAGCAGAACATAGATAGGTCAGTTAGACCACTGGTTCATTCTCGAGTGCCTGCGGGTCTACGGAAAGTCTTTACAAATAAGGTAGAATGTCGCTTCTATGACTCCTAACTAGACTACACAAAACATCGTGATTCATTCTGTACCGGAAATTATTGCAAAAATAAAAATATGGTAAACAAATTACTGAAGTGCTCATGTAACTGAGGTGTTGGCAAGGTTTTTCACAGACAGTTGAGAGTGTTATTGAACTGGACAGTGAAAGCCTGCCCTGAAGACCCCTGTGTGTAAACACACTGCTGCTGTCATAAGAATACTCTGAGACTGTCTGTTTACATGACCAGCAACTTCACGAGGAAAAACAACAGAAGGCTCTGTTTTCAGATTTGCTGTCTGGAATCAAGAGTTGGAACGAGTGATTCCACTGCCACTGATCTGCGCGTGTGCCAGTCATGCTTGCGCAGGCTTTGGACAAGCTAATAATTATGCAACCTTTACTGTATCTTTTCTTTTTTAATTCAGCATGTAGTAAATGAGAAAGGTATAAAAGCACTGAGACCCGAAATTTGGACGAATGTGGTGATACAGTCATGTTTAATCATTGCATTATTGTAGAAACAACGCCTCTGTGTGTCAAAGCCTCCTCCACTCTGGCACTTAGGCCTGCCAGCCATTTTAATCCACTGTTTTGATCTCCTAAATTCTCTGACGCCTGGCACAGAGAGAACCCCTGAGTTTAGCAGCGCAGCCCAGAGGAAGCCCAGAGTTCAGCATAGCAAGAGGTGTAACTCCAAACATCATCGCTCTGTCAGGAGGAATGGCACTAAGAAGAGAGAGGCCTCTTGCACAGTCAAGGTTGGGCTGTCAGGGCATGTTTGGACTAACTTCTGCACCTGTTAGAGCTGTCAAAACTTAGACCAACAAAGGGCTTTTAGTGATTAGAGCAATGATTCATTCAAAAATTTAATTCATTCAAAAAAAAAGAAAAATTTGTAGGGGTAAAATGTTAAACAGTTAAAACAGCGGCTTAATCGAAAAGACAGAAAAGCAAATGTTAGACACCAAGCATGTCTTGACTGACTATTTTTGTGGTAAGGGGAAAACTGGAAATATAAATTTTGGTCAACCCATCACTGTTACTTAACATCACTATATAAATCAGCTATGTATGTTGTCTCACTTATATAATGAGTGGCAGGTTGAGACTGGATACATGCACACAGTGGTTTCATTTTAGGCAATCTAAAACAAGTTAAAACACCATTTGTTTACAGAGTAACAAGCAAAAAACAAAGTGAATAACATGAATACCAAGGTTTGAACAACAAGACTTCCCAAAGACTGAGAGTAAACACAGAGGTAGAAATATGTAGTAGTCCATCTTTGGGAAAGAGCCAAAGATGTATATACAAAAAATGTAAACTCTCCCTAATACCAACAGGCATTTTCTCATCTTGGGCTCCCAGTTATGGATGGCTGTGGCATAGAGAGGTTCCTGATGTTACACTGAACCCTCATGTTGCACCACAGCCCTTGAAGTTGCTCAGATTTACGCGCCCATAAATGTATCCTGAATGGGAAAAGCCAAGGTGGAGCCTGAGCTAGTGTGAGCATTTCCAACAAGATCCACAGCCTAACCAAATTTAATGTAATGGTGCAGCTATGACCTGATCAGTCACATTTAAAACTGCCCAGCATGCCCCCAGTTAAAGGGTTTCGCCATGTTCTCTGACCCCTGAACCCAGTGAATACATGACTCAGGCTTCAGCTTCCCATCAGAGCATGAGCTCCAGATGATCCATGACAACCAATCTCCTGTCCTACATCAGGGCCCTCTCTGAGGGCTCTACAGGTCAAAGGGTCTGAACCGACTGCTCCCTCACCAGCCCTACCAGTGAGTGCCTCTGTTCTGCTCTAGTTCCCCAAGCTCCCGCACCCCCATGCCTCTGTGGCTGGAGTTACTATAATGTCTGCTGACGGACTGACAAGCAGGTGATTGCTGTGAGGCTGAGGAGGGAGCACTCAGTCGTCGCTCCTTTAACGGCCTTTTTAAAAGCCTACAGAAAGACTCGTGAGCAAAAGCACTGGAGGCTGCAAAATCGCTGACCAAGCAGCGTGGGGACAATGAAAGTATAGTCCGCTTCCTGGAAAGCTGCTGTTTGCCCAACCACGTCCAGATGAGCTGTGACCCTGAAGCAATCTCTCCAAACTGTCCGTGTAATCTGTGCGGTTTGCAAATAATCAATAATTCACAGTGAACAAATCCTAATATAATTGTTCACTCAGGGGTAAAACACTGTCCTGTTCAGTCAGAGTCTTAGAGTTTTGGAGCTTCAGGATCTTCATTAAGCACTGGCAGTCTATTGTGAGTGCTCCTGTAAATATTTTCCTCATTATAGTCAATGACTCCCACTTTGTCAGTAACTTAAAAATAAAGGTCCCAAAAGGGTTCTTTGAAGCAATACATAAAAGAACCATGTTTGATTCCTCAAGAATCTTTAAATTGATTGTTTTAAAGGAATATCTTAACATTTTCAATCTAATCTATGCAACATCTCTAACATGCACTCACTTACTGTGGATAATTATTGAGATACATGTCCCAATACTTTGTAAATGAACAGAAAACCTCTTGGCTCAAATAAATAATTGTAATAGAAGCAATAGACTGTAGTAGAAGCATATTTTGTGTTTTTTTCAGTCTGGTTTTCTTACAGATAATAGGTTGGAAAATAGCACAGTACTCCTTTAAAAGTGGCATCTATTGAAAAAAAAAATGAATTTGCTCCAAAGAACCCTTTTTGCCATCTAGAACTGTAACAGCTGTCATGTGTTTAGCTGACTAGCCTAGACCTGTTAAGAGTAGCTTAGGGCATACAACCTTACCCACTGGGTCTGTTCTATTCATATTATCTCCTCTAATGGTTCATCACGGCTGTTCTGGGGCCGTTACAGGTTTCATTCTCAGAGTGGGTGAGCTATACCTGGATGCTCTATTCTGACAGGTCTGCTGTACTCCCACCCCAGTGCTAACTGTGCAGCACTATGGCTAAATTATTGACCGTGATTGTAGGGCTGTTGCCGCAGGCTTTCCCATGAATTTTTAAACAACTCTGTCCTTAATCTCAAACTGATTAGACAGGTTCTGTATGCTGCTGCTGATGTAAGAAACTGTCAGATGCTGGAGTCTGAATTCATCTCCTCTCATAAGAGAGCTGTTGGTCATATTTAAAGGTTCTGTTTTCCCCTTCTCGCTCGATAAGCATTATTAGTTCTTTTCGAAGGCATTTCAGCCATAAATGTTAGAAAATGTTCAGAAAATGTTAGAAATGTCAAGACTGTGTGTCTGGATATACATATGGGACCCTGTCTGAGTTACAATGAATTCAGTGGTGTCTAACTGCCCTTCCATTTCAACTTTCTACGTGTGTAGATTTAGATGCTCAAATCTAAGCTGAGCACATCATTTAGATTGGATAAAGCAACAAAAAATTGCCTTCAAAGGTTCACATAAGCAAGCAAACCTCTCAACAATCACCCCTCAAAAATTAGTCAATGGCTAAAATAAAATGAGATAATAAATTTAATAGATCTCAATAAACTCATCCTCTGTCCATCTGAGCCGCTTATCCTAACAGGGTCGTGGTGGGTGCTGGAATCTATCCCAGCACTCACAGAGCAAAAGGCAAAGAAACAACCAGGATAGGTCGCCAGTTTATCACAGGGCAGACAAACAGGCAAAGACACACACACAGTCACACCCGGGGCAATTTACCATCCCCAGTTCACCTGACGCAAGTCTGTGGGAGGAAACCAGCGCTCCCGGCTGGATACTGTATATAGAACCCTCTCACTGGTTCTTGCTCCACTGTGCTGCCCCAGTCTGAATAAAGTGTTTTACTAATTTGTTTGTATAAATAAAAACAAGTGTGCAATTGCGGGAATATGCGGGAGATTATGGGGGTGTTTGGAGCGTGGAGCGATGAGCGGGGG
>JBBPCZ010000115.1:18435302-18448559 GCA_037974445.1 Brycinus macrolepidotus | reverse complement strand
GTGACAGTCAAAGCGTTGTCACGTGTCTTACGTGCGTGACAGTGTCATGTAATAACGTAACAGTACAGGACACTAAATGCTGAAACCGCCTCTCAGAAACATTTGAAAAACTACAAGGGCAGAGCAAGCCCAGACCACAAAAAAAAAAAAACACTAGAGGGCGCCCATGGAAGAGTCCTTACTGAATCAGGATAAATGGAGCTAAATGGCTAAACTGCTAGTTATAAATTATACATGATTTTCACAGTTTTTTTTTTTGGAAAGCAAAGAAATGACTACATAAACCATGCATTTTTTTTTTTTTACAGTAAAAGGTTTGGGGCAGTAGGGCCCTGGTTACTGGCGCTTGATTGGTTGGCGACCCGAGGAGCTCATTGGGTGCTAGTGCTCATTGATATCATTAATGTACACATGTCACTATTAAAAAGGCCTGTAACTAGAGCTGAGGACTGTTTTAAAACATGACAGCAGTGTTTAAATATTTTATGCTGTTATGTCCTGAGACAACAATAGCACTTGTCTGGATGAAGGCAATTAATAATTTACACAATTAATCATTTGTACAATTTGTACAAAAGCTTCAAACACAAATAGGACACAAAAATTGTGAATGCGGGCAAACTGCTGCATAACAGAGTCAGTATTATATCAGCAGCTTCGATGTTCTGTGATTTTTTTCTGTGATTTTCAGTGCAGCAATGAACACGAGGGTTGACAGGCTTTAAATATACTTTTTCTTTCCACAGTTGTATACTGAAGTAGGACCAGCCTCATTTCTATAACACAAACCAAGTTTATTAAAAATGTTTTGACAATATTGCATTTATTTTAGATCTGTTGAAACATAATGTAATACATGCTCTCCAAAATTAATCATTTTTTTAAGAACAGAAGATATGAATGTTCTGAAAATCACTTCCCCACCATTACGCCACTTGAAGACTCATTGTAGATATAGCTCTTCAGCAAGACAGATGTATCCTTGTAGGTGTATATGTTTCTGTGTCATGATGTAATAATGATCATATCAGAAAAAGTACTTGTGGTGGGCCCAGATGGCATAAGCCCACAAGTACTCAAGTTGTGCGCCTCCCAGCTATGTGGAGTACTGCTGAGGATCTTAAACATGAGCTTCAGTACCGAGAAAGTACCCGTGCTGTGGAAAACATTGTGTCTGGTTCCCGTACCAAAGAAGGCGCCCCAGTGCCCCATCAGACTACAGGCCAGTTGCTCTCACCTCACACAGCATGAAGGTCCTGGACACTCTCTGCGACCTGGTTAGGCCAGTGCAAGATCCCCTCCAGTTTGCCTACCAGGCCAAGATTGGAGAGGACAATGCCATCATCTACCTGCTGCACCACGCCTGCAGCCATCTTGACAAGCCAAGTGCATCCCTAAGGATTACGTTCTTCAACTTCTCCAGTGCCTTCAGAGAGACCGGCTTGTGAGCAAGCTATCTGCTATGCAGGTTCATGCTCCCTTAGTTGTGTGGACTAATTGACTGATACGCGACAGTACATGCAGCTACAGGGATGTAAGTCTGACACAGTGCTTTGTAGCACTGGAGCTCCTCAGGGAACAGTTCTCTTCACCCTGTGCCCTGTACAAAACAGAGTGCTGCTGTCTGCAGAAATTCTCAGATGACTCTGCAATAGTTAGATGTATCAGGAGTGGGGACGACTTGGAATACAGGATGGCTGTGGACAATTTTGTGGTCTGGTGTGAGCTGATTCAGCTGCAGCTCATCATCAACAAGACTAAAAGATCCGAGTCTACGTAGGAAGTACAGCCTACTTTGACCCCTCTTGTATGTTGCCAGAGAGTTCTTAGACCAGTCCAGCTTGTTGTCTATGTACACACCAAGGTATTTGTAGTCCTGAAGAATCTCCACATCTACCCCCCTAATGGACAGGGGAGTGACAGGAGACCATGATCTTCTCAAGTCCACCACCAGTTCTTTGGAGTCTGCAACACCCTGTTGTGGATGTTCTACGAGTCTGTAGGGGCCAGTGCCATTTTCTATGCTGTGGTGTGCTGGGGTGGCAGCATGAAGGTGGCAGACACAAAGAGACTCAACAAACTGAACAGGAAAGCAGGCTCAGTGGTGGGTGAGTAACTGGACAACGTGGAAACTGTGGCTGAAAGGAGAGCATTGTCTAGACTTCAGTCAAGGACAATGCTGTTCACCCACTCCACCAGTGTTCACCAGTGTGGTGGCCGAACTGAGAAGTACCTTTAGCCATAGACTCACTAGCTTAAAGTGTTCCACAAGAAATCCTTCCTTCCTACCGCCATCGGACTCTACAACTCCTCTTTCTGTCACACATTCACACAATAGCCTGTTGCTACTTTGTTGTGTAATTTCTTACTGGGTTTAAATAACTATCATCATGTGTATCTCTATGTGCAATATTTGGTATGATGTGCAATAGTCTACCATGTGCAATATTGTGCAATGTTCTTACCAGGTGCTAAAACATTATCATTATATGCAATATCTTATGTGCAGTTGTCTTACCATGTGCAGTATCATGTGGCATTTTATAAATGGATGCTGAATCACTTCATATCTTATGTGCAATAGTCTTATATCTTATATCTTATGAGCAATATCTTATGTGCAATAGTCTTACGATGTGCAATATCACTAATGTCAATATTACTACTAAGTGCAATAATGTACTTCTAACTACCATCTGTGTCATTAGAATTCACTTAACTGTAAGTTACTTATCTATAGTATTTATACGCAGAATTTGGTGTATATAACATAGTGTATTTTCATATTGAGGTTTTTTCTACAGATTTTTATTGGATTTATTTACACTTTATATTTTATATTGTTCTTGTCTCTGTGTCTCTGTGTGTCTTTGCAGTCATAACATAAGCAATTTCCTCCTGGATCAATAACGTTTTCTGATTCTGATTCTGATTACTACATATCAGAGCTGTAACTGTTTTATCTTATGCTATGGATGTAAACAATTTGTCTGCCACCTAATAAGCACAAGAGGTGGGGACACTTCATATAAGCAAAATACTAAAAAGATCACATGAGCAAGCAGCACTAAAACAAAGAATAATAATGAAGCTGCAGAAGGAGAAAGAGCAGAGTTGCTGTAGTCTCTGTTGGCATATTTTTGAATAGTTTAATTAACTTTACAAATACTTTATCAGAACTGATCAGTTTCATCAAATGATGGTACCACAGCTCAGCTCCACTTGACGTTCACGTAAACCAATGGTGCTGGAGATGTGTTCTGTGCATTCCAACCCAATTAAACTCCTGCAAGCCAGCACAGAACAAAACTCCTTACAAGAATAGATAAGATAGAATGACAAATCTCTGTTAACATTAGGATATTTTCCAGTTGCTTTACTATTATTCCAATTACAATAATTCCTGCTTAGACACCTGGAGGCCAGAGGACCTGTGTTGCATCTCCTAAATATAGATTTACTGAGTACTTGCAGTGGCGCTAATGCATTTTGCATGCTCAAAAGCACCCAGAGCTAATTTATGAAGGTGTGTGCAGAAGCCTGTTTGCACATGAGGCTGCACACTGAGCTGCAGGTTTTAGTGCACCCTGAATACATGAATTGTATTTTAGGGCGTGACATTGTTGGGGTACAGAAATAGAGGAGGCTATGCAAATTAACATCCTGGAGTGATTTGCTAACATAAACTGACTTCAAAATGTGTCTTTTTAATACCGGGGGAAAGATGTGAAATTACCTTGAAAATGTCTAGTACACTGAAGGCATGGGAGAGGACAGATTTGCAAGCTTCTATTTTTTGCCTCTTCCCCTAATCTTCTTAATTTCTCAGAATTTCCTCTGTCCTGTCTGTTTAGCAGTTTTTTTGTTGTTTCTTTCACTTTGTACTAATCTTATCTCGTTCCATTCATTAAATGTACAAAGTGTACTATCAAATTCTGGTGAATAAGCCAGAAAATGACCAAAAATAATTGTGAAAACATACTCATGTACTGCTCGGATTACACCGTGGCTCATCAAAATCATGTTCAGTGTTACTTTTTAATTCAGGTTTGAGCTCTGGAAAACACACAGAGCATTTCTAATGATCACATGATCACTGATATGTTGTATAGTTTTCTGTACTTACACTGATTTTCCAATTTACTTCATAATACAGTATACAAGAGAATCTCTTATGTGCACTCTTACATATTCTTAGAAAAGCACACTAAGATATATTGTGATGTAGCTCTGCTGCAGATCCATTCAGAGATCACTTAATAAAACAACACAATAAAAAAGGCCACAACACTAACATCATGTTACACTGCTGCATGCAATATATTATTTGTGTGACTGCTTTTTTAAATAACTGTAAAGGGACTAGATGATGATGTTCTTGACTCTTTGCTCAATCCAGGAAGGTATTGCTTTACCTCAGTATTATGGCGACACACACACACACGCACACACGTTTGTCATGTTCTGCACTTAATAAACTAAGCCTTAAGACTACATAATGAAAAAGATCTGCTAGTGGAAATGATAAATGATAATAAATCTGACTGATAATAGTGACACGTATTCATTGAGATTTACAGACAAGGTACACTTCAGTAACTTGAACACAGCGTACTGCACAAAGCAGCCTGCAGCACCCTCTTCATAAAGTTCAGTAATAACTGATCATGTCACACTGTGCTCAGTTGTAGGAAATGTCGGATTTATTAACGTCTGAGTTCAATTTCTGGGCAGAGCTGTTTTGAATTAGCATGATTAACCAGCAGGTACAGTATTAAAAGTCACACATTTGGATCCTTTTGTAACTCATGTACTGTAACATTGCTGAAAGCATAGTTCTGATGGATATGAAGTTCATTATGGTGTTCTCTTGTTCTCAGCCCTGCTCGCATAAAGCATCGGCGTATAATAGTAAACATGTAAAGAAATACAACACAAAATATATGCCTTACCACATTGGTGTCTGTTTCAGGCATGTCCTGGCCATCATCAGACTGATCAGTGGTGGAGCCTTGATCCTGACTGCAGTCCAGCTTAATGAGAGCTCTACAGCGGTAATGGCAGGTAAACCTACAGTCTGACAGAGAGAACAGGGTGAGAGATAATGAGAAAATTGATACTTTACCAGTGATCAGAACATCAGTTGATACAGTTTGAGAGGGTTAAGTTTAATTTGTTTGGTACATGAATCATAACTTACTGAGCTGATGAAGGCCAAAAAATCAGAAGGCCTCATTAACCATGAGAAAATAACAGTGAAAGGAAGCAAAGGGACATGTGTATTTATATGTGTGGAGAAATGCTGCAGTAAAGAGAACAGAGTGTGAGACCAAAAGCAGAAATAAACGTTCTATGTGTGTGATGTAAATTATAAATTTAGTATATTTTGGGAACTCTTAGACCCAAAGAGGTTGAACTGTTTCACTGTTTTAGAAGGGCTATTGCTAGCTGGTGGACATACTGTCCTCTAAATACTGTGATTACACACACACACACACACACACACACACACACACACATATATATATACCACAGATTGACTATGGTTTCATGGCTCTGGCTTCATCTGTTTCTACACCTCAAATAGGGAAATGTGGAAACAAAAGAAAAACGGTTTCCCTTTTAAACAGAACAAGGAACATGGCTCGCACCGTACATTTGTGAGTGTTACCAGTGTATCTGAGGGAAACATCTTCTGTTTTGGCCTGATAGTGACAAGAATGACGGTAAACTTCTCCAATGTTTAATGTTAGGGCAACATAATTCTCTTAAAAATAAAGGTGCCAAAATGGGATCTTTGAAGTGATGTCAAAAAAGAACCCCTTTCGCTTCCCTGAAGAGCCTTACAAACCATGGTTCTTTGAAGGGCCCATATAATGGGAATTTCTGTCCTATTTCTTTGAACTAAACTATTTCATGTAATAAGTAAACACTGTTGACATTTCAAAACATACTATTCACTCCGCAGTCAGTCGGTCCATATAAGGAAACTAACTAGCAGAAACAACCCATTATGAATTCACTGTTTTCGTGATGATTCACTGTTTCCATGAAAACCCCATATTAACTTACATCTAATCATCCTACAGCACTTTCACAATGAACCTATAGGGTGTTTCAGTCCAGAGTACTTTTAGAATGAGGCACAATATAGAGCAGCTAATTTGAAGGGAAGTCATTGACACATATCAGTCTTTATGTTACAGTAACAAGAAAAGCCTGTTTTATACTAAGATATTAAGAGAGGTGAATTCAAAATGGTCATGTGAAGACGAATTATGATTGTTTCTGGTACAAAAACTACATAAATGTCATAAGTGGACCACAAAAAAAAAATTTAATAAAATGAAAAAATATAGGAAACGGGCCTGTAAAGAACCATGAATCGAGATGTAATTTATAATATAATAAACACTATAATAAAGAACCCTCACACAATGTAATGGTTCCACACTAATTAGAGGCTTTACTACTTCTACTTCACTGCTTCCCTGAAATTAGCAGTTTTTTCACTCCGCACTGCCCTCCTTGGCCATCTGCAGTTGTTACATGCTGTAGGCTACATGACCAATTTTGATTTTCCAGTGGAAAAAAATAGTAAGGCTTAGCCTTTGTGGAATGGTAAATCCTCTCTCCTTTCAGCTAAGGGATTAACGTCTAGAGACTACAGGAAATCAATTAGCTTGAGATTTCAGATTTTGACAGAAGAATTTGACATGGAATGATTAAACTGGTCGTTTTTAGAGCAGATCTACAGGACCAGAAACTAAAAATTATGTTTGTCTAGTTTTACTTTTTTAAACTGTGTAACTAAAACAATTCTTCTCTCTTTCTCTCTCTCTCTCTCACTCACATTCACTCACAGACACAGTAGCCCATGTGTATACCTGTGCCATGCTCAAATGCACCACATATCAAGGTCATGATTAACCATCAGGCCCACATAGAGACACTGAAATTTGTTTGTAGAGCAGTAGCCCCCAGAAGGGGCTTTTTGGTTGTCATGTGTTACAAAGAGACACTCTGCTTGCACTAGACTTGCTTGTTCAGGCTGTTACCCAGGATGTTGTATGCAAAAAACCAAATGGCTGAAACTTATATTAAAACAGACTATTTCAGACCTCTATGCCACAATATCAGTCAAAGAAGAGAAGTGCAATTGTCTTGTGTAGGACAGTGTTTGACCCAGTATAGCACTTCCATAAAGTGTCACCTGTTTCACATTTCCTCCAATGGAGCAGACAGTACAGCGACAGACTAAATGGAAACCACATGTTAAAACTCAAACCCCGAACAGCAGTAAAGGAGAGAGTGTAGGAATTCCATGAGTCAAATGAAATATATAAAGTTTCCAAGAGTTATACAAGAGTGTGAGGAGATGAGAAAGGAAAAGATTACAAAGAGGGACAAAAAAGCAGAGGTAAGCAAATATACAACCAGTATTATAGGAGGGGATGAGAAAGCGAGAGATTGTGGGTAGGAAAGAAAAGAAAACATAGCTGCTTCTCGGCAGGAAACATGTTGACAGTGCATGTACTCTTTTGTGGTTCAAAACAGTTCATTCCTCACCCACATGCATTTTCAAACTTACATACATGAAGGCGTTCCTCCCTCACACCTTCGTCTAACAATGCAAACGCAAAACCACCCTGACGCCAACAGAACATAACTCTCTTAGGTTCAAATATTTATAAACATTTACGTTATCGCTCCCACGACTGCAGTAATATTTATTATAAAAGAAACTATACCATATAGAGCCAAAATAATAGAGCAACTGGCATGCCAAGAAGATTTGGAACGTTTCTAGACAGGTTACAGAAGCAGAACACGTGGACAGATGTCTGGTCTTATGTCTTACTTGGCTTCAGTTTATGCTTTGAGTTATGTTGAAGTTTAGCATCCTGCCACATAGGGATGGCCATATGACATGATATTTCTGTACATAATGCAGATACTGATAGCTGAGATTAATTACAATAGACATCACAATAACAGATGAAATTAAACAGGTTCAGCAATTTGGATAATAAGGAAAATATAGACACCACATAAAAAAAGGAATTAAAAAGGTGCTCTACAGGGCAGCTATTTCTCAAGAACAGTGATAACCCCTAAAATAGCCACGGCCTCCAAAAGTATATTACACACTTCTATAACCTATGAATAATTCAGTCGTTTTGCATTGTAGTCTTTGTAGTTACTGAATAATAAGCCTTCAAATCTAATAAGCCTGGATTTTAAGGGGTTAGTGCTTTAGTATACCAAACAGAGATGGCACAGTACCATACTGACCTGGTATTTCTTCTTTAAAAATGAGTAAGCTTTTAAAGAGTTGTTTTAACTTGAAGCACTTTGTTTAAGGAGAGCATCTGAAAGCCCACAATCATGCTCAAACTACTTACACTCTCGACTACCTCACAGGACGAAATACATGACTAACAATATACGCTCACACAGCGTGTATGCCAACCAGAATGGACTCTTTTTTACCTCCAGCATTTTACACTGCTGGTATAAGATCTGTCACATCTCTAATAGTGGCATAATTGTCTAATGGTCTAACCCTACTGTCAACACTGTACCAATGGAGACGAGTGGTTTTTAATAAACACCTTCTGTTATTACAATATTACCGTGCATCACTAATTAAAGACTAAAAACAATAATGATAACATTTCTGAACAGGTATATTAAAATAACGATGGAAACAGGTCACAGAAGGTGAATATCTGATGTCCAATCTAAAGTATATCAAGCATCACTTATTCTACATTCAAAAGATCAGCTAAATTGGAGTGGTGTTGTTTGAAATTTCTAGATTATCACACAGAAAGATGAAAATAGATATAGAGGTGTAACTTTAAGACCTCAGGTGCCTGTCTATCTGGACTGATGTGAAGCTCAGTGTATCTGTTCGTACTGTGTGCTCAATAGGGACTTTCTGATGTGAATGAATGCATAGCCATGTGATACAGCCAAGTTTTACAATAAGCTCAATTAGCCCTGCTTGGACAAAGTCACTGCACATGTCTGTATGAATATACTGAAAATAATCTATAACAGAGGGGAATCCTTCTAAATTAATGAGAACTAAAAAAAATTGTCTATAATTTTTGGCTAATTGTTATTCGACAGACATATGTTTGTATTTAAACTCTGCTAATATTGTAGTGCTCTTATTTCATTAGTAAATTTTGGTTAAATCTATTAAAACAGCTTCCAATCAGGTCTTCATGTTTTGGATTGAAGACCTAAGGTGTCAGATAGACCACCAAGATAATTAGGAAGCGACAGAGAAATTAACCAATCACGTTTTGGTTTACAATAGGTGGGACCAATTTTGTGAAGAAAAACAATGCTGTAACCTTCTGGAAGTCCTATATACGTCACTGACTGTGTATATAAGTGGCAGCCTAAACAGTGGGTTTCTGCCAGATGGTGAACAGTGGCAGCTGCTTGCCAGGACCCTTTCACTCAGAGAAAGCTACATGCAATGTAAAATGTATGTTAATGTTTGTTACCAGCTTCAGATATAACATGGAATGTCTTTTAAGCTTCAAAATAGAATGGGCAATAAATGCAATGATCGCTTAGTACTCACACACTACTAGAATCCATTTTGGGAGCAGAAACTTTATTGAAGAGGTGTGTTTGTCTTCATTTTTTGACCAATTGTTGACATTTATGGTCCAAAGCCTAGCTCAAGTAGTTATGGTTTTCCACTCATCATATGGACCAAATAACTATGTTACGTTGCCTCTAAATTATTTCTGGTGTTCCACAGACCACACTGTGCATTTTAATTCTTTAAACAGCAGGCTAATTATTAAATTATTAGTACTCTGAGTCTTTTAGGACCTATTCATTAATTATCATGAAACTAACCTGTAAGTTATGTAGTTATGAGAGTGAAGAACTGAAGTGTGAGCCCACAGACAGGCCTTTGTGGTGTAAGGCGTCAAACAGTCAAACTATTTCATTGAGTCTAACAGCAGCACAATGAACACCCACACATTCTCAAACTCAAGTGATACTCACTGGTACATCGCAGACTTTGTCTGTACAGCCCCCAGATGAAGTCTCCACACAGGTCACACCAGGTGGGTTGGGTGTGGCTACATGGCTGGAAGTTATGGCCTTCTCCAGTGTCCTCCACCAACCATGGGTCTTTGATAGAGTCCCCCAGTAGCCTGATGATCCTCACTCTGCTCAGGAGCTCAGGAACTTTCCCTGGGCTTATCCTCAAAGCGTTGACCCTCTCCAGACGAGAACTCCGAGATGGTGCATGATCTGTCAGCTCTATGCGGTCCTCCAAGGTGAGCTCCTTCAGCTCAATCAGCTCCCCCAAAGACATGCTTTCCAGTGATCGTCAGATCTTCTTCTCCAGGATTAATATTCAACAGCAGTGCTCTTATTTAAAAAAAAAACTCCTTACTATATCCAGTCTTACAAATACCTAAAGGATCTGAAGGGATTTTACTGTTTCTCAGTTGGAGTCAGTTTATCTTTAACAAGGTCTGAAGGTTTAGGTCTGTCAGAACGACCTTTAGGGTGAAAAAAGAGTTACTAAATCAGCTCTGACATTTCACAATCCATTTAACTTTAAGAAACAGTCACTTGAGCCTCAGTCTGGTTTCTTTTAGCTTTCAAAATGAAATGCAGCAACAAAAGCAGTCTATGGCTCCAGGGCTGGCTCCCTCTGCATTTCCATGAGCCAAATAATGATGGCAGCTGAATTTTCAGTTCTCAGAAGAGACTCGCACTTAAGTGGTTTTAGGAGAAATAAAGGTTGTTTTGTGGATTTAGAGGCATTTCATCTTAACGTAGATTAGGACAACAGTAGAATAGTTATGAAACTGAAGGCAGAAGAGATTTTTTTTTTTGCAGAGCACAAATCGTTTTCGTTTTCAGAGCAGGGCTTTGGGGTACCCAAGCTACACGGAGTCTAAAAGCATGGTTAAATTGGTGTCTTTCCTCTTTACTGAAAGTTCAGACAGTTCTGCTGACAAGAAGACCGTCCTGCTTCTACCTTGAGCTACTGAAGCGCAAATAAGTGCATCACCCCGACCTCCAGGAACCACATTCAGATGTACGAGCTGGAAGTCCACCACTCCTCGCCATGTTTCTGCTGGAAGAAGAGCTGAGGATGAAAAACCTCCAGTTCTCGAGGAGTCCTCGTCACATCTTCGGATGGGTCTCGGGGCAGCAGTGATCAGCAGTCAAATAATCCATTTCCTTCCTGCCAGCAACACGAGGGAAGCAAAGTTGTTTCTTACTGTTACGAGCAAAAAAGTTGCTACTTCTGCAGAGTTCAGTTTACCGCTACAGTCCAGAACATACTCGCCAGCCATTCTTTACCCCTACTCTGTGGGAGTGTGTGTGTGAGAGTGAGTGAGAGAGCGAAAGAGAGAGAGAGACACACAGAGAGAGTGAAACTGCATTACATGCATTGTTTTAAAACAAACGGGGCATGTGGGAGAGAAGTGATTTTAATACATTTATTTAATAAACACACAGTCAAAATGAGCAGTGTACTCAGGAGGACAATACTTCAAACTATAAAAGTTTTCATTGAAAAACAAATCAAATACTCCAAATTTATACCCAGCAACATCCTGTAAAATGTGAAACTGTTTATTTTTTCTATTTTTATAAACGTTTGTAAGTTTTATTTGATTATTTTCAAGACTGTTTACATAGTTGAACTCAATGGGTTTCCTCAATCACACACACAGGCTCAGTTCACTAGAGCAGAGAGAGAGAAGCTCCACCTCTTCCTCTGTCCCCCCAATATAACGACCATAACCATAGCAACCCATGCAGTAAAGGTCAGTGGAGTTTGTCTTTTTGTCCCTCCGCTCTTCTGTGTGATAAAGCATCTGAAGTGTCTATCTCCTTCCTCTCAGTAAACTGTGGTGTCCCTCAGGTCTTGATGTTGAGCTCCTTCTGCAGTTTCTCTCCGGCCTCTGCCATCAGGTGGCAGGCAAGTTTGTGCTTGGGCCAGTGCTTGACCTGACACTCTCTACAAAGAAAGAAATGTATTATTCATCTCCAAGTAGTCCAAATTCATTCAAGATCCAGGCAGACTTTGACAAGTTGGTTGCTTTTAGTTCACTCTAGTGGACCTGGGCTGATTTTGTACTGATCGTGGTTAGAGCTACACTGGTTAAGCAAAGGAATACTCCAGTGTTTTCTAAATAATCTCTGCAGCATTGGGTTGATAACAAGAGACAATAATTTCGACACATTTCAGTACTGAAACCCCACTTGAATAAAAGAAATTTCTTAGTATTTTAGACCAGTTGTTCCCAAAGCATGTCCTCATGCCCCCTTGCTCTGCACATTCTTGTATTTTCCCTCCAAACACACCTCAGACAATCAGCTAATAATCAGCTAATTAAGAGGATTCTCCTCAGTTGAAGTGGGAGTTTTAGAGAAGAAAAACACTGCAATGTGCAGGGCAGGGGGGCTCCAGGGCTGGAGTTGGGAACCTGTGTTTTGGGTGTGTAGGGCTGATGAAAGTCACCTGTTGCAGTACCACTCCCCCTGGCAGCGAGAGCAGCGCTTCACCCCCTCAGCTCCACAAGTGCCACATTTTGGCTTATCTGGGATGAGACTCTCCATCACATCAAGATTATACGTCTCAGCCAACCTGAGGGGCAGGCACATACACACACAATCCTACAGACCTGATCACACATTTTGTTTTTTTTTTGTATTTAACAACTGTGAGATAGGAGGGGATTAAAAAGGCTTTTAATTCAACCCCCAATTTGAAGGATATTTCTGAATTTGAATCTCACCTGTTTGCCTGTTTTCTCAGCTCACTCTCAGATGGGTTAAACACCTTCTGCACCTGGTATTTGGCTATGGCCTTCCACTTCCCAGAATTCTCAGCAACAATTTCATTCCAAATTTCTGGAAGCTAAATGTATATGTTACATTTACCAAAGCTTTAATCTAATTTAATCTCGTAAAGCATCGGAGGCTAGCTCTTCTTGATTATATGTATGTGTGTGTGTGTCTGTGGGGTAGGAGTTCACCTGCTCAAGGATGAGTTCTTTCTTTGGTGGTGCAGGGTCTGTAACAGCTAGATGACTAAGGAAACGCTGAAGATCAGCAAGATTTGGCAGCTGATCGATAACAACCTCCGTCAAATATCCACGTAGCTGTGGACATGCAACCAAAGGACAACCACAAATGCTCAGCATAAGATAACACATTGTGTAAACTGGGGAAAAAAAATTATTCACT
>JBBPCZ010000115.1:18425172-18435234 GCA_037974445.1 Brycinus macrolepidotus | reverse complement strand
CTACACACACACACACACATATATACATATATACATATATATATATATATATATATATATATATATACACACACACATATATACTGGAAAAAAGAAGTGAAAAATAAGAGAACAGGAAAAAGAGGGGAAACACCTCTAAAAATAAGAATCAGCAGCATGGTGCACACTGTTTTTCTCCCCAGCATAAAGGAAGATCAGGTGATCAGATAAGGTTTCAGAAGACAATGACTTGGCACAGGGTGAGAATGACAAGTAGGGACCACATCCTGAAGGATTATGATGATAAGGCAAGGCTATAGGCTTCAAGGGCTGATGGTGGGGCAGGAACAGCATTAAGCAGGAAAGGAATAAGACTCATTTACCGCTTCCTTTCAGATACAGTGTTATATCTCTGGAGTGAGCACAAAGGCGATGTTAATTAGTATGACAAATATATGGAAGTTAATTACCAATTTGACTGTGCATGTCTTCTTCTTAAAAAAACAAAACAAAACATGATCTTATGTGTTTCTGACTGTACTGTTGAGACACAATGCAAGCTTCAATTTAAGGCATTATCGTAACATAGCAGACTTTGTTGTCCTGAGATAACAGTACAATTTTCTCAAAAAATTTTCTAAAAAAATAAATGTTTGTTTTCTCAGGATAACAACATAATTCCTTTGAAATTTCCCAAAAACAAAATCATTTTATACATATAAACTGATACAAAATTGCAAACAATGAGCTAAACAGGAATCTCGGTGTTGTGTATATGTAGGAGTGTATAGTGTACTTTCATCTCCTAAACACACAATGTCATAGCCCTGATTCTCTAATCTTTACAGCATGTCTGCACATTGCATACTGTTACCGTAGTTTGGTGGAATCAAAGTAAACGAATGCTCCATTCAAGAGAAAATGTGTGTCTCTATGGGCTGTTTAGTTGCTGGCTGCTCTTGCTAAGTTGTGATAGTGACATAAATAACTCAAAGTCTCAGGAAAAACAAATAATTATATGAAAATAGAGTAAGTAAAATATGTTAATCCATCTGCTTTAGGGTTTGAAATTTTTCAGATATGCAGTTTACTTTCATCATTTTTGGCGGATAACAGTATGCCATTCAGAAGAATGTCAGTTTGGGATTACTTGTCAAATATACATAGTTTGCAGAATGTGTGATGGGGCAGGAGGAGGACTGTGTTAATGTAATTATTGTTGTAGTTTTAAGGGTGCAGGAGACATGTCACCATTGATATAACCCAAGACTGGCTGATATCTGTAAATAACAACAATTATACATGCAGACCTATAATAGAATTATGACTTTGCTAGTGCAGCATCTGACACAAGCTCTAGTACTGCTCTAGAGGATGTCTATGGGATGCTGTACCTTTAAGAGCTGGTTTTTGTTAAAGTTGTTGAAGTCATATTTCCGATGGCAGTCGGGTTTAAGCAGCAGGTTGAGCAAGGAAATCCACACCTGGCCATCCAGTTTGGTCATTTTTACTCGGTCCTCGGCAGAAACCTCTCTCCATTTCCCCTCTTCAAACTTCTCCAGCTTACCTGCAGAGGGAGACAAAGGACAATCTTCATGGAGCTTTGGATCTAAAAGTGTGTATGTCGTGCAAACATTTGGGTCAATAAAAATTTTGAATGTGCACTTCTCTTACTGAGCAAACTGTGGTATCACCCAGGGTGTCTAAGGCATTCCCTTCATATGGACAGTTGTCTTTAAAATTCTCAATATAGTCAATATAGACATATACAGCACATTTGTTTACTCACACAAACACACACAAGAACACACTGTATGTAAACATCTTGCCTGCAAAGTAAACTCTTACTTAATAATTAGAAATGATTAAATCATTATTATAGAAACTAGGGGTGCCCCGATATGAACTGTTATTTTTTTATGTATATATATCCCCAAACCGATACCAATGCCAATACACGAACATCTATAAAATGTATAAAATCTTACATTTATAAAATGTTGGAACTACATCTAACTCAGACATAAGACATTTAGATTTATATGCTTACTAATACAGTAAAATAAATCAAATGCAGATATTAGTAAATCAAAACCATGTCATGAAAACAACAACTGTCTAAGTCTGTTTTTTTTTCTTTTTTAGAAAATATCTGCCAATATAATTCCAATATTATTGTGCACCCCTTTTAGCCCTGGATCTGTGTTACTAACCTCCAGTTTTGCGGCTCCAGGGACAATGTTCCACAAGCTGAACCAGCACACAAGGCAAATTATGAGTGTTCAGCATCCTTGAGAGCACACTCAGACTCATACTGTGTAAAAAATAACGATAAGAGACAGCATCAATATCGCCACTAATAAACATCCTTTATCACCAAATTCAGTGGAATTTCTGCTACATTATTTGTTGTCATCCTAACAGCACAGACCTCTCCACATGATCAGTAATGTAGCGAAGCACAGACAGAGCCTTGAGAGAGATTTCAAACTCTAACATCCTACTCTGATTGCACAGATCCTGTAACAGACAGCAACACATAAGCACATTGCAATGTTGTTGAGTAAAGTTCACAGCATTTGTGACATTTATAAAATGTCTACTCTGTTGTTTGAGGATTTCTTTTAAAATACCTCATAAGTCTTATTACATCGTAAGATGTTATTCAATAATTACACGGAAATCGATGCAAACTGGCTCAGTTATTCTTAGGTTTTAGGAGTGAGGCATGGAAGCCTAGACCTGCCAGGTTAAAAGTGCATTTCTTTACAATGAACAGTGTAGAATAATGAATCTACTATGCAATAATAATTACTGATTATGACCACTCAGCTATTACCTCTATAACTTAGTATTATCTATTAAAAATTACTAGGTACAAAAACTCATTACTCCAATAATAATTATCTACCCTTAGTCCTATAAACTAATCTGTTGGGAATGTTTGACTATGGTTAAGGTTAAAGACATCTTAGAAAAAGATATGGGTCAGTTAATTGTTTAGGCAAACACTGTTTTCGTATCCCCTACACTTCTTCCCCTCCATATGATACTCCTGCAGGTCTCTCACCTGTATGGAGGTCATATCTGAAATATCTGAATGTGAAACTCTGTCCTGAGTGGAGATTTCTCCCCTGGCACACTGCCCTGCAAGCAGAGTGAGTTTACGATGGCAGTAATCCACCAGGTCCAAAACAGCATCTTCACCTGCCTCACAGGACTCCTGCAGAATCACAACCAAAACCCCTCTTTATGTTCTCAGCATGCCAACAACTCTAAATTTGAGTCACTAGCTCTTACACAACAAAATACTCTCTTATCGTCTAAACCCTGTCTCTCTTTTCTGAATAGATAAGGGCCATAAACTACATAAACTTAATAATACTGTCTAACCTACAAACAGTTGTGCAGCTAGTCTACGTTTCTACCTATCTCACCAATGCATTCCTCTATTGTAATGGGATGTAGTATAGTACTGTGCTTCAGGCTCAGTAAAGAATTGTTTCAGGTTGAAGAAAAAAAACAGGTAGACAGAAGCGCCTACCTTGTGGTACATGATTGTCTCCAGTAGATTTATGATTGTAGCCTCATGGTGAATCTGGGAAGATGTGACAAATGCCAGATGTGACAGTGGCTCATGGTAGATAATATAAAATACACTGCATGTCCAAAGGTTTCTAGGTACCTGGTATCTGGATACTTTTGGACTTATAATGTGGTACATGAGACACAATATTAGTAGCTAAGGACACTGTACGAAAAGCTAAGGAATGTCTACGTACCACCATGTACAGTGGAAAGGTGCTGCTGGGACTGAAGTCTTGGAGCCGACACAGAATAGGAAACACTTTCTGTTTCCAAATTTCAACGACAATCATTCCGTGAACTAGTGTGGGTATCTGGACAAAACACATTTTCCATTCATCATTTATCCAGAAACATTTTTATTAAATATCACTTTCTTACAGGATCACTGCCTGTGAAAACAGCTTGGCTGGAAAGTTACCCACCTTTCCAAGTAACACAAAAAGGTCTTTGATGAACTCTTCTTGCTGAGCACTCGCATTAAGAATAGCTTGCATGTTGAGCTTCTCAATGTACTCATGTTGGCGAAACCACCTGGCAAATAAAACGCACATAGCAGTTCAGCACAGACGGATAAGCAGAGCCTAAGGATAGATACACTATAGTGCCAAAATATTGGGACACACTTCACAGTCTTGGTGAAAAGCCTTCCAAGTGTGGAAGCTGTTATAACTGGAAAGGCGGGACCAACTCCATATTAAAGTCTATGTATTTGAATGCAATGTTGGTGTAATGATCAGGCGTCCCAATACTTTTGTCCACATAGTGTAGCTAACGTTAGCTTACTTACTTAGGGCTCCCGGTGTCCCGTAGTGATATTCTCTCCAAACTTTGGATGTAGGCTTCTGCTTCTGTATGTACAAGTACCGTATCCATCACTGAATCGACTGTGATGTAAACTATAAAATTAACTCGTACCTTTGTAGGTCTGGCTTTTCTGCTAGCGAACGAAGCCGTTGCTATGGTAACTTTAAAACAAAGACATGCGCAGTGCAGGCACTAAGTCCAAACACATCCCAGTAATTGCATGCTAAGTTGGTTACCTTTAGGTCACGAATATATGGACATATTTAAGAAATATTGAGGCAGACGTCAGAAAAAAACAACTTTATTATTTCCTTCCTACACCTGCGACATCAAAGCCATTCACCCTTTGTTTACAACAACATAAGGCACATATTAGCCTCATCTTGCCAAGCAGCCCAATGGAACTCGATGTAATGTCACTCTTGTATCAAGAAGTCACAATCCAGCAAGCCCTGTGAACTGTGACCAAACTATTAAATTGCACTTTATGCCCAAAAGTATTCAGACGCTTCTTAAAAGGACTTTAAGGTGCACTCATAGCTAAAACAGATGCTCTATTTCTCCATAGGAAAGCACTTTAAAACAACAGGCCACTTTCGAGCAGTCAGGCATGAGCCAAAGGCAGGTGTTCCAGTCCCTGATGACCCCACACTTTATAAACACCATGCACTATTCATCCAGCACACCTAATTCATCTAATTAACTAATAAACAGGCGCAGTATCATTTGGATCATGTGTGCAGAGCATAAAAAACAGAAAAGTGTGAAGTCGCCAGGCCTAAGGTCACCAGGCCCAATGGCAAGCATCGGCTAGAGGGATGCACCCAGCATCAGGCTATGGAGCAGTAGGACTGTTTTCTCCTGAGTCACCTCTCCATCCAGTACTTTTGGGATGAGTGGGAGTTCCATCACTAATGCTCTTGTGAGTGAATGCAATCAAATCCTCACAGCAATATTGCAACAGATAGTATGAAGCCTTCCACAAAGGATGTTACTGCACTTGAACCATCATCATGGGAAAAAGGTTTGATGAGTAAGTGTAACTTTTGGACACATTGTGTACATTTGATCAGTATTTGGTTGAAAACTAAAACCTTGGGACCGTCCCTCTGCCCTCACACACTGCTCATCTGTCTCCTCTATAGTCCCACAGGCTGTCAGAGCACAGCTGAGTACGTCAGGGTAACTACAGGTTGTCTGCATTGTGGTGCATCTCTGTAAACATGACTTCATTCTTCCTCTTTCAAATGACATCACTTCCAGCAGATGATAATGTTGGGGTCATTTTCTAAGCGTTCATCCAGTTCCTTGTAACTCATTCCTGTAAACACAAACAAGAAGGAACATTTGCATTTCAGTATGTTTAGCTCATACCCACTTAAGGTTTTAAATAAAACTTTACAAGCACTTGCCGGTCTTGCAGCAGATCTCATCATAACTATGGCAACCAGTGTAAAGTCTGGGAGGGCGACTCCGTTCATCTCGAACAACTTTAACTGGATACTTCTGAAGGCGGCGGATCAAGCCCTTCATCAGACCAAACTGGATCAACTTTCTATAAAAAACAGGTAAAACAATCCCTAAAGCATGTAATACAAGTGTGCACTTATTATCACTATAGCAAAAATGTATATTAAGTCATTCGACAATCAATGTGCAGAAAAAACACACACTTAAAGAAAGCAATATTATAGACCAAGTTTTCAGGTATAAGTAACACAACAATGCTATAAAACATACATGCATTTTTGTGATAACATATTCCTATTTAACAATGAATATACTTTAAGAGACTGTGGAAATCAACATTATCTAGTCAAAATGAAACGTTCAATCAAGCAGAATCAACTGGAGAGATATGACGGAGATTCTGGTGTGATTGCTTTTTCATTCATTTACATATTTCAGACTAAATTTATAATGATACATTACTAAATTAAACCATTTAAATTACAAAATACACTCTCACCTCTCGTCTACCCTCTGTAACTGCTGGGAGTAACGAGAGCACAGGTCACGCACAGTTGTTCCAGGAGTCAAACCACAATATAGTTGGAATACGTCCCTGAGACTGGCTCTCTGTCCTACAGAGGTACACGCACATAAAAACACACACACACAAACACACAAACAAACAAACACAAACACGAACACAAAAGACACACACAAATACACACACAACCACACACACAAACACACAAGCTTGTATTGCTACTAGTGTAACAAAAAAAACTTTACTTAGCTCTGATCAGAACCAAAAGCCTAACCATATACTAGCCCAACAAAACAAAAACTGTAAACTTAAATGTTTTCCAGATCTCATAATCTAGCACAACCAAATACAAAAACAACATACAAAAACATAGGTTTATGCACTCTGAAAATTGAAAAACATTATTAATTTTAAACAGCATAATTTTAAATTAATAATACTGATACTATAAAGTAATATTATTAAATAAATAATGGCATGTTTTACTATTCTCACCAGGCCATTTGGTCCAGAGATTTGGTATGGAGTTAAATTAAGCAAAGTCAATTTTACTGATTAAGTGACAATTTCACTGAACGAGTGTTAAGCCCCAAAAATACCTGGTTTGTTGATGTAACGAAGGCATTCTTCTTGAATTGATTTGTCATCTATAAGGCTCTGGACTTTTGGTGTTGTGCAGTAAACATTGGAGTACTAAGGAAATTCACAGCAAATAGTTAGCATAAAATTGATTTGTAAACTACAGAATATTCACCTAAACTCAAAACAATCAAGTACAAACACATTAGAATGGGACTTAATTACATACCTGAAAAATTGACACTAATGTTACAACTCCATAATACCTGTAAAATACTATACTTAGTCCCCGCTCAATAGCTCAACAATGCAGCATGTCTATTTAATGTTGATGATTCCAAAGAAGGAACTTACAGCAAGTTCTGAACGGCGATTCGTACCAAGTTCAGCTCAACATCGGCTTCAGCAGAGATCTTTTGTATGTGGCGGTACCCATCGATGTAGGGCAGAATCTACAATCCACAAACAGTGAAATAATGGCAACACAACCAATGCTGCCAATAAGTGATAAAAACACTTATTTCACTTTAATCATTATTTATTATTTAAACTAATGAACATATTTCAAAATCCAAATGAGTAATGTCCCATCCATTGACACACATCTCCATTGTTAGTTAAACAAATCTCATGTGTTCTCATTATTTAGTTCTTGTTACCACCATTCCAGATAACTAAACAGTGGTGCAGACCTGCTGGGTGGTGAGATCCCACTGGGACTTGATGAAGTGGTCTTTGTTGTGAGTGAAGACTGGCACATCATATTCCTGAACAATCACCGGATCTTTCCTCTGCTCAATCAGCTTCAGGTGGATTGTGTTCGACTCATCTGTGTAAAAAGACAGAAGCAGCCCCAAAAGGTAAACAGCCTATCTGTACATATTGAGTGAAAGTTAGTGTGAAAGTGTGATACGGACCAATAGGTAAAGTGCAGGCTCCTGTTGCATTGAGCTCCTCCAGTAATGTAGACATGATGGGCAAGAGCTTCTGTTTACTCTCTTCATTCGAAATGAAGCCGCTCTCCAGCTGTTATACAGAGAACTACATTAACACAGCATTCACAGAATTACATTAAGCTTAGGAGATGGTGCAATACTACTTTTTGTTTTCTGACACCGGGATGGAAACCTTGTGTATCAGCCAATACCAAGACAAATCCAATAATTTTATGTAGCCCCTTTCTGTGGCCAGTCCTCCAGCAGAATGGAAATCAGCTGATATTTTTTATTTATGTATTTCCCCTGTAACTCTGTAATCAGATTAAGTAAGACACTGTGGACTCGCTGAGCAGCTAGTGAGCAATGAGGGGTTTAAAAAAATTAAAATAGCACTGAAACATAACAAAACCATTTTCAGTAATGCTGGAATCATCGCTGCCGGAAGCATTTTTAATGTGGGGGGGACACAGGGCTCTATGTCTCTGACGTTGTCTGGGGGGGGCAGTGGCGTGCGCACGCTGCTCTTTACGTGTTGACTGTTGTCCGGGAGAGAAAAAGTGTGTGTGGAGGTTGAAACGAATTATTTTGAAAGGGGGGGACACGTTCCCACCTGCACCCATGGCTGACATGCTTGATCATCTATGGTGACAAAAATCCAGTTTGCCTACGGTTTTGAAAACATAGGCACATACATTTACTTATAATACACACACACACACACACACACACACACACACACACACACACACAAATACACAGTCCAACTAAGAGGCCAAGATTGCCTTTTATAGCTTCCAATTTATGGCTTAAAATCAGTTATTTTTAATCAAAGCACTTGACCAAGCAATGTCATGCTCAAACTACTCAAACACCCTGCTACCCCACGGGAAGAAATATAAGGACTGCAACAGCACATCACACAGAAGGGGTGTGGGCAGTTTCAAGGATAGATTTGTCACAGGACTGGATCAGATTATTTGTTCAGTATCTTTCAATATCTGATCCAGCCTTCAGCTTCTGCTGATGTCAGCCCCATATTGACACAAAACGGATGCCAATATGCTACATCCACCAAAATGTCCAGTTAATGGACTTTTACCCTTACACCAAATGTAGTCAATTGACCAGGACATGGTAGGTTTCTAAAATTCTTTTGTAGCTCCAGGTGCAAAACTAACCATGTGAATATCACTACTTACATCAATATTACTTACATACTACTGATATTTACTACATGCATTAACATAATCCTAACCACCATCTGCATCATTAGTAATACACTTAACTGTAAGTTACTTATCTATAGTATTTATTCCCAGCATTTGTGTATATAGCACAGTGTATTTCATACTGAGTTTTTTTCTACAGATCTTTACTGAACTTATTCAGACTTTATATTTTATATTGTTCTTGTCTCTGTGTGTCTTTGCAGTCATGACATAAGCAATTTCCTCTGGGATCAATAAAGTTTTCTGATTCTGATTAAGAAGCTAGATTGGACATCAAACACGTCTTGATCAATCAGCTATGTTTGGGCCAAGAGGAAAATTGTGCAAGTGTGATTTTTCAGTGAACTGCTCCTTTAATTCTCCAACAGTACGCAGAACTGAAGAGGACCTTTACCTCCAGAGTTGTTAGATACCCTGATAATTTCTTGACAATCGGCTCCAGGGCGCAGGTCTTAGCTCTTGCATCGCAAACAAGACCCAAGTTGAAGAGTAAAGCATTCCGACTGTACTTCTTATGCTCTATGCACACTGGACATCCAATTAACTTCTTGTCCATCGCAGTCCTGTAAAGTAAAGTGTTCATTTGTCATACGTGAACACAGGGACGTGCACAGGAATTTTAAGGGGCCATTGCTCTGACCTGAAAAAAGGGCACTCCCTCCACCGAAAAAAAAAAAAAAAATCACTCAGACTGTATAGAGAACTGACAAATATCCTCCCCTGTTGGCATCCTGTCCTGACTTTCATTTTAATTCATTTCATTAAAAAAAATGATGACGATAGTTCGTTGTTAATCACTTAAAAACTCCCTTTTCCTTACTACGTCAGTGTGTAATGGGCAGTTGCAGAATGCAGGCTCTGGATCTAGTGCCGAGACTGCGGTGAATCTAGCCGCTCTTCGGAAAAACGCGGTGAAGCCAGCCGCGCTTAAAGAGGTGGTGCACATATTTTA
>JBBPCZ010000115.1:18405299-18425072 GCA_037974445.1 Brycinus macrolepidotus | reverse complement strand
TTTTTTTTCAGGACCGAGCCTGAAAAACAACACTGAATGCAAGGTTTCCCTTGAAGAGTGAATGTCTTCAAATCGATACCGTAAACCTTCTAAAATATGTGCACCACCTCTTTAAGCGCGGCTGGCTTCACCGCGTTTTTCCGAAGAGCGGCTAGATTCACCGCAGTAGTGCCGAGGATGCGTGCGACGCAGCTAAAAGGGAAACAGACCGGCTGAGCTTTCAGAAACTAGCTACGTCCACTCGCTTTGCATATAAGTTCATCGAGTGGAAGTGAATAGCTTGATGGCGAAGTAATTAGTCTCAGAATGAGTCTGTAACGTTAACGTTACAGCCATATGCATTTCTCTCTACCTTACATGAAGCGTTTCGGGTGGCGTTTTTAAAACATGCGCGCAGTTTGCCACGTTCATTAGGTGCGCAATGCAGAGGAAAGGGCCGTTCAGCCCTGCCCTGTGCACGTCCCTGCGTGAACGCACCACAGCACCAAATTCTTCTCTGCATGTAACCTATTCTAACCCAAGTGAAGCAGCGGGCAGCCAGGAACACAGCACCCGGAGAGCAGTGTGGGGGATGGTACCTTGCTCAAGAGTACCGCAGTGCTGCTACTAGCAGTCCTGGGATTCGAAACCTCGACCTTCTGATCACAGGGGCAACTCCCTAACCACTATACCACCAGCTGCCCCAGGGAAAAGAAAAGGGCCATTCAGAGCTCTAATGAACAGTTGGGAAGGTAGTGCAATCACAATGTTAAGTCACTGTCAAAGACAACAAGACAGCAAGAGAGAACAGAAAACAGGAGACACTGAACACTTACACTGTGATGAGCTTGTTCTGTAGTTCAGGTTTGGTGATAATGTAGACTTGTACAGTATCAAACAGCTCCCTTGAAATGTATTCCTCAGGAACCTGCAGTAAGAAATGGGGAAAAAGAGGAACTGGACGTCACTAGAGGCTGTAAAGTTAAGGCAGTAAATGTGTTGACAGGAATGCTGTCATACAGAAAGAGCCATCTGCCTGCACGGCTCGTGCAAAACACTCCTGCACAATCCTGTTCACTAGTCTGACATGTTACTGAACTGTTACTTATCACCCAAAATACAACAGTGCCCCTCTCTCACCTGATATGTGATCTTCGGTCCTAAAGTAGGATGAAATTCACTGAAAAATATACATTCAATCAACTTGCTGGACCCCATGATCGAGTAGAGTGAACACAGCAGCAACACTGAGGGATTTGTTTTTAAAACACTCGCAGGGCTTCATTTCAAAATAGTAGTTCAGATTTAAATCAGGACAAGCACTACTACTATTACCACTAATACCACTAATACTACTACTAATAATAACAATGATGATGATTACTACTACTACTACTACTACTAATAATAATAATAACACTACTACTACAACTACTTTTACTACTACCACTACTACTGTTACTAATAATAATAACACTACTACTACTACTACTGTTACTACTACCACTACTACTGTTACTACTACTACTACTACTACTACTACTAATAATAATAATAACAATGATGATGATTAGCACTACTACTACTACTACTGCAAATTCTAATAATAATAATAATAATAATAATAAAAATAATAATAATAATAATAACACAATAACAACTATTATTATTATTATTATTATTATTATTATTATTATTATTGTTGTTGTTGTTGTTGTTGTATTATTAATAAAAATAATAATAATAATAATAATACATTTATCTATAAAAAATAATACATTTATTTATGAAGCCCTTTCATTCTGCAGCTTATGTTTACGGACTTTTTCGTAGGAAAATAATCTAATTCTGAAGAAAATTTTGCAATTTTGTTTTCATTACAAAAACCTCCATTTTCAAAGATGTTTTCCCGTCTGATTCTGGAAAAAAAACTATTTTTATAATTGTGTGCGTTCTAAGTGGCGTGACTTTTAACAGAAGTCAGGCTGTGGAGGTTCTGAGTGTTGGTGGCTTCGTGGACGCTGGTGAGCTTGAATGGAAGTTAAAACAGCAGACAGACTTTAAAAACCGCCTCAAATTCTCTCTTTATTATCACCTGAAAGTGTGTTGCTGTCACTTGGTTGGTCGTCCTGATCAAAGCCTCCAGTAGAGTGAAGAATTAAAGCAGTGAATGTAAGATAACCAGCCTGTCCAGCAGCTAGCAGCCACATGAGATCCAGAAGCTAACCTGACTAGCTCACAGCACCACTGTGCGTCAGTAAACTACAGAGTACAACACAAACAGCTCAGTAACAGTAACTGTAGTTTATGGCTAAGCTTCTGTAATCTCTAGTATTTATGTAGTGTCCTCTAGCCCTCTTGTAATATTACTGTAGTTCTTTTAAATCTCATATCCAGGGATCTCAGATCCTCTGTTTCTTTTTATTTACTTGTTTTTCTTTAGGTTGGTGCCTAGATATAATTCTGCCCACAAAAGATGCAGGAAGGCACAGGAGCAGTAATGTCTGCAGGTGAAGGCGATCAGGTGCCACAGCCCTTCTCTGTCACCATTGGAGCCACAGTGCCAACAGGGTTTGAGCACACAGCTGCAGAGGAGGTCCGGGAGAAGATAGGAACAGATGCCAGAGTCAGCAAAGACCGAGGCAGAATATATTTTGAAATAACTACAGACATCCTCGCTAAGGTTAGTGCCTGATGATACAGAAATAATGGCAAGCTTTTGGTTCTTTCTTATATTGTTCACAGTAGCAGCAGATGATGTTCTTTCCAGCTAGACAAGGATGGTAAGGTCCTTGGACAAAAGCATCGTACATGCACCATGTTCAGTTCTTTTTTATTACAATTTGTAATATCCTGACAGTGCTGGTCTGATTGCATCAGTCTTGAGATTGTTCTTGTCTGCTAGCATGTAAAGTGTTCATTTGTCATACGTGAATACAGCACAGCGCACAGTGTAAACAGCACGAAATTCTTTCTCTGTATTTAACCCATTCACCGAGTGAAGCAGCAGGCAGCCAGGAAAACACAGCACCCGGGGAGCAGTTTGAGGGGATGGTACCTTGCTCAAGGGTATCTCAGTGGTGCCATTAGCAGTCCTGGGATTTGATCCCAAGTCCTTCTGATCGCAGGGGCAACTTCCTAACCACTAGGCCACCAGCTGCCCCTAAAATTGTGCTTTATGTCCAAGTAGAAAACAACATAGACACTCCCACCTTCCAGAGAGACAACTGTAGGGTGCAGAAACGAAAACCTGTGTGTGATGGGCTCAACAGACATGATGGAACACTGAGGCAGTTTCACTGACCAGCAAAACCACCAGAACTTAATTCCAAATCTCAGTGGGGAACAGGACACAAAATGCTGAAATAGTCACATTCACACTGAAGATGAAATATGCAGCCAGTTAGTGGAGAAAGGTTAAAATACACAGAAACAATCTGGTGACTGGTGAGAGACTGGTGTCATCCTTATCGGACAGGATTCGCTCTGTTATTAAGTCACCAGGTTGCACACTGATCCATCATCTCCCATTTGGACGCATATCTCCATTACCTGTGACACATTCTGCAGAAGTCTGTAATCTGTATGAGACTTTTTTTGTTGTTTAATTCAGTGTAGTGAATCATTTTCATTTGAAACTATGGTCGTTTCACAAGCATGACATTTTTCTCTTTAATTACATGGGTGTAGGAATTTTAAAACTGCAGCTTTGTCTCATACATTTTCAGTCTGATTTGTCTCATGTCCCTGTTTAACTTCAGATGCTTTGTGGGATTTGCCAATAGTAAAACAGTGAGATTGAATTACTTATCTGGTAGATTCCAGAGAAGTTTCATCTAAGTACTCGTATCCAGTTACGGCTGCCTTAAACAACAGTGGATTAGCCTTTGACAGTTGTTCTGTAATGTTTTCCGCATTACTGTTATCTATCTAAAACAAACTGAGTACTTTTTTATTTTTTAGGTTCATCATCTAAAGTCCGTAGACAATCTGTTTGTTGTTGTTGAACATTATGATAATTATCACTTCAAAGACACAAAGGTAAGTAAATCATACTGTAAATATAAGTATTTTATACTTATACTTATTTATACAACCAGTATGTGTATCTCCATTTAACAACTACAAATGTTTTATTTGAAAATTACGTGAGCTACATTTCGTATTGTAGCATTCTGGTGATATAATGGCCCTCACAAATACTTTTCACAACAGGAAGAAGCTTTATTAGACCTGGAGCGTCTAGCACCTACACTACCCTGGACTAATGCTTTGGAGGTCTGGAAAATGAACAACTCGCTAAAGAAGAAAAGGAATCGGAGAAGAGGAGCTGCTACACCCAAATCAAAGCCAAGTAGTGATGCAGCAGAACATGAGAAGCTCCAGGATGAGCCTGATGCTCCAGAGGAGAAAGAGGAGCATGGAGATGTTTGTCCTGAGCAGGAGACAGGCCCTCAGAGAGAGCAGGGATCAGATATCCAAGAACAAATGGAGAATAAACCTCTGAGGTTCCGTGTGACATGTAACAGAGCTGGAGACAAACACAGTTTCACCTCCAACGATGCAGCACGAGACTTTGGTGGTGCTGTGCAAGAGTTTTTTCAGTGGAAAGCAGATATGACCAGGTTTGATGTGGAAGTAAGTAGAAAATTACTTGCATAACCAGGGATAAAATATATTGCTCTTCCTGCTAAAAACCAAAGAAACCACTTCAGCTTTTAATCGATACTTAAAGTTCCATAAATGTAATAGTGTTCATGTGTGTGACAAAGAAGAAATAGTCCATTATGAGATGATTTCACAATGAGTAATGTGAGCCTACTTCCTTTTTCCTCAATGCTGTTTAAAGATTTCTTAGGACGTTACTTGCTAGGTAAAAAATTAAAGTGCTTTTTTCACCATTATGCGTTAGGTGCTGTTGAATATCCACAACACTGAGATGGTGATTGGCATTGCCCTCACAGAGGAGAGTCTACACAGAAGAAACATTACTCACTTTGGGCCGACCACACTACGCTCCACCTTGGCTTATGGCATGCTTAGGTTTGACATCAGTAATTTAAAACCAAGGAACATTTTACCAGTGTAGCATCAAGATATATTTTTTCAGACAATGACAACTCAGTTATCATCTAACTTTGAACTCCAGACAGTTTGACCTGATAGGTGTACAGGCATTTGAAAAGAAGAGTTATAGCTTATATCGTCAATCCTTCCATTTCTTTTTGTAGACTTTCCAAGCCACAGATATCAGATGTGATAGTAGACCCCATGTGTGGTACCGGAGCCATACCTTTAGAGGTAAGGATTAGTGTCAGTGCGTTTTGTATGCTTGTGCAGTTTGAGTTTTTGTCTGTTGTGTAATTCCTAAGATAAATTCAGTTAAGCTGTTATATCTCCTTTTAGGGAGTCATGGAGTGGTCACACTCATTCTTCCTTTCGGGAGACAACCATGACATGGCAGTTAGTCGCACAGTTAATAACATCAGCCATATTGTGAAGAGAAGACAAGATGCAGGCAGGTGAGACTGTACACAGTATTATTTTTCTATTTTAAAGGACCCTCAGACCAATATGTTTTCAGATTATTTTGCACAACTTTTTGGATATTACATTAATGTTTTACATTTGAATTTAATTCCTGATCACTTAATGAAAGAATCCCCTGCTTAATTTAAGTTAGAGTTTTTTTTTTTTTTTTTTAATAAACAAAGAATTCAAGAGTTCTGCACCATTTGCAACATGTGGCCTATACCTCCAACCACAAAAACTTCCATTGCCCACAAAATGTAACCAAAAATTGCAAACAGATATAACATAATAATCAATGTAGCCTGTATAAATGTATCCATTTATCCATGATAAATGAACTCAAAATGATTAGAAGGAGAAACTATAGCTAGCTCGCCAGCTAGTGTCAGTTAGATCAACAAGCTGTACAATGTCTTATTTTTGCACATTATTACAACAATATAATGTTTCATATATTCCATAATGTATCATATTTTTATGTTTGGTCAAATGTATATTCTAACAAAATTAGGATAACGGCAGCAGTGATACCTTTGTCCACTAGGGGCTGCTACTCACAGGTTAAAAACCACAGACATGGTGTTCACACTTTTGTTTTTTCTTTTCATTTAGTGCTTCTCCAGGTTTGCCTATAGACACTGCACAGTGGGACCTGTGTCATCTACCCATGAGGACAAGTTCTGCGGACATCATCATCACTGACATGCCTTTTGGAAAGAGGTAGAGTGTTAGTGAAAAACATATCTGGAATTTTGTGCATACCTTTATCATTTTGCACTGCTGCTTTTGTTAGAAGAGAACTTCATTCCATGCTGTCTCTTCTATAAACTAAACAACTCTTCAAACCCTTCAACCACTTTTGAAGCCAGTATTTTGCAACTTTAATAGGTATTCAGAGTTGATATTTTTCTGTGTTTGTCTAATCCTTAAGAATGGGTTCCAAGAAAAAGAACTGGGATCTGTATCCTTCTTGTCTTCGAGAAATGGCAAGGGTCTGCAGGCCAGGGACAGGAAGGGCTGTACTGCTGACTCAGGACAAAAAATGTTTTCAGAAGGTAAAATTCATTTGAAACGTTCATGGGTCTTTTCATTAATATTCAGAGCCATAATTTCTCAGAAGGTGCCAAAAGTGTTCTTTGATGCAAAGCAGTTTCGTTTCCCCAAAGTACCTTTCAGCGGATGATTTTTTTAAAGAACATTTTTTGTAACTGAGATTATAAATAATTGCAATTAACGATTTAATCGTATTTTGTCTGTTGTATGTCCAAACAAAGTAGCTCCCAACTGAGGACCGACACAGCTCGAGCTCAAACTCACGGCTGACTCACAGGTGTTATAGCACCGAGTCAGAATTTAGAACTTGTTTTTGTAAGACCCATGATGTCTTTCCAAAATGCATTTTATTTACATGTATTTGCCTCAAGCCGACAGGTGAAAACACATTCACATTCTTTTTGTCGTGAGGCTGCAGATTTAACTAGATTTTGTCAAAATGTCTCGGTTTTTGTTTAAACAGCTATATCATATCTAAGGACAAGGCCTCTTGTAGTGAGATTTTTAAGTTCAAGTTTATTTATAAAGCACATTGTCATACACCAAAGGTCATTTAATGTGCTTTACAGAACTATGAAATAGAATAAAATAGAATAAGATAATCGGAAAGATAAAAGAAATAAAAGAATACATAAAAGAAAATTGAAAGTGCAAATATAGCGAACGTCTGGTTGTAGAAAATTTGTAATGTTGCTGGAACTAAGAGTAACCTGCGAGTAACCAAGGAAGCACGTTATGTGTAATCGTGGTAAATCCACAGTGTGTATTCATTGTGTATGTTTCTTGTACAGGCCCTTGTAAGGATGTGTGGTCTATGGAGGAAATCGCACACTGTTTGGGTGAACGTAGGTGGATTGCATGCTGGAGTTTTTGTGCTGCGGCGCACGGGGGCGATTTTTGGCACTGTTCCAGAAGATGTAAGGGAGCCTCATAAGACACCGGAGACTCAGGAAGAAGACATGGAGGAGAAGGTTTAATAAGGCCACTGGCAGACCTGCCAGCTGTTGGAAATGTATTACGACCTGTCAAACGCTTTTCCCCCCAGTTTTGGTGTGCTTTCCTCTGATTTAATTGTCCTACAGGATTGTATTTGATCCACATATCTGACTAAACATGTTTTAACAAGGCAGTATTTGTCTGAATATTAATATTCAGAACTTGCGATTCATGTCTCTCTGAAACTGAAAAGCTCATCCAACACCAGTGTCTTCAATAAATGTTCACTGAAGTCCCTCTTTTTGCCAGATGTCACAGATTCTTTTTTCTATAAAACGTCTATAATGATTTAAATGTAATGAAATGAGTGTAACCATTTATTAGACAATTTACAAGACAATTGTGTGTGTATATATTTGTGTGTGTGTGTGTGTGTGTATATATATATATATATATATATAGTCCTCACATACAGCTTCAAACTCTTAATTAAAAAAAATGCCCTTTGGCACTGAAGGTGTCATCACGCTGAGCAATTGTTATTTTAATGATTGTATTTATTTTTATTTGAAAAGTAGCCATAGGTTACGGGATAATGTTTCTGATCGTAATCACAGTCACCAGATGGAAAAACACGGATGAAACGTGTCTGCTGACTTAAACTGTGTGTTTTGGTAAGAGTGACGTCATTCACGGCAACGCTTTGCCTGTCAACAGGCAAAACTACATCCTACTAAACTAAATATAAACATAAAAATACCAGTGTGTTCTCTGGTATGGAATATAGTATGAGAAGTGTGATACGTGTTTTCAGACAGTGGGGTTGTCTCGATGGCCAGAAACCTTATCAGCATTCCTCATCAATCTCTCATGGTCTTTTGAGATGGTCTGGTTTTAAATGAACAATGATTTACTCTGAAGCTTTCAAACTAGATTTGAAATGAGTGACGAGTGACGTTTACCAAGAGCACGTGGATTAGGACCAGCCCACAGGGAGAGTATAAGAGCCTCTCGCCTCTGCTGCTCCAGCACTTACAGCCTTTCACTTCAGAAACCAGGAGGAACAACAGAAACACCATGATCTGGACCATCCTTCTCCTCTTTCACGCAGTACTCTTCTTTTACTTTCTCTCAAATCGTACAAGGTGAGTATGCAGCCCGTGAGAATAGACCACCTTAACTTTTTCTTGTCATTTCTTGTAATAGCCAACACTACAGCAACATCAAAGACAGAAAACTGTACGGCCACAGTGGAAGCTTCGTTTGCTTTTTAATATCTCTTTATATCTATTATATGTCTGTTGCTTATAGAGGTAGATTTTGTCAGTGTAGGCAAAGGTGAATTTGTGATGAGTAATGTTTGGTTTGCTCATCATTTCTCCTGTTTATTTCTGTCATTACTCACACAGTTCATTAAGACTTCATCCTGCCAGGAAAGGTATTTTGATAATGTCACTGTGGTTGTGTGATTTGGCACCAGGCTGGATTCTGCTGTCAGAACCACTGTGACTTTCAGATCTACTGACCTCCCTTAACTTACATGAAATGTGGCTCTGTCTTCAGGTCTAAACGAGAACCTCCATTAGATAAAGGAGTTATTCCATGGTTGGGACATGCACTGGATTTCGGAAGGGATGCTGCCAAGTTTTTAACAAGAAAGAAACTGAAACATGGTGACGTATTTACGGTGAGAAGTGGCACTTTATCAGTATAATAAATATATTTCTCCTATACTTGCATCTCCTTTCTGGGTTATCCCCCTCTCATTTCCAGTTTATTGCACCATATTTCCTAAAAATAAAGGTCCCAGAAAAGGTTATTTGGAGCATTGCCTTGAAAAAAAGTTTCCCTAGAGAGCCTTTTAGTGGTTAAGTGGTTTCAATTTTTTTTTTTTTTTTTAAAGAATTTTGAACTGGAGGGATCATTAGGGAGTCAAAACTGGTTCTTCAAAGGCAGGGATCTCCAATCTGTTATAAGGCTTTGCTCCAGATAACCCTTTTTGGCCCTTTTATTGTTAAGAGTGTAGCCATTACCATCTACAGTACCAGTAACAGTGTTGTATCTTGCAGGTTCGTGTGGCTGGGCGATACGTCACTGTGTTACTGGACCCCAACTCTTATGACTCTGTTCTTCAGGACACAACATCTCTGGACTTCACACGCTATGCGCAGGTGCTGATGGGCAGGATTTTTAATCTGAGGCTCCCAAATCACAAACCTGATTCCGAGAAAGCAATAATGAGAAGGTACAGTGATTACAGTCATTTAGTTTAGTCTCATTTTCAGTTTGTATAATTTACAGCAGGTTTTCTTTTCCTCTAAAACACGTGTATCTACACATTAAGTGCAAGAGAAAATGAAACGGTTAAAATAGGACAACGGTCAAAACAGGAATATCAAAAAACAGTGAGAGGGATTAAATTTGATTTAAGAGCTGAAAAGCACCAGCGGTTGTTTTTTGACTGTTGTATAATTGTATACTTTGGTGTCCAAATTGGGTTCTTTCCACAGTTTCTCTTGTCGGTGCCTTTCTTTATTTTGTCAATGACTTCCTTCACAGCACGTGTCCTCTCAGAGAGGAGTGCACCTCCTAGAACCGCAGTGCATTAAAAAAAAAAAAAAAAAAAAAACATTACGGATTTAATCAAGGCGAGGACTTTATGTAATTTGTCTCTGGGGGTGTCAACTGTTGAATCACTCCCAAGAAAAGATGTACGTAATAAACTGCAGGCTCATATAATCCCGTGGGTTTTTTTCTAAACGTCTCATTTGGTGAATTTTGCTTCCTGTCTGGTTTTGTTTTAACTGTTTTGGAACCAGGAAACTGTAAGGTGCTTTCCGTTTTCCAGTCAGCCTAGTAAGGAGGCAACCCTTAAGGAAACTCTTCTTTGCATCTTAAGCTTGTGGTGAAACACTCTCAAGAGCAATTACACATCAGTCAATGGATCAGATGATAAAAACAGTCAGAATAATGCACACCTTACATAATAATGAATAAGAATAACAGTACCTGGTCTAGGAATGGGCTAGGGCTACAATCTGAATGCAACTCTATATTCACTTAAAAGGTGAATCAGGCAGAGTTTCATTCCAACAAAGCAGAAGCTCACATGATCAGTTGTTTGAACACTGATAGCAACTGATAAAACCAGTGGTGTCAGGTGTGCGCCTGCTTGTTTGGAATGAAAGCCTGCATTCACCCTGGCCCTTTGTACATAAGACTGGACACTCCTGCCCTAGAGGAATTAACTTTTGCTTCCCCAAAGTGTCTTTCAGTGGACATGGTTGTGAACAAGATGTACGAGTGTGAAAATCCTGTTAAAAGTCGATTGAACCTCCACATTATAAGTTCTTTCCTAGAACTGTACTGTATGTCACTGGCTTACAGGAGAATGAAAAGTGACCAGAATTATGACTAGGGATGCCACTATTGTTACGCTAGATAACTGAGTTATCTAGTATTTATTCCATTGACAAATCATGCACACATAATTTATAACGGCAAACAATTCATCTGACTTTGCATACATAACATTTGTAACTATATATTGGTATTTGCGAGATCCCAGTAGTGTGGGTTTTCGCTCTTTCAGTGACACGTAAAAGAGATCTGAGCACTAAAGATCCCTCTTGTGAAGAGTGTTCATACAGGTTTATTATGACATGCATCTCTTGTTCATGGTTCAAACTGGTTCAAAAGTAAACAGATATTTTAGTTGATTAATTTTTTAATCACATAATCAGTCTAATTGAGTGACAGCCCTAACTATGATTTAATAAAGCATTTTTAGTTTGAGGGAATTTCATTTCAGGCACTATGTAGGCAGTGCTGTTCCAGGTAAAAAAGTGGAGGGGGAATATCTTTTAATCTATTTAAATGTGTACCTAAAATTTCCATCCATTGTTGCAAACTTCAGGTCTTTTGTCAAGCAGTTAAGGTTTATTTTTAGATCTTTTCTTTTAAGAACAGATTGTATTTTAGGTTGACTGAAGAACAGGTTGTATTTTGAGTAAGTATCTTGGCACAAGAATCCTACTGTTTAATTGCCATTAATGTGGGTTTGGCCCTGTTGTTGTAACCTTTTTCGCTCATGTTGTGAAGGTGTGGCTCTCACTGACATTCTTTGTGTCAAAGCCTTTTTACAATTCATTTTAGGCCAGGCTCACTTATCTCAAGTGTCACTCAAACTTGGGCAAACATTTAATTGCATTAGGGGTTCCATTGTGGAACAGCAGGTGCTTGACGTCAGAATTTGTAGAAAAATATTACACACCATGAAGGGTGCTCTCAGAAGTAAATTTAATTCTGTTGGAATTCTAATTGCTTCCTAACCGGTAGGTGTTCTTTATGCTGAGCTGGTATGAGCTGCTAGAAAAAGCCAGATGTAAAGAAACAGAAAAGCAGATTCCTCTCTTAAAGACCTGCTTTATGATCAATTCCAAATAGAGATGTTAATCAGGAAATGCTTTACTTTACAAGAAAATGATTTACAACCTTTTACAGTACTTAAATGTTTTTGATTAGAAAAATGCTATACAACAAATAGAATAAATACAAATACACAAAAACACCTCTATAGGTATTGATTATCTCACATAAGCATTAGATGTTAATTGTCAGTACTGGCCTTCCTCAAAGGTAGACTTGGGCTGCTTAGACTAACACACAGACGGACATAAAATCAGAATTTGTTTGCTTTTTTTTAATTTGCATTCCTGTATTTGTATATCAAATGTTAGTGTTTTTCAAAGCTAGGAAATGTTTATGACTTAATACAAACAGTTTTAAATGTAATATTCTTACGTTTTCTAAGACTTTTGCGCAGTATTGTACATACATCCTTAAGCCTCAGCTGTTTTTGTGCATTTTCCTATAGCCTCACCTTTTAACGCTTTGCTGTCTGCAGGCACTTCCAGGGTGATAATCTCTCCTGCCTGAACCACACCATGCAGAACCATTTGCAATCTCTGCTGACGTTTGAGACAGCCTCCCAAAACCAGACAGACTGGAAACACGACGGGCTTTTTGGCTTCTGCTACAGTCTTCTATTTAGGTAGTTGTTAATTCCAGAATGCCCCAAGCAGAGGACTTAGAGCCACAGCTGATAAACAGTTTAGGCAGATGGGGTTTTTTTTTCCACATGAAGATGTTTATAAATGAGAGGCATGACGAATTTGGAATGAGTTGTAAGAGAAACAAGCCGTACGAGTGGAAGTGCACAAACAGGAAATGATAAAGCATACTGCTGCTCGGTGGGGCCTGTTAGCTAATTTGTTAGTTTAGTTTATTTAGTCGCCTTGTTAAAAGTCTGCTTTTAAAAGACACATGCAGCATTTATAATATTTCAGTAAATAGCTTGACAGATGCACAAACATTTTCGCAGGAACACATTAGTGGTGGGCTCACCCACAGCATAGGCATTCAGATCCTTTAATGTTCACCACTAGTGGTTTATGATTAGCTCCATTTGGAGGTCCGGCGGAAGCTGATACTTAATGAGGTCACCGCAGTGTGTCAGGTTTATGGGGGAATGTCACGCCATGGTTTCCGGAGACTTTGATTTATTTGCAGCCATCTTCTGTCCCTTCTCCTCCCTTTAGGGCTGGATATCTCACACTCTTTGGGGGAGAGCAGAACAACAATTGCATGGATGCTGCCAAAGTCTATATGGAGTACCAAAAATTTGACAGCCTCCTGATCAAGATGGCTCGCACCACTCTTAAGTCAGGTCAGTTAAGGTGCCTTTTATAGGCAGAGCAAATTCCTGGTGCCTTCATTGCTTTTATGATGTTGGATGTAAATCCTTGCTTGTACTGTCAGGAATCCATAATGTTAAAAAGATTTTTAATTGGGCCTTTTTTAATGAGGACTGTAAAGTTTTATTGTCTGTCATTAAAGGAATAGTTGGGTGAAAAAACATCAAATTTATGCAATTTTCCACTTAGCCCTGATGTAATTATGTAGTTTCTACAACTAAGTCCCAAGAAACTCTCTCAACCCATTCAAACCGCATTCCCCTTTAATAAGGTGGTACACACTTGATTGTGATGTGGTTTAGGACACAGTTTGACGCACTTGGAGCTATAAAAATGAACAAAACTTCACAGTGTGGCCAAACGCTGTGATCAACCTTTTAAGCCAACAGGGTCTGTATTCATGACCATAATAAGTGTGAAGGAACCTGATCCTAGATCAGTCCACTCCATGTTTAGTGTTGTCTAAAATGGTTGTCCATAATGATGTCCTAAACTGCATCCACAGGTTTACATCTCCTTAATAAAGAGCTGAATGATGCTTGAGTGGAGTAACATAAGTTTTAGGGATGTATTAACAGAAAACATTTGGGTGACTATTGATTTCTAGCATTTAACCTCAGCATTCAACTCAAAAAGCAAGATATTGACTCCAAATATGTCCCAGCTAATCAACTACTTGAAGGATAAGTGGAATTTTGATCTTAAGACTGTAACGTTTCCAATTAATTTAGTAACTATTATGAAATAATGGCAAGTATGCTGTTATGAGGCTGAGAAATTGGTGTTGGCCCACACTCTTCCAGTTTAAAGGGTTAAAACTGCGTCAGTATGTTTGTTACTGCGAAACTCACAGATTAGACCTTTTCTCCCTGATGTTTTTGGAATGGAAACCTTTATACAATGCTTAAAGCTTTAAACCCACACATCCACTGATTTTCAAAACATTGTTGATCGTGTTGTGTCTAGGGAGTGCGTTCGTGTTCTGTATTCTGTTAGGGAGGGTCATGACGTCATGAATTAAAACTGCTTGTGTTTTGTCGGTTTCCATGGTGTCTGAATGACCTCATTACAGTAGGTCATTCAATAGAACGTGACAGTATCTGGAACGCCCTGCAAATCAGACCAATGTTAGAAATGTTTTCACTTACGCTTATACGCTCATACTGATCTCATTAACTCCTATTGTGTAACTTTACATCACACCTGCACCCCCGTGCACTGTCTGTTTTGAATTTGGCCGTCATCACAGTCGTTATCTGATCTAACGTCTGCTGCTTTAAAGAAATGCAGTCACCCACGAATACGGACCTCGTCAAACCTTTGCCATTTAGTCATTGTAAATCAGTCTCTATCCACTGTCCGTGGAGGAGTTCAGGAATTGTAATCTGTTCTGATGTCGCTCTCTCCATTTCTGGATTGCTGGACTTGAATGAAAACTGTTATCTTGTTGTGTTGTATGTAGATAATGCTCTGAAACTGATAACAGTTACACATGCCCTCTCTGTGTGGGTTTCTTTTTTTTCCTGACTCATGTATTTAGTCACTTACTTACTCACTTGTTTTCTCAACCGCCCTGTCCCTGTCTCTCTCATTGTGTCGGTCACGTCTTCAGCACAGGAAAGGAGATGTGTGCTTCGATTGTGTGTGTTCTGTGTTTGATTACAGCATACAGACGTCTGCTCGGGCACGCTTCTCTACCGATGCCTGTCCAGACTATGAATCTTTTATGAGTGTTTCATAACTCACACACTTCCTTTTGTTTACGTAGTTTCTGGATAGCATATTACTTCACTTTCTTACTTAGGCTTACTTACCTTTCTAATCCCTCTCTCTGTCTGTGTCTGCAGGAGAGAAACAAACAGCGGGCTCAGTGAAGCAGAGGCTGTGGGAGTTGTTGGCTCAGGCCGGTTTGAGGGAAAACTCCAGTCTGTGGCTGCAGAGCTACAGGCAACACCTGCAAGAGGAGGGAGCTGATGAGGAGACCCAGAGGAAGGCCATGCTGCTGCAGCTGTGGGCCACACAGGTAAAAGAGCATTTTTAACCCTGTTTGAGGACATGGATGGATGGCGTCCAAGTTTCCTTCTTTAGATTTGCACCAGAGCTAGAAAGCTAATGTAACTAAATCGATGAAATTACATTGCAGATCTTAAAACTTGTACTTTTGTACATTTAGATAGATCACAATGTCATTAAGTATCAGAACCCACTAATTTGTTTGATACATTTGCCATAAACCTATCCTTGTGCTAAAAGAAGGTATTTGATCTAGTATATAAACATAGTTCAAATTTTGAAATCTAAGCAAATCTGAACAGAGGTTATCTACATATCAATTCTAATAACACAGCAGCAGAAACAGCCTGTTGCAAAAGTTTTTGTAAAAAAAAAAGGGACGTTGCGAAATGATCATGCAATCATGAATTTTCATTTCTTTTTGATACGTAAAACCTAACAGATGTTGTAAGTGGGCCTTGGAGGAAAAATAAAATGTAATTAAAATAAAAACTGAAACACTAAAGCAAAAAAAAAAAAAAGCATTCTCCTTGTCATCTGATGCCACGCGTGACTCCATTGTGCAGTATAATAAGCAAACACAATCCATTAACGCAGGTGACCTGCATAGTTTGTCTGACGTTATTGTGCTGGGTAGGTAACAGACGTAACACAAATGATGCAAGGCCTGTTTTAAGAGTTTAAAACTGTCATGCTGATCTGTGTGAGCCCTTTGTTTTCAAGAGTGCCTTTACGAAATTCTTGTCATTCCACAGTAATGTAGGACAGCCTTACACCTTCTTTGCTTGGGGCCAATTTCAAACACGAGATTTTCCAACGAGTGTCTAATATGCCAAAGAAAAGGCTGAACAATCTAAAAATAGGCTTGACCAAGCAGAAACAGCAAAATCACTAAGAAGTGCATTATTGGTCAAAAGGAAAACATGTGGAGTTACTAATCAGAATTTAACACAAGCAAACAGGCAAAGAAAGACAAGTATTTGTGTCTGCTTTTGCACATGAAAACCACATTTGACAAGAATCTCCAACATGAAAACAGGCAGTACGACTTTACTTTGACCACTCCCTGCATGCCCTAGTTTCTCAGGTATCTTAACATTGTTCTGCCTAAGGGTTTAAGAGATAATTGTAATAGATAAGAGAAACTGTAATACAGTGACTTAAATGTGTTCATGATGTCCACATTAACAGAATGTGTCACACCAACAAAATTACCAATTAATTTAATACATTTTATTCAGAAATGTAGATATTATGTACACATTTGAAAGTAAATTCAAAGCATCAGAATTTAAGGGTGGATCACGTTGAGACAAGATACATGTGGATAGTTCATGGGAGGGAATGGGATAAAGGGTGCACATTTTTGGGTGTTGTCCTCAGGCAGTGCAATGTAAGACAGTCTGTTTCACTTACCCCAAGAGACTGAACTCAGACAACTAACCCCACAGAGAGGATAGCACCAAATATGGCCAGAAGGGGGCACTGTTGTGCTACTATAAAAACTGGTCTGCTTCAATTTCATCATCCTTAAGAGGAGCTAAATGTAATGTCCTGTCTGGATCTTTACTAGGGTTAATCATTATTGAAGTCATTAAACAATCATTAATCATTCAAATTAGATGCATTGAAACTGTTGGTATAGCAGAATTATATATTTTAGTCATGTTGTGGTCTATTCAGTTTCACCAAAGACAGATTTTCAGCATCTAATCAGTAACATTCAGTTGTGTGCATTCAAATTTTTTTGCATTTCTGACTATTTGAAAACATCTGTGTTTACTTTTCCATCTAATTACACAACCACTTTTATCACAGGCTGCAAAAGATTTTCTTGTCTACAACTGAACATTTTTGTTCCTTTTTTAACGGACATACTGTGTTAAATCAGACTTTTAATGTCAGCTTTAATGCACCCTGGGGTGTTGTCCATTCATCCATGCGCTGGTTAAAATGTCTCAGCTATAGTTATCTTCTGTAATTCTTTTTTTACATTATGTCCTCCACTGGATCCCAGTGGTCCTCCTTTTATAGTAAGCCCTTTGGCACTGGTGCTGTGAGGATAACCAGAGTTTAACACTACTGTAGATCACTACAGTGGACAGGGGACATCTTGAGGCCACATTCTTTGCTTTCTTCGTGCTCTGATTCATCCAGTCCACCTTTGCTTTGGCCCCACTTCTTAAGGAAGCAAACTATTTCGTACTGCATTTAAAGCTGTTTTCCTAACACTAACGTTCCAGTGTTAAGATGAAGCGTGTTTAAAAACTAGACATCTCTAGCTTTACAACACTTATGATGTTGTGCACTCATGTACTTTAATTGTACCTGCCACAGAAAAAGAATAGAGTGCCATGACATAGGCCAGAAAGAACAGAAAGTGGAATAGGATAGAATGAAATATACTGAGCATGGCTTTATTTTATGCATATGTCATTAACAATGTTCACACACTACTGAACTCAGGCAGAGAGACCTAACGTTGCTTACTGTTGTCTGTTACCAGGGTAACGTGGGCCCTGCTGCCTTCTGGCTCCTGGCCTTCCTGCTGACCCACTCCAAGGCCATGAGGGCAGTGAGAAAAGAGTTAAGCAGCGTCACACTGCCTGGGACCACTGCTTTCGACCCACAACAGCCTACACCTGTGTTTGGTGAGTCTTCCATCTGTCTTTCAGGGCTTCCACACACTCTGCTCTGGGAGAGTTTCACTCTCATGATATCAAATGTCAGTGCATGTCAAATAGTTTAAATGTGCATTAATGCATCACTACCAATGCAAAGTTTGGAACTGCTATTTAAAAGTTTGTTATGACCCCAGGGTCAGTCTAGGTTAAAACAGGGCCTAACAAGGAGTTATTGGCTAGCAGGAATGAATTATAACCAAAAAAGGTGCATAAACACAAATGCATCGTCCAGCTTGGTTGTGCTATTTAATTACATATAACACAAGTGAAAAGAAACACCAATGCATCCACCATTCTATTTGTATTATTTACAAAATGTTACTATATGTGCATAATGCATTGGGGGGCTTGGCTTGGACGGCACCAAAGGAAAGAACTACATAAATCACACAAAACAAAACTCTGTCCTGTCTTCAAAAAAATGAAACAAAGTTTTCAACACAACAATATACAACGATCAGCCACTGACAAGTGAAGTGAGTTACATTGGTTGTCTGGCTACAATGGCTGTCAAGCAAAAAGTCAGTTTTTGAAGTTGATGTGTTGGAAGCAGGAAAACTTAAGGATCTGAATGACTTTGAAAAGGGCCAAACTGTGATGGCTAGAGCAACTCCAAAACAGTAGTCTTGTGGGTGTTCCCAGTATGTTTAGTACCTACTAAAAGTGGGCCAAGGTAGGACAACCGGTGAACCAGCGACAGGGTTATGTGCGCCCAAGGCTCACTGATACACATGGGGAGTGAAGGCCAACCCGTCTGCTCCGATCCCATAGAAGAGTTACTGTAGCACATATTGCTCAAAAATGTATTGCTGGTTTTGATAGAAAGGTGTCAGAGAACACAATGAATCACAGCTTGCAGTATATGAGGGTACATATAGCTGCACATATTTCCTAATAGCAATAACCTCTTTCAGCAGGAAAACTAGCATCTAATATTGATGCTAGTTTTATGCACAATTACACATTTCCTAGGACACTAGGAAGATTTAAATAAAAATAAAGAATTTTTAGGTTTCTCCAGAAGGATCAATGGACATGCAAATGAATATTTAACTATTGAGAAAGCTGACTAAGAAAGCTTTCTTCAGATGTGGAGATCAAATCTCGAGATCAGTAACTAGACAAAAAAACAGTGTAAGTAGATGATTACAATACGTTAGTTAACATGTAATATTTAATATATTTTTAAATGCACATTATTGTATATTAAACAATAAATGTTAATTTGGCAAGCAATTCGAAACTTTTGAATGCTAATGTACTTTGACTTCATGTTTGAATTTAATTTAATTTTGGAAAAAAAAATATATTTTTGCTCTTCTTGTTTTTATTCCACTATGGTGTAAATATGTAATTTTCTTGTCATAACAGTCATTTTTGTGACATATTTCTCATATTTGTGTGTTTTTGAATTGTAACTAAATATTACACCATCATTCATTGAAAATTTCCTAAATAACCATAACTGATTAGAATCATTGTCATTGTAAAGTAAGAGATTTACAGCAATTACATATATATGATGTAGTCTTTTAGCCTTCTCAAATTTGTGGATTGAGCATGGATTGGTCAGTTTGCACCTAGGTTACTTAAAAGAGACAACACTAAACAGTTTGCTGTGTTTTAGGAAGCATTGGTTTAGGACTTTGGTTTGCTCCTTACAGCAATTTCTGATTGGCTATTTGCAGACATTCCCAGTTGAGGCTTGAAACCCTTTTGTGTCTGCAAGCATAATCCACTTCACTAAGGCCTCGTTTACACTGTCAGTTAAATGTGACCCAATTCCGATTTTTTGCTCATATGTGACACAGATCGGATCT
>JBBPCZ010000115.1:18390583-18397874 GCA_037974445.1 Brycinus macrolepidotus | reverse complement strand
AGGCTTCACCTGGGACAGATAGGTCCAATAAGGTGCAAACTAATTCCAGAGTCAAGTGTATTCAGATTCAGATTTATCAGTGGATATGTACAGGTCTTACAGAAGGCCGGTAATGGTGGTGTGGTAACCTATGTGCAACTGGATTAGGGCAAAGTTCCAATACTCTAATTCGAATTACATGGGTGTGGTCCAGAAGAGTCAATATCCTTTGCTCTTCTATGTGTTCTAAGTAAGTGCTGTCATGTAATTTTCCACGTCAAGCTAATTGCAAAATGCCATGCTGATCAATTCAATGTAATGCACCAGAGTATCCCTGAGAGGTCTCAGGAATCAATATAATGGAGCTCCAGTGGTGTCGGCACAGCATTAGCTTCACTGAAGGAGATGAGTTTGATATTATCAGTCATTACATGCACTTAACCCACGAATGCTCTCAAACTCCTCATTTGTCTGCTCTGATGACAAAGTATGAGGTCAGAATGGAATAGACATCTGACATTTCTACACTCAAATAATGCATAATGAATTGTGATGCAGGTTCTGCATTACTTCATCGTGTTGAGTCATTGTTGTGTGTGGCAAAAGTGCGAAAGAAAATGAGCCTCTTGTCATAGCAATAATATCACTGTAATTTCTTTATCATTATGCACTCTTAAAAACGAGTGTGGCAAAAGGGCACAAGAGTATTTCTTCTACTGAATCACCTCACTTTTTGGCACATTTCTTTTCAAGAGTGTACTGTTAGAGACATCTACAGAATACATGTGCAGAAGAAATACAGTTGTATATAGTAGGGCTTGATTTGACAAGTCAGCTAATTAGCTAATAAATACTACATGAGATGAAACCAACTCCACGGCAAGCTGTGTAGAACCGCTCTGAAACAGAGTCTCCTAAACCGGACCATGTATATTTCAAAAGCCAACTGCTTGAGCAGGGAAGCGCTATGTGACTATGTGCACGCCAACCAATCACACAGCATTTAGCGAGACATGTGAGCGACAAAAACAAGCTTGAGTGTTGTACTGGTCAGCAAACAAGAGAAAGTATCTTGTTTACCTTTTACTAACAGCTTCAAGGTAAATACTGAATGACTTTTAAAAACCGAATAGTGTGACCTTTTTCAGTTGAGCTACTGTTTCTCATTCTGAAATGATGATTTATTTTTGTATTGATGATAATCGAATTTTTTTTGTAGCCCCAGTCAACTAGTAATACTCAATAGTCATGCAACCTCTAATCTGCTGTGCATATAATTATGTAAATGCATATAATTAAATAAGGGCATATGAGACATGCATGGAACTAATTACTGCGCATTATAAATGCTGGTCAAGTCCAATTAGTAGTGTATACTCCTGTCAAATGATACCCAAGGAGCACCACACTTAGGCACATACATCACTGTGCAATTAGCTTAAAAGCATGATGCAGTGTAAAGTCATCCAACAGATCTTCCTGCTGGAGATTACAGAGCTGTCAGCTGACAGTATATTTGCTTCTTTCAGTCTCTTCACAAGTGACAGACAACCGTTCTTAAGAGCCGTAGAGTATGGTGAGCCATTGACAGAAGGAATAGAGGACACAGGGCAAAAGACAAAGTTCCTGCTACTCCACTTACTTAAACTGAGGAGTCGTATGTTTCAGAACTGGCTTTCTCTAATAAACACTTAGCCACTGAAGTGTCTCTAATCATAGAGAGACAGAGTTTGGTCTGAAGAACACTGCGCTCACACTTAAGCGTAGTCTCTGTAGTGTGCTCACAAGAGGGCATCTCGCTGTGAACAGGCAAATTGGTCACATGCTCTTTCTCAAGTGTTTGTCTCAGACAGTGCCTTTCTGACTCCAGACCCAGACGGAAGGAGCCGAGAGATGGCTCCTTTAATCACACACTCATTCTGCTCTGTACACGCTTTTTCAAGCACCAGCATTAATATCACTGCTGTGATAATAAGCCTATAGACGATGCACACAGCTCTACATATGACATTCTATTATAAAAACTGTCTCAGTTTTCAAATGGAAGTGAACTTTCAGCCCATTGAAGTCACATTCTATCAAATTATGGCGGTCGTGTTTTCTGCTGGTCTTTCCTGTACAATGTTGTAACTCAGGATAAATAGATGAGGCAGTATGCAGGTGGAAGTTCAACCTATTTGAGCCCATTGCAAAATCACATCTGATCCAATTCCAAAAGCAGGCAGAAACATAAAGTACTGTGGAATCCACTTAGATAGACAACGATCAAGGACAAATAAACAAAAACAAATAACAAGAACTAAGCAGACAAATCAGAGTTAAACACAAATACATAATTAACATTATGAACAAACAGCACTGAAACATAAGTACCACACAATGGACAGGAGAACGACAAAGGCTGTGTCCCAGATTGCATACTAAGGTACGCCATCCATAGCACTACATTTAGTTCAGTAGTAGGGATGCACATCTGAAATTACTCATGAAATTGACTGATTTATTATTATTATTTTGACAAATTTTATAATGTAAATAATGTGAGGCAGGTGAGCTCTCGCACACTGTATTCGAATGCTGCTGCTGCACCCACATCAAACTGTCATAACACAATTTGGCATGACTCATTGCACTTAATAGCCTGTTGCCACTTGCTTATTTAATTAGTGTTATTCAGGAATCTAATTTTTAAATTTAAAATGTCAGCTTTGGGTTGAAAAGTAGGCAAATAAAATTTGGCTGTAAAAAAAAGGTCAGAACTATAACTGGCCCAAAAAATGATCAGTGCATCACTATTTGGTATGTATAGTATGTGTAATCAGAATCCGACTTGATTGTCCAATTATGTCTTCCCACCCCTGGAATTTAGTTACATAGAAGCTGATAATAGAAATTTCACGCTTGTACAGTAGCTCAGACCTCCAAAAATGAGTTCTACCATGTATACACACTGTCACCCATGCAGTCATCCATGTCTATAGACATTCATACATACATACATTTGTAAGTAAAACAAAGTATTTAAAGTGCAGTAAAAAAATAAGATAAAGTAGAGTAAAAGAGTAGAATATGACAGAAGTACAGAAGTAGTATGTGAAGTTAATCAATAGTGTTTGAGTGCAGTTCATTTATGTGAGGAAAGAAACTTTTCTGGAGCCTGATTGTTTTAACATTCTTTGGAAGAAGCTGAAACAGGTGATGGTCAAGACACAATGGGTTAGCTATGATCTTCTCTGCAATCGTCCTAATTTTTAACTCACACAGATCAAGTAGGGTGGGTAGAATAACACAAATTAGTGATTGGCCTTCTGGCTCTTATCAGTGAGTCTGATTAATTATCTCAGCTCACAAATAAGAGCTGACTCTTTCTGCTCCTAAATGATTCTTTATTTAAAAGCATTGTCAGTTTTTATTTTCTCAAATCTGGCCAAGTAATATTATCTATCATTTCATTTTTAATAAAGCCTTAGTCTACCATCTAATGAACAATTTAACTAAAACTGCAGTATTTTTGTTGTTTAAAAATAAACAGATGTTGAGAGGTAATTTCCCTAAATTATTTTGAGAGGCAAGAATCACAAGATGCAGGCAAATCCATCAAGCAGTGATCAACAAACCATGGCCAGTGAAATAAAAAATCAGAACAAACCAAGCACACTTGGAAAATGGCTAAGAATTACATAAAAACTGCCTGCTAAGAACAAACCCAGAGACAAAGTGACACAACAAGGAGCAGCTTTGGGAATAATGAGCTAGAGCTAGAATGTTCCAAGGAGATTCAAGAGGGTTCCTGTGACTTTCAGCTAAAGCATCATGAGATCTAACCATTCGTTTTGTCTTAATTTACAACAAAACAGAAGAAATGCCTCTTCAGTGCAAATTGGTTCCCTTAAAGGGCTGACTCAAAGAGCTGATTTGTTGCAAATGATGCATCACTTAGACCACCTATGCATTTCTGAAGACCTAATAATGTGCTGCAGTTTGTAAATGTCATGTTTGGTGGCAGATATTACAGAACTGGTGATGACAGTTTACATGAAACAAGGTACTATACTGGTAATTGTTAGTCACTCAAGTTACAAACCACATAAATGTATCCTCAAAAATACAACATGGTCCTTAAGGTCCAATAATATGACATTAATAAGTTTTAAAGGTAAACTTCATTCCTTTTCCCTGGAAAAAGTGCATATTTCTACCTTTTCAAAACATAACATTTTAAAGCAGTTAAATAAAATAAAAGGCCTGGAGTCAAGACAGAGTGTATGAAGTCGATGCAGTAAGTATATTTTCTGTTGGGTTCTCTTAGGGATGGAGCTGAGGTCCCACTTCAGGTCCCTGGTGATTGTAGTTCCCAGAAACTTGAAGGAAAGTGCAGCCATCACACTCTTGTCAAGGATGGCAGGGGCTGGCAGGCATAGTTTTGGGGGCAGCTAAGGGCTATAAATACATAAACATGAAACAATGAACAGCTGGGCACAATAATTCCTGGATGTTTTGCAGACTAGACGCATGTGAGCAAGATAACAAGGGGGTCTAGCTAAGGTGAGACAGTGGCAAGAAAGAAGTGGGGATGGAACAGGGCAAAGACTATTCAGTAATTGATTTGAATCTAATATGTAAGTGAGGAACTAAAGTGTGGAAGCCCCACATGTCTTTTAAGGGGTTCAAATGAGCTGTTTCTTGATCAGCCAGTAGTTTAATGAGTGGCTGAAGTGTTATACATTCACCACATTGACTTAAGCCCCATTTCAAAGAATTATAATCTTTCTATGCTTTACATATTTAAACTAAACAGTGCTTACAGACTTATCTCTGTTTAACCAAAAGGATTCCAGGCCATCTCTAACAACCTCAATAACCTTCATCTACATCCGTTATCCATATCCATACAATACCTTTACTTATATTCAAGTCATCACACAAGCCTCCAGCGTGGTCTGTTAGCAGCGGTCTGATAAGCTGAGCAAATCCTGTGAGACTAATGTGATCCTGCTGGATATTCTCACCTCCATTTGTCCTCGTGCTCCAGAGCGAGACACAGCCTTCATAGGATCTTCCCAGCATTTCACTTCCTCGGCTCAGCGGGGCACTCACCAAGCCTTTTAGAGGAGATTTCACCACAGGAAACAGCAACAATTTCACGAATAATCTGCCTTAAAGTGATCAGAATGAGCTTCATCTTGTTTGCTGTCTAATAAAACGGCTTATTGTGGCTTTGGGTATGTCTCATTTGAATAGAAATGCTTTATCTTCTCTTGTGTATCTGATAGGGTAGACACTCTGAAAAGCCAATGCTGGTGGCTTTTCCTGTTTCTTTAACCTTAAAGGTCATTTCTGCAGCAATTTTAAAACACAATCAAAAGGTAAACTTGTCATAGAGAAGGGCTTTGGTAGAACTGGGCAGTATGTAATTTACACTGTATCTACATTAATGCAATCCCATAATTTTTAAAAATCCAGTAAGAATATCAAGCATTGAATTTGAATAATTTTGGGAAGACTTGCCAATCCCTTGATTTGGATCAGGTTGTAAATAATCACACATATATGTGTGTATCACATCACTGACTAACATCTTCAAGCTGACAGACTTGAGATTGCTGATAGGGCAGAGTGAGAGAGAGAGAGAGAGAGAGAGAGTAAGTTGGTGCCAGAGTGATGTCGGTGGTTGAATTGCTTGGGTTGACAAACAACCCCCCTGTCCCATGCTCTCCAGTCGGAGGAGCGTACACTGGGCTGTAAAAGTGTCAGTAGTAGGTTTAATAGTGCCCATGCGGCAGCTAGCTTGTTTCCCCATGTTTAATTGTGGGTCAGCAAGGCTGAAACTGCTCTGTGCCCCCATACACAGATTCCTCTGCATGTATTTTTCAGCACAGATGAATTTTTAATGGCACATTAATTATGCTTGACTTTGTGCCGAGGCCAGGGAAGGTGCAATATGGACTATCCATAACTCTCTCTGTCACCCTCCTGCCCAATACTGTAGAGTTATCACCTCCCAAAATACATACAGGAGACAGACTTCTTCACGGGTGTGATTTTTCACCATCAGAACCACTGGCTGATATGTGCCCTGTGCTTTGGGATGGATCATACTGTATGCGTGCATAATCTTTCTAAGTTACATCATTTTGTGCAAATCACTAAATACAGGATGCTTTACTGAATGACTAAAATTCTAATTGTAAATTATAATTCTACTTATAATTGTAAAAGACTAATTATAATGCTAGAATTATAAATGTACTTAGTTACATAATGATAAAGATTATTTATACTAAAGACATATTTTCTGTTTTTAGTTTGTATTCTGTACTTTATTTTATTAAACAGAACTATCAGTCACAACAGAATCGTCAGTAACCAATTCTGTTTGTTAAATATTTGAAAAAGTTATTTCACTGTGTAATGTTAGTTTTCTATGATCTGTATTAATAGTTTTGGATTCATATAGCTCTTCTGTAGAATATTTTCTATTTTAAGCCCTATAGAATCTCTTTCATAGTCAGTTTGTCACTATCAAGCCAATTATATATTTAGACAACGAGCCAACCACATTATTTCTTTGATGTCTGTATACAGTAATCTTACTACAAGATTGTTTTGAAATGTAGCTGTTGTTTTTGTTTAAGATTCATTACTACAAATTACATATTTTCAAGATTAAACACTGAAGCTACAGAAAGACAGCATATCTATTTGTCTCATGAGCTTCACCACCTTTTTCCTTTTGTTTAAATGTAAAAAAAAACAAAAAAACAAACATGACAGGAATGTAGATGATGGTTTATAATGAATAATGGTAACTTTTCATAATAAAATGTGAAAAAAATGCATTGTGCTTTTGTTACGGCCCACATAACTGCCTTTTGTAAGGGCTCATGTATGAAAAACAAGTAGAATGCTTTATGATATTAGATAAGCTTTTGTTGTGAGAACTGATGGTAAGCAGACAGTGAACGCACCCTCGGAAGCTGAAGCAAAGCATTTTAACTGCCAACCTTCGGAGGCTGACAGTCAATTTTATGCAACATAAACCTCCAGCAAGCATAAAGCACAGTTTGCATTCTATTATGTTCAAGTAGCTCTACACCGGGTTACGCTTATGTGAAGAAAATACAGTCTCTGGTTTGTACAGAGATACAGGCCAGTGGTTCAGCTGAGGAGGGATGAAAGGTCATTTCTGTAGCAATATTGAAACCAAAACAAAATGATAAACCTGCCGTCAGGGGGACCTTTGAATAAGGTTTTTGTGGGTTGTGACTGATCACACACACACACACACACACACACACACACACACTTAAAC
>JBBPCZ010000115.1:18383083-18385583 GCA_037974445.1 Brycinus macrolepidotus | reverse complement strand
GAAACACCACTTTAAGATTAGCCTGCATGTCATCCGCTCATGTCACTGTATTAACAGGAACGCAAATGCATTATTAATTGGCCAGGCAACACCTAGACAAGGTTTAATTAACAAAGTGCCTGTTAATATACTCAGTGCCTATCATCTCAGCCTCAAGAGTGATTATCTTATTGTTTTAAATCCATTCATTTATTTCTAACTAGGAATTTATTTGGCAGTAACTGGTGATTTATTGAAAATGTCAACAGCAAGGATAATTAATAATGATTATAATTTCTTGGGATAGCTTAGGTCATTTTAGTTTCTAATTACTGTATACCTTAAAACTGATTCTCAACTGTAACTGCTACCAAACATCGTATTCATGTAGAAACAGTGGACTGAAAATTTATATCATTTTTGCTGTATTTTCTTTGTTCTTTTCTTTCATTCTTTCTTTTTTAGTTACTAGTCCTTGCAAGTTTCTCCTTGTATCTCACAAAAACAGGTTTTCACCAGTCTGTGAATTCTGCTGCTGTATCATTTCTAGCCACCTGCCCTCAACCTCACAGCATTGCCAAATGTCCTGAGGTGTCTGGCAAGAGCGCTAACCACTCGACTCGCCACACAATTAGGTGGATGCCCAATTCAGCCAGAACACCATTCTACATACGATAGACAGTGACCCCTACTGTCCAGGATGACCCTCTGGGAATGAGGCCAAGCGCAACACAGATGGCAAATGCTCGGATCCAATCCAAAGTCACTGGGTGCACCTTTTTTTTGCCAGTGTGTATGTAAAAGGGGAAGAGAACCCTGATGTTAATCTTCAGAAGTTGAGAGTTATTACTTTCAATTAAAATATTATTGTATTTTTGCATATTTAATTGCTTTCTGACATTGGCTTTAATATCAGGAAATGACAAAATGGTTTTTTTTAAGTCAAATCAAGATAAAACTTGCAGACACAGAAAGTTTATAATTCATTAAATCAATAGAAAGTTTAGAATTCATCTATCACTGGAGATAAATGCAACTTCATAACATTTTACAGTAAGAGTCGACTGTGTATGCGGTGCACGTAGTGCACAGCAGACAAAGCTTTGTGCCAAATACAGCCTCCATAATCTGCTTTCTACCACTGAATATGGCAGCACTGGCTAAAAGAACCAGCATTCATACAGCAGATCACTATCCACTGCATGGCATTGACCAACCAGTAATTACCTGAAACCCCTACTCTAGAACAACCAACAGGCCTGCTGAATAAAAGATCAACAGGATGAATGAGTGCAGCCAACAGTCATAGACATGCACCACAGTCTACTCATTCAGACATTTGCCAGATCATTATGCACCAAGTGGAATCATTTAATCTGTTATGGTGTAGTTTGTGCAGTTCTTGAAGATTGGAGTGGGTGATCAGCTCTCCTTGCTAATGAAGAGTGGGCCTGAGACAAGAGCTGGGAGTTCAGCTGGGCTAGAAAGCACTGATCCCATCAGCATTAAGTTACCCAATCATCATTAATTATGGGGGCTACTGGTTTCACAAAGAAACGGATTGGGTTTGCAATCTGTCTGTTTGTCAGTGAATAAGTTTGTCCACATGAGATGTGGTAGGTCATTTATTACCGTTCACCTGCTCATCAAATTTTCTTGAACGTTAAGAGCAAAGTTTTCAGTGAACTAGAATGGTGCAAGACGGGGATCAGCTTCACTCTACACTATGATGGAGAAATACAAGGCTCTGCTAACATGTGATTAGATGTTTGTCTAGAAAAGTATGTGATACAGTCATGGCAATGGTGGCATCACAGCACACTTTGTACATGATTACACAACCTTGGCGTTAGCTTCAGCTCAAAGACAGATGGGTTGGAGATAAAAAGCCCCTGTTGCTATCCAGATGGGGAAAACCTCTTCGGCTTCAGACTTAGGCAAACACACAGAGAGAAACCACTGAGCAAACACATGCGCTGTGCTAATATTCACACAGTGAGCACAGACCATCTAAGATTACAACGGTCACAATGGTCATCATCACAACAGACATGTAACAAGATAGCATGGACAGGCAGAATGAAGTTAATAGCATGGTTAGCTCATAAAGAAAATAAAATTCGTTAACAAATCTATTGTTTTTTTTATTAAAATCTATTCAGAATGACACAAAATTAATTTTCTTAAATGTACAAATTTTGAACCCAACAGAACTACAATAGATATAAAGTAACTTTTATGTCAATAACTGAATTTACTGAACTGGTACATTAGAAGGGGGTAATGTTTAAATGTAAGTAGATTGTCGCTGTCTTAGCAAAATGATGTACCTCTGTAACTGTAACTTTACAGAAGGACCTTTATTAGTGTTTATTGTTATTGATTATCTAACCTTCTTGGCTTAAGGAAATACTATTAGATAATAAAGGGTTCAGAGTGAGGGTAGGGGGTTGGGGGGGGGGGGGGGGGGGGGGGGGGGGGGGGGGGGGGGGGGGGGGGGGGGGGGGGGGGGGGGGGGGGG
>JBBPCZ010000115.1:18365826-18382983 GCA_037974445.1 Brycinus macrolepidotus | reverse complement strand
CCATTGCCCCCCCCACCCCCCCACCCCACCCCACCCCACTCCAGGGATACAGATTTCATTTGATCAGTGGGGTTATGTAGAGTTGAAAGGGGAAAAAAACAAAGTCCATGTGTGAGTTATATTGATTTACCTGCTCCCCATTCCCCTACACCTACCCAGAATGGGAATGAACGTCGGTTGCCATAGTAATGGACCATAGACGTTACCAAGGGGATGCTTGCGAAGTCCACGGGGAAAATCAGTTGGAAGGAGTCTGGATGGATTTTTGAATCGATGCTAATGCCCACCGTAGTCGCATTCTTTGGAGAATCAGAGAGACAGAGCGCAAAACAATTTGCCCTTGGAGTGACCTTGAATACATGGCAAATACCAGTAGTAGCTTTCTGGTGTGTGTTTTTGGAGAGATGTGTACTTTTATCATGTTATTATGATATTAGAGTTTGCAGTCATGTACAGAATGCAGGGAAATTGGGAAAGAGGGTACCATTAACGACAATTCTGTAAAAAAAAAATTCTATATTCAATATTTTTCCACTTTTTGTACCAAAAAACAAAAAAACTCTATCCCTAATGTGCGGATTGGTTGCCATTCAAAAATCAGAACAAACTGAAACACCCTTCTCAAATGTATTTATAAATTAGTTGGTTCTTGTGAGAATGAACAATGAAAAACAATGAATACGAATCAGTTTATTTTATATCTTAGGCTCTGTTCACACAGCAGGGCTAATCATATTTGTTTCTTAGATGTGGGTTTAAGACTTGAGTGTTTAAGATTTCAAGTTTCAAGTGACCAAATCTTATTTGCATGCTCAAACTGTAGTTGCATTTACTTGCATATCCCCACTGCTGCCATATGAACAAAGCATGCATAATTGCGCTTATTAAAAAGGGCAGGCAAAACTTACCAAACCAGTCACATTTATGAGCCTAGATCTTGTGTCTGTTACTTATTCATTGTCATAAAAAACAACTAATTTATATCAGCGGGGTGATCACATTTTGTTTCACAACAGTATTGTGCTAATTAGCAACGAAAACAACTAGAACATTAACAAAAACATAACCTTAAAGTAGGATGACCTGGATATCAAATTACATTAGCTAACGTTAACCCAACAGGTTGTATCATTAATATTTGACCTTTAGTTACAGCAAAACTGCATACAAAGAAAAAAATGTTACCTAAATGCCTATTAGAAGCCTCAACTCTCCTTGTCTGAGCAATAATATGTGGCATGCAGCACCAATTTTCTTGCTGCTTTCTGACATAATGAAAACAAACTTACTGGTCAAACTGATTTGCATGTCCAGAAATCTGATTTGAATAAAACTAGCACATACAAATGGCTTGAATCCATCTGGGGGAAAAGCAGGATTTCATGTGGCTATTTGCCATTCAGAATGCAGAACATCTGTCCTGCCCAAATCAGATATGCTGAAAATTGGATTAGAGCTGCCTGTCTGAATAAGGCCTTAGTATTCATGGACTGAGGAGTGAACAGTATGTTTTGAAACATTAAAAATATTTACATAAAATATCAAAGACTTTTATTTAAAAACACAATTAGGAAACTTTATGTTTTCTGTTATATGGGCTCTTTGTGATAACGTAACTATTTTGGAGAACTGAAAATGAAGTAAAGAATGAACATTTTACAAGGTTTTCTTATGACATTGACAAGATGACACCCTAGTGAAAGGCAGGGTGACGTGGGGAGTTGATTAGGAGAGAAGAGGCAAAGAATACCTTTCATTGGTGGAAGTGTGAATAATGGGAAAAGTGAGAGTGTGAAAGAGAGGAAGAGAGTGTGTGGGGGGGGGCCTGAATGTGACAGTAAAGCTTGGAAGATCCTGTACCTGTGTGTGGTTCGCAGCTCCAAAGTGACACATGCTCCCCAGGGACTTCTAAAAATGACTCGTAAAGAAGTGATGCACAAATTCTTGAGCAGCACATAAAACTTACACACCTTTGTCTCACACTTACAATACCGGGTTGTGCTGTCAGTGATTTGTACTGACAGGAGCTGAATCATTTGGTAACGCTGCATTAGGGCACCTCACATTCGGCAGATTTCCCAGAGGTAGGCATCCTGATTAAAGGCAATGGCTTATGAAAGCCTGCTGTCCCACCTCTGAAGATGTCACTGGTGCTGTGACGCATGTCTCAGAGAGCACAGAGAGCCACGGGGGGACAAGCCAAGACCTCTGGAGAGATGAGAGAGAGAGAGAGAGAGGGAGAGAGAGAGAAAGAGAGAGAGAGAGAGAGAGAGAGAGAGAGAGAGAGATGGTGTCACAGATGGTGTCACAGTTCTGTCCATGTGTCCATGGAAACAATGGAAACATGACAGTGGGTTGACAGTTTTTTGGGAATAACTTTTACCCTAGTTTGCTATTACTTGCAATGTAAGTGTTTAAGATGCAAAACACTACATGAAAAACACTACACTTCATTTGTAATTCACTCACTTACTCACTTGTTCATGCAGTCATTCATATTTGCTGGATCATGTGCATAGATTTTGGGAATAGTCAAAAATTAGAACTGGCAAATATACCCTACCCCCAGTAAAATGTTGTTAAAACTACTGTTTAACAGTGCAATCCTCAGTGATATGGAAACTGACTATATTTTTCTGCACTTTTTTTCACCACAATTCTTTCTAACACTTGTTATTGTATCTCTTTTGTGTCACTTTGGCTGCATGGCAAGGGCCCAAATCTTATATTTTTCTTATGTTTTCATATAGTATTATTTTCCAATAGGTCCACTTATCATTTGTGTGGCATTGTGGATAAAAACAGTCATAATTGATTTCTGCATGGCCATTTCCCAGCTTTTCTTTGCTAAACATGTAAGATAAGACATGTAAGGCTGATATATGTAAATAATCTTTGCTCTGATTGCCTGCCCTGTTCTGATTGTGCCTCATTCAAAAAAAAATCCCAAAGTGAAACACTCCTTATAACTTAAGCATGGATGGGAGGAGCTAAATTGGAGGCTGAATAAGCAGATATTTGTAAATGCACCAGTTTTCATTACACAATGAAAACAGGATAAATTCAAAACAGGCTGGTTTTGTACTGTAGTTTCCATATAAGGACTGTATGAGCTGGGAACAGAATGGTCCTTTTTGAAATATTAACAGCATTTACATACTACATCAAACTTTGTTCCATGATTTGGGCTCTTTAATCTTTTCATTAAAGCTAAGTGTTTCCTGATGTGTCAGCTTACTTTCCTGGATGTTGTTGGTTGGTCCAGAGCATGGGTCAGATCTCCACTAACTATTTTATCACTGTCATATCAAAACATCACTGTCATATCATACCCTTAGTGTTTTTTGTTTGTTTGAATCAATTGAAATGGTGAAAATTACATGGAAAAAAGTTTTTTTATGTAGTAGCTAGACTGTAGGCTTGCAGGCACTTATTCCCAAACTCACATTTAAGGTTACTGGATTGTGAAAATAATCACTGGCAGAGCTCTAAGCTTAGTTGCACAAGAGTTACTGCTGACCCAAAGGACAACTTCTGTTACTAACTGGCTGACTTTTGTTCTACTGAACTCATGCAAAAGCATTGTACAATAGCAGTGTTATTCAGTAAAGATATGGACATGTAATGAGATGTAATCTTTCAAAAATGTGTTGCCACTGTCCAGGATAGCTGGAACTGGCTGATTCTACAGCTGGCATTTCTGCCGCCTGGGCCCAACAAATACTGTCACAGCTGCCTGTCACTGTGCATGAAAACCACTTATTTAAATTTTTTTCAGTGCATTTGTATGACACACTATGGCAAATGTGCTGAAAACCCCTCTCAGAATGGGCAGGGCTAAGTCTCTTGCCATTTCATCTTTTCTTGCTAGAATATGTGACAACAAAGCTGTCATGGAAGAACCAGGCTTTGCATCTATTACGTTATACGACATTGTTAAAACATTATGAGCCATTGCTTGATATCCTGTTACCAAAGTCTATTGCCATTCATTTTATAGGTCCTGTGGAGGCTAAGACACTTCACCTATTACTTTTATAGCATTCCCACAGCAGCCTGTTTACTCTAATCAACTGTTTCCAACCTTTTTTTTTTGTTTAATTGATAGAGTAGAAAATATGCAAATTAACCAGGAAAATCGGTTATTTAAAATAATATAGAACTTTGTTTGGTTTTTTTTAAGTCCAATATCCAGTTTTTGAAAAACCTTAATGATGGTTTGTAATTTCCATCAACAAACCTTTTAAGAAGCTTTCAGATTTTGTATTTGAATATATGTATATACAATTTTGAAAAATCATCTTATAAACCAAAGGTCACTGTTAATTATGGTGAATTATTAAAAACAACACATCAAGAATTACATTATCAGATCATTTACAAAATAACTCCTTAGACTGGTTCCACAGAATGGAGCAGAAATATGGGCACAGTTAAGAAGACCTATCAAAGCTCATTTATTATTCTATTCATATATTTTGGCTGTAGGATACATTTATATACACACATTTAAGTCTGTCTATGCCAGACCAAGATAATGATTCTATGCTGTCTATACCGATCCTGTATGTTGTGTCTGTTAAGTTGTGTAAGTCTGTAACATGCTCTGTTTGCAAACATGAGCAAAAGTACAGCTGATGTGCATGAGAAAAAGAGAGAGACTTTTCTAGGTCAGCTCAGGAATGTGTTGTATCTGGATCAGTTTCTATTTAAAACTATGCAAAAAAATACATTTATGATATTCATGTTTCTTAAAAGGCCATCCGTGGTGCAAAAAAAAAGACATCATAACTGCATTTGACAGTTTGGCAGATCATGGATGGTCAAACTTAAGAGGCATAGCTTAGAAGTCTTTGAAGCTATGCACTGGTTGCCGTGGTTTCTATATTTTCCAGTAATACAGGGCTGTGATACGGGTCATGAATCGGTGTGGTGTCTTGGAAATTAGCGGGCTTAATATAAAACCCACTGTAATGATGTATGTAAACCCAGGAGCATGCAGAAGCTTTGACCCTGCTGGAAGACGACTGTCAGGCTATTAAGCTGTAATGATCCCAGGTCTTGCCAGTGTCCCAGCGTGCTCACCTCCAGGCCGCCCCTGCTGTAGCTACTGCACCGGGCCGTGCTGACACGCTGTTCGACACAGAGCACATGGTTACCATAGTGAGTTGCTGCCGTGCAGGGAATGCACTCACGCTAATCAGGCTGTTCTTTTTCATGTGGATAACAGGTAACAGCTCAGCTTTAAAGACATCAGTTAATCATATATATATATATATATATATATATGACCCCACAGACATGTTTGGTGTCTGAAGTTTACTTCTGAAGTTTTGTACTGGAACTAATGTAGCTAGTAAGTAATGGAAGCTTTCTTATGCCCCCCAATTAGCATACTGCAAAGTGCATGCTAAATCCTCACTTGATTGCCTTAAACCATCATCCTTAGTGAGCTGTTGAGTTGTTGAAATAAACAGCCTAATGTGATTTCTAACCGTGTATGATGTTCTGTTTGTTATGTATGTATGGGTAAGTATGGGCAGTATTATACTAGTATTGCTATGCTGCATACTTTTGTTAATTTTAATAGAGTGTTAGCTACACTGACCTTGTAAATCCAGTGCACTGCTAAAGAAGCAAACAGGACTCCAAAAATGGCTGATCGGCTTCATTTGATGAGGGGAAAATTTGTAAATTAGATTTTTCACCAAGAATGGTATGGATTCTGGAATATTTTGGACCTTGTTTTTGTGCCTTTATTAGTGTATTAAAGTCATTTGTTGCTAAATAAGTTTTATGCAATTCTGAAAAAGGTTAAAGATAATAATGTTATAGTTTTTTAAATCAAATAGACCTCCCTGTTTTAGTAAAATAACTGAGAGGATAAATAAAGGTGTGAATAGGTGTAAAGTAGTGCATAGCATCTACTGTTGACAACTTAGGCTTATGGTTTTTAGTCCTATGGTTTTTCCACAGCAGACTGTAAAACTTTTAAGTGCTCCTTTTAACCTTCTCTTGCATCTCTTTTCCCTCACCGTCCTCCGGCTCTGGCTCATTTCTTTAGCATACCCTCTCTCTCAGTGATGCTCTGCTGTCTGTTTCTGCCTCAGCATTAGGGATCCCAGTGGAGTGCTGTCCTCTCATGCAGACTCTGCCACCCTCACTGTCATTGCTAGGCTCATCTTTGACAGCCTTCTGGGACATCCAGAGAGTGGACAGAGATGTTTCGGAAGTCGTCTTTCAGTCAACGTTAAGTGGGCCAGCATTAGTACTGGTATTGCACTGGAGTTGTACAAAGTTAGACAGCCTCGAGAGAGAGCATGCATGAAAGTAGCCCGCAATCAAGGAGAAATAAGCAACAAAGAGAAAAGCGAGGGAGAGAGAAAGAGAGAGAGAGAGATAATGAGTGTTTATAGAGCAAAAAGAGGCACAGCTTCTAGCCAGAGGCACAGTCCACATTCTGACCCTCTTGTAGGCGTGCTCCTACCACAGTGCCACTCTTTCAACCTCTCCTTCCTTATCTTTCTTTTATTTTTTACACTTTGTCCTTTATCTCCTACCCAATTGTCCCCCCTGTCCCTCTCCACTGTCCATCTTTCTGATATCTCATCATGCCTTTCTATCTAACCTCTATTAAACTCTCAGTGCTCAGCTTTTCTTTTGTCATTTTATTCCCTTTGAGCGCACACTCAACCAGCTATGTAATCAGCATTGCAATACAGCAGTGCTGACTCAGAAAACATATTAAATATCACTGCTTTTGCAAATTTCCTACACCGTGTGTGCACAGTGATATTCATTGTGTTTTATAAACGGGAAGTGATCGTCTGGATGTCTGCTGTCACAGGAGATTAATTTTCCTGAAATCATTAATGGCAGTACAGCTATACAAAAATATTGTATATCGCTGTCCAAAAACATTGTATTCTACACAATTTTGAAGCATTTCTATTGGTCCGTTCAGTGTGACTTTCACACAATGTAAAGGGCAGCAGCCATGGTCAAATAAAAAATAAATAAATAAAAATGGAGACACATGTTTTTTCTTTGGACAGCAACAGTTTTTTGAGTAAACAGGCAACATGTACCAACATATTTATTTTTTTTATTTTGCTACAAATATCAGGCTAAAGCAGTGAAAATGAATGTGTGAATGAGCGGCTTGGTGGTGTAAAAAGAAGGAGTTAGTCATCTGTGGGAAATTTAGCTCAATGCTCCAGCATGGGCTTCAGAGGTGACTCTCAAAGCAACACTGCTCATTAAAAGCAAGCTTTGGAAAATGATGGAATTGGGTTAGTTCAAGTTTAGCTTCGTTTGGCTTAGCCTTCCTGCCCCAGTCATCAGCTTTAGGTATTTTTTCCACAAAATATTACTTGTATTTTTTCTGTCACTCCAGTGATCTTCCCCTGACTCATCATTAATAGCGTCCCCAAAGAAAGCAAGGTTATCATTCTAAATTAGTGATCATGACTATGCTGTAAGCAACAATGCCATAAACAGCTAAAAACAACAATGGATCCCCAAGGGACCTGTTTCATAGCTTGAGAGTTATGAAGACTACAATGATAACTGTATACAGCTCATTGATGGTTTAATCACATATGTGATATAGCCCTCTCATGAGGGCTCTTCTTTCCTCTAAACTTGCTGGATTTACCTCTGAAGGCAGATTCAATTATGGTTCTGTGTTAGCCGGACTAACAGATAATATAAGGAGTTGGTTCCCACTAGGCACACAACCAAAGAAGGAATTAGTTTGATACTTAGTTCAAAAGTGGTTTATTAGTGAAATTCGAGTTACATTTTGGCAGTAATTGTTGTGACTTCATAGATAAAAAAAAATAAAAGAGCTAAAAATGGCTCTTCAGAGTGACTTCAGCTCTAGCCCTAATCAGCAGCACATAAACGTTCTAATTATTGCCTTCAGATGTCCAGCTGGATGAAGTGTGTTATATTTGAGGTAAAACCTGCAAAAGGTAGATCACCAAGAGGAATGCCAAAGAGAACACCATTTCTGTAGATAATTCTTTAAAGATATATTTGTAAATTATGTGAAAGTGTTAAGGATTTTTTATATTTTTATTTCTACATAATGTACATTTTAGCCACTTTTTTTGCCAAAGAGTGTGACACATCGGCCTCCACAGCACATTAGCAATTCTTAGCTCTGTCTTCCTCTGTTATTTAGAGGCCTCCTTCAACACAGGATTAAATTGTGTAACATCCATTACGAGCCATTGATCCAGAAGTTCAGGCATCGTTTGTATTGGACTATCAGACCGTGACTACTGCTGAAGCTTCCTTCAGTGACATTTGCATTATGTAATGCCCTGTGTGTCTGTTGTTCGGAGAATAATGTGGCGATGAATTGAATTAGAGGAAGATCTCATTCCCGGCTCGTCCCTCTAGGAGGTTCTCCGCTTTCAGGGGTGGCAATCGGGTGCGTCAACAAATGTGTTGAGATCTGTACAAATGTGTTAAAAATGTATTTGGGATTTATCCATAACTCTGTGTTTTTTTGTTTGCAGGCTGAAATGATTAAATTAGCACTAGCCTCTTCTTTTGGCATACCTGCTGGCTAATATATAGCCTGCGTCTGTATTATCATAAAATTTAATGCTTTATTTTTTCCCCAGTGTGTTAACATCAGTAGATAAATAGAGGATGTGTACTTATTATCAGTTGTAATGCACATCTGCCATAGCAGATTATAGAAAATCTTGCGTTTAATGCATTGGCTGCCAATATCACATCGAAAGAAACAAACGTGCTTATCAGGCTTGCACACTCACACACAACACACATACAGATGTATAATTGCTGTCATAGGACAACCTTATAACTCAGTGATTTTTTTACACTGCTTGAAAATGCCAGCTGACAAAATTTTGAAAAGCAAAGATACATTAACAGATCTTAAAAAGTGTTTTCTTCTGCTATGCACTGTATGGAGTGCCCATGACCTCCGCAGTAAAAGGAGGCTTCCAGCGTGGTGAATGGGACAGAGGGTAAGGGGAGAGTGGCAGGGCACAGTGCAGTAACAGCAGGGCCACGGAGCACTGCACTCTCCATGTATGGCAGGGCTTGACTGAGCAAGCATGCCGGAGTGAGAGTGTGTTTACTCTAGTTTAAATGGATGTGGGCAGTGTGCTGTGCGTCACACACGCACACTGACGTCTGTTTAAAAGTGTGTATGTGGGGGAGAGGGAGGGTTGGGGGTGGTCTGTTAGTTAACTGTCGAAGACTAATGTGGGATGTCCTCCTGCATCTTTTTGCTCTCTTATCTTCCACCCACTCTCACTGTTTACACCACTTGTGTGTTTGTTTGAGGGATCACAGCTTCTTCAGCAATTTCATTAAACGCTTCAAAAACAATGAGGCAGACTTGTAATAAACATGGTGATGCATTTGCATAAATATCCAGCAAGAACGGTGCAGGGAAATAAATTGACTAGACCAGCTATTTCTAATATTTAATCTACTCGTCTCTGTTAATAGTGTGATCTCAATGCTGTTACTGTATTTATAAATGTGATCAAACAAAGCCAAAATCCATCAGTTGTTTTGACAATGTCAAATAATTTCATTTTTAAGCAAACAAACATATGAGTAGAAGTTTTTGTTCACATTGTAGCTCCTTTTTGTCAGTCCATTGAAATGAATTTATAATTAAGCATTTACTGATTCAGAAACCCACTCTGATGTCAGGACATCTAACAGTAAGGGCAGCATCATACTTTTTATATAGTGTAAAGAAAGATGGAAATACATTAGAATGCACATGCACATGGTTAAAACTGATGAGACAATACATTTTCATTGGGTAACATGCAATATAAGATAAGAATAGGATGCCTTAATTGTCACTGTACACAGTGAGATACAGTGAGACTGCAGGCACCCTTCACAGTTATCAAGACAGAACAAGTATATACATCTGCACATATATGTAAATAGCTAGAAAAATAAGAATTCTTTAAAAAGTGTCATGGCAGGTAGTGTGCTACAGACATAGTATTATTTGTGGTGTTTATTTAGGGTCTGTATGGCATGGGGGTAGAAGCTCTTTATATGCTCTTTTTATATGTTATTTGCAAGGTGCTTCAGATTGCTTGGCAAGGACAAAATACAAAAAATTAAAATAAACAGTAGGTTTCCTGTCTGCAAATCTGATTTCTTTCTGATTAACTTTCAAATACTGTGTATGGTTACTTCTGATATCATATAAAGGAAGGAAACAGAAGGAAACAGTCTATTCAAAAATACAGAGTACAGGACACTCATTGTCACTATCTCTTTTATTATCACAAATCTCTGAAATGTTAAGTTTACAGAAGAAGTAATGAGATTCTGTATTTCTAATGTAAGTTATTGTAAAGCATTTTTATTTTGTAATTTTTGAACGTTTCTATTGCCTCATTGACCATGAAAATTTCACACAGTGTAAAGGGCAGCTGCTATTTTAAATGATGTCAGAAAATAAAAATCTATGAAATTTGGAGATACAAGGATTTCTTTGGGCATTGATATGTTCAATAACTTTATTAATGGCAAATTAAATATCTTAAAATATGATATCATGATATATTTGGAAAACAATTTAATACTGTATTTAATCAGTATCACCCAGTTTTATAGAACAATTGTGATTCTTTTTCTTTTATATTTTTCACCACTCCCTCTCTGCAGGCTAATCCATGGTCAGCTGCAGGGACTGGACTTTGGCTGATTAAACTGCAGCACATAAGTCCTGTTACAATTTACAATTTTCCAATTCTTCCAAATCACTGCTCTTGTTCTCGTCTCTTTATAAAGTAATAACATCCTGCTACTGAATGGGAGAAGGGAAAGAAAGAGAGAGAGGAATGAAGACAAGTCTTTGAAATATATGCATTTACACCACAGCTACATGAGTTAATATGTAAATGACTAAAACATCTGCCAGATAAGCTTTAAACATGTACAGAATTTGGCTTAATTCCTCAAAACCACACTACAGCAACGTGAACAACACTCCATACCACAGAACACAATTCAAACTTTGACCTGCTGGTGGAGTCTATAGCACTTGCAGAGCTGAGAGAGGAAAATTTGTGAGAGCAAGAGACAAACTCCAGCGAGTAGAGTAAAGTAGAGAAAGTAATCAGGAGAGATAGATGGATCATGAGAGGAAGCAAACAAAGAAAGAGATAGCGCAAGCTTCTGTGTGAGAGGTTCACGGGGCTCTGCGGAACTCCAGGTTTTTCCTTACACCTTCAAAATTAATTATTCACTCCAGGGCACAACCTCCGAATGGGACACAGAATCCTGATGGAGTTTTCTTTTTCTAGGTCTTATCCTCCTGCAGCACTCAGGAGGATAGCTCTTTCATTTAGTTCTAGGTCTTACGCTAAACCCTCATCACACTATAGCTGCCTGCAAGCCTCTGGATTGATGGTACTCTATGTGAAACCTGTGGCTATAGGTCATTAATTCCCAGTCCTGGTCTTGGAGTAACCCTGCCCTGAACATTTTAGGGTTTTTCTCCCTGCTCTTACACACCTGCTTCAACTCAGGAACGGGCTAATTAGCTAATTCATTTGGATCAGGTGTGTTAGAGCATGAAAAACACTGAAATATGATCAGCGTAGATTCCTGAGTTTGTGCCTCATTTCATGGTAGGCCACATGTGCAAATAAAGATTCTGTGTCTAATCCATTTTTGACAAAGGGAAAAATAAATAGCATTTTTGGAAAATTGCCCCATCGCACCCTTTGATAAACAAGGTCATAAAGTAGTGTAAATATGAACATTGCCAAATACATGCTTACAAGTAAGCTAACGCTCCTGCACTTTTAATTGACATCACTAAGCAATGTAAAAGTAAATCTAGTATTATAAACATTTACTATTTAAAGACTTTTATAATACCAGCTACTCAAAATGTAGCCAGCTACTGCCAAATCCACTTCAGTACCATACTTGACAAAGCTTGTTGGTTTGCCAGGGGAATTCTGGTAAGGCTGCTAGTCTTCTGATGTCGATTAAAGGCAAAGGAGAGTTCTAGAAGGCGTGTTGCATGTATGAAGCAATATTCCTATTTCAACAACTCATACAAAAAACCAAAAGGCAAAAGGGATGTTTTTTGAAAAATGCATTTCCTTTTCCGTTGGCAAAAATGGTTTAAACTTAAAGTTAATCCAAATGGTAAGGCTGAATTACATATAATACATATATCAGAATCAGAATCAGAAAACTTTAATGATCCCAGAGGAAACTGCTTATGCTATGACTGCACAGACACACAAAGACACAAAGACCAGAACAATGTAAATTATAGGATAAGTCAAAATAAAACTCTCTAGAAATACTTTGAAAATGCTTAGTACTAAATACCATGCACACATAATATTGCATAATCACATATAGTCTAATGCTGCTACAGGTCCACTTGTTCGATGTAACTGCGAAATGAACATTTTAATGACCAAGTTCAGACATAAGCTAGAAGACTAAAACGATGCTTTTATACATGAACAACAGGAATGTCAGCCAAATATGCTTTTAAAAGTCCTTAGAGATATACAGACGGCTGCATACAAACTGTCCTTATCTGTAGTTTATTCAGAAGGAGCGAACTGGGATTCTGAAGAGCTGCTGGATATTTCTCTAGGCGTTGATCAGATTAAGCCCTCAACGTGTCTCCTCACTGATGGTATCCTTTGGGAAATGTGGCTTATGTTGCTATAGAGGCCCATGTGCTCAGTCCAGGTTATGAAATAAACATTTTAGTGAACCAAGTCCAGGCTTGGAACACTGAATGCAGGCTTTTATATGTAAATGACTGAAAAGTCTGCCAAATAAGCTTTCAAGTATTTAAGATGTACAGAATTCAGCAGAATGTCACCTCTCTTTATCTCTGTTTTATTCATTAGAAGGATAATTAGGATTCTGAAGAGTTGGCGGATATTTCTTTAAGTCCTGATCAGATTATGCACCGAATGTGTCTGCTCACATTTGCCGCGAAAAAAAAAATCTGACAAATGTAAAGGTGTCAAAGCCCCCACTGTGCCAGGGTTTTTCCCACTTTGTCCAATCAGACTCACTCATTCAAGAGGCATCCCTATCTTCAACACTTTCCCCACTGCTTCCTTTCACATGTTTTTGTTTTTGTACGTGCACGCTGTCTATGCTCATCACCATGGCAACTACCAGCTCAGATATGAGAGCTGCTCTGCATTTCTAAGGAACTGAGCGAGTGTGTTTCTGCATTAGGGCGCGTGTGTATGTGTGTGTGTTCATTCTCATAATCCTCCTTAGTTAATTACAGCTGCATGATACTTATCTTTAACTAATCTACAATCTATTCATATATCTAATTGCTTTTTCATTATATGCAAGGATCCCTAAAGACCTTGGCGACAGATATGTTGTCAGATGAATCCTTTTGTGTCATTGGTCTATATCTGCTTTGTGTTGGCACCGTATTTATCTTTCCAGGTCTCTGAATTACTGAGGGAGCCTAATGCTTGTGCCTGCTGCAGAGAATTTCCCTCCATAACATACCATGGGGAGACAGTCCCATTTATTATGTAGGCTGGCTCTGGCTCAGAGGGCGAAACATCCAGAAAGGTCTCTGCCTCAAAAAAATTCCAAACAAACAAAGTGGCACAGGCCTGAACCTTCAAATATATGTACACCACTTACACTCTTAAAAGTTCCTAAACAGTTCTTGGCTTGGGTGCATAGTTCTAGGAAAAAACTGTTGACTGAGATTGGTACAGAACCTTTAGATGAAGGATAGATCTTTGAAAATGTTTCTCCTGAATTGTTTACATTGATGGTTAATCTTCTGAAAGTTTCTTTAAGGAACCAACAAGCATATAATCCTTTATGGCATCTTTAGTTTTGGGAGTGTATCTGCACTTCGTATTTTTGTCTTTGTGCAATCCTTAGCCCTTCGCAACTAAAAAGAGATTATTTAAGCAGTAGGTTTGCAAAATGTGGGTCAAAAAACATTTTTATTGGTTTCAGAAACAACAGAGATGAAGAGAGAGGGAGAGAGGGAGAGCAAGAGAGACAGAGTCTGTGTAAGGTTTTTTTTTTTTTTTGATGTTCTCAGAAAATTCCCTTGAGATTCATGAAGAAAAAAATCCCACAACATTTATAGAACATTACTGAATGTTGCACTTCCCAGAGGTTTCCAAACTGGCAGGTCTTTGAGTTACATCTCAAGACCATTTTTGTCTTGGTATGAATTCTGAATGTTCTGCAGTATTACTCCTATTACATTACATTTTAGGTAAAAACAATATGGTTAAATTCTTTAATGACCAAATGGAAAATGAGCCAATCAGAATGTTATTGTTCAAGCTATATCTAGTGGATATAGCTAGAATTAGGAAGTCAAGATGTTTAGGTTTCCATTGAGTGGGAACACGTCACTGTAGGCCTTTTGGAAGTCCTAGATACATCCCTGTCTGTGAATATGAGTGGCAGCCTAACCATTTCTGTCAGATGGCAAACAATCCATGTTTACATACAATGGCCAAAAGTGTTAATGTGCAGTGCTGTTAGCTTAGCGCTAATATACTTGTAGAATCTCATAGGGGTGCTAGCATAAATTAGCGTTATCATAGAAATGTGGTTTATTTCCAAATGTGGTTAGTCTATTCTAAATAAATCTGAAATGTACAAGAAAACTTCCACTTCAAGTTGGCTGTAAAACTGATGTAGTAGTGTGGACCATGATTGTTAGACCTAGGCCTTCAGTTTAGGCCATAAATATCAAAACATGGACAATCACTCTCATCTCAAACTATTTTTTACAACACTTTACACTGTGTGAACATTTCATGATAAATGGACCAATAGAAAAGGTTTAAAAAAAACTTACATAGGTAAGTAATACTGTTGATACCTATTTTCCTTCTCCTCTAAAGAGATACAGTGTTTAACTGTGACAATGATGTTGTTGATGGTTAGGCCAGAATGCAGTCTCACTCTGCCGTCCCCATTATCACCTTCTGTGTGTTCTTGTGTTAGATTTCTCATAAATGTCTTAAACATGGTGTCATGTCTACCAGGGATATGAGGACGCAAATGCAGGAATCACCATTAGTACAGAGGTTTTAATGAGGAACTTTAACCACAGCGGTCCACTCAACAGCTCTTCCAACGGGCTCTTTGATAAGGGTCACTCCCTCTTGCAGCCAATGAGAAGCATCCGCCTTTGGCAGGGTAGGACCCGATACTATTAGACCCCAGTCCGGGGGTCTTGAGACAACTCTGGAACCGAAGCTCCACCACTCGCAGCAGCCTATGGCTTCCCCAGCCCGCTGACAGGACAGCTCAGCTGGTTACTTCTATGAAGCAGGGAGAGAGAGAGAGAGAGCATGTTCAGAGCTTACTGACTTGATACGAAGGGTAGACGACGTCTCCGTCCTTGGGTGAGTAGGAGGGAGAGCAGACCAGACACGCCAGGACTCTGGCTCGGCTGGCTTATAAACTGGGGAGACACGAGGAGGGAAGACATGAACACCAATCACAAGACAGAGACACTTAACTCTAAACTTAAAGACAGACAACTCACAGGTGACACTTGGTGGGTGCCATGGCAACGGCGATCAGCTGTGGGCCGACGCCCCAAACGCGCTGCAGGTATGTTGCCATGACGACGCGTCAAACATAAACAACCTCGTAGGTGGAGACGGGGGCGTGACGCGGACTCCTCAGTACTCAGAGGGTTCCCTATGAGGCCGTGGCGGACGCGGCGCGGACGTGACACATGGCAATAATAACCCAGGCAAACCCCACCATGGATGCCACTGCTGAGGCATAAGTGAACACTATTTTGTCAGATTTTATGAGTGATTAAGGGGCATTGTTGTTGACAACTCTAAAAGATTACTTAGTGAAGATTTTGTTGTGGCCAATTATGAGAGAACAGTTTAGGTTTCATCCATGATCACAGCTTAAGAAAATATCAAAACTAAACACAAAATATAGAACAGCAATCATGCAAAGATGTTACAAATGTGTATGGTACTGACCTGGGGTGGAGCTTGGCCACTCTGACGGGGAAACTCTGGGAGGGCTCAAGAACTGACACATAAACAACAGTATGAGTGAATATCATGCTTTATTTGCACGTAGTACAGTGAGGAAATCAAAACAAAATTCCTTCTGGCTAGCTTACATAGTATTTTAGTATTACATAGTATCCAAATTAGCACCCCATCTTGCTTGTGGGAAAAACGGTCACTCCACCTCTCCAGTTGCCACATGTGTCGGTGACTGTCTGAGTAGTCAGGTCTAGTGAAGTCTAGCAGGTGGCAAATTTCTCCAAAATAGCTTAATGATTACATTCATTCAGTAACAGCTCCAATTTTGTAGCAGGATAGAAACTGCAGTTTAGATGCCCCGTAGATGAAATCAAGCCTGTCTGTGGCTGTCCTTCTCAGTGGTCTGTCAGTCTCTGAAACAAATCTCTGAAAGAATTTTCCTTACCTTTTTTACGTTTTGTTCTCAGAGCAGCTTTTTAAAACTTTTATTGACATGTTTGGGAAACAGGTCACTTTGAAATATCATTCTTTGTTCTTTGCTTGTATGAGACACACGCACACACACACACACACACACACAGACACACAGACACACACACTGCCTGAACAAACCTATATATATACAAAATATATACCCCTAATCTGGGCAAAATATCTCTACAATAAATAAAGCCTCAAGAATGTCCTTCTCAGCAGTCTGTCAGTCTTATCATCCTCACCATGTGCCCATGTTCATTTTTTTTAACCTGTTCTTTTCCAAATGTCAAGACTGAATTGTTTTTTCAGTTGGACCAACATCATTTTTAGGCCATCGATGTATTCGTGCCTCCTACACACCCAGAAAAATGCTGAAAGAGCATGTTGGCAATCACAAAAAATGATAACAAATCTCTGAAAGAATTTGTCCCTGCCTTTTTAACATCTTGTTCTCAGAGAGAGAATTATTAACGAATCAGCTTTTTCAAATTTTCGTTGACATATTTGGGAAAACAGGTCACTTTAAAAAATCATTCTTTGTTGTTTACTTGTATGAGAGGCACACTCACACACACACACACACACACACACACACACAAACACACACACACACACACACACACACACACACACACAC
>JBBPCZ010000115.1:18331739-18356273 GCA_037974445.1 Brycinus macrolepidotus | reverse complement strand
GTGTGTGTGTGTGTGTGTATGTGCGCGCATGTCTTAGTCATGAAATATATTTATTAATGAGGGTGAGAAGACGCAGTCACACACCCCCACGGATGCCGAGACAGACATAGAGGGAGATTTCGGAGACCAGGGCAATCCACAGCTCCCCAGAGCACCGAAGCCCCGAGGCCCCTCTTCCAAACAATATGAGCTTTTTTAAAAATATAGCCGTTTCAAAGTCATGTTATACACCAATCAGCTATAACATCAAAACCACCAGCCTACAATTGTGAAGGTTCCTCTCATGCTGACAAAACAGCTCTGACCTACATAGGCATGGACTCCACAAGACCTCTGAAGGTCTGCTGTGGTATCTGAACCAAGACATTAGCAGCAGATCCTTTAGGTGATATAAGTTGCCAGGTGGGGCCCCAGTGGATAGGACACGTCTGCCCAGCACATCATACAGATGCTCAATCAGACAGAGATCTGGAGAATATTGAGGCCATTCAGCACCTTGAACTCGGTGTCATGATCCTCAGATTGTTCCTGAACAGTATTTGCAGTGTGGCAGGGTGCTTTATCCTACTGAAAAATGCCACTGCTGAGTACCATTGCAATGAAAGGGTGTGCTTAATCTGCAACAGCGTTTGGGTAGATGGTACGTGTCAAAGTAACATCCTCATGAATGCCAGGACCCATGGTTTCCCAGCAGAACATTGCGTAGAGCACCACACTGGCTCTAGCCTTCTTTCCATAGTGCACCCTGGTGCATCTCTTTCCCAGATAAGTGAGGCACATGCACCCCGCCGTCCTCATGATGTAAAAGAAAACATGATTCATCTTGGGTGCCCATGACCATGTTGCTGGTTGCTGTTGGTAGGTACTAACCACTGTGTACCAGGAACACCCCACAAAACCTACTGTTTTAGAGATTCTCTGACCCAGTTATCTATCCATCACTATTTTGCCAGCACATCCACTACAAGAACTAACTGTTCACTTGCTGCATACTACATCCCACTCTTTGACAGAGGCCATTGTGACAAGACAATCAATGTTATTCACTTCGCCTGTCAGTGGTTTTCTAGTGACTGATTGGTGTACATAGAAAATGACAAATATTGCAATCATGTTGTTATTTCAATTTTAAAATAACATCATGTTTCAGACGTGACACCCCTGCCACATGAGACACCATGAGGCTGTCAATATGTTAGCCAAATTCATCAGAAATATAGAAAAAAGAGATGTCACTAACTGTAGATAGAGCCAGTATTTCTTCCTTGGAGATATCAATACAAGAACCAAATTTTACTTATATATTTAAAATCAATTTATTGTTAGACATACAGTAATTTTAATGCATATAAATGTTCAGCTTAAACTAAAAAACGCAGGCAAAAAATACTTCAACATGTGTAAGGTCCCTGCTAATGCTATTTTTAATGCACAACATGAAAAAATTACTAAAATAATTTTAGTTAGTTTAGGAATTAAACAAAGAATACACTGCATTTGTACTTATATCAACAACTATTTTTTCAGAATTCTTTGTATTTTGTATAACAACAGAACACATGTTGAACCAAAACACACTTAAAATAGAAAACTTCTATTGAAGAGTGTTTTGAGTAAAGAGTGTTTTGCGTTTTCTTTTCTGTTTTAATTCTCCGTATTTTTTGACCAATTACAGATCTGTCAGATACTAAGTCGATAATAAAATACTCCTTAAAAATACCACCATTTGACCTATAGACCGATAATTCAACATCACTCAACTTGCACTTTATAAAACTGTCATTTTTTGTTTATAGTTCCTGTTATACTATCCTTACATGAGACGCAGTATCAGCTTCTTGTGTGGCAAAATTCTCTTTGGTTGCAGGATGCAAAGAAACAGATAATTTAACTTGTTTCTTTAATACAGGCTACTCATGCCTTATTTAAATAACTGATTACAGAAATGAAATGATGAGTTCATATATCCATATGTTTGAATAACTATGTCCATCCCTAAAAGCCCAGAGTGGTGCTCATCCCCATGGGCGCCGGAAGCATATTTAATGTGGGGGGGACGCAGGGCTCTCTGTCTCGGCTGTTGTCCGGGGGGGGGGGGGTATGTGGGGAGGTGTGCACAGTGCTCTACGTCTCAGCTGTAGTCCGGGACGGAAAAGTGGGGGGTCGCGAGGTGCTCTCTACGTCTCGACTGTTGTCCAGGAGGGGAAAAGTGGGGGGGACGAAACAAATGATTTTGAAAAGTGTCCCCCCCTGCTATAATGGTTCCAGCTCCCATGCTCATCCCCAAACCTCACACTCTGCTGGCTGTACCAGCATCTTATGTTTCCTCACTAGTACAAATTCACAACTTTAGTCCTCATAACTGTACACACCGATGCTCACACACACAAACACACACACACACACACACACACACACACAGCTGGCACTCCACCGCCAAAACACCTTCACACCTCCAGAGGATTTGCACTGTTTTCACCCACTCATTCATCTCTGTCTGCTCCTGTATAGACACCACAGTACTGCTATCGGGTCGTGCTGTCTTGGTGTGTGTGTGTGTGTTGGCAGCACCTGTCCATTAGTGTAGGACACTCTGTCTCAGTCACCTGGCATGATTGTGTGCTTATGGTCCCTCAGTCTCTCCGCTGGGGATAGCTGATGGATGGAGGGGTGTCTAGGAGCTGCACCAAGGGGACAAAAACAAGAGAGTGGACACACGACTGTTGCAGCATCTGCAGAACAGGCAGTAAACCTTTAAAAGAGTAATTTGATGATGAGATGTATTTAACAAGTTACAAGCAAGGCCTAGGGTCATTTTACCAGGTACAGAATGTGCATGTAATATATGGAAAAAACATAACAATAAAGGCACAACAATTAAACACTTTGAAAGATTGTATCACATCTAAGTAATAATAGCTTGTTATATATAATATATCTGAATAATAATTCTACTGCTGAAAGTTTGACAACAAATTAAATCTACACTGTTTTGACCTTACTTCAAGACACATTTAGTGCCTAAATCTTCACACATTTATGGGAAACTGCATCTGTACTGCTCTCTATAAACATGGACAATTTGTACATTTATAAGGACTGCAGTGCAGCTACAATACATATAAAAGAGTTTCACTAGTTTCGCTCCATTGAATAGATGCTGTCACCAAATAAGCAAAAAAACTTCATCAAGGCCACTCCAGTTATATCAGAGTCCAGAGTGTCCAATTATAGCAGTAAATCAAAAAGCAAGGAACAAGATTGGCGTTCTGCGTCATGAAATAAATAAATAATAACGTGAAACCATAAAAGAGAAAATGATAAGCACAGTCACCACAGTGTCTGAAGCCGCAGAAGCCCAACTCTCATGTGTCTATTAAAACCGGAGGCAATTTATTTGGATGGTAGGTAAGGAAGTGAGCAGGTGATGACTGCTCCCTTGCCATTCTGTGTTATTACACAGCGTCTCTCAGCAGTGCCGAAGTACTGTCGTCTCTCTGTGGCTCCTTCTTCTCTCACTAATGAAGCACTTCAGCGGGCTTCTCCTGCACCAAACCATGTTTCTGTCCATCATTTTCTAAATGTCTCTCTTTCTCTCTCTCTTTTTCCCCTTCTCCTGTTCTTTCTCAGCCTCTTTCTCTCCCCCCATTTGTCTCTGAAAAAGACACCGAGGCCATTCCTGAGTGCTCATGCCTGTTTTACAGTGGAGGAATGGGGGAATATTGATTAAAAAGGATGAGAAGAAAGAGAGAGTGCAAACTGCCAGCTAAAAAAAAAATGGAACTACTCTCTAGCTGCTCTCCCCAGGGTTTGTGTGTGTGTGTGTTTACAGCTTCACTTGGTTTCATGGTGATTAGAATAGGTCCTTAAGAGCATCCAAGTGTGTTATTGTTGATTAAAAACACTACACTTTTAGTTGGTATCTAAACAAGCTTGTTATGCGTGATAAGAAAAAGAAGCCGTGTTTAAAAACTATGTGGCCGCACCAAAATAATGAAAGAGGGGAAAATGTTCTGAAAAAGTGATGCACTGAATTTGGCTGATTCACATGTGAATCATTTCTGAATCAATAAATTATGCTACATCGTCAGAAGCTTGTCTTTCCATTTACTTGGTTTTGGCATTAATTGTGCTGATGCATTTTATTCATGTGGAAATGAAACATCAAGTAGATTTAGTGCATTACTTTTTTCAGTGTAGGCTACAATTCGTTCAGAAGACGCCAACTGATGCGTAAGTAACAGGATTAGATCCTTCCATCTGTGATCCTTTAAAAACTAAACAGCTTGTGCTGAACGGGGAGAGAGAGAGAGATAGAGAGAGAGATAGAGAGAGAGAGAATTCCCCTCTCTCCTGCTGAGTGTGAAGGTGAGATGAGGAGAGAGGAACACGCTCACATACACTCTCACCCGCAGAGGAAAACACACCCACACAGTAACAGTGGCCCAGGGACACCAGCCTCCTCAGAGGAAACTTCCTGTCCAAGTCGGCTTTATATAGTAGCGCAATCCTATTATATTTATCCTTCATCGTCCTTTGCCCCAGGTAGCAATGATGTTTCCACTCATTTATTACTCCTTTCATCCACTCTCACTCTCTCTCATCTCTCACTTTCTCTCACTTTCTCTCACTTTCTCTCTCTCTCTCTCCTTCCTTCTCTCCCCTCATTCCATGTACACTCTGTCTTGGCGAGAGCTCTCAATCTTTATTCACGCACTCTTAGCTTTCCTCACCTCCTGTGGAGACTGCAGTGAATTCATTTCTTTATCAGTGCTCCTCATCCCTCTCACTGTTTCCAGGCTACATATGTTCGCCATGGTTTTTGATCTGTATCCTTGCTAGGGACCAGTCGGTTACTGGTTTTTGTGATATACATTGGGTGAGGGTGGGTGATATATTATTGCTATCATGATGCAATGGATCACAACAGGCTTTCCTAGATATATAAATATTATCATCAGTGCTCCTAGAACAGTGAACTACATTTATCATAAAATGGTCATAAAACAATGGAATACAGCTGTATAAACTTCACAATACTATAGCTGACTGAATCTCAGCCACTAATGTCTTTGTTTTTTACTAAATTAACACTAAACTAAATATCATGAGACATATTGTGCATTATGAAAAAAAGTTCATGTATTGTGATGTTACATTTGTGCCATATCGCCCAACATTTCACGGGGGTGAAATATATCATACCATTTCTGATGGTATCATTTTAATATAAACATTTAACCATTCAGGATTACCATCAATTAATAAAGTAAAATATAAAATCAAACTAAGTAACATATTATTTGCTTTTGCTGCAGTAACAGCCTTTTGGGAAAAGCTTTACACTAGATATTGCAGCATTGCTGTGAGAATTTGACTGCATTCAGCCCAAAAATATTTAGTGAGGTCAGACACTGATGTTGGACAAGTAGTTCTGGATCATAAACACCACTCCAATAGTTCTGGAGTTCCGTCTCTCCCGAGAACACAGTTCCACAAATCCACAAATCTTCATATGCCTCTGGCTGATACTTGACTTCAGGTATTGTGATTTTAGGCTCATGTGTGACTCTTCCAGAATTACCAAGGTTTTCCTGTGGAGATTATGCAAGCTGTGTGTGTCCAATTGAACACCTGTGTCACCACTGGGGCACCTTATAGTGGTTTCATTCAGTAATTAGAAGGGGTGTCTGGATACATTTAGAGCTGTATATTTCAGTAATACCTTGATTGTGGTCCCATCCCTTCTCCATGTACTGACAGTATAGAGATTAGAGATCATGGCTTTATTGTTTACTCAAAGCCATACATATAACAAAGATCCATACCACACACACACACGCACACACAGTGATAACACTCTACGGTGATCAACAAAGCTTCACACACAAAAAAAAAACACACCTGCATACATAAGCAGACAAAAGCAGGGACTTATTTGCGTAGTATCCCCTCCACCACACTTCATTTGATAAAACACATTTCAGTCCAGCAACACTGTGCTAAAGCTGATAAGAGAGGCTCATTATTCAACTCAGCACACAACAGATACACACACACACACACACACACACAGACCCTGCACTCTCTGAGCTGCCCCACAGTGGCTGATAGAACCTGGATAAGCAGGGCCTGGGACAGCTTTCTCCTCTCCTCTCTTTCACTCTCAACACTAACCTTGAGATGAAGAGAAAAAGAGGAAAGAAGTGGCCTCCCCCTCTGCCCTCAGGTCCTTCATGCACCCATAAGCAACATCTCCTTCCTTCTCTCTGTCTGTCTGTCACATACACAAATGCACTCACATACACACACACACACAGAGACCTGCAGAGTGCAACAGCAGCCCCATGAGAAGATAAAATATTCAGTTAGCCTCAGAGGGGCTGAGAAAGGGGCCTGGAACTGGTCTAATTACTGAGACAGCACAGAAGATATTATGTGCATGTGTTTGCACTGCCTGTGTGTGTGTGTGTGTGTGTGTGTGAATACCCTGAGAAGCTGATTTTACATGGTACGTCTCCTGGTTTGTCCCTTGTTCTCCAGATGAAACCCAGTGACTGCAAAAACTGCATGGGTGCATGCACATACTTTGCAAGGATGTGGGGCCATACAGTACCAGTCAAAAGTTTGAAAACACAATCTCAAAAAGGCTGTTTTTCATGTTTCACAGCTTTAAGAGGTACCATCTGGGATCTATATACATTGGTCAGTCATAACATTAAAACCACCCACTTAATATTGTGTAAGTCTTTCTTGTGCCACCAAAACAGCTGTGACTTGTTGAGGCATGGACTCCACAAGACATCTCAAGTTGGCACTAAGATGTTAGAAGCAGATTATTTAAGTCCTGTAAGTTGTGAGGTTGGGCTTCCGTTCTTGAACAATGTTTCCACTGTGACAGGGCTCATTTTCTGCTGAAGAAGGCGGCACACATGGCCATCCACATGATGTAAAAGAAAATGTGAATTATCTGACCAAGCCACCCTACTTCATTGCACCATGGTCCAGTTCCAATGCTCACATGTGCATTGTTGGCACTTTAGGTGGTGGACATGGGTCAGCATGGCCACTCAGCCTCATACACTGCCGCTACGCAGCCTCATACACAGCAAGCTGCAATGCACTGTGTATTCTGACACCTTTCTATCATAACCACCATTGACTTTTTCAGATATTTGTGCTGTGGGATACAGTAGATCTCCTGTGGGATTGGACAAAATAATCAATGTTATTCACTTCACCTGTCAGTGGCTTTAATGTTGTGACCGATCGGTGTATATTGACACTGTCAAAACAAAACTTTGTATTTCATTTAGTCTTTTTTTGTATAATGTCGATTTTCAATAGGCACTGTGTCAACAATGTCATAAGTCAAAAATAATAATTCATTAATGTAAATAACGCCATCTACTGGTAACGTAAATATTACATCTGTCTGCAGATTGTATTGCACAGTCTGTATGTAATTATCAAGAAAAAAAATGAACAAATAATGTTCTATAACTTTTGCACAGGTTACATTGCCTATACATTTAAAATGTTAATATTAAATTAATATGTTAATTCAGCAAATTCAGCAATTAGTAATCATGCATTTATCATGAACAAGTGTCTTCTTTGTAGAGGATGAGTAATTATTTTCCAAAAATGTTCCGACCGTTTTTCTTACTGTTTTTCTGACAAAATGAGGACGTTTCTGTCCTGAAAATACAAAAAAGTGACACACCACCCCAACACACTCACTCAACATTTTCTCTGAAAACACACTGCAAATTTCCTGTTATTCCTGGTTGCTATGTGTACTTTGCCCCTGTGCCTCCCAGACCTTGGTGGTATTCCCTCAAGTCTGCTGAGTACAGATTTTTTACTTCACAATTTAAATGTTTTTGGCTGTGCTCAGCTAAATCACACGTAAAAATTTCGCTTGATAACACAATGTTAGTGGATGTGTGTGTGTGTGTGTGTGTGTGTGTGTGTGTGTGTGTGTGTGTATGTGTGGTCCCTATCTCCAGAAGCAGATGATAAGACCGTTTTTACCTGCCTTTGCTTCCCACACTCCTGTGTGCACTTTGCATATCTCATTGGCCACGACTGCTGTGTCGCATCTGTGTGTCATGCCACATTAGTCATGATTTTATCATAGTGAGCTTGCTCCAGACCAACACACATGAGACAAGAACTCCACTTTTCATGTGATACAGAACGAGTGACATTAGATGAACACAAATGGGGTCTCCAGATAAGCCCTTTTTCAGCTGCAATGGCTTGAAAGGTTTGAACAAAACAGTTTTTAGGTCATTTTTTTCATATTGATTTAAACTGTCAAAATCTTTTGTTAGGACCATTGTCTGCTGCGAGAGATTGGCAGAATACAATGACAATCTAAGCAGTAGGTGATTTAAAGGGGGGGATGAGAGGGGATTGCTATCCCATTTGTTAGCATAAAGACAAAAAAAGCACCCCTTCCTCATAAATCTGCCTGACTGAGGTAAATGTGAAAAGCCCTTAAGCTGTTATGCTGACCAAGTGATCAATAAATGTAAATCAGCGCATGCCCATGTAGTAGTATCTCCCTCCTCCCCACTCAACAACATTTTTACGTCTTCACCCCCCATCCCCTTCCCATTAGTCAACAGAATTTTTGCATATCATCCAAAGCATGTTAAAAATCATCTTCCCCGTTAAAAAATGTCAAATTGTCTTTCGGAATACAAGTGTCTGTATTTTTTTGGTAGGCATGTACACCTAGAAGCAGGAATAGGATTTGAATAAAGATGCACCAATGATTTTTTAAACAGTTGTGATCACTTTACAGCTAAACTGGTTGATGACTGATTTTTCTGACCGAATTTTGTTAGCCATTGTTTAGCCTGACATTCACACTGTGTGGGCTAAGTGAGCACATTAAACAGAGTTGCAATATAAATAACATTTGAACAAACTTTACATTAACACACTGGCGTCTTAAGTTTTACCTGAAACATGTTTCCTGTTTAAATAACACGAATAAAATGAAGCACTATATGGAAAGTAAGTGCAAGTAAGTAAGATCTTTTGTATAATGAGTCATGCATAATTATTCTAAGACATTTTGGTACAGGTGTAGCAGCAGCATACAAACACAATGTCAGTACACTTATCTAGCTCATGTTATTTACATCATAAAATGGCAACAAATGTTGGTCAAAATAAAAGTAAAAAATAAACTGTCTGACTCTCAGTTACATGTTTGGAGCAAAAGCCTTTACTCCTATTTTTTTGTCACTTTTATAATTCAGAAAAAAAAAAAAAATATATATATATATATATAATATATATGTATTCCAATTGTTTTATAAGCTTAACTGCAAATTTGTTATTTGACTAAATACTTGCTTCTATATTTCTTGACCTGCAATGATTAACCCAGACAGCAAACAATAATATGTGCCATAAATAGTCCTATTGTACACTGATGCCATATTAAACTCTAAAATTACTCTGGCCCAGATGTACATATGAGGACAGGTACAAACCATGCCTTGGTGCGACCGCAGTATGCACCCACAATGCACCTGAATTTAACGCTTGATTTTCTAAGACCACCGCTTATCACAGAAACTGTGCGAAGCCCCACCAACTAACTGGATTCTAAAAGGCCATTTAAATAAGCTTGAGACAAAACAGAAAATGAAAGTTCAATAGTGAAGAGAGAGCAGTGTTGATGAATGAAATACTTTCATACTGAAGCATTCTCCAGAGATGTAATTCTAAGAAAATAGATTTTATGAAAAATAACATGAACTGTGCTCATAAATGGTGGCTGCTTCAGGCATATTCTGCACTAGGTCTTTTCACACATCTGATGCTTAATAGTGTTAATCTAATTATAAACATTCTTTCTGCACATGTTTGAGGCTTGTGCGAATGTACACCTGGTTTAAAAAGGCAAAAGAAAATTGCCGAAAGCTGATCATACTTTACTAATTCAAGTGGGATTTCAGTAATTCAAGTAGAGTTTTGCGTTTAACCAAGCACACAGCCCATAAACTAGGCAATTTTGCACCTGAGCTGATTTAGTATATGCATGAGTAGAATCCGTCCGATATGCGCCTGAAACTGTGACAAAAGGCTAGGTACATCAGGGCTCACTATCTATTTGCCATCATGTTGGGGAGCACAGAGGAAGTACAGAGTGAACCTTAGCTTGTAGCCTTTGCTGCTCTTTTTTGTTCTCTCTGTTGGGGGGTTAAAAAAAGTATTCCAGTGTTAAAAGAATACTACCTGTGCTATCCATCATTAATACAAGGACTAGATGAGACAACTCTAGAAACATGGCTGTTGAGCTATGTTGGTTGAACGTGCTTGAGGGGTGGGGAAGTGGGAGTTTTGATGGAGTTTTGAGGGTTTTGAGATGCACGTTCTAGGACATACTAAAACCACAGCGTCAGGTTTCAGACATAAGATAAAATGGATTTAGGTCTCATTTGACATTAAAAAAACAGTCTTGGACAAAAGGCAGCAAGCTAAGCACTGCATTCTATTATTTACCTCAGAGATAATTGATGTTTTATTGGACAATGATTACCTAGCCCTTGATTCATCCAGTTTTCAATAAAATCCTGTTTTATGAAATGCCACCCCCCTAAGCTGTCTCCCCCAAGGCTTGCCAAGCTATGCTGGCTTTGACTACAAAGAAATTAAAGGGAGAATGAGAGAGAAAAACAAGTATGAGACCAACTGGGGAAGAATAAAAAAAGAGAGGAACACAGGCAGTGTGTCTGAGACAGTGTGTGTCTCAGCTCATCTCAGAGGAGACAGCGCCTGTCAACAATCACAGCCTCCTGCTGTCACCACAAACACCAACAAGTGGCATCTCCCCTATCCAATCATTCCCCTATCCATGTCCACAGCATTTTCGTCAGTCAAACACACACGCTGGGCGCTGTGCCATAGCTTGTTGCCAAGGAAACACCATATCAGAAAATGCAAGCTTTGGGTTTCTCTTAGAAGATTTCACTACTGCCTGCTTTGTCCTGCTCATGGCTGTATAGCCGTTTTCCTTTTTCTTTTTTTAAAAAGGTTTTCATCTGCAGTGTCTTCCCTGCATCATGTAATTGTACAATAGTACACTGAGCTTTTTGCCAAATCAATGCAACACAACACACAATGAAAAGTGTACGTCTAACAAACATACTTTGGAACACTTTTTATGGTACACTGAATGTCATGTTAATTTCAGTATATCAGTGAACCTCATACTGCTATAATGCGATACTACTTGGGCTAATGTATTCTATATTCTCTAATTTGGCTATATGGCCACAGCTCTATACAAAAAGCAGAAGGAGAATTAGCTCAATAAGTGGGTCATGAATAAGTAATATGTCCTAAGCATCAGCTTCACAAAAAGACTCTTATTATTAACTCCAGTCTCCTTTAGGTAACTCAATGCTGATTCTAAAGGAAATTTCATATCACCACCGGAGCAGGAGGTAAAAGATCTTAAAATACTGAAGAGCACTCTTGGATGTGTTGCTTCTCAGTGACCATGCCAGGCTGCAAACAGGGTTGGCAGATTTTATAACTACCTCAGAATCAGGGGGAATAAATTCCATGACGCATAACCATAGTTTATTTTCACATGCAGTGCTATATTTGAGACTCTACCCCCTGAAACTGCATTCAGTTTCCTTGTACATAGGTAGCTTAGTTTTGTTATTTTAATGGTTTATCTTATGAAATACTAACTAGTTTTAATTGTGTTCCCACAGGTTCTGGCCATCATCTCAATCCTGTTCATTGTGCTCTCCACAATTGCCCTATCTCTTAACACCCTCCCAGAGCTTCAGGACATAGATGAGTTTGGACAAGCAACTGACAACCCTCAGCTGGCCCATGTAGAAGCCGTCTGTATCGCGTGGTTTACCATGGAATACCTTCTTCGGTTTCTCTCCTCACCCAATAAGTGGAAGTTCTTCAAAGGCCCACTCAACATCATCGACCTGCTAGCCATCCTTCCATACTATGTCACCATCTTCCTGACTGAGTCAAACAAGAGCGTGCTGCAGTTCCAGAATGTGCGGCGAGTGGTGCAGATCTTTCGGATTATGCGAATTTTGCGAATCCTTAAATTAGCCCGTCACTCCACTGGACTACAGTCACTGGGATTCACGTTACGGCGCAGTTATAACGAACTGGGCCTACTAATCCTCTTCTTGGCCATGGGCATCATGATTTTCTCTAGCTTAGTCTTCTTTGCAGAAAAAGATGAAGAAGACACAAAATTCAAGAGCATCCCAGCCTCTTTCTGGTGGGCAACCATTACCATGACTACTGTGGGCTATGGAGACATTTACCCAAAGACTTTATTAGGAAAGATCGTTGGTGGTCTCTGCTGTATTGCAGGAGTACTTGTCATTGCCCTACCCATTCCTATCATTGTAAACAACTTCTCTGAGTTCTATAAGGAGCAGAAGAGACAAGAGAAAGCAATTAAGAGACGTGAGGCTCTGGAGAGGGCCAAGAGAAATGGTAGTATTGTGTCTATGAACATAAAAGATGCTTTTGTTCGAAATGCAGAGCTCATGGATGTGGTAGTGACAGAGAAGAATGAAGAAAACATGGTGAAGAAAGAGAAAGTGCAAGACAACAGTCACACATCACCTACTCGTTGGAAATGGACACCCAAACACACTGTCTCTGAGACCAGTTCCAATAAGTCTTTCACTGGAAAGGAGCCAGGCTCTCCAGTAAGAGCCACGAGTCCATCCAGCCCACAACATCTAAATGTCCAGAAGCTGGAAGAAATGTACAGCAAGATGGGTAAGACCCAGTCCCAGCCGAACCTGAACAGTAAGGAGCGCAGTTCATTGTCTAAATCAGGTAAGAGGAGGGATGAAATGGAAATGAGAAGCATTCCTGCCGACCAAGTACCCACCACAGCTGAAGGAGTGATGGATATAAGAAGCATGTCAAGCATTGACAGCTTCATCAGTTGTGCTACGGACTTTCTAGAGAGTTCAAGATTCTCACATAGTCCCATCTCAACCCAACCAAGCAGAGTCAGCGCCAATCCAGGACTCGAAACAACCCTCGAGCATGAGTCTATGAAAAACCCTATCGGTCCACCCAAGCCTGGACGAGCCATGTTCTCCGACAGCCCACGAGGTCTTCGAATCAACAACCCCCTAAAGACAAGATCCCTCAAGGTCAACTTCTTCTCAGGAGAAACCACAGGCCCTACCACAGGCTCAACTCAGGCTGGAGGCATTGCTGCTCTTTCAGACAGTTCTGCTGTTTCTGATCACTCCATAATGAGCCCAGAAGTGTCTGTCTACACCACTGCCAGCAGCAAGACACCACCCAAGACCCCTGAGACACTGGTGCCCACTGTTTTCACATTTCATGATGCATCGATCAGCAAGTACATTGATGCAGATACAGATGATGATGACCACCTTCATGACGGACCAGGTTCTAGTCCGTCAGAGCGTCTGTTAGGTAACACCAGCCCCAAACTCAGCAACAGCTCACACCAACGAGGTGCTAATCACCTAGAGCTGTCTCAGAGGATGCTGGGACAAAACAGTTTGTTCTCCTTGGAGGGACGTTCAGGGGGTGGACAAGAGAACCATGTGATTTCAGGAGACAGAGGGCGCTCTAAAACAATAAATGAAACTAATTAAAACAGGGAATGTAGCCTGCAACAACTGGAATAATGAATGGTGGAAAGGGTAACACGGAACATATTACATGATGGCAACTTAACCTGATTATGGCAACTTACACTATTTCAAATCTGAGCAAATCACATGCATTATAAGAGCTGCACTTCCTTGGATATAGAATACTCTTTAGATACTTTAGGAGAAACTCTTTCATCAGTTTGCTGTTCAAGCCAGCAAGGACTGTTGGAATGACAACAGACTGTAAAGAACATCTGGTGGAGACAGAACTTAAGGATGACCGACAATGACATAATAATGGTTGACATTTTCCAACCCCAACCCCAACTGTTCCCACTTTTTAGAATGAGGTACTAACAGAAGCCATTCTGTGCCCCCCCCCCTCCCCCCCCCAACTACACACACAGACATAAAGTATGACTCTTCTTCAAAACTGGCCTTAGTTTTATGAGCCGGCAGTATGAGTTGTCTTTGCAAATGTGGGTGTGTTTGAGTGCCAGAGAGAGAGAATGAGCAAGATATAGAGAGACCAGAACAATGAAAGATAATGTGTTGCTGATATCAGTGTCCCAACAGATGTACTGTCTTGTCTGTACACATAATATGTTTTCAGTACAATCTTTTTCTAAATGAAATATTTAAGTATGCTTAATATCCCTTTCATAAAATAACCTCTGTGGAGATATGCAGGTGTAGTGCTTTCAGAGGGTATAGCCACTGTGATTCAGAGTCTTTGGTCAAATCATGTTGCAACCCACTGTCAAGAGGAATTTGTGTGTTTCTTGTTATATTTATGTATATTTATGTTTGAATATGCATACCGCTCTGTTTTTGAACCTTTGTTTTATTTATTTTTGTTTGTTTTTTTCTTTTTGTATGTGACTGCAGAACTCCTCCACAACTGCTTAAAAAAGAAAACAATGGAATCATTGACATCATCTGAGGTAGCCATGCTCCTGGGCTGATTGACCGGTATCAATCAGCAATCAATGTTTGGAGAAAAAAACAACTGTTTGGTTCCAATAACTGAAAGGACAGCACTGAAAACACTTTTTTTTTCCTTGACAGCATTCAGGAATGAAAACCACAAGTTTGAAGATTTCATTGATTGTATAAAAGAGCAATGCTGGGAGTGACATACTGTTAAAAAAATATAGTGAGGTACTTGGTGGAATACAATAGACTTTGGTGGAGTACAAAAAAAAGGAATCTAAAATGTATATTTTTAAAATATTTTCTAAACAATGGCACTTAGATGAATAAATTATGCTAATCTCTTAGTTTTGCATTTCAATATAAATAGTATAAAATATTTATTTTAAAGGGATTGTATTTACTAGATTATTTGGTGAGATAATCACTTTGTATTGTTTGCTACTGTCTCCTGGTCTATGTATATATGTTGTGAAATACTTCTGTCCTTTTATTCATTTATGCTTTGTATGAGAAATGGAGCCAAAGAGTTGCGGCTGACACAAACGATCCCCTTAAAGGGAAAGTCCGCATTTTTCAAAATTCCTGCATAGACAAGGTCATTCAGAGTGGTCTAATGTGAAATGATTTCTTTGCAGTGGTGGTAATAGGAACCGGGGTCACAAAGTGTCCAGCACAAGTATAGCCATTTTATTTATTGTGCAAAACAATCAGTGAATCTATATATGATCTCAGTTTATATATGTAATGTCAAAATAGCGGTAAATCTAAAATAATATTTTTTTGGTTGCTATTTTACTTTTCCATAACCTGCAAGGAAATGAATGATTAAAAAACACATGGCATGAATAGATTTTTAAAATATATTTTAAGTCAAACCCTTATCATAAAAATTGTGAAACGATGTCTCAGGCATCGTTATTACTGTTTAATGTAAAAGCTTCCCTTATTGTAACTGATGGCATTAAGTTTTTCAGACGTCTTGTTCCGATCACCATAATTGTGAACTATTCTATGTAAATGTATCTAGAGTGATACATCTGACATCATACTACACTGAATGGCAGTATTTAAATGTGGACAATTTAATTATGCAGGAAGTTTGAAAAATGGATGGAATTCCCCTAAAGTCAGGGCAGGATTCAGCAGTCTTTGAAGCAAAACTCTCAAGCGCCCAATGCAACTAGAACTGTGTGTTGCATAGACTGCATTTTTAGGGATTTTTTTTAAACAATTTTGATATATTTGTTTACCTTACTTGTTACCTTACTAATAACTAATGACTGCCACTAAATAGAAACTTTTCAGATGGGAATATTTGCCACACGATTCATGACACATTCAATAAACAGGACAGAAGAGAGGTAAAAACTCAGAGATCCATCACAAAGCACATTATATTTCAAACCTGCAGCAAGTACTGCCCTGCCTTAGATCGTCACTAGAAAGCTACAGACGTTAGAGATGTGAATACAGATAATAGAGACGGGCATTTGCTGTCTTAGAAGCCATATTACACTGAGATGCAACTGAATCAACTCTCCACGCGCAAATGTGGACATTTACAAGCACACAAACATCCGTGACACTATTCTGACACACAGTCCGCTACTACAGCTTCATCAACTTGAACACACACTTGGAAAAGACTCTTTGAGACTGCAGCCGTCTTAGTGTCCTACCTGCCCCAGTGTGTGACAGATTCAGGTCACATCCATCTCATCCTATTGATCCAGCTCTCTTGTGCTCCCCATGACATGAAAGATTTACTGCCAGACTTACTTAAGCCATTAGCACAGGTGCTAATTGCAACCATGTTAACTTATAACCGCAGATTGGTGCATGACCAATAGCTCGATACTAAGCTGATCACTTGCTTTGAGTGGTTTTTGCCCAAAGCACTCTCAACATGCTGAAGGCATTTGATATATGATAGGAAAATGAATATGAATTTTTCAAAATTCCACTTGTGCATGAGGCGGGCTAAAAATAGGACAGACTTTCAAAAGGAAATAAGAAATTATTTAGATGACGCTGTCCTGTTTTCCTCTCTGGCTGTTGAAGTTTCTACATTAAAAGAGGTGGATACTTTGTCCCTTTGTCTATGTTTACACTGTCTCTCTCCGTGTGTGTCCCGCCGTCACTTTCTATCCTCCTTTCATGATTTTTTTTTCTTTTTTCAAGCTGATCTGTTTGTCCTTGGACCAAGAGAATCCAAAGGAAAGGTAAACACGTAAAAAAACATAGAAAACCAGACTGTAGGTGTTGTGTTATGAGAGTGCAAAGTGTACAGACAGAGTGTGTATGTGTGTGCGTGTGAGAGAGAGAGAGAGAGAGAGAGAGAGAGAGAAAAGAAAGAGGCCCTCAAAACAGGTATAGCAAAGCTCTGACAACACAGTTTCCATGGTGACAGCAGCACCATCCAAAACAGTCTGGCACTGACAGGCTGTCTGGCCTACTGAGCAACATTAGTCAGACTCATGTAAAACTCAGCACTACTATCCCTCATCAACCATCCGGGTCACTGCATTACGTTACCATTACGGCTGTTTGTCCACAAGCAGACAGCAGGCGTGAGGAAAATCAGAGAACAAGCTGATGGTGTCCTGCCTCTTTGGACCTACTGAGCTCAGGCATTATAGTACAGCACTAATATGATCAGAATGTAACAAGCCAAGACAAAGGACATACTGGATATTAATTAATAGCCCATTTTTTCTATTTAAAAAGAATGAAAAGAACAAAATGAACTTTTTTTCTAGCATATGAAGTGTAAGGGATGTGACTGATAATATTATATCAAGCAGGTAATGTGACTAGTAATGTAGCTTTAGAAAAAATGGTTACGGCCTCTGTGAGCCTTCAGGGACACAACGTTGTGATGTAGGTCATCAGTCCCATTAGGAGGGGATGATTTCTGTAAAGATAATTTGGGATGAGCACGAATATGAACACTGAAATAATCACATACTAAATTGCACCAGTTAATGAGAAAAGGCAGCTCATGAGAACAGGGAAGAGTATCGGTAGGACTGCTGCTTAAAACACAGAGACAGACACAAAAAATACAGAAAAAGACAGAAATCAGAGGAATCCAACCAGTTTTTCTGCATTTCTGCATAATTATATGCTGTACAAGAAGTAAATATAATCATCCAGAGTGGTTTTGTGTGAAATGCTCCATTCTGTAGAGATTTATGACTTCTGGGTGTGATCTGACTAAAGCTTCACTGGAAAAAAAAACTGGGTGTGATCTGATATGGCTCTGGTGGAGTAGTAACCTCTTCCTGGTAAAATCTTAGTCTTCTAGCAGGTCTTAATTTTAAGTCTAGGCTTATTAGTGTAAGGGATGTGTTTTCTTGTGGACTTCAAAGCACAGAAGGATAAGAGCATCTGCCAAATGTTGTAAATGTAAACATGTTCACAGAAGTGATGGAGTGAAGACTTTAATACTTATAATTCCTTATTGCCATCAATATTCCTATCAAAACCACTGTAAAGTCTGTACGTTTTGGAAGTTTTTCTGCAATACACCCTTTGACACCAAACCACTCTGAAGTAGTTTTATTTCTTTCATTGACCGATAGCAAATTCTATAAAAATCAATGTTACTTCCCTTTAAACTGAACTGAGCTGGTACTGAATGAAGGTACATTTGTTTCTACTTCAGTGAAGTAAAAGAGCATGGCATGTATACATGATCACAAAGATCAATAAAATGCACTTTAATAATTGAAATCTGCAGCTATTTAATAATTATACTAAGCAAATATTTTATTTTCTTACTATAGGTGCGTTTTTGTGAATTTGGCAAACCCTTATTAGCCCACTCAGAGACAGAAGCATCCAAGGGGCCATCGTCTTTGCTTGAAGTGTGGTTCTACTGCGCCCTCCGGTGGCCCGTAAGAGAACATATACATACACTATATGGACAAAAGTATTGGGACAACTGACCATTAAACCAACAGGGACTTTAACGACATTGCATTCAAATACATAGACTTTAATATGGAGCTGGTCCCCCTTTGCAGCTGTAACAGCTTCCACTCTTCTTGGAAGGCTTTCCACAAGATTTTGGAGTGTTTCTGTGGGAATTTGCGCCCAGTCATTCTGTGGAGCATTTATGAGGTCAGGCACTGATGTTGGACGAGAAGGCCTGTCTCACAATCTCTGTTCCAGTTCATCCTGGAACTTTGTGGACCTTGCTTTGTGCACTGGGGCACAGTCATGCTGGAATAGAAAAGGGGCTTTTCCCAAACTGTGTCCCCAAAGTTGGAAGCATGGTGTTGTCCAAAATTTCTTTGTATGCTTGGTTTTATACACCTATGGCGATAGACGTGATTGAAATACCTGAATTCAATATTTCAATACTTTTGTCCATATAGTGTATATGGTACAAAAAGGCATTAAAATATTTACAGGTACACGGCAGAACCACAATAAGGGCTGACTCTGGATTACAGCTATGGTCCTAATAACCATGTGTACAAAAAAGTGGCGGTATGACGATGCAAATACATTTTGGATTGGTTTGTCTCAAATAAATAAAAGTTTTCAGACAGAACCTCCTCAATGCCTACCACACATAGATCCCTAACAAAAAAAAATCCCAAAATTGCTTTCCATAGAATCTACAATATTTCTGAAAAAACATCTGAAAAAAGCCCAGCAACTGGCTCTGAAATAATGCTCTCAATATGATTTCCACTAGAGACAGAAAATGAGAGGCTGAGAGGCGATACAACTAGGTTATAACAACAACAACAACTACAACACCACCACCACCACCAACAACAACAATAATAATAATAATAATGAGGTCAGGGCTTATTATTATTGTCATTATTATTAGAAGTGGTAGTAGAAGTAGTACTGTTATTATTATTGTTGTTGTTTTTATTGTTATTATTAGTAGTAGTAGTTGTTTTATTATTAGCAGTAGTACTGTTTTTATTAGTAGTAGTAGTAGGTGGTAGTAGTGTTATTATTATTATTATTAGTAGTAGTAGTAGTAGGAGCAGTAGTAGTGGTGGTAGTAGTGTTAGTTTTATTAGTAGTAGTAGTGGTAGTGGTAGTAGTAGTAGTATCTTCATTCTGTATTAAAACCATTACAACCATAGAATAAAGTGGGCCTTCTTTAAAAAAGATCAGATTAAATTAACGTGTCTTTTCTACATAAAAGTACTTTAAAAAGAAACATGAAGTCACAATTAATAAATGGTTTAGTATAAACGTCAATGTTTGTTCCATGCATGTGAGATTGCGACGGCGCCTAAAAGTTGCGTTCCTAGTTCTAGAATCTTGCGTCATCAGCTCGCGCCTCCTGTTTGGCAGAAGTGCAGGAGAGAGTGAACTCGCCTGGTCCCGCGAGTTTAATGGCGCATCAGAAATCCTGAACCGGCGAAGAGTTTCAGGGAGATATTCCGTTTTCGCACGGTAATGTGCTGTGGTAGGGTAGTCCTGGGAAAGGCTGGAGCGTGTTTTATAAGCTCGTTGAACATGTGCAGCTGATGGAAAAGCACGGCTGCTGTTTCGGATCAAGTTAGCTTAGCACAACTCAGCTCATGTTAATTCTGTTTGTACGTGTTTTTAGCATTAGCAGCCTGTCTAACTTACTAACGTCAGTATACTCGAAGCTGTATGGCCCACATTTATTCAGAATTGGTGATAATTTGCTCTGTTTCGTCTTGTTAATGGGGGGATCTGGGTATCTAGCTGACAGGCTAACTTTACCCACTGTCTGGGCTGGCTGGACTGCCTTTGCCGCTCCTGTTTTGGGTCGTTTCTACTCCAAACACCACTGTTCCCTCTCTTCACAGCTTTCTATCAGTAACCTGCAATGAGTCTGTTCGGCTCCAGCTCCGGTTTTGGTCCCGGAGGCACAGGTGTTTTCGGTAGCACCACCACAGACAGTCATAATCCTATGAAGGTAAGAAGCAGCCAGCATTCACTGTAGCCTACCAAGTTAAACAGTCTGACAATTTCTTGTTTTTTCCATCTGCTCATCTCTTTGTTTCTCTGTTTGTTGATGCAGGATGTCGAGGTCACGTCCCCACCGGATGATAGCATAAGCTGCTTGGCCTTTAGCCCTCCAACTATGCCCGGGAACTTCTTGATCGGAGGCTCTTGGGCTAATGATGTGTGTTATTAGTAATATCACAATGGCTATAATACATACACTGTAAGGACAAAAGTATTGGGAAACACCTGTTTTCCAGGGTTTGGGCTAAGCCCTTTAGTGAATGGCAATCTTAATGCCTAGTGAGACATTTTGGACAATACCATACTTCCAACTTTGTGGACACAGTTTGGGGAAGGCCCTTTTCTATTCCAGCATAACTGTGCCCCAGTGCACAAAGCAAGGTCCATAAAGACATGGCTGGATGAGTTCGGTGTGGAAGAACTTGACTGTCCCGCACAGAGCCCTGACCTCAACCCCATCCAACTCCTCTGAGATGAACTGGAACGGAGATTGCGAGCCAGGCCTTCTCGTCCAACATCAGTCCCTGACCTCATAAATGCTCTACAAAATGAATGGGCACAAATTCCCACAGAAACACTCCGAAATCTTGTGGAAAGCCTTCCAAGAAGAGTGGAGGCTGTTATAGCTGCAGAGGGGGGACCAACTCTATATTAATGTCTATGTATTTGAATGCAGTGTCATTAAAGTCCCTGTTAGTGTGATGGTCAGGCATCCCAATACTTTTGTCCATATAGTGTATTCGCTGTTAAGTAACATTTTGTGATGTTGCTTATTGTGCTTGATGTCAGGTGCGATGCTGGGAGGTGCAGGATAACGGCCAGACTGTTCCTAAAGCTCAGCAGATGCACACAGGCCCTGTGCTGGATGTCTGCTGGAGTGATGTAAGACAGTACTGTTAATAAATTACTGGTTCTGCAACATAGTATGTCGTCTTTCTTCTGCCTCTTAATTGAATGTGTTTATAGGCACAATATTTACAGAAACTGTACTTTAAGAAGGAATTGTCACATGAAGCAGTTAAACAAGCATTTAGTACTCAATTTCTATTACAATTTCTATTTCTAACACACATCTTTTCATTCATCAACAGGATGGAAGTAAGGTTTTCACAGCCTCTTGTGACAAAACTGCCAAGATGTGGGATCTGAACAGCAACCAGGCCATGCAAATAGCACAAGTAAGCTGTTTTTCTGTAGATGAAGACAGGTGTAGTTGTGAGGAAGGCATGCTGTACAATCAACAGTGGGAATACTGTCATGATTATCCAATTTTAAACTGAATTCTTATAAGAGAAAATGCAGCAAATGGAATAATTAGCTCATGGACCTTTTGCAACTGGTTTTGGAATTTGGCTCAGAATTGTTCACATTGCATGGTGGAGAACAAATCTGGTGACTTATGTGATGCTTTTTTTTTCAGTGAATTACTTTTGTAACCTGCTCAGGCATTGACAATTTTAGTCAACAGGCAATTTGTCCTGACCTCCAATCCCTAACAATGCAATGCCTTCTCTAAGTATATTGCAATAACCCTCTCAGTATAACATTTTGGTATATTTTATATAGCATGAAGGTCCAATAAGGACAATCCATTGGATTAAAGCCCCAAACTACAGCTGTATCATGACTGGCAGTTGGGATAAAACACTGAAGGTATGTACTGTTACACATCTTCCTATTAGCCTAGCTGCTGCTTTTTTTTGGGGGGGATTGATTAAGAGGATAAAATGAGTGAACTGATATTGGAATTGCTTTTTCTTTCTGACAGTTCTGGGACACACGTTCCCCAAACCCCATGATGTCTTTGCAGATGCCAGAGAGATGCTACTGTGCTGATGTGGTAAGGAAATGATCCCATACGTTACACTCTGCATCCTGCTTTTGTGATACAATTGTCACTGTTATAATGACTGTATTTTCATGAGTTTAGGATTGTTGTTCTATGCTGGCACAATAAAATTTCACATTTCTTATTTTAGATCTCTTCTTTGTGTTCAGGTTTATCCTATGGCTGTGGTAGCCACTGCAGAGCGAGGCCTTATTGTATATCAGTTGGAGAATCAACCATCAGAGTTCCGGCGTATTGATTCACCTCTTAAACATCAGGTTGGTCCCAGTTTCTTTTTTTCCAGCAGTAACATTGAACAGTAAGAAGACTTTGATAAAATGTCCTGTGTTTTTTTTTTTCTTTATAATCATTATTTCCATTTCAGTGCTTATCATAGATGGTAGTAGTTCTGTTCTGAATATGATACTGAATTTGTGCTAGCCAGTGCTTTTACACCTCTAAAGGCACAGTAACAAAAACAGCAAACAAAATGGTCATGAAAGAATGAATTATGACTAAATATATGTTGGTTAGTGGTTAAAGTGGTAGTAAATTGGATTACGTGAAACAGCCAGTAACACTCAGCAGGAGTTGTGATTAGAGGCTCATATGCATATTGCAGTGATATTGTAATATTGGTCTCTGTAATACTGATAACAATTTACAGATAATACATTGTGCACCCCTACTCATCACTGTAAACAATATTTTCCTTCTTTTTTTGGGGGGGGAGGTGCCTAAAGAGTTGTTGTTGTTTTTTTTTTTTTGTTTTTTTTTTTGTTTTTTTAATTTTTGTTTAAAAAGCTGCACATTTTTGTAAGTATAATCGTGAATGTGGACTGCATGTTCTTCTCTGTGAGGGTCTACATCATGTGGGAAAGATGGGGAGGCACCCCTTAGAAACCTTGCCCATTTACTGCCAAGTTGCCACATCTATGTATGAGTTTAGCATGTACAAAGTAGATTTTACATAAACCTAGACACAATTAAGGGATCCACAGGAGCAACAAACATGTAGGTATTTCCTCTGAACAGTTTTACCTTTTTGATGAAATACCTTATTTTTAATGTGGCAGTATGAGATAAGGGGGTTTTGTACCTCACCTGAGAGGTAAGGCTGGACAATGAATCAATTTGTTTATTTATTTATTTATTTTATTTTATTTTTTCAATTATGAATTTGGCTCCTAACAATTCTGAAAACGAGATAATCCAGGTAAAACTATTATTATGCCTTATTCTGTTTTGCAGTGATGCTCTTCATTTTGTCTTGTTACCCCTGGATTCCCCTGGGGGTTCCGCCACCCCTGCGGAGCTGATAGCAGCCATTCATGTGGTTTGATTACTTGTAATTCAACCAGATGCGCTGCAGCACATTTCAGAAGCATCTCAGTAGCTCTGCTAAAAATATGCCCTGGATCTATTTTTGCCATGTGGTTGGCATACCGTCTTTTTTCCTGTATTTTTTCTCCTCCCCCATAAACAAACAAAATCAACACTCTAAAGTCAGGCATCCCTCCCTATACAAAGGACGAACTTTACATTTTCCCTTAAAATTCTTAAAATAATTGTATGACTCTCTCCACAGTACTACCATTTATAATCATATTTTAAAATTTAATACAAATGCATCGTTATCCAAATACACAAATTATATAAACTTGCCTGATTTTAGAGTGTTGATTTTGTTTGTTTATGGGGGAGGAGAAAAAGAAAAAATACGGGAAAAAAGATGGTCTGTGTGTAAATTCCAGGAATGCAGTGATCCAGATGCAATTTCAGAATTAATTAGACCTTAGCCATTCAGTGAATGTGTCAAAATTAGATTTTTCCCCATAATTTGATTAGGAGAGAAGATAAGGACTGGTGTTTTTTTCTCCTGTTACTCTAATCTATATATGTAGTCCTAAGCAATTGTAGCCCTCTTGCTCTCAGACATGCAGCTGGAGACTCAAGGGCAACTGATTTTCATATTGACATTTTTTTACAATTTTCATTTTGCTCTTGCTTTTGTTAGTTTGCCGAAGATATCCTTTAAGGTATTTGAATTTGGGGTGTGTGTGTGTGTGTGTGTGTGTGTGTGTGTGTGTGTGTGTGTGTGTGTGTGTGTGTGTGTGTGTGTGT
>JBBPCZ010000115.1:18299653-18311770 GCA_037974445.1 Brycinus macrolepidotus | reverse complement strand
CTCTCCCTCTCCACGCTCTCTCTCTCTCTCTCTCTCTCTCTCTCTCTCTCTGTGGGTGGCAGGGGCGAGAGCACAAAACTGATGATAATGATACAGATGATAATAAGCAGGCTAGTAGACATTGTCACTGAGTTCCTCTGGGCTATGGGCACTCACAGCATTAGAGCATCTCTAGACCCACAAGCATTATCTCTATACAAGCAGGTGTGCAGGAAACTAAGGCCTGTGTTGGAACTTTTGAAGAGATATGATCCCCTAGACTGTTGACACTGTTGACCTCAGTCTGTCATGTTTGCACATCGTCAAATCATCAAATCAGTTACATAATTACTAACATCCCTCTAAGGGTCTGTGAGCATAAGAAGTGGAAAGCAACAGTTTGAGTCTCCATTGACATCCATTATTAACCCCAGGCTTCTTATCTTATCTTATCTATCTCTCCATTGCCTTGACATGTACCATACACAGCAGATATACAGCAAAGTAAACTAAAGGTTTAAAGAGGTGACACAATCTGAGCTTGAGAAATCTTTAACAGTTTTCTTTAGCTCGGCCTCATTACCCTGGTGACACTAACAAACTGCATTTGTGTGTTGGAAACGGAGGCTGGTCAACCGCTTCTCTGTCTTGACACACACACACACACACAAACACACACACACACACACACACACAAACACACACTGATATGACTGCGCCAGACTGTGATGAGAAGGAGGTATTTGAAAAATGTTGTGTACTTATAAGTGAATATGTGATACAGCAATACATATACAAAAAAGAGGAACATGGAATTATCAACGTGATTTAGACAAAACTAAATTAAAAAATATGTTTCAAATTAAGTTTGTAATTGAGACCTTGAATACTGAGAGCTTCCACTATCTCAAATGTTTTGATTAGTGGTATTTGTTTTAGTTGCTATCGAAACCTGAATAGAGTTGAGTATTTACACAGTTAGACAACAATTTGTTACCAAGATAAATAAATGTACCAAAATGATCATCTACTTAAATGAACCTGATATTTTTCTGATGTACAGTTAGCTCAGACATATGCCAAGAATCACAATAATAGCAGTTTATTGGGTATGTCTATCTAAGAGGGACCTACAGTAATTAAACACAGACACACACTCACACACACACACACCTTTGTCTCATTACCATGGACAAATACAATGCTCTCCATAATTTCCATAAGATGTGCTAAAAACGCTAAGAAAAAACATCTATTTTTGAGAAAACAGTTGTTGTTATTTAATAAAGATTTTTGTTTTAAATCTACTTACCTCGGTGCATGTTAGATCTTTGGTTTCATTGTGCTAAGGGTACCAACAATTCTAGGACACTGTACACATTATTTTTCACAATTTGGCTGTCAGCAGTATGAAAACGAGACACAAGCACACATTTATACTCACTCACACTCACACATAAACTGCATTGTTGGAAAAGTGATTGCAACTCCATGCTCCCCACCTGGAGTAAGAACAGGAGGCTAAAGAAATGTCCTGTCCTGTTGAAAAAAGAGAAAGTGGCATTTGCATGCCCTGTCAAATTAACTGGGAAGCAGAGAAAAAAACCCTCCAACTGCCAGTCAAATTACATGCAAATTGCATTCAAATATCAGGCAATGATGAGCAGGTTAAGAGGTGTGGCATGCATTGGCCTGCCTCTGGGTGGACGACTCATTATTCATATGAGTCAAAACAAAGAGTGGAGCATGAGATCCGTCTGAGAGAGAAGATTATGATTGTGTCACCTGGAATCCCCTGAGCTGGCTAGAGCAACAGCAAAAGCGGACAGGAAACCAAGCCAGAAAACACTGGCATTTTCTGTAGGCCCTGTTGTCCACGAATGTGTCTGTGTGTTTGTCTGTTTACATGTGCGGTTACGCACACACACCCATACACACAGTGTCAGTTTATGGCCCAGTACAATCCAGCTCTGGTAATGACAACCTATGACATCACAATTGTCGAAACATTCTGTTGTAGACAATAGAGCTCTGTGATTAAGACACATGAGGGCGTGGCCTTTCTTGCACAGAGAGCTCTCTCTCTCTCTCCCTATCTCTCTCTCTCCTTCCCTCCCTCCCTCTCTGGAATGCAGTGATGGAGGTGGAGTAGGAGGAAAGCTGGAGAAACAGAGATGTTTCTTTCAAGCCCTCAGACAAAGGTCCAACACACAGCCTTATCACAATATCCATACACATCTGTTTCATATTATACATAAAACATGCCCATAAACACACATGGATCCAGCTACATACATACATACATACATATGTAGATTACGATACAGAAACATTCTTACACACACACACACACACACAGGGTACTGTAAATCCACACACTACACTGGCAGTACACCACCGCCCACGTCGCTGACCACTGATTAGCAACTTTTCCGCCACTCATTACTAACTGGCCGCCAGCTGGGCCATTGAGACACAGAGGGCTTCTACTTAACATGAAGTGCAGAGCTCTTCAGCTCTTCAAGTTTTCTCTCGTAAAGGTCTCATAAAACTACCATTAAGGTTTAGTGACTATGACTGTAGAATGCACAACCGTACACATGCACACACACACACACTAAAGAATAAAACTATGCCTAGTTCCCAGCAACAGGGAGCATGGTGACCCCTGCAATTTTTTTTTTTATTGACAAGATGAGCGTGTCTGTTGAAACACCTGCGCAATAAAGCAAGCCTAAGTGTTCAGGGATCATCAGCGACAGAATCAACGAAGGAGCTTTGAGTCAATAGAAACCTGAGCTATACTTCGGTTTTTATTTCAAGAACACAAACAATACCCAAGCATGCCTCTAAACTACCGAATCACTTGTTCTGGTTTTAAACTAATTACAATATGTAGTTATAATTACATGCGGTTCAGAAGTGAACACAGGCCTTATTTCACACACACAAAAATGTGCTTAGAGAACGCAGAGATGTTTTTTGCACAATAAAAAGAAATGCTCAGATACTGCAGTTTTTAGACATGCCCGCATAGAGATAGTAACACAATGAGCAAACTTTCAAACTTTTACAACCCTGCCACTTTCCTCCTGCTACTTGTGCTCTGTGAACTGAAGGTTAAGCTCCTCTGCATCTTAACTCTATTTAAATCCGGCTCTCCTAATAAATGTAGCTTTTGCAAACAACAAGGCCAGTGTGAAATACACAATCCAGTTTTCCTTTGTACTTTGGTAGAGAACACCATCCTTCATGTACATGGTGCATCAGGCTATTACAGTGTCCCCTAGGAACGACCCTAAACGTCTGAGTTATTACAAGTCCTAATATGGAATTGTAATATTGTGTACCATGGCTCACTCATCCCTACAAGAGGAATTCTCTTGGAAAGTAGCAGAGACAAATTAGCATGTCTTGTAGACATCATCTCTTTTCTCATAAATATGCTCTGCCCACATTCATGTAGGATTTTAGCAGTGAACCAGGAGACTTTCAGATAGTATTTTGTACCTTTACTTATCCAAATATCACCTTAATTAAGTTGAAAATGGGTCATTTTTATTGAGTTTTATCAAAAAAGGGGGTATTTTGTTAAATATGATCCATTCTACATGGGTTATTCTTTTTATAATAATAATGCCTTTTATCAAAAATGAAAATCAATTCAATAGTATTTGGCCACATAAAGGAGAGTGTAACAGCTCTACCCCAACACTGTAGTCTGTCTGTAAGAATGAGTGCCGGGCGCCATCTTGTGGCGACAGATGTGTTTATGTTGTGTGTGTGAGGGAGAATGAAGTTGGGACGAGAAGTTTTCTGATTTTCAAACTGGCTATGAGATCGTATGGCTTGTACAATGGGGAAAATTGAACGAAAAAGCCTTTTTAATGAAACTCGACAAAAATGACCAGTTTTCAAGTTGATTAAGCTGATATTTGGATGGACGTAGAAAATACGTTATCCCAGAAAGTATTTTGGTTCACAGCTAAAATTCGACACGAATGCTGACAGAGCTCGGCAAAGCATGACAAAAAGTACAATTTTACACAAGGAAGGAACGACAATGTGAGAAATACATAAAAAGCTGAGCTAAAGCACGGGTTTTGTTGCTGTTTAAAATGGGCTCTGTCACATATCACAGTCGTACGAACTGTTGTCATGGAGACCGATGGAAAGAGTCCTCGGGAGTGCACTGCGCAGGTGCAGCACGCCTGGCTCGGTGAAGGGTATGATCATGAGAGCGTATTGGTAGCACAGAAACCTCAAGTAGCTGCAGTTTAAATTAATTTTCTGTACTCCAGAGGTGTCTTTTCGCTATTAGGGCCACTGCAGCAGACGCTGGGGGACACCGGAGGGAGAACGGCCAGGTAAAAAAGGCAGCAACACCGACCTTCAACAGACAGTGTAGTGATTAGATCACCACTGCAGTTCAGTGCATTTCACAACTTTCGTTTTGCGTTTCCCTCGTATTTTCAATTTTTTTCCAAATACTTTGAGGCGGAACTTGATTGTTTTGTCTGTTTTGACACGTCACCATTTTGTGAATAAAGATAAATATAAAGACTGGCTTAAATGGCTTTTCTCAGCCATTTATTACACTTCCTATCCCCAACCAGACACACTAGATCCCTTTTAACCCTGTCTTCCCACTTCGCCCTTTGTCTTGGCACCTAGATTTATCATTGTCTCGGATTACCATATTATTATCTCTCCTTATCCATCTTACAGGTCATTCATTACCTGGTGCTCAGAGGTGAAACTGGACCGTCAGCTTCTGTTAACAATAAGCTACTGAAGCCAGTGGAGTGGTAGTGGGACACGAGAGATGTGACAGAGTTTCCTAGATTCTGGTGCTCTGTGGTCCATTAAGGATCAGAGTCTGCATGGAAGTCCTAAAGCTCAGCAGGCCTGGCCAGCCTGGCCAAAAGGAGGAAGGGGACATGGGAACTGAGAAATGTCCAGTGTCCTGCTCTGACAGTGGTGAGTAAAGGAAACCATATGCAGACTGTCATTTTATCACCTTTTTTTCAGGGACCTTTGGTCACCACACATACTGGTGTTGAATAAGTGATGAGAGTCACACGTCAAAATAACAGTGGGCTGAAGGTGTGAGGTCTACAGGATTAAGGCATTAAAGCTGCATGAGACTGTTGTCTTGATCTTGAGCTGAAGCTGTCAGTATTGGGACTTGGGTTACTAGATTAACTGGGGACTGGAAAATTCATGTTTTCCATCTAATTCCCATTGTCTACAGCTTTCTTCAGGCCGTAATAGTGTACAACACATATTAATTTCACTTTAAAATACCCTACCTAGACTTGCTATTAAAACCCATAAAGCAATTACTGATTGTGGGCTCATGGACATATTTCATGATGCTGAATACATTAAAAGTCTGTTGTGACAGAAGGTAATTCGTTTTTGTGATGTTCCTCTTCCTAGAGGCACAAGTGTAGTGGTAGAAAGAGCAGCAAAGCATTTTTTTTTTCTAACAACATAGCCTGCAAGAAATGTCAAATATTATCAAAGGATCATTTTTGTGGCCAGTAGAGATCTGCTATAAACAATATGGACCCAAATAAGAACTACACTCTGTTGGCAGGTCCAGAGGGAAGGGTAAGGCGCAGTGTCCTCAACCTCCCTGTCATCAATCCAGAGCGGCTACGCATGGCCAAAGTTCAGGTGGAAAAGGCTGTTAAGGTGAAGAGCTAACGTTTTTTCCACGGTGAGCACACTTTGTGATTCTACTTTATTTTAGATTCAATCATGGATATCTCTTTCACTCTGTTTGCTTCTCAGATGCGCAAAATATTCTCTATCCAGGGTCCATACCCTGTGGTGCGGGCAGCATTGAGAGCCAGAGGGTGGGTTGAACGCCGTCTGCCACGTCCTAACCAACATTTGCTTCGAGGGCGTAGTGAGGAGGATGATGAATGTAATGATGGAGATGAAAGTGGCGATGATGATGGGGATGATGATGGTAAGAATAACATGTTCACAAAATAAGGCAATATAAAATCAAAGTAGCTAAAACCAGCCTTTTGGATTGTACTGGTATGAACAAACAGTATGAATGAATGAATGAATGAATAGTCATTGTTAAATTTTTGTGTAATATCTCTCCTGACAGAGGAAACAGAGAAGGAAGACGACCCAGATGATATCTATAACCTAACGGTGAGGCACTTTATATGTGTGTGAATCTGTGTGTGTGCGCAACCATCTTTGACTTATTTGAGTAATCATCATCAGTGTCATCACATATCTTTTTTTTTTTTCTCTTAGTCTCGAATGGTCAGAAATGAGATCACATATTTGTACTGGACAACACGGAGAAATTTCATAGACAACCGCAGTCTTAGAAAGGAGCAGATTACCAATCACTTTGCAAAGTCTGGCACCTTCACTACCAAGGTTTGACCACTTAAGTATGTCTTGAAGTATTCATTGATTTAGTTGGTCTTTTAGCCTAACCCCTCCCTCTTCACCTCAGTTCAGTTGATTAGTATAGCACTTTTTATAGTATTGCCATATAGCAGCAGAAATTTTAATTCAGAAATCTGAATAGTTTCAATTATTAATCAGTATAATTGTGAATATACTGTCCCCTTTTCCCTCCTTTAGGTGGGGTTGTGTGTGAACTTGAGGAATCTGCGTTGGTTTGATGCAGCTGATCCAGACACATTCTTTCCACGGTGCTACAGGCTTGGGGCTGAGGATGAGAAGCATGCCTTCATTGGTGAGGTTTCTGTTTTCCCACTCACTCCTGTTGTAGTTCTTTAACATCATCCTCTCTTTAGAGCTTTGCTTATCAGTGATATAATATGCTGGAGTTTGTGACTGTTAGATGTAGACCATTTTATTTACCGCGATGCTCATAGTCGCGATGTACATCCCACTCAGTGCTGAAGCCAACAACGCGCCGTCCGAACTTTATGGAGCCAGCAACCACCTCCAAAACTCACACCCAGACGGACCGTTTATTGTCAACCGAGATTTTAGTCATGCGTATCAGTTCTCTCTAAATTCCATCAGTATGTGGACTTTGCTTTGAGGGGCTGAACGTGCTAGACTGTGTTTACACAAACACAGTCCCCGCTCCCACCTCAGCTACTCAGACCACGTTTCAGTAATGCTGATCCCAGCATACAATCCATTCGTCAGATGTGCCTAGCCTGTTCTGAAGTAGATGAAAACCTGGCTCCCAGGAGCCATCTCTGCTTTTCCGGACTGCTTTGATCACACTGACTGGAACATGTTTAGGGAGGCTGCAACCTACGGTGGCCGAAATGACAATGAACCTTCTTGACTTGACTATGTTGTCACCATGTGCCTTTTTTGCTTGGCTGCTTTTTGCAGAGGACTTCAGGAGAACAGCCTGTACAAGCCTCCTTCAGTGTATAGTAGAGAGAAATCATAGGGGAACAGAAGAAGGTGGAATTACATCATTTTCTGGCCAGATACCTTCAAGTAAGAAATGACATTAGTGCAATAGTTTTAGAAAGGTGTTGGACAGCGAGAACACTGTTCATTGTGCTTATCATTGCAAATTCACCCAGGAGAAATTAATATAACAATTTTATTTATAGATGCTTGTAAATCAATTAATTCATTAATGTAGCGTTAATGTGTTTTTATTTGAAACCACTGATCAGAAGCTGGCACATGGCTTGTTCTTCCCTACAGATCAGAAAAAAGGATGTAAGCGGCAAGCCCTGTCAGTGGTACCTTCCAGAATGATTGACAGTGCTTTACAGGTGTGCCAAGACTATCTGGACAGTTTTGAACACAATGACATAGACATTGCATTGGACTCAACGCCTACACTAACTGAGCAACAGTGGTCAGAGTTCATGCACAACTATTATCTGGCTGTCCAGTAAGCGCTTCAGTTTCTTCATTTGGCAGAGTTACTGTGGTCTTGCATCAGTGCCTTTTATTAATGTATTTGAGTTATATATTACCATTGTCAAGTTCGTTAGAATGTAATACATATGCTAAAGGTTTGCCTGCATTCTTTTAATAACCATTTCTATGGAGTAGCATGTGTGATGTACTTGTCCTTGTGTCTCAGTGATAGAGCTGAAATAGAAAACAATGTTCATTACGTGCACACCTGCCAAGCTATGCTATGCAAGCTTCAAGAGGTCAGACCTCAGCTGGATATTGATGGCATCCACAATATCTGGATCATCAAACCTGGAGCCAAATCTCGTGGCAGAGGTAAGGCTCAGTATTTTATCTAGTGCAGTATATAGTACAGTTATTACCAGTATGCTTATACCATATAACTGACCTTTCTGAACATGTTCAAGTTATGTTCTGTTTACTAAAAAGTACCATAAAACACACGAACAAGTGTATTTGTCTTCATGGTTTTGTAAAAATAATGTGCTGTAAATAATGTCCATTTTCAGGCATCATGTGCATTAAGCGACTGGATGAAATCCTGAAGCTAGTAGATAGTGATCCCACTCTGATTAAGGACAGTAAATGGGTTGTGCAGAAGTATATAGAACGACCCTTTCTAATCCATGGAACTAAATTTGACCTGCGGCAGTGGTTTCTGGTGACAGACTGGAACCCTCTCACTGTGTGGTTCTATAAGAAGTGCTACCTTCGCTTCTCCACTCAGCCTTATTCAGTGGACACACTGGACAGGTACAAGCACAAAATGGTGTGTATTCCTGATTAGATGCTCAAGTATTGACTTGGGAATTTGACTACAAATATTTACCTCATTTATCATCATTAAAAATGACGAGACACATTGATTTTAATTGAGAAATAATGTTCAGCATAATTTTAATATTATCAACTGTAGTAAATGGAGCTGGTGTTTTGTCATAAATTATCCCACCATGCCTTGAGTACCAGTTTGAAGTTGTTTGGGAAAGTTTGGGCCTTCCTGGTTCTAAATGAAAATAAATTGACACCACCACAATGCACATACCATAAAAGGTTGTATGTGCATATATTTGAGTGTTTAACAACACTCTTTTAGGCAGAAATCACAGCCAACAAACGTTTCTTGTAGTTTTTGTCTACATCACAGTTTTACAAACTCTGTGCTTCATGCCCAAATAGAACACAGCACTGACAATCCCTCATTTTAGGTCCAAATTTGTGTGTGACTGGTGCAGTAGATGTCATGGAAAAGCAGGTGAAATGCCAAAAGATAAAAGTGAGATTGAAAATCAATACTGCACAGCATAATTATATTTTCTTTCTTTGTTTGTAATCCAGTTCAGTGCATTTGTGCAACAACTCCGTTCAGAAGCACTTCAGTCCTTCTCAGCAGCGCCACCCAGAGGTTCCTGAGGACAACATGTGGTCCTGCGACCAATTTTGCTCTTTCCTGTCTAGCCAGGACAAGGGGGCCCAGTGGGCTTGCGTGGTTGTTCCAGAGATGAAGAAGGCTATAATTCATGCTCTGCAGACAGCACAGGACCTAGTGGAGTCTAGGCGGGGGAGTTTTGAGCTGTATGGGGCTGACTTTATGCTGGGAGAGGACCTGCGTCCATGGCTGATTGAGATCAATGTCAGCCCCACCATGGCTCCATCTACTGCAGTGACAACCAGACTATGTGCAGCTGTGCAGGAAGACACCCTGCGTGTGGTTTTGGACCGCAGAACAGATCGTGGGGCCCACACCGGAGGATTTCAGCTTATATATAAGCAGGTGTGTGACTGTTAGGGGTGTAAATACCTGATCTCACAAATATTCAGCTGCATTGAATACATTATCTCAGATTTCACCACACTTGAGCTATATTTGATTTATTTGTTATGTTTCAGAATTACTTTTACTATTACTATTTGCCACATTTCACATTTACCCAGTTTTTATATTAAAAAGTAGCCAGATGATTTTATTATGGCCAAAGAATTAGTTTATACTTTATTAAAATACTATTATAATATTCCAGCAAGTTGAATCAGCACTTGAACATAGATGTCTTTATTAATCCCAACTGTCTATAGCATTATACAGCTGAAAAGGAGACGCTGTTTGCTTACCCTGAATGTTTTTGCTTGTTCTTCCGCTCTGTAGGCAGCAGTTGAAGTGCCACAATATGTGGGCATCAACCTTCTTATTGAAGGCTCTCATATCAAAAGGCCCCGCCCTCATCCTCATAAAACTTCCAATCTGGTTGAATCTCGCTTCATCCACTCAGGACCTGTTGCTTCCAAACACCGCTCCACAAGCAAAGAAAATGAGACTTCAGCTGAGAAGTCCAAACCTCCACCTAAACGCTGCATGAAGACAGTAGTTCGGCAGTTAACCTTCAGTGGCATAAAACCTGCGTCTGAACGCGCTGGTCAGCCTGGAGAGTCCTGGAGGCTTCACCGCTCCAACCTTGGAGCGGAAGTGGCCCAATTGTCCCCTCGAATGCCAATCTGCTCTCTTGAAACATCCCCAAGGAAGCCTTTTCATTGTGGGTTTGCAACTGTCAGGCCAAGATCTGGGCGAACTCAAGCATCTGAGAAGCGCCACCGTGGCCCTGTGCTTTCCTTAGGTCTCATTAGCTTTCAGGAGCCAGAGCCCAGTCTTCTAGCATCTAGCTCCATGGTTCCATATTCTGGTATTCGCTTTCAGAGCTTTTCACGGCACCACAACCACAGAACTATCCAAGCCAGTTGTACTGGAAGGTTGGCTCACAAGATCTGAGTGTCAAGCTTGGAAGCCTGAGGACATGCAGCCTGCTTTTTCCAAGCTCTGGTTCTGCACATTGATATCACCGCTGTACCTCATATTAAAGCAGTATTTATTGAATTTGAATCTTTGTTCCTGTGTAGAATTTACTGTGATGTGAGGGATGTCGCTATTGATTATATTGGTAATCAAGCAATTAGTTTGTTTTGTTTAACAATTAGACCCCAAATAGCGTTCTAAAACAGTCTTGTGGATACCTCACTTTATAAGGGCTCACTGATCATTGATTTAAACAAATTTTATAATTAACTGCCAGACATTTAGAGGTTGATTCTATTTTATAGATGAGTTCCCTGACTCAAATCAACACAGAACTGGGCCAAGGGCTGTAGGAAAAATTCATATCATACTAAGCATTGTAATTATAAAAGTGAAATTTTTATATAAAAGTGAAATTCCCCAAAATAAAGAACAGGGATATGAAACAAAATGCCTAAAACTAATGATAAGAATTTACTAGTCATCAAAGAGTACTACACTAAAAAAAAAAAGTACTGAACTTCCATGTCCTGCCCCTGTAAGCCATGTAGCTAAACAAATCCCCAGGCATCTACATTTTCAAAAGACTGTCCATTTCTACTGAAGCAAGAGATATTAAGCGAAAACCAGTGTGGACACAAAGGGAAATAATGGCTCTAGTTTTCACTGCTGAAAGACAGCTGAGTGCATCCACACTTGTTTGGTCAGTACAGCTGAGGAACTGGGAATAAAATGGAAAACACAGTCTAGCAAATTGGTTTAAATGATTCATGTTGACAGTGTCCTTGTAAACATATACAAAATTATTATTATGTATATGTACATATGTACACATACAGAACATCATAAAAGAGACTGGTCACATTGCAAATCATATAAATACATATACATTTCATGTAAACATTTAATATTTTAAAAGACTAGTAACTAAAAAGAAAAAAATATTTTTACAGGAGTAGGATGTAAGTTCTCAGTGGTTCCATGTACATTTATGTGTATTTGTGAGAAAAAAAAAAAGAACTATTCTGTCACTGTTTGCTGTTTGTCACACCTCTAGCCTCCAAGCTTTAGTATTTTTCTTTAAACCAAAAGTGTTCAGTCAGTAGCTGAGCAGTGTTTTGACTCCATACCTTTTTACTCATTGTTATGCATTGGTGGCTATATTTCCTTGTCACACTTTAATCCTTATTCCTCTGAATTTGCTGTTTTCTGGGGTCTTGGCCATATGCTCTGCTCTCCTGCACTATTTGCACGATATGGACAAAAGTACTGGGTTACCACACCATTACACCAACAGGGACTTAAATGACATTGCATTCAAATACATTGACTTTAATATGGAACTGGTCCCCCTTTTACAGCTAGAACAGCTTCCACTCTTTTTGGAAGGCTTTCCGCAAGATTTTGGAGTGTTTCTGTGGGAATTTGTGCCCATTCATTCT
>JBBPCZ010000115.1:18282259-18299553 GCA_037974445.1 Brycinus macrolepidotus | reverse complement strand
CGATAAATTAATTGTCGGCGTTAAGTAAATCATGCGTTAACGCGATAATAACGCGTTAACTTTCCCAGCACTAGTTTTTATGGACCTTGCTTTGTGCTCTGGGGCACAGTCATGCTGGAATAGAAAAGGGCCTTCCCCAAACTATGTCCCCAAAGTTGTCGCGTTGTCCAAAATGTCTTAGTGTGCGGAATCATTAAGATTGCCCTTCACTGGAAGTAAGGGCCCTAGCCCAAACTCTGGAAAACAGGTGTCCCAATACTTTTGTCCATATAGTGCAGGCCCATGTAGTGCACTACGTCGGACGCGAGAGCGCATGCGCGTTGCTTCTCTCTTCAGTTTTCCAGGGAAGATGGCAGCGTCCGTGTGCCGTGTTGGTGGAGCCGTGGGTCGAGCCTTTGCCAGAGCTCGGGGCGTGAGTAAACGTAGTTCTCGACTACCTCATGTCTTCCATAAAGCGTCTGCAAACACCTCGAGGTTCAACCTCGTTATCCAGTTTCTTCTGAAGGCGTTTGTCATTCGTGTGACTTCTGAGTTTTAGCATGTAGGCTAGTTAGCTGGGTAGCTAACGTTAGCGTCCCCCGTTTTCATCTAAAGCTGCAAAGTCAACAAACCCAGAGGTGGTTTCAGACGCAGCTTGCGTGTTACGCCGTAGATGTGTATCAGTGTACTGTTTTTTGTGTTGTATTTAATACAGTAACAATCAAGTGTTATTTAATTAACAAGAAGATAACTTGAAGCTTACAAGGTCATTTAGGGCTGCCAATGCTAGCTAGTGCACAGGAGGCAGCTGAATTGAGCTAACGTCAAGTCAAGTAGGTTTTATTGTCATTTCGACCATTTACACACAGTACACAGTGAATCGAAACAACGTGCTCCCAGGACTATGGTGCAACACTAGAAGAGCACAAGTGCAGACAGGACAAAAGAGAGTGCAAGAAGAGCAACAAGACAACATGTAGTACAATCGACAATAGCAACAGTCTGGATGAATACAGTATCTCAAGTCAAAGTGAACTTTATTGTCATCTCAACCACATAAAACATACAGAGAGACGAAATGGCGAAGATCAGGTTCCACAGTGTACACATAGTGCAATAGACATAAGACATACAGAACAGTGCAAGTAAAGTATAAAATGAGAGAAGGTTTGACCAAACCTATCCTGAGTCTGTGGACAGCTCTGTACTATATGTATATAGATAGATAGATAGTAAAATGTGCAGTGATTGGGGAAAAATGTGCAATGTAGTAGAGAATTGTGCAAACAGTATAAACAGACAATCTGACAGTCTCTATGCTTTTTTCCCCTACAAATTCATATGGGTTAAACAGGAAGATGTGCTCCATAAGATGATGGAGACACACTTACTGACAGTAGATAAAATGTCAGCAGTTAAGATGGCACCCTTGCAGTCGTCATGATGACTTGGTCAGTTTAGTTTTACAAGTTCTGACTTTAAGGAACTAGTAAAATCAGATTTTTTAATTTTTTTACTGCGCATTTCTTAACACTGAAGTATTGTTGCATCTGTACAAGTTAGAGATTCCCCAAGACATGGATAGCATTAAAGTGGTTTTCTGTCTGTGTGTTCGTGTCCCTGTCATCTTAGCCTGCTCTGCTCTCTCTGAGACGTGGCCAGGCAACCGTAACATATGCCCAAAGCCTGCTGGGTGCTCCAGAGACCCAGCTCACTGCCCTGGACAATGGACTGAGAATCGCCTCTGAGGAGACTGGCCATGCTACATGCACTGTGAGCAAACACTGTTATTTATCATGCTACTGTACAGTAATGTATTTCTTTTTGCTCTGATTTCTGGGTTTCAGGTTTTCTAGGGCAACACAATTAAACTGAACTTCATGGATAATTAATTTGATATGGAGATCTGAACGATTATTGCAATGTCACAGCAGCAACAAGAAGCACAATGTAAATCACACGTATATTTTTGAAAAAAAGATATAAAATCAAACTTTACCAGACGTTTGCAAGAGAGCTGATTGTGACAAATAATTTAAGTGATAAACACCAGTTTATGACATCTTTTAACCCATCTTTTCACCTTCTAGGTTGGCCTGTGGATTGGTGTGGGTAGCCGATATGAGTCTGAGAAGAACAATGGTGCTGGGTTCTTTTTGGAGCATTTGGCTTTCAAGGTACAAAATCGGGTTTCCTTTAGAGTTTCCCTTTTGCTCATTAGTCTCATTAGCTATTTGCTTACTATTTTTCTTACGCTCTTATGATCCTGTTCTTTTATTTCTTCATATCAGGGCACAAAGAAGCACCCTCAGTCTGCTCTTGAGCAGGCAGTGGAGTCGATGGGAGCTCATCTAAGTTCATACACTTCTCGTGAGCACACTGCATATTATATGAAGACCCTTGCTAAGGACTTACCAAAAGGTGTGACCAGAATTTTAAACTCCATTTGTATTGGGTTATGTATGCATATTGTAGTGTGTAAGCTGTAATTAGACACTGATGCCTAGCTTGTGCTCATACTGTGTCCTTTGCACATGATTTCAGACGGACATGAAATTACGCTGCAGTTACATGGGCATGTGTACATTGACATTTTTTTCACTTTTGCAAAAGTTGAATACATTGCATGTCAAGGTGATCTGCTTAAGATATGCCTGTGTAAACAGAAATGTTTTTTTTTTCCAAATGCCAGACTGGGAACTACTTAGTAGTTGTTAATTGTCTTGTTGGAAACATTAGATTAAGGAGTATAAACATAGTTTGCAACTTATATTGGGGTTAGAACATTGGCAGTGTTATAGGAAGATTTAATTTTGAGGAAGGAATTGTACTAAACTGAATGGTCCATATGTTTATGGACTATTCAATTGAATTAACCTTTCTTATTTAGTGGTACTGTCAAACTGTTTTAGTGTCAGTCCAACCGAATGTTTTACACTTTGCAGCGGTGGAGCTGTTGTCAGAGGTGGTGCAGAGCTCTGCTCTGAGTGAGGCTGAGATCGAGCAACAGAGAGGGGTGATACTCAAAGAGCTGGACGAGGTAGAGGGCAGTCTGCAGGATGTATGTCTGGACCTGCTCCATGCCACTGCCTATCAGGGCACGCCTCTGGGACAGAGTGTATTTGGACCATCTCAGAATGCCAGGTATGCACATGTACGGATTTAAAATGCATCAGATGTTTTTGATTTAGTAAGTTGTGTGACTCTGGTTTTGACTTTGTCCGTATTCTTAAGGACTCTGACTCGTCAGGATCTGGTGGATTATATCAACAGCCACTATAAGGCTCCTCGTATGGTCCTGGCTGCTGCTGGAGGTACTGTTTATCCCTCTCGTATATGTCCAAAATTTTGTAGACACTCACTCATAAATCTGTTAAGAAATCAGAAATATTAATAGTGAGTGTTTCCTTTGCTATATTATCTGCTTTTATGAGAATGCTTTACAATAGATTTTAGAATGTTGCTGTGAGCATTTGATTGCATTCAATCACAAAAACATTAGTGAAGTAAGTAGCAAACAGTAATGCATCAACCTTGGCTTATCCCAGTAGTATTTACAAAGTGTAAAATACAGTTCAAATACAGTCCACTGTAGAAGATAGTGATATAAATTTGATCTTATATTGGCCATCCCTACTTGGCACTGAGCATAGTGGCCTTAGACTCATGGGCAGCTGCGCAAGAGTGTCCTGTTTTATTGGCAATGCTTTTTATTTTTTTATTTTTTTTTATATATATATTTAATGGAGGTTGTGAGCTGTGCACTATGGCTTTGTCCAAGTAGCTGAAAAGCAGCTGTATAAACTAATTAGAATGTGTCTGGATACTTTTGTACATGGCATAAGTGTTTATTTAACCAAAGACCTACTGCATGGTAACTCATCAGATGTGGTGAGCTATAAGTGATTGATTATTGGATCTGCCCTGGTGTAGGTGTGAACCATGAGGAGCTGGTGGGACTGGCCAAGCAGCACTTCAGTGGTGTTTCGTTTGAGTATCAGGATGATGCTGTGCCCGTGCTGTCCCCCTGCCGGTTCACTGGCAGTGAGGTGAGGAGAGTGTGGATGTGTGAGACACTAACTTTTGTGCTAAATGCAAAATATTAAACTCTCTTGTACTTTTAGTGTTTTGAGATGTGTCTAAATCTAAATACTTTTTTTTGTTTGCTTACGTCCTTATACCTGCTTCCTTTAGATACGAATGCGTGATGATTCCATGCCCCTGGCACACGTTGCTATTGCAGTAGAGGGAGCAGGAGCAGCTAGTTCAGATATTGTAGCTCTTATGGTTGCTAATTCCATCATTGGCAGCTACGACATCACATTTGGAGGTGGCAAGGTTAGTTTTACTGTTTTTGTTTTCGTAATATAATTACATTTGTAATTAGGCTGTGTAGTGTGGTAGAGTACTAACCATATGGTCATAGATGTGTATTGTAATTGACTAAAAAGCTTTGTGTACATGTATGTTTAGCACCTCAGCAGTGCCTTCGCTCGTCGGGCGGCAGAGCTCAACCTGTGCCACAGTTTCCAGGCTTTCCACTCTACCTACAGTGACACTGGACTGATGGGCATCTATTTTGTCGCAGACAAACATAACATTGAAGACACAATGCACTGGGCTCAGAATGCCTGGTCAGTAAACACAGTTTGGAATTATTCAGTTGTGTTTTTTTTTTTTTTTTTTTTGTTTCTTGTTTTGGTTTTTGGTGCATGTGATTTTGGGAGAGGAAGCGGTCTTGAAAAAATGAACAGAGGTAGCTTTAGGTCTGTGATTGTCTTGTTAAGTTAACCAGTTGTTTTTTTTCTTTATCTTTCCTCTTTTTTTAAACAAATAAACCTAAAATATTCATTGTACAATTTCAGTTAATCACAATATTAATTACAAAGTATTTCCTTTACTTTGGACCACAGGATAAATTTATGCACCACAGTGACTGAGAGCGATGTGTCCAGAGCTAAGAATGCCCTGAAAGCCAGTTTGGTTGGACAACTTAATGGTAAGAGACAGACAGACACACATAAGTATAACAATTAGTCATGGTCAAACATCAGTTTACATTTGAAGTTTCAGCTCTCGCTCATACACATTCCCACACTTTGGTCTCTTTCCCTTTTTAGGTACCACGTTGATCTGTGATGACATTGGCAGGCACATTCTTAACTATGGTCGTCGTATCCCATTGGCTGAGTGGGATGCCAGGATTGAAGTGAGCTATTCTTTCCTGATAAAGACCTGTACAATGTTCTACTAGAGATCTGCCATATTACAAGAATTCACAACTTTAGTTAATTTGCAGTTCATAACCTGTTCCATTGAGTGCCAAAAATATATAAGATAAGATGAACCTTTATTAGTCCCACAAGTGGGAAATTTGCATTGTCACCGCAGAAAATGGACAGTACAAAGATAAGAGCAGCAAAAATGAAAAACAATAGATTTAAAACTATTCCAACAGTACAGTATAAAAAGTACACTATACAAACAATTGAGTATGTATGTATGTAAGAACACTGTGGATATATATATATATATATATATATATATATATATAAACAGTTGTAATGCACCAGAAGAGTTGCCCGTTATAACTTGCACATTTATAAATTGCACATTTCACCCAGTAATATTCCATATCAATTAACTGATTGCTGTGTGTAGTTAAGTTTTCAGAGTACTTGACCCATATAAAATGTACTTATTTATGAATGTAATCCTATGTTATGATTGTGTCTATTTTTAGGCTGTGACCCCCAAGGTTGTGCGTGATGTTTGCTCCAAATACATTTATGACAAATGCCCTGCCGTGGCTGCTGTTGGTAAGTTAGTTACTCTCTAGTTTGAGAAGTAAAACTAGAGTGAGTACAGAGCAGAAGTGTAGTAATGCTGATCTGGTATCTCCTCCTGTCAAGTCTAAGGATAGGCATTTCTTTCAAATGTGATGTTTTAGTTGGTAAGGCATTATTCAAAAAATATTTGAATAAATGGGACTGGGAAGTGTCATGACACTTTGAGAAGCTTGAATACAGGCCCAGATCAGTTTGTAAGCTTGAGGGTCATTTTTCGAAAGCATTATAACATAATTTTGAGCCCCGTAATTCAGACTCTAATACAGCACTGCTTTTACAAAGCTGGGCTCAGTCTTAAGACACTGTGTTGATTGTATGTTTTTTTTTCCTGTTTGTATTTTATTCAGGTCCAATTGAGCAGCTTCCAGACTACAACAGAATGCGCAGTGCCATGTACTGGCTTCGGTTCTAAGGGCTCAATAAGTTTCATCTGATGTCAACACTTCTCCCCCCTACTCTTATCTCTCATGTCTCTCCTTTCACATTCTGCTCTCTCCCCTTGGAAACCTTACTTCTTGTCCCCTTCCACACACACTTCACTAAATGTGGAACCTACATCCATTCTGTTCCATCAGTAGTTTGGTTCTGTCTTAGTACAGTTTAAGAGGAACAGACATTGAGATTTATGACAGGATTTGTTGGATGAGTGACTTCCTCATGGTAAAGATTTATAACCTACAATAACTGCAGACTTGTGTGTGGTATTTGCATAATTTTCATACAGAAACCATTTTACCATGAAAGCAGTAGAGTGGAGGGGAGATATCATTGAATACATTCAGATGAAAAGGTTGATGGAAATCATGGCAGAGTCCAGCGTGCGTACCACAGAGCATAACTATTTATGAATTGCTGTCATGTTTTGTTTCTGTCCTATTGTACATAGCGGAAGCTCTCATTCCAATAAAATACTGTTCTGATGAACAATTCCCTTGCCATTTCACCAGATAGCCTTATTTATTAAAGTGAAAGCAATATCACAGCAATGAATGTTTTAAATCAGAGTGAGGTACAAATGGTATAATCCAATGTTGACTAGAAATAAAGGCTTTGCAGTTGCAGTGGTATATTTGCTCCACCAGGGGGATACTCTCTTGTTTTTGAGCTTGAAAAATAAGTAGGCAGCTTTGTTCATTGCACTCTTTGTGGGTGGCCAGCGACCTCCATCCTCAAAAGTAGTTGGCTTGTAGAATTGAGATCAAGTAAAGTAACTGAATGTGGGCTGAAGAGAGAATTAAGTTTTGTGTCAATCTAAACAAAATTTCTGGCCGTTATCTTGCCACTTTGCTGCATTCTACTAATATATTTTCTGCCACACATGCTCTTGCATGAAAATACATAGTGTATTTTGTAAGTCTAAATTCTGGCAACTAGCAGAAATATATATAGTGCAACCCTGCAGAAGTATGTGTAACAGACCTGGGCCTACTACCAAAATGCAATAAAAAAAAAAGTAGTTTTTAAAATATTTCAGATACATCAGTATTGGTTCTGGACTAATTTACAAAATGAATTAAATTCCAGACCAAACTGGTGTTTACCAATATCAGTGATGCACCCTCGTATGCAAGTGTAGGGTAAGAAATGAAGTAATCCTGCAGAGTGTTTCAAACTGTTCCTGAACAATGTAATGCAACCCCTGGTAAAAAAAAAAAAAAAAAAAAAAATTCACTCACCACACTTGTCCACTCTTTCACCTTTTAGCTTTTTAACTTGATAGCAAAGAAATATCATGCCCTCAAATAATTTTATTAGGCTGGAATAATTAAATCCTGATAAACTGCTGATTTAAACTGGACCATTAAAACTGTAGTATAAACTATAGCATCATGGACGGTTCACTTTTTTTTAACTTTGAGAAAATCGAATATCTGAAATATGAGTCATAGTTTTTGTTGATGCTTGGACACATTGTCCTGTTTTTTTTTTTGTTTTTTTTGGGGGGGGGGGTTTTTTTTTGCGCCCCAGAAATCTGCCTCAGTCAGTGCCGCACAAACATGACCAGTGATGAATGAGGTAGCAGGTGCCTCACACATTGTGCAATTGTGAAGTATTCTGCTTTGAGATTTGATAAGCACTTTTGAGATCTGATACATTCTGGATGTTATAATACATCAACTGCATTATTGATGTTAAACAGCCTTCTCTGATTGGTTAGTTGATTATCCATCCTGAATGGCTAGATGATTATAAATCCTGCAATTTTACTGACTAGCTGAATTTTCCCTGATGTGCTCTGATTGCAGGGAGTACATGGAAAACCATATGAAAATGTCTATAGCTCATAATTGTTGTGGGATTTGCATCTGGGCTCTTTTGCAATTTCTTCTTAACATGAGGACCGAAGAAATGTCAGTGCAAATAAAATAGATGATCGTGAGGCTGCAAGTTTCAATATTCATCAGGCAGAAAGGCAAAACAAAGGTTAAGAAGCAAGAACACAAAGGTAATCAAGATGACTGTCTAAAGAATCCCTTCAATCATGAAAAAAAAAATTATTTTATAGCTGATGAACAGATCAAGATCTAAAACTTTAAAGACCTAAATCTTCAAGGATTGAGCCATAACTTTGTCAAAGACTACCAAAAACACACAACATGAAAATGCAGACATCAAGGACAGAAAGACCAGGTTACAGTTAACTGTAAATGACATAAAACAGCATCTAGGATTGAAAAACATAGTCAGGGAAATTAACAGTAACCTGTACTAGAGTGAAGGACAGAGGAAAGTGCAGAGAAAAATAACAGGCTGTCAAACATGATGATGCATGAAAATGGCTGTTTTGCAGACCTGGTGGAACATCACTAGAAAAGACAGGCAGTATAAAGACTTAGCTATGGGTAACCAAATACAATGTGTTCAGTTACTCATAGATGCCTTTGTACTTGTTGGCTGGGACTGAGAGTAAGACTTGCTCAGTGGTGACTCATACCAAGACAAGGTGACTTGATTTCAGCACTATAAGGGCTGATATCATCTCTGTCAGAACGGAACCTTGCATCTTTAGAGGAGAAGGAAAAATGTTTTTAACTTTCTATGTAAATGTAATGATGTTTAACATTAAGCAAGTAATTCTGGAACAGTTTTACTGATCCATTTGTCATGAAATTTTGACACAGCATGAATGGCTTTTCGTATTTAGTCATTAAGTTATTGGTAAGCGGTTGGTAGTATGAACATATTTATCTAAAAAACATAAATTGGCGATTTTAAAGGTTTTGTTCCTACAGCAATTATATAGCTTCCTTTTTTCCCTAAAAATTTTGTTTAATGAATCAAAAACAGTTGTAATTATCCTAAATGTTGCAGACTGAATAGGCAGATATTTTAAATGCGTTAATGTTCATGACATCACAAAAACAAATTCAAAATGGGCTGTTTTGACAGTTTTCATACACTGTATGGATTGATAAGTGAGTAGTACATTTTAAAAAAAATTTCAGAACTGTACATACAAGTTAACATAAAACATAACGTTAAAGCATAAAAGCATTTCTAAGACTGAATGTGCGTTTAAATCAAGAACAAAACACACCACACTGCGGTGCGTAGTATGAAAGAATAAGTAATATTTTAATGAGGTAATGTGGTCTATTGTGTTTTAGTTATCATGTGTCGTGAGTGAATGGTGATGTTTGTTGTATATTTCATTCTTAGTTAAAATTAGAATTTTGTAAATGTATTTTTATACTAATAACAATTTAAAGACAAAATGAGTTTTAAAAGATATACCAAACCATGTCAGAGGAATGGAGCAAAACATGTTGTAGCTTGTTGTAGTGACATCTCATGGCTGATTTGTTTGAAGCTGGGTAAATAGCAGCTATAAACCATTATGAATAAGCTTACAAAAATTCATTAAGATTGGCCAGTCACTCAGGCATGTATCGGCTGCTGAAATTTGACTGGCTATTTTGTTAAGTGAGCCAAGTGGAACTGTAGGAACTGTCAATTTTAAAAATTTAGCTCACATGTTTTTTGAGATATTGAAATGTGGCAATTACAGTGTCCACATGAGCGAAATTTCACAAAATGTGGTGTGTGGCGAAAGAATGTGCTAGTGATGCACTATTTCAAATGTTGTAGTTTGAACCTGTATGTCACAAGATATTGACTAGTGAAGTGCTTGAGTTTTGCATCGACGTTATTCACTTGTTAGGACTAATCCACAACTGATTTAAACGAGCTAGGGTCATGTGCCTCCAAGACACCAGCTCACAATACAAATTTTTGGCAAAATGGTTGTCGAGCTATTGTCCAAAAAGTGGTTTGTGCCCCCCATCTCAGGGGGCACCAGAACGAGGGGACATACCCAGCTAGGGATACAAACCTCTTTTTCTGTTTCAACCATGAGGGGATACAAGCAAACAAGTTTCATTTGGACCGGTGAAGTCTAAGTACATACTGTCAACAAAAATCAATAAAAAGAAACTTTGACAAACACTATACGACCACACACGATAACCCTTAACCTCTAAAATCACCCTTGCTATTGGTGTTTTTCAAATGTGCTATCAACATAGTGTCCAACGTGAGGATAAGCACGTAATTACAGAAAAAAACACATTCCAGATTAAAAAAAATCTAAATAGTACAAGCTTGCAATTCAGCAGTCACTGACATCAAATTGAATGATAAAAGTCAATCAAATGTAACAAAACATTAATATCACACCTTTAAAGTACACATCGCTAATGAGACAGCTCACAGTGGTCAGCGTGATTAGGAGATAGACAGTGACAAGTGTTAGGAAGCAAAAAAAAAAAAAAAGATAATTATTCTACATGCCAAAAATAGGAGATCTTCTTGGTCCAAATGCGGCACATTAAACTGTTGTACAGCGGAGGTGGGTCATTAATTAGCCCCTCCTGCCTTCAACGGGAGTCATTTAAGTTAATTTAACTGATGTGGCAGCATTCGTCTCTGTGTGATGTCTCAGAGTATTGAAGACGTGGCAAAAGCTGGTGGAATGATGAATCACTGAGCTTTTGGTCTCAGCATTAGGTCCTGATGTAGCTTACGTCACTGTAGCTCATCATTATTGTTTAGCAGAGCTGACTGCCCCTACGGCCACAGACCATCATCACTGTCATTGATGATCTATCAGTTCACAAGTTCAAAAGTTAATCCCTGACTAAAAAGAGATTTTTGAGGGTGAAGAGAGACTGGAGAGGGGTACGTTTGACACAATGCTGCAAAAACACTATCATCATTGTTTCCTGTACAGATTAAGTTTACTACTTATAATCTTTGTATCACACATATGTGTATAAAACATAGAAGGTGTGATCTATGTTTAAGAAAGAGGTATTGTTGTCAGCAAGCTAGTGCAAAGAAATTCTGTAGGCCTTCTAGCAAGACTTGCTGTTGTAGAACATTTCTAAATAAAGACACCATTATTAAAATAAGAGCCTGTGGTGACTGACAGCAGGCTATTACAGCAAACATATCACACCCTTGGTCAAAACAGTTCTAGTCTAAGACAAATTACAACATGCCTATTTGCCATTCTGAGTGTATTGAACTAAGACTTTATAATGATGCTAGTAGATACACGGCTGGTGTGCAAGATTTTGTTTTGGCTGTCACTGGCAGTAGAAAGCCATTTACTTCATAATGAAAGAAAATGGAAATACATTTAACAGTGGTCTACATGACTGATAGTAGAACCAGCAACAATTATAACACAAACTGGTCTCCAATGAGTCAAAATGTTGAATGGAATGAGGAGAAGCCAGATTTACTGCCAGCATGTCAGTTATAACATTCACACCTAAATGCCTAAATAGAAAAAAATGGTAAATTATGTTTTGGTACTTTTGGGAAAAAAAGCCCAAACCCATCCATGACAATCCATTAGACATTTGCTATTTTGTGTGCCATTATTTAAGAGCTACCCCTGGCGTGCCTATAAATGCTGTCCTGTCCTTTCGCCGGCTGGGGTCTTTAAAATGTGATGATGCTGACATGTTGACGGTGCTTTAACCTTTGTGTGCATTTTCTGGAGGCGGACCTATCGTTTGTCCTGAAGGCACGAGGCTCATACTTCCAGCGAGGAAAAGCACAGAAGCACACTGAAAAATGTGAACTGAGCATTTCATTACTCAGATGAGGATAATCTCTTGATGAGTACAGCTGGAGGAGACACTGAAGAAAGAACTTTTCTAGTCCACTCTCCGTATTTCCTTTCTTTATTTAGAATCTGTTCTTCTGTTACTCTTTCCTTAATCTCAGCTCTCCAGCTCTCTCATAACCTCTCCAGCACATTTTGTCCGCCTTCACCTTTGTTTATTGTGTGACATCAAGCCAGGCTGAAGCGTGATAGATCTTGGTAGAGCTGCAGCCAGGTTTGCTTTATGACACTTAACCATTAAAGCATTTATGAAGAGTACCCAAGTGGTGTATTAGGTACTGTAAACTAAAAGTATCTATGCACTTCTTCTTGGGAACAGTCACTTTGACCTATGCATCTACACAAGCAGAAAACTGTAGGGAAACCTAAACTGTAGGGAAAACTAATACTTGCTAAGACTTGTAAAGAGTGTTGTGGTGATAGAATAACAGCACAACATGAACACTACTGACATTCCCCTGTTTGGTCAGATGGAAAGAAAATGGTCTGTACTTAAAAGCAGTAATCTCAAAGCCTGCCTTAGACTGCACTAGGGAGCTTGAAATAAGAAGCTGTGGAAAAAAAAAAAATTTTAGACCCAGTTCAGAAAATTCAAAACATCATTAGTGAAGCTGGTGTAACAGTGTCTCTGTCTTGTGAAACCATCCCTGCAGTACAGTGAAGTGGCAATGGTAGCAGTGTGTAATTGGAAGGCCTTTCATCAGCAGGTATTTCCACCAGAGGAACGGGAAAGAGCAAAGTACAGGCAAATACAGTAAGGACATGTTTCAGTCTGTTACCAAACTGAAATGAGGAGGAAAACATCACCATTATACCTGAAATGAGGTCACTATGAGGCCAAGCCATGACCCTTGTTTTTGGTGAACTCGCTTAAGGTAAGGTGCATCACAGCGGTACAAAGAAAAAGCACACACTACATTCATTGTCAAGCCCTGAAACAAACTTATACAAAACAAAATTCAGCATGGTGACGGAAAGTGCCCTTTGCCAAGAAACCTAAATATTTCACAGAATCTCTGATGCCACTTTGTGAGGAGCAGGTGATGACAGCCGGAGAACATTCCTTTTTATTTTCCCAGCTGATAATGTTCTTAAGGGTCCCAAATACATTAATCAGTGTCATAAACACTCCACAGCCTATGAATAGGACTACTCTGAGGGTAGTCAATAGGTGTTTACGTGTTAATGGAACGCTGCAGGACTGGATATCTACAGTCACTGCTTCTGCTTTACGCAAGAAGAGAGGGATGCTTGCCCCTTTCATTAAAACCCGGTCAAGAAACAATGCGGAATATCTGTAATCACTCCGATATGTATTTTTAGACAAACAATGAGATGGAGATGAGAAAGTGGGGGGAGGTGGGGTGAAATGAAAGGAGGGAGAGGAGCATAAAGAGGAGAGATAGAGCAGATAAACAGAGTGGTGGGGGGTTGATGAAAAGGGGGCGATGCAGCGGAAAGACGTAGGCAAAGAGAGAGGATAAGTGTGGGAGTGGGTTGGGGGTGTTTAGGGAAAGGGGAAAGAACTCCACATGAACATTTGCCTTTTTGTGCTGAAGAGCAGGACAGAGTGACCAGCAGTTGAAGCAGACCTAAAGGAGCAGGATAAAGCAGACAGAAGTGTGAGGGAAAACCTCTTTACTGCTTCACATCACACCGAGGAGAGCAGAAAGTGAGTTTAAGGTGCATCGCAGCAATTCAGGTAAGACGGTGAGTGAGTAGTGGATAATGGATATGCTGATACAATTACCTGAGTAAATGATTATCAACTCTGCAGAAGTTCATGGAGCTTTTGCACAATTTTCTAACTTAAGAATTTGTCCCTGCACTCTTAAAAAAGGGCTTCCTTAATGGCTCTGGGACTTCCAGTTCTAGGAGAATCCTTTTATGAAAGCTTTACATGACATGGAGGTTTTTTAAACTTTACAAAGGTCCTTTTGGGCAATGGCTCTCAAACTGGTGCTTAAGGACCCCTAGACAGTCCACATTTTTGCGTTACCTCTCTGTTAAAACTGAGCAAAAATGTGGAACATTTGGGGGTCCCTGAGGTTTGAGCACCATTGTATAAGAGAAAATTGGAGCTATTATTTGTGACTTTATTTTTAAGAGTGTAAATTGTGCATCTCCTTTTAGACTATTATAGTCAAAGAGCTCAAAGTTGTTTGAAAGCATTTTACTATCTACTATTGCTATTCTTTGTAAATCACACCAAAAGAAGTGAATGTCAAAATGTCATTCCCCCTAGAAACTTATGAATTTCTACATGATTTATATTCAGCTGCAGAGTCCATATCTCTTATTCATGAAGGTCATTTTCTTGTTCCTTTCCAAGCTACCTGATCTTTCATTTCCCTTCACCCTTCACTCTGTTCTTGCTTCCATCATTCTCTGACCCCTCTGTCTTCTTCCTCCTTGTTCTACTCTCCGTGTACAGTGTGTGGGATTGCCCTGCTGAGAGGTGAACATGTGTGGGAGGGGGTCTTGTCTCTACCTGCTGCTGCTGCTTTTCGCCTATACTGCTTTCTGTCAGAGACAGAGCTACGTTAAGCCACAGCAGCTGCTGGATGGTGGTGAGGTGGAGGAGGAGCAGGACCCAACGGCCACCAACTTCCTGCCAGAAGTCCGGCACATACGGCTCGTGCGGCCCGCAGTCCCGGCTCCCAAAAGAGCGGCTCAGGGGTCTCGCTTTGCCCTGTCCCTCGATGTCCCCACCTCCATCCTGAGCGTCCTCATAGACCTAGCCAAGAACCACGACATGAGGGCCAAAGCTGCGGCCAACGCTGAGCTGATGGCGCGCATTGGCAAGAGGAAATAGGGCTGGGCTCAAAGTGGATTCAAGACATCAGGGAGGGCAAACCCAGGGTTCCCCTCTCCCTACACAATGCACTACATAGCCTACGCTACCATTTAAAACTTTAGAATAACATGAAACCAATTTGGTCGAAATTTAATCTTTAATGGTAGTCTTGTGCAACTTCCCAGGTCTTAAATTATTAGCAGAAAGCTCAGAAGCTGTTAAAAAATGCATTTCAGATGTGTACGGAATGATAAACAGCACTGAACATGATTCGAAACTGACTGAGGAAGCTGTATAGCATCAAGAATGAAGTTATAAAATGAATACCCAGAATGCTTTGTAGGCTCTGGACTAATTTGATAACTAAAAATGAAAAAATGGACAATTAGAGTATATTATTACCCATCATTCAATAACGTCTTGTTCCCAAAATGGTTGAAATGTTGAATAAAATACCTCTCAAAAGTACCTCCCAGTGTCTAGTTTGTAATATTTAACTATCTTGAGTAAAATATGTAAAATATGACATTAAATGGTTGCAGACACTTGAACAGTAGAGTAGGTCATGAAATAATAGCTTTTACAATGAGGAGTCCATTGACAAAAAATAAACCTACAGAACTGTGACTACAAGGTTCTCTGATTTTCTTCTTCTTTGTTAATTTAAACCTGAACCCAGCTTTTCCGTGAAACCTACAATTAAAGAAAAAGACTCCAAACATGTGTGTCTTCTCACTGAGTCAGAATAAATGTATTTTTTTATGAAACCGTTTGTCAGCAAAGTCAACTGTGTAGCCAGAAACACCAGCAGAAATACAAACTGCTATTCTGCACTGTCAGTTCATTTCTGTGTATGCTTCTATAATAAATTCTGATAATTGGACTCAGTTTGTGTGTCTTCGGCCTGATGACGTAGTAGTTTTTAATAAGAGAGGTTATTTAGCATTGCTAAGAGAGAATGAATGAGATGGATTGCGTGGTGGTGTGTGACAGAGAACAGGACAAAGAGGGGGCGGATATTGTCCCCAGTGCTATGATATGTAGGCACTGACAAAGATCACCATTAATTAACAGAACTCATAAATATGTTGGTCCACAAATAAAATGAAATGAAAAGTAATTCAGCAATGATAAATAAAGGCGGGTGTGGACGCCACGCATTTAGCTGTTCGTGTGGACCAAATGTCCCTAGGATGATAGGAAAACATCCGATATTGAGATTTTCAAACCAGAATTTTTTTAAATTAAAATTAAATATTCCCTCATGTGAGGGAAGATAGGTAGCATTTAGTGACACCACTACAGACATCTGTGGAACCACATCACAAATATTAGAAAACAACAATTTAGACTGCGTGAGTGTGTGTGTTGTAGGAAGAAAAGTACAGAATCGGTAGATGACAAATCATAATTTACAGTAATAGAGAAGCAAAAAACACACATCATGAACCTTTTCTGTGTGTGTTTGTGTGGTAGGAAGACAGATATCGTCTTTCTTTTATCCCTCTCTTTCATTACCTTAAATTACAACTGAAAAAGGTCACTCTACTCTTGAATAGTTACATCTCAGCTGTGGCCATGAAACTATTAGATATGAATACACTTTATGTCCAGACAACTCTTCTAATATGTTAATTTAGCTACTATGACATACACTCTGTGCTACTGCCAAGACAGGGAGGTATAAATGCCTGTGAAGCTCCATTGTCTGTGGACCTTTGTGATGAACTAATAATTCAACATGACCTCAAAAAGACTCTTATGGCTGAAGGCTATCAAATCTTCACAGCAAGGTTCCAAAATCTGGCATAAACCCTTCCCAAAAGTGTAAAGCAGGGGTGTGCAAATCTGGGCCAGCACAATCTGGTAGTTCTCCTCCTCAAACACACTCACTACACCTGTCAATTAACAGGTGAGTTGAACCAGGAGTGTTTGAGCAGGGAAATCACCAAACTGTGTTGGACACCAAACCTCAGACTTGGATTTTGCCTCCCCTGGTATAGAGGCAGTTCTTGCAGTAAAAGGGGGACAAACTCCCTAATAATACCCTAAATTTCAGAAGTGACGTTGGATGAACAGGTGTTTACAGACCTCTGAACATATGGTGTGTGAGTTAATACCGATGAGTCATGATGCCCCTGGGCTCCGGTTTGTTCTCTTTGTTCTCCTCTGCACGGCCCGTTCTCGCCATGCAGCACTTCTCCAGCGTGTCCACGTGACGTAGCACATCATCAGCCAATCGCGAGGCTCAGATAAGCCAAAGCTCAGTCCGTTAATATTGTTTTAATATTATTAAACACAGCCAGAGAGTCTGATGATTAGGGATGGGTGATAAGTAATCGATGAGTATTACTGAAGCTGAGTTTAAATCATTTTATTACACACAAACGCACACATTACAGACCATTATAAACTGTATAGAAATGGTCATACACCAAAAAAATAACCTACTGATAACTCATGTGTCCCACGTGTCTGGCAATATATATATATATATATATATATATGTGTGTGTGTGTGTGTGTGTGTGTGT
>JBBPCZ010000115.1:18249944-18279944 GCA_037974445.1 Brycinus macrolepidotus | reverse complement strand
AGAAGGCCACGCCCTTGGAGCCACAGTGGCCATTTTTTTCCCTCTTGGTGACGAGGCAGTGAGGTCAGCCCTGCATTGTAACAGAAAACGCCAGATAAGAGAGACCATGTAAGGAAATAGGGATGATAAAGTTGACCTGTGAGTTAAGATGTCATGGATGGACTTTCACCTTCACATGTTTTGTTGATCAACTCCCTTAACCTTTGTACACACTAAGCCTTGTCTCGCACGTCTTGGTATAAACCATGTGTCAAGTGTGGAAGCCCAGGTAGAGCAGAAAAAAATAGCACTTGTTTTTATGTTTGTTTGTTTTCTCTTCTCTTTCTGGCGGCAGTAAATCAAAGTGCTGACCGCTGATGCATGTTGAAATAATGACGTACTGTCTTGACCTTTTGACTTACTATTTTGAAGTAATGACTTTGAATTAATATCCCAAAATAATTATTTGTGCCCTTGAAATTTAATACGTCACTATTTCAAGATATTAAGTCACAATTTTCAATTGAGTCCATTTTTTCCTGATAAAATTCAAGATTCAAGATTCTTCATTTTATCACATACACACACATTATTCAACGTGTAGTGAAATGTGTCCCAGAAACATCTGTGAGCAATATAGTGTGCAATATAGTTACAATAAATGAAGAGAAAAGAGGATGGGAAAGTCATTATTATGAGATACTTAGTCAACATTTTGAGTTGGTAAGTCATTTAGTGAGATGCTAAACTGCACTTTTGGTATACTGCTTTTCTGTGGTCACAGTATGTACTTTATGGTTGCTTTAACCAAAATAAATTTTGGATGCTGTGAAATTCATTATGACCCATTCGATGTGATGAATACAGTAATTGAGAAAGTACCAAGATGTTATGAGATTTCAAGATGATACAGTGATACAATAACATAACAGAATCTGTAATATTGTCTCATAAATATAAATATTTTGTCCATACATAAGATCAACATTATTCATTTTGTACTAAACATCACAAATGTGGATTGTAAAGGACCATAAAGGTTCTAAAGGGCATTAATGGCCTTAGAAAATAACAAATTTGGATTAATGGATGTGTGAGTGTGAAGAACTTTTTTTTAATTCTTTGAATGTCCACATAATGTTAAGGATTCATACATCTTCTTTCCCCTTGAACCATCATACATCCAAGTCAAGAATCTTTATTTTTAACAGCGCATAGTTATCATTAAATCCCTAAAAACCTAACAATCTGGATATGTTGAATAGTATTCTCTGAAGCACAGAAAGAGTAACTGGTGACTGTGGTGCTTTTGAGAAGGCTCATACATGAGGTGGTGGAGTGTTTGAGGTCTGGGAGGCTGCCAAACTGTCTTGCTTAACACAGCTCTAGACCCATGTCCTCCCTGCTGTCAGACTGGGGCAAAGGTGAAGTAATGAGTGACGCAAGGACACCACAGGACTAGAAAGAGGCCAGGCTCACAGAACACAGACATTTCAGCAACGCGTTGATCTGACTGACCTAGCTCAGGAGCGAAAACTCTGAGGAGTGATAGTGAACACCAAAGGCCAGAACACCAGAACAGCGAGATCAAGGTAGGGTATATTCTGTACCCAGTCTTTGTGAATAACGCTTTATCGGATTTTGAGTAATCCAGTCATCAGACCATTATGTATTTGGGCTGGTGACGTTGTGTCTTTACTGAAAAAGTTCAAACAAGGGTTTCTGAAAGTCACATTAAATTGAGTATCATATAGGTATATATATCTATATATATATGATGTGTGACTTTCTGAAAGTGTGACTTACAGAAAGTCACAAAAAAAAAAAAAAAAAAAAAAAAAAAAAAAAAATATATATATATATATATATATATATAAACACACACTACCATGTTATGATGATGTTTTTATAGTTCCTTACACAAATACATAGCTAGATAAAGACCTTCTGTCATACACGCAACCATTCAAAAGCTGTTCCAAGGTTTGCAAAACATGTTTCAAATAATAATAAAACAACTTGGTTGTAGATAAAAGAACAATACAATGATTCTGATATTTAAGTCCTCGTCCATTCCGCAACTTTCAAAAAATGAGTAGGATAATTGGAAGCTGTAAATAGTTTTATGAAATTTTGGACAATAAACAGAGCTGTATGACATTATAATAAAGTTCACATCCAGAATTCATTATATTTCAAAAGTATAGATCAAATCTCAAGGCAGCTAACTTGAAAATAATTTATCATTTAATAATGTTTAAATCCATATTGTTTAGGATATTAGATAATTAGTTAATATGACAAGTAATTTAAACATGTAAACTGAACCATTAAAGATAGCTTCACTAACCTAAATTCTGACACTGATCTGATGAATCAGGCAAATAACACCCACTTTCTGAGGTCAGGATGCATTTAGTAATCTGTCCAGATTAAAACACACTTAGTTCATGATTTATGGGAGGCGTACGCTTCTCTCTTTCACCTTTAAACTACACATCACACTGCTTAGATTAGCAGTGTATTGCTGTCGAACAGACTGTTCCCTTCACTTGCTATTGGAGACACTGAAGATTTCCCAAATCATACATCTCCTTCTGCATTTTTGTTTGTCTTTAATTCTGTTTTCAATGTTTTAGCTATTTTGGTTTTGTTGTTTTTCCACACTCAGATTGCACTGGTTGAATAGGATGGACTATGCCAAGAAGTCTCTCAATCTGTTCTCGCCTTCCTCGCTCTCCAAGTGAGTGTCTTGCCAACGTCTTTACAGTAAATCCACTGTTTATTATCGTAGTTATTTGGGGACACAAGTGTGCTGCTTTATTAAAGCTAAACTGTGTATGTGTGTGTGTGTGTGTCTGTGTGTGCAGTATATCCCACAAGTGTGTATCAGCCAGTGCTTCTGTCCTCCCAAGTTTTAGCCCACGCCTCAGACCCTTCCGGGTCACCAACTCGGACCGCACCATAAAGAAAGGCATCATGGCAGATGGACTGAGAGACCTGCTGAACAAGGTGAGGAAGAAAGTGAAGAGTAGAAGTAGGAAGAGAAGAGGTTTGAAGGATATTTGAACATCACGTGAAGAGCCCTTTTTTGATGGCCTCTCAAAATCACACACAACTACAAAGTGAGTCAGAGAGAGAGAAGAGAATAAAGGGTAGAAGGAATGAATGCCTCAGAAGTAGAGAGGCACAGAGAAAGAGAGAAAGAGAGAAAGAATATAAGTGGGTAATGTTCAGACTTCCGTACTGGCCTTGCTCTGAGTCATCAGTGATTTACATGCGGCACTTTGTCACTCCTCGTCACATTTGTGAAAGAAAATCACAACGATTTTTACATTTTATAAACGTCCATTTTATTCTAGTTAAGTCACCTGTAAAGATTAATGTGTTGGTGAATAAAGCTAAATCATTTATGCCCATTATTACCTAATATAAAATAGGTGTACATCAGGAAACATTTCTGTGATTGATAGTAGCATATAACTAAATTATATTTTGTAAAATATACCGAGCCATCTTTAGCATTTGCTTTGTGTGTATGGATCTGTTATGAGATGTTTCTTATGAGGTTGGTCATGAAGTGTTCACACAAGGTAAAGGGCAGCAGGCATTATCAAGTAACATAAAATAACAATTTGAAGATATAGTTATAAGTTTTGATGTATGTATATTGTTTCTGTCACACACAAATCCTTTATCTTATTTTTAATGTATTAGCATTTCTATTTACATATACTTACTGTATATTTTTACAGCACAAATGATATAAATGTAAATGTCCTTATGGACAAAAACATCGTACACATGTTTGGGAGATTTTATTATGACAGACAATATATATTCCCTCTTTTTAGTTCTTTCTTTTGTATGTGTGAAGAAGGTCTAGAAAGTATTCAAATGATCACTGTTGAAACAAACCCTCATTTCTCCATTTAACTGAATGCAACAACATTACTTTTGGACCATTTCTTTTGATCTGTTTGTGACAACATTTTGACATAGTGCACACATCATTTTCATTTTCAAAAGTAAAAAAGAATGGAAATACAAGGTTTAGTTCCAACAAAGATGAAATAAATGGGTATATATGGGTATTCTTATTTTAATGTTACTTTAGAACAAGGTCCACAAATATCTTGACTGATTCAAAGGCATATACTGTAATACTACATGTGTAAAGATTTTTGAATACCATCATAGCACACAGGACAATGTTTTTACATTGACTGTTTGACCTCAATACTGAAGAAGTGACCCGTAATACTAACCTCACTGACTGGAAACTGATTTGCCCTTTGACACTCAGACAATGGATGCCTTCCACATGTCGTGCGTCGCTGGTCTGGTGCTTGATGAGGACGGGACAGGAGTGGACACAGAGGACTTCTTCCAAACCTTAAAGGACAGCACTGTGCTGATGGTCCTGGAGAAAGGACAGAAGTGGATGCCTCAGCAGGTACGAGCCCTGAGATGCTGGAGAACGCACAAACCTCAACAACACTTTATTTCAGGAAATGCCTTGAGAAACAGAACTTATGATTCACAGCAGAGTGTACATAACCCATTCATTACTGACTCATGACTGATGGACAGCATGGCATAAACATCTTTTGATGGACAGCATGTCAACACAAACCACACAATGCTATTGTAACTCCATTACGCCATATTAGAACCCGAAAAAAAAGGAATTACGAAGCTTTTCCAAAGTCACCAGTCGAGGTTTCCCCCTAAGTTTTCACAGCCGGCAATGATGGATTCCAGGAGCACAAAGACAGAGTAATTATTTTGAGAATTCACTGTGGTATGTCGCACTACTGAAAAATAGTGGAGCCACAGGCCCGACGGCAACAGAGGCTCCCTCTGCTGAGTTCATTTCCTCTGCGCTAGTCTGGCCAGCACTCTTTAATAAGAGCAGCATTTAGGCAGCAGACTGAAGCTCCTCGGCTTTGAATGGTGTTTGTCCAAAGTAGGCAATTTACATATGCGCTTAATTATGTCTGTAATGATTTGCGGGTACCTGAATGCCATTAACCATCGTGTTTATTCGGTTCCCCCTCGTGCTGGGATCGTCATATTAGCATATGCCATTTCCTCCACTCTCTCTTGTCTGTCATTTGCCATTGCCCATCACTTTGAATGCATTAATCTGTATCCAGATGCATGCAAAATTAATTTTTGGGAGACTGCACCTAGGGGCTGGCAGAGTGGAGATGAGAAAGAGAATAGTGAGGTGGGGTGGAGGATTTGACCCCGTTTTTGTGTTCATCCATCACATTTTGACAGTTAGTAACAGAATTTAGACTCACACACTCTCACACATAACGTCAGCTTGAATCTCCAGTGATGGAGTTTCACTCCAAAATGTACCTGGGGCGCTTTTCAGTCATGACACACATCAGTCAGTATGTTGAAAAATATGATGACTTTCAATCTCTGTCCTTCAAACAAAGAATTATTTTTGACTGTGGAATAATGGAATAACTATAATGCAAAATGCACAGTAACTGTGACCGTGTATCCACAGAATAGTGTGTCTGAGTATCAAGTTGGAGAGCGCAAGTCAAAGCACAGAAAGGACCTGGCCAAACTGACCCTCGACTTCTACAAAAACCATCCAAAAGAATTCATTGGCTGCCTGAATGTGCAGATGACTCTCTACGGGATGTACTCTATGTCATATGATCTGCAGTGCTACCATGCCAAGAGGATGCTGAGGTGAGAAGAGTTCGATCAACCTATTTTTTTGTTCAAAACTGCTTTCGCATAATATGGCATATCTTCATGGGTACATAGGCTGAGATGCATCACATTCTGTGATAAAGTCTGATGCAAATCTTTAAACACTGTGTTTTAAACATGTGAATATTTCATATTTTAGTGTTTCACAGTTTGTAGATGTGTGAATCTTGTGAAAAATGCCATTTAAAACCTTAAATTCTGGGAGAAACATGATCACCAAGACTATATATATATATATAGTCTTGGTGATCATGTTTCTCCCAGAATTTAATCAGAAAACTTTATTGGTCCAGGAGGAAATTGCTTAAATTAATAAATGTATATATACTGTATATACAGAGAGACAGAGAGGAAAGAGAGATAGATAGATAGATGATTGGTAGGGAAGTGCCATATTTACATTTGTTTACTGTATATGATGTGTACTTATTTTGTAACGTGGCCTGTGTACCATTTTAGCAAATGGTAGTGTATGTACCACCAGATACATTGCATTCATTAGATGTGTTTTTGTTTGTCTTTCTGATGGCAGGGAGGCCCTGAGATGGACTCTCTTCAGCATGCAGGCCACTGGTCATATCTTACTGGGTACCTCTTGCTATATGCAGCATCTTATTGATGAAGACGAGAAAGCTGAGGCTCAACTGAACACATGCGAGCACATGAACAAACCATTACAGGCCATCCAGTGGAAAAAGACTGCAGTTGACCACAGAAAGTAGTGGGCAGACCCAGGCAAAGGGCTAGGAAACCGTTGTAGTGTCATGTTATCTATGTTACTGAGCATGGCTAAAATGGCAGGGCCATTTATGGTGTGAGAATAGCCATGACTCCACAGTACTTCACTTAGCATGCGGTCGATATGTAGTGACACATTTTGACACAGTTTTCATTGTTTTATTGTGTACTCCAGCACATGGATGGATATAAAATCAGAAAGCTAATAGAAGTGGCAATGCCTGTTAAGCAGACTGACAAAAATCAGAAAGAGACATGGCCAAGACATTAGGTGTGTCAAGCAACGTCTTGTCCGAAGCAAGAATGTACAAGTTTGCTTGGTACATATATGTGTGTTTGTGTAGAAAATGTATGCGTGTAACAATATAGCTATTAATATTTATTCATGATTCTGAATGCTAAGAATTACTGCTTTTTTTATACAGTTTATTATGTATTGTGTTTTATCTCCAAGTATTTGGATTAAACGTTAAGTTTGAATGCTTCTAGGGATGTTGCCTGACATTCAGTTCTCAGTATGCTTGTGTATGTATGAATCTTGATCTTTTTGCAAAGTGTACAAGTGTGTATACATGAGTGAGTGTGTGTGTATGTGTGTGAGTGTGTGTGTGTGTATGTTGCATGTACCCTGCAGCTGTAAGCCTAGTGCTAGGAGAGGGGATGACATGCTTGTCTGGCTGGCCTGGGCTGTAATTGGCCTCCGGACGGGTGCTTTCCCACATCCCACACCAGCCGGTAATTGCCTCTGAGAGAGAGAGAGAGAGAGATAGAGAGAGAGAGAGAGAGAGAGAGAGAGAGGGTGAGAAATAGAAAGAGAGAGAAGGGACATGAGACTATTACAAGTCTGTGGTAGGGGAAGGGAGGGGTGAAAAACAGATTAACGATGAGAGGAGAAATATGGAGAGATAGAGAGAGGGAAAGAAAGAGAGAGAGAGAAAGCAGAACGGCACAGCTGGAAGGGGAAAAGTGGAAGGGACGGAAATGATCCCTTTCACGGAGAGGAGAGTGGATGACGCATTTGGATCCTGCACCTACCACTCCACACCACTCAGTGCCCTTTCTAAATCATGCCATTTCACTCACACAACACGTTCCTACTGCAGCCTCAGAGCCAACTGGTCACTTCATTAGCGGCTAGTCTTCAAAAGGCACTGACAAAGTGACAATTAGCCAATACGAGATTAGAACACCTTAAATTAGAACGTGAATCAGTGTGTTTTCAACAGGTTTCCTTGCATCTCAGCAAATAGAGTCTTGACTCCAATTAACAGTGGGCGAAGGCAAAGTAGCATTTTGTCACTGTCTTAACAAAGGCTCTCATCTTCAAAATGTTTTATTTAAGTTTTTGGGCCATTTTTGTTGGTCCATTTATTACAAAATGCTCACATAAAGTTAAAGGTACCTGGCACGTCCAAATAGTGTAAAAACATGAAAATTAAAAAAGGACTTTATGAGATTTTGATGTGACAGGGATCATTTAAAACAGATTGTTACTGCACCTATATAACAGCTGTCCAAACACATGCATTAAACTTTAGCCTCCCAGTGTAAATCAAGCCCACTACCCATGCTGTAAACGCAGAGGTGTCTTTAATTCAGGCAGCCACAGCTCAACACAGCAGGAGGGTTCCTGGAGCTTCAACACCCTGCAGAGTTCCAGCACAAAACCAGTGCACCTGATCCAGCTAATCATGGCCTTGAGAATCATCTGAATATCAGCCACGTGTGTTAGATTGCAGGGAGAAGAGGTCTGTGTATTCCTGATCTGCAACTGGTGGGCAGAACAGGGGTTACTGGAAAGGATTTATACATGGAAAACTTCAGCCAGAAACCTAAAGTTTCTGAGAAATATGACATAAAAACTCATTATTTCCATGACTGACCATTTTTAATATTTGTAGGGTTTTATGAACAATAACAGAAGCAATTACGTTTACCCCTATTCACTTCACCTCTATTCATACTTCAGAATGAAACACTGTTTTTTGTCAATGTGCCTTTAAGATTGATGTATATGTAAATTACCTTTTTTTCTGACCAGCTGCCCTGCATTGTGTCTCACTGAAAAGCTGCCCAAGCTGAAACACCTTTTATAACTTCAGTGTGAATGGGCAGGGCTACACTGGAGTAAGATGAATGGTTAGTTTCCATATATGGTCAGTTATAGTACATTAAATGAATGTACCATATGGTACTGTAAATGAAAATGATATATGGTACTGTAAATGAAATTATTTATATAGATGTACAACGTTATAAAATATCAAACCATTTCATTAAAAAATTATAATTTTCATCAGATTTACACTTGGATACAGTAAAATGGAAGCATGTAATGCACACAGCATATCAATACTCTCATGCTTAGACATGTTTCACATAAGGATTAACTATGCCCTGAGGAGACAGATGACTTTTGCCACTGCAGAGTGAAAACGATTCTTTCCAAAGCTTTTAACTAATAGGTTATTGATGAAAAGGACAACAAGAAACATGGTCACTTAGCTGATGATAAACACTCAGATCTGTTTTCACATTTGGTGACCCACCCCAAAAAGACAGAATGTAAATATATATTGTATATATATTTATACAAATAACACACACACATGCACACACACACACACACACCATGTTGGAATGTGTATTTGAGCTGTGCCGTGCTGCTCTGTGTAATGCTCCTTGTGATTTTCAGCTAGCACTGCTCCTGAGAAGCGAGCTGGAGTAAATGAAATGTGGCGGACAGATTGCTATCCAATTCCATCCAGCCCAAACGTGTTCCTCTGCACTTTGAGCATTGCATTTAATAACACTTACTACTGCAAAACGGAATCAGAACCAGATACCCTTAAAGCCACAGATCAGACATTAAGGGTGCTGTAGAGCGTGAGACAAAAGAATTTTTACATTAAAGGGTATTCGAAAGAGACAAAAACCAGCAAAAGAATTCCAAATAGTAAAATCAAAAATGTGCTGTCTGTTCCTCTGTGTATCTCCTTTGCTGACTTATTCTCTACCTCTCCCACACACACATACACAACTGCATCCTTGCACAAGTGCACATGCACATATGCTGGAGAACCCAGGTGTCAAATTCAGGTGTCAAATATGCAGAGTTAGTTAACATCAGCAACTTTACAAAGCTGAGATGAGAAAACTTGTAGGTCAACATTCATTTTCCTTCAACACATTTCTTTTAGAAACACATACGGTTGTTAAAGCAGCCGTCAATAAGCAGCAGCTCCAGTCTACTGCAGGAACATCTCTGCTTTATTTAGAAGACAAGTGCATGAGGTATAGTGTACTAGATTGCAGGGTGTACGAGCCGCGATTGGAACGCGTCCCTCTCGTTAAGGGACCGCGGTACCTGCCGGATTAAATGGAGCCAAACCTCACACAGCGACATGTGACTGCAGGCTGCGTAGCCACACACACCGTGCGCCAAACACCCCCTTAGCCCCGGCCGGTGTGTGTTCTACAGCCCTTCACACATGTTCACCCTTGAGGCGTCTTCCATGACCTTGTGTAGAATGTAGAGCCCCTCCTTCAACCCCCCCCCCCCTTCCTCCTCCTCCTCCTCCTCCTTCGACCCGCACACTTAGACAGCAACGCAAAGTCTGTGTGCACTAGTTTTTTTCACACCCGTTTTCCGACACCTCACTGATATTGGCCTGTGGGCTATCCCTGCACGTGCGTCAGGATTGGAGAGGAGTATTACCTCCTGGACTGTAACTGGATAGTAGTATCTAATTTCCTGCACAATGATTGGCTAGTAGGAACCCTGGGTTGCGCTGTGATTGGCTACTGCTTCACGGCGGGCTGCATATGTTGATCTGTTAGCCAATCAAAGCGCCCGAGGCGAGCCTCAGCCAATCATTTCACAGGAGGTGGGTTTTTCAGAAAACGGGTGGGTTAAAAAAATTACGCTTTTCTTTTTTTTCTCACCAGTGCTGGCGAGCACCGCTACTCCACACCGCAGTGCATGTGGTTTGAAGTCCTAACAGAGAAATCTGCAGGTTGCTGTTGATCATCACAAAACGAGAAGACCGTTCACAGACAAAATGCCACCTTGTCATTAGTCCGTTATAGTGACACGCTATAATGATTAAACTTGCCGTGTGGCTGATGAGGCTGGTGCATGTTTCAGTATGATGAATCTAAGAAGACGCTTGTCGTGGGTCGGAGACACCTGTCCGGACATGTAGCGGTAAGTTATGCACAGTTATGAACCTGTCCGTGTCATATCCATTATATATGAAAGTGTGCATGCATCACAGAGCTCAGACATGCATTAGAGATATGTATGGTGCATGTGTGCACGATCTGTAACTGTAAGTGCGAAAGCATAGCAATCTCGAAAGTGCCTTTATTTTTAATGTAGGGAACAAATAACACAACAAAAAGCAGTTTATGTCTTTCCTCATGTTATTTATTGCAACATATGGCTCTTGTCCATCTTCCAGAGGTTACAGGGTTTCGTGCATGGCTCATATTTCTGCTTGAGTGGTTGGAGCTGGTGACAATCAATAGGTCGTATCTGCATTAGTTGTGCAGTGATGTGTTCATCCACTGAGGTTCTGTCAGCGCTTACAGCAGGCAGCAGTGCACAACAGGCTCACTGCTTTGAATGTTCATTGGTTGGGAAGTTTTCTGTACCCCTGGGATAGACTGTATCATTTGTTGTTGTTGTTTGCAGATTTGTTTTTGTTAGTTAGTTCGTTTTTGTTTTTTTTTTATTGCTGATGATGTCGGGTGTTCTGCTAACAATACTGCTATAATTAATGAACTTTTATAACCATAGCTTCACAGGGGCATATTCTGATGCATGATCAGAACCAAAGGTGCAATGCATGAATGTGGATTATTAAATTAGGTAAATTAATAGTTTATGGAGTGGAAAGTAATGTTCTTATATCACTGTTTGCTGCATGTTAATCACATGTAAAAGTTGTTGTGCCAAAAGTAGGTTAGGTCCCTAAAGAGGAATGTATGCAGAAACACATGCTGTATGCATCTGCCATGGTAAACATCATTTCCATAGCCTGGGGGAGGGGGGGTGGGGGGGAGGGGCTGACTTGTGCTTGTAGAGCTCAGGGGTGCATCTTATCAGGCAAGAGACTGTGATTTTTTTCCCCCTCAGAATCCTTTGGGACTCTCTTCTTCTGACCCCTCTGAGGACCCAGCAGGAAAAGCTTTTTTGCAAGCTCTAAGTCACTGAGTCATGCAAGACAAACAATGGGAAGAAAAATATCCTAGGTGTAAATAGTTGGAAATGGTTAGAAAATTATTCAGTGTGATTACACTGTACGGCCAAAAGTATGGGGTGCTTGACCAACACATTCCAAGACCATCATGGGCATTCATATGGAGTTGCCTGTCCATTATTCATGAAGGCCATGGCTCGCAAACCATGTTCCAGTTCTCTCTTTTCAGTTGATTTGAAGTTAGGGCTTTGTGCAGGCCACTGGAGTTCCTCCACACCAAACTCTTCAAATCATATCTTTATGGACCTTGCTTTTTGCACAGGGGCACAGTCATGCTGGAACAGGAAAGGATCTTCCCCAAACTGTTGCTACAAAGTATATAATTGTCTATAATGTCTTTGTATTCTGTACTGTTTACATTACTTTTCACTGGAACTAAGGGATCGAGCCCAAACCGTGAAAAACAGCCTTAGTCCATTATCCCTCCTCCACCAAATGTAAACGTAAACGTCAACACCAAACTTTAGTGTTGGCACTATGCATTCCAGTAGGTAGCATTCGTCACCAAACCCAAACTGGTCCATCAGATAATGAAGCGTAATTCATCACTCCAGAGAAAATGTTTCCACTGCTCTAGAGTCTGTTGGTGGTAAGCTTTACATCACTTCAGCCAGTGCTTGGCACTGCATACTTCTGAGTGGGCCAGATCTGTGCATGGTCTACCGCTTCCTCCCAGATGCTCCTTCTATTCCATTTCAAAGTAATAGCACTTACAGTTGACTGGGGGAGATCTAGCAGGGCAGACATTTCAATAACTGACTTTGGGCAAAGGTGGGATTCAATGGCAGTGCCATTTAAATTCAGTGGGCTCTTTGTTACAACCCATTCAACTGGCAGTGTTGTGGAGAATGCAAGGTACTTGATTTCATAAACCTGCCAGCAATGAGTGTGGCTGAAATATATGTTTGGTCATACATTCTGTGTTGAAGTGCTGCATGTTTTAACTACTGATGCTGAATATTCAGTAATGGATTATTTCTACAGGGGGTATATAACGTACACATTGTTTGTGTCCATGTATTTCCGAAGTGTTCCTTTTTTCAAGAACCTCTACCAATCCGTTACCGAATTTCTCCATACATCAATATTCCACACCCTGCCTCCTCTCTTTCCTCTGTTGTTTTGCCTTTACCTACCACATACTGCAAAAAGAAGATCCGTCTGCTTTCCTTACTTCCTTGTCTGAGGAGTAGATGGTGAGATGAAAGTGGTGTCTTATCTCCCTCCCCTTTACTTGCATAAAGATATCAGAGAGCGAGAGAAAAAGAGAAGGAGAGAGAGAGAAGGCGAGTAAAGTTCTTGAGACAGTGGGCGCATATCAAATGAGAGCAGGAGGATAGGGCAAGAGAGGAGAGAGCAAAAGTAACGCTGGTAACTCCAAAAGGAAGGAACGAAGGGGAAAAGCTGGAGATGAAAAGATACAGGCAGTGGAGAAAAGGAAGAGAGTGAAGGGAGGTTACATAGAAGAGGATGAGGTGAAAAGCGTAATGAGAGAGGAGTAGAATCCAGATGAAAGGACTGCTTGCCTGTGTGCTTTCACTATGAATGGAAGTTAACCTATTGACAGACAGAGACATCTATTACCATGAAAACATCACCTCTCTCTCTCTGTCTCTCTCTCTCACTTGCTCTTGCTCTCTCTCCCTCCCTCCGTTGCCAGGAGATGAATAAGATTAATTGTGTTCTAATTGCCTCCTTCTGTAGATAGGAAACTTAATCATTTCAGCCAAATCTTCGAGTCCAAGTTTCTCTCTCTCAATCTCTCTCATTCTTCATCCTTACACGCCACTTATTTCCCTTTTTTAATTCCACAGACTTTCTGTAAAAGCTTGTTGTTGTATAAGTAACGTGTGCTCATAAAAGGCCCACACAGAAGCTGGAGATGCCTTTCAGCTGGTCACCTGTTGGCTGAAACAGAAATGAGCCCAAAGAGTAAAGAGTAAAGAGTAAAGCTTACTTCTGCAGTATTTGATGCCCCTCTTAATAGAGAGCACCACTTTTGCAGATCTTTTAGATCCATGTCTGACCTGATGTGCTTACAAATTCTCCAAACGATGATGGCTATGACTATAGAAGCCACAGAGCACTTTCTTTTCTCTAGTGTATCATCAAAGTGTCCTTCTGAAATCCCATCATATCAAACACTTTCAGACAGTGCTTGCAGGTACATATCACTACCCCTCAAAAGTGTTTGTGAGAACTGTGGCCGGTGGCTGTAATCTGACATTATCTTCATAAGCAGAGACATATCTTTGGCTGCTCTGCTGCTCGTTGGAGCTAGTCATGCCATTGGATGACAGTGACAAGAGGTTTCTCCACATAAACAGCAGGTGTGACAGGGCTGGGACTTGTACTGAATGGCTATAAAAAATAATTGTCAGATGGCCAATAATCTGCAAGCACGAGAGCAGACACTCTCAGACCAGACATTATATTCTTCAGCTTTTGATGGGCTTACTAAATGGGAATCTCAATTGTTACAGCATATCTTTTTAAAAACAGCATATTGCCACAAATAAATCTTTAACAGTGAGTCAAGGTTTGCCATCAGACTGTTTTGACCTTATTAGTACACCCTTAAAAGTGGCTGTTTTTATGAGTTAAGGTGATGGTTAAATATAGAACTGACTAAATATATAGAACTCAAATAGCCAATTTAATGCACGAATGATTCTTCGATATGAAGGAAAATGGTTCTTTTGAATATGGTTCGGTAAAGCAGTGAGTCTCAAACTGGCCCACAGGGTCCCTTATTGGTCCATATTTATGGTCCAACCCAACTCACAACACAGCAGAAAACTTTTGGCTGGGGCCCTGAGGTCCAGTTTGAGAACTGCTGCTTTAAAGAGCCTTTTACAAATGGTTCTATGGCACCAAAAATGTTATATTATCACGAAGTCTATTTTTATAGCATTTTGGTTCTATATTGAGACATTTTTGCAATTGGTTTAAATAATTAGACCCAAACAGACTAATTTTAGACCACAGCCAATAATTAGACCCATTTTAGCTGAAATATATTAATTATAGGACATCTAAGTGAAACTGTCACCCCCCATTGGCAGGTAACGTTCATGTGTATAGCTACTGTATAATTTCCATTCTTTTCTAACACTGATTTTCTGCAGTGCTTTGAGGCATTGAAAATGGTGTTCATACGATGAAATCTGTCTCCTGTCTGTCATTTAGCTTTGGGATTATATGGTGTTGTTGAGTGCTTCTCCTGAACATGATTACAAGAGTATAAGAGCTTTTTTCTCCTTTGGAACAAAGGAATGATGAAACCCTGCTTTCTTTTACAGCGATCAAAGTTGTTGAGACGGGCTGGTGCTCTGTCACAGCTGGTGTCAAATGCTTTCTCTTTTCATGACCGAAGCCATAATCCTGTCTACCGTTTCCTGCAAATAATGAACGAGTACCACCAGCATCAGAGTAATGTCTCAGATTTGGTTGACAATCCCTCATTTCCAGTCCAGTAAATAAGTTCTACTGCGTGGCCTTTACTGCAGAGGCAAGGAAAGCAAAAGACGAGTTTCTTTGGCATAAACTTTTCCCTGTCCACAGTTAGCCAGGACAGCATTGTGTAATTGGGTTTTCTGTTTCTCCACGCAGTGGATGAAAAGGTCATGACTGCTCTGAGTGTCTACGTGTGAGCTCACACTGCACTTTCTAAATGTGACTGGAGATGGCTGGAAATGGCTGAACCGTGCCTTTGCTTTATAGTCAACGTACCTGGCCAGATAAAAAAGAGCCATTATGGGTAAATCGGATTATTGAATCTTATCTGTATTGTGGAATTTGCACATTAAAGAGGATGAAGGAGGAAAAAAGCTATTTTTGGTAAATGTTAAGGCTGGTGGTGCAAATGTAATTTTCAGCCAGTGGACCCAAAGAGTAGCAGTCTTTCCTTTGAAAAGCAAATTGAGTGTAAGCAACCATCTACAATGCATTTGGGTTGAGCCACACAATACGCTTTTTCAGTATGTCCATCCAATCACGTTCGTACTGCTTTGTTGCTGTGAAACCACATCACACGTATAATCTACTCACGACTTCGCAAGAGAAATATAACACTGTCTTGTGTCGCTGTGGTTTGAATGTAGGGAATGTAGCTCTCAATAACCTATTATATTGAAATATTGTGTCATAGTACATTATGTTACAGGGGCAGGAACACCATCAGACAAGTTGTTGCGAGAGCATTCATCTGAGTGTAACTGAGCTCAGCGCTTGTCAGAGCTGATTACCTGCAGTATGGCATAGAGAATTATGCCATTGTGGTTTATAGTGTTGTTTCAATCATCTTTTCTGTATAACGATTTGTGTGTGGTGGTTTATGGTTCACACAGTGTTGATCCGCATGACTTATTTAGTTGCTGCGGTCAATAAGGCGAAGCGCATTATTAGCAGCATGATATACTGGACCGCCCGCCCTGTTCAAACACACAGTGTTTTATGGCGTTGGTATTTTGCAGCGTGAGGATGCAGAGTGGTGTCGTGTTTTATGGTTGATAGTTCCTCTGCTGTGATGAAATATTGCGCCTGCTCGTCTGTGTGGGCTGCTCTCTCTCTCTCTCTCTCTCTCTTTCTGGGGAAGATTTTTGAGTAGGAGGTGTGTGGAGGAGCAGAGGGCAGAGGAGTTCAGCATAACACTGTACTTCCATTTTTTCCTCTCTGATAATCTCTCTCTCTCTCCCTCTCTTTATTATTCTATCCTTTACTTGCCCCTGCGTGTACATTGGCACTGCATCAACATTTCAATACAGAAATGAAGCGTCAGGTGAATTAAATGAGAAGAAGTGGAGAGAAGCATCTTATGGAGCTAATGCTCCGTCAGTTCCAGCAGCTCAGTATCACAGAGGCCAGCCATCACATTTGTTTTGTCATATCGCTGTTTTGTCATATAGGTGAGTGTACTTTTGCCTCTTCATTTCTTCATCACTATTACGCTCAGGAGTAAATCATGAAAATTGCTATCTGTGTGCTATGTCACGCTCTTCTGCGCTCATGCATTCAACCTTGAAAGATCAGATTCTAATTGGCACATGAAGAAAACATATTTGCATTCCAGGAGCTCATTTTTAATGAGATAAGTTGAGACTTAACCTTCCCAGAGGCCGGAGTCCTCATGTGACATCCTGGTTTACGTCGAGCCCAAAACCGCTTCGGAGATGTATGCGTGCTTCTGTCTTTTGCTCTGACAGCGAAGTGAACAGGATATCCATCGAAAAACACCACATGTCAGAACAACTAGCTCTCTCAGTATAAAAGGAAGAGAAGGTCATCATTTCATGCCATAGAAATGCCATAGAAATCATGAAATCAAAATGGATAAAAAAGGATGTCATTCTCTCAGCCTCATCCTAAAGCAGAGGTATGAACAAGGCACATTAAAATGTGGCGAGTATAAAAAAGTGAGTGACTGCTCTGTGATGAAACTGACCTATTTAAATGGACTTTATTCAGAAAGTACTGCACTGATGTGCTCTCGTCAGCTAAAGGATTCTTGACTGTATTCAAATACAACAGAACAACTGTAAGTGAAGGGAATGCTCTTAGCCTAACCTTCAAAGTGAATTATAAAGCCCACTGAAAATAAGTAGATTTGAATTTTTTTCTTTGCTTTCTTTGATGTTTGGTGAAATTAACCTTACACACAATGAAAAAAAAAACAACAGAAAAAAACACAAACATCACAAATAACCTTATTTCAAATTGTGACAGGGAGATTCATAAGTATCAGAGAAACCTTCAACCTCAAACATGCCCGTCTGAAAAGTAAATAAAGGCTGATTCCATTGACGGCTATAATAGGGGTTACAATTAGCATCCTGCAGTGAAACCATTGTTCTGGAAGTGGAAAGAAGTGATTAAAGCAGATTACCTGCAGTCTTGGACCCTCCGGAGAGCCACCCACCCCCATGCCAGGGGACTTCATTAGGAAGTGTGTGTAAGCTGTGACTGCACCTGGACCTCACACACACGCACATACACAGGCACACTTACACACACACACACACATGCACACAGGCACACACACAGGCACACTTACATATACACCCACACACACACACACAGGCACACTTACACATACACACACACACACACACACACACACACACACACAAACACACACACGTACCACTCCAGCAGGCTCATCAACAAGCCTGCAATCTGCACAGCACATGGTCCTAGAAGACTGGTGTATTCAGACTTCTGTTGAAGCTCTGCTGTTGGGAAGAGGCCTGGCTTTGTCAGAGCTGATAAAGTATTTAGAGAAGTTCACTGTATTATGCAGGCTATACACTATACACTCCTTCTAGTGGATGAAGTGTTGATAGATTGGCCAGCATAGAGAGGAACAAGAGGAAGCAGAGAGCATGAATTCAGAGGTACAGTGACAAAGTTATGTGAGAAATCCACTGCAGTAGAGCTTCCTGGGGCACACAACTGCAATCGGCCGCAATTGCAACTGGCTGATTTTCACTTCTAACATCTGAACTCTGTTTCACATCATTGTGTTGATATTTTACAGTCAGTCAGTTTAATTTTAAATAAGTTGTAATTAGCAATACAAAAAATATGATCCCTAAAGCTGGCTGATAGACCATCTACACCAGTCAAACAACAATACTGAGTGATACACAAATCTCCATTTCTTTGCCACAGATTGGTTGATTTCTAGTAATCCTTTTCTTTAACTCAGAACTCACACTCTGTGGAATAAATGAACACATGAAACATACAAGCATATATACAGTACTTTCTGTTAGCCAAAGTCACAATGTGATGGATTATTTATATTTACATCATTTGGGAGAAGCTTTTATCCAAAGCGGCTTACAATTTCACAGATGTCTCAACGCAGCTTACATGTAGGCCAATGTAGTGTTAGGAGTCTTGCCCAACGACTCTTATTGGTGTAGTGTGGGGTGCCGAGCAGGGTAGGAATCAAACCCCTGCTCCTGCTTTGAAGGCTGCAATGTTATCCACTACACTAACCAACCACATACAAACCAGCATGACAATAACCATCGTGAGCAACAATATTTGCTCCTTAGCGTTAAAAATTCATAATTGAAAATCAGTTTTTAAACAACATAAATCAAAACACATGCTGCAAATAAAGACTGAGGATACTGGCTAATTAGTCATGCATGATTATGTTTTGGTACTATTGTAGCAGCAGCATTCAAATTTACCCGATTAAACTGCAACACAGATCAGCCAAAAACAAAATAATACCTTACCCGATTACCAATTGTGTTTTTAGAAAATATCTGGTGATTCTGATCTTGGCTTAGTTTTAGTGGTATTAATAGTTAAGAAATACTTATTATTAATAATTTCTATGAGTTAACTCCAATACCTGCAATTTGCAGCACATCTTAGAAAGACATGATTAAATGAACATGAAAGTTAAATTAACATTTTCTTTTACAGAGTTCAATTTAGTGCAAGGCATTCTTTTATCATAGAGTATCAGTACTTTACAGGTCTGAGTTAAAGGTCGTCAGATATCATGATATTAAGATGCATTTGGTAAATACCGAATGTTTTAAAATACTGCTCTAGGCTACTTCAAGGTAGAGACATTTACCCTCCCTAACAGTTTCAGTTTACATCCTCATCTCTCACCTAATTTATCTCCTGTGTGGAAGGTTTTAAGGTTTTAGATATAAAAACGGTGCATAAACAAATGGATAACAATACATTTCCTTTTACTCCTAAACAGCAAATAGATGCAACATAGCTTTTTTAGTTGGATAAATCTGCCAATGTTTTCTAGAATTCTCTTCCAAGAGATTAAAAAATGCACATTTATTAGCTGACACCTTGAGTTAAAGGACCAATAAACTAGATAAACGTGATATATGAAGAATCTTCTCATGTTTTACAAATAACTTGTCTCCCTCCCTACACCTACCCATCAACTCAACACCACCCACCAACTCAACAATATTTTTAATAAAATTTTGGCTGAGCTACTCCTGAGGTCAGGGCTTAGTCCTTGACTCACAGGGGGTCAAATGCAGGCTACATTGGATTGTCTCCCAGACGCAGATCCTTCCTCCAGATCTTTAAGGCCATCAGAAAATCAATGCTTGCTTTTTTTTCTAACCTCTGATCTTCAAGGAGAGAGCAGGATAAAACTCTAGATAATTTGCACTGGGATCAGTTACATGTTGGGTAGGAAACAAAGCTTGAGACGAGCCACTAACTAGGAAAAGTGTGAGCAGAATTTTTCGATATGTGCTGAACTCTTGGAAGCCAAAACCTTTGGTTATTTTGTACTACTTATACAAGGTTCTGCGATCTTTTTATGAATCTTTACTTGTGCAAACAAACCTGCAGTGCTGAGCTAATGGCTCCTACATTATGAGCCGTCCAATATCCATATTAATCGGCTATTTTCAAAGGCCCTTTCCCCAGCCAGTCTTTTGGACAGGAACTGTCAAAAACGTATTTTTTTTTATAGAGTAGAGTGTTGGACAGCTTGATTTGAGGTTGACTGCCCCCTTGGACCTGATGATAAGCCAGCTTTATCAGAGCAGCACGGATTAAAGACAGTTTGAACCTGTTGCCTCTGGGAGCTTTCTCTTCAGTGTGAGAAAACCATCCCCGTGTCCCTCTCTGTCCCCTGGAGTGGCATGTTTACCTGTGAAATGCGATCACCATCCCATCATCGCCCTTGCATTCTCTCTTTCCATCACTCCTTCCTTTTTCTTGCTGTGTCCTGACTTTGCTGGAATAACTAATTCAGTTTTGGGCACCACCTCTGGACATAGCAAAAGGCATCAATAACACATGTCAACACAGGACCCATCAAATTTGTGCTTTGTCACGGGCTGCAATAAAAAAGGAGGCAGAAAAACAAACGCTGAGGCCTTTTGATTGCCAGTTATTGTTTCTGTGTGTCCTCCTCTCTGACACAGCAACATCAGGCAGTCTGAACACGCCCAAAGCCAGCTGGAAATCTCCACTACAGGCCGGAGTGGGGGGGAAAGGGGGGGCGTTCTTGGGCCAGGGAGAGAAAGAGAAAGGGATATGGGATAGAGAGTAAGAGAAAGAGATTGTAACCCTCAGCAAGCCATTTTCCGTAACTGTTTCTCCACACCCACACTACTCCTCCTTTTTTAGTACATTTCCCTTCCAAAAGCTTTTGTATAGTTCCATCTTGATCTATCCTGGTGTAGCTATCTGTAGAAAGGCTTATTCAGCATATCTAGAAAATCTTTATTTGTCCCTGTGCCAAGGGAAAGTCAGTTAAACATTGCTTCTTAAATCTCTTTAGCTATCTGTTAAAGCATTTGTAATGTAATACCCGCAATAAAAGCGTAACCCATATATATATAACAATCAGCTGCATCTGGCCTCCCATTAAGATTGCCCCTAGCCCTGTTGCTATGGCAACAATAATAGGAGTGAACAGTGGCTATCAGTCTGACAAAATGTTTATTTTGTGCATGCATGCACTAAATATGTGCAAAATGTTTGTCTGATGATGGAGCAAGTGACAATGCTATTGCCTTGTTCGTTTGCAGTGACTGCGGGTGCAGGTTATCATATAATGGCAGTAAGGATCAAACCAACTGTGGCGGTTTAATCAGAGCCTCTTACTTTATTCACGAGCTTCTTGTGAATGGAGTGACTAGTCACACAAATCCTGACAGTCTGATCATTCTTATTATTGAATTTTTCAATTATTTAGAGGAGAATTCCAACAGCCTTTTCAAAATGCCTGCGTTCATTTGTTGAGACGTAAAAAAAGTCATTTTGAGCGGTTTGATGTTAAATAATGTATTATAAAAACAACTTACTGACTTGGATAGAAACCAAGGCTTGTGATGTCTACAAAACAAATATAGCCATTTGATTTATTGTCCAAAACAACCAGTGAACCCACATGTGTCTTTTGAGTTTTATATGTTGATGATGGTAAAATAGTGGTAAATAGTGGTAGATTTTTGAGAACTGTGTTGCCTTACAACACCCTACATGTAGCTTCCTGCGTGACCTGAAAGTATTAATCTTAAAGCTTTATTTTAAAACTGTTGTAAAACAATGTATCTGGCATCAGGCAGTGTATTTGTAACAATTACATGTCATAACTTTGAACGAGCTTTAAACACTTTAAAGGCATTAAACACTTCAGACATCTGCTTACTGTCACCATTGTTCTGAATGATTGTTTTTAGAATGGAGAATTCCAAATCAAACCACTCAGAATAACTTAATTTACATCTTAATGGTTTAATTATGCAGAAATTGGTGGAATTACCCTTGCAGGATCTGTCTTCTTGGCTACTTAGCCTTATTCAGCCCCAGCTCATATTTACTCTTAAATAGCCTGGGTGCCAAGCTCACCAAAGCAATCATTTAATCAGATGATGCAAACGACAAATACATTTTGCATCCTCAACACAATAATTAATGCCATAATCAATTCAGAACTTGCTGAGATTGCCGCTCCCTAATGGTGGTAAGTGGTGCTTCATATTTGATTGCTCAGTATTTCTTATTTGGATTCACAGGCTGCAGCCATAATAGTGTCAAGCAAGCACTAAAAGTGTCTAACTATAAATACATATAGAGTTCGTAATGCAGATTCCTAGAGCTATTAAATTGGTCATCTGATGAAACTGAAAGTACTCTGAAGTGAAAGCTGTTATTCTTGAAAAGCTTTGGAATACAGAGCCAAAACAATTAAAAAGTGGCACTGTCTAAGGAGTGGAGATATCTGGAGTGACTGAATCATTAGGCATGTTTTTCATATTAGTATGCCTTACTACTTACTATACATTACAAATGTGTCCACATCCTGAATACACACGAAGTGCCAGTTGCATAGCAGTCGTGACTCTGTAGCCAGTAAGCTTTTGCTGGGACAAACAGTCATGATGCTGATCTTGCATGGCAGGCCTTGCAGCGGCATGTTTCCTCCATAGACTGCAACATCTGCTGTTCAATATGCTATAGGTGAGTTGATGGCAGGGTGCCATGTATTTGCTGGAGAATGGCTGGGGGTGAAGGAAGTGATGAAGGAACGTGTCTGTATAGCAGTGGGCTAAAGAGTAAAGACGTGTTTTGTAAAAACATTTTGTAAAATAAATCTATGCTTTCTCTAGCCATTATATACGCATAGAAATACAATGAGGGGAATGCAGTGATTTGACAATATTTGAGTTGCAGTAGGTCTTGTGGTGGCATTTCTACATTGTAAGGTTATACAGCTACCATCAGTACAAATCTTCCCTTGACAGGCAAGGCTTTTGCACTGGACTGTTAGCGTGAAAATTACATCCTGACACACCAGCAGTCATTCTTTGCAGAAAATGGGAACAAAACTAATGCTGATCATACTTCTTAGTCCAATGACCAGTAATTACATTGATTAAGGTTTTTTCCCTTCTTTCCTTTTTCCTTTTCTCAACTAATGGAACTGTTTCTGAGCTAATGGAACGGTTCATGATCATGTTTAACTCTGCTTTGCTTCCTGTTAACTACATTAGCATAGAATATGTTCAGTCTTTTTCACTAAATCTTTTTGTGCTTTCTCCTTCTAGGGTTCCCCTCTCAATCCCTCTGTGTTGAATGGTGCTGAGGGCCATGAGATCCCATCATGCTGTGGGCCAGTGGCTACGGTCCTGCCTAAGTGGCAACAGGAACTGCCAAAGTGCGTGAGGACAGCACCGACATAAAACTGTCATGGGGACGGAGAGTTACACCCAGCAGCTGGAGACCAGTGATGGAGCTGGGACACTGGCTAGCATCACCGGCCTGGAGGGGCAAATGGGAGCAAGCGCTGCCACAGGGTGGTACATGCCTTATCCAATCAGCTTCCAGGTGTCAATTACCAGTTTCCTCTTACTGGAACTGGTTTTGGGCTTCAGTAGTAACTTGACTGTTTTGGTGCTTTACTGCTCCCAGTCAAACCTGGTTGATTCAGTCAGCAACATGGTCACAGTCAACCTGCATGTGCTGGACATTGTCGTGTGCGTGCTGTGTCTGCCGCTAACCGTTGTCATAGTGCTACTGCCGACGAGCCGCAACCTAGCGCTCATCTGCTGCTTCCATGAAGCCTGTGTCACGTTCACCAGCATCTCCACGGCCATTAACGTGCTGGTCATTAGCCTAGACCGCTATGACATCTCGGTGCGGCCTGCTAACCGGTTCCTCACTCCTCGATGGGCAGCGCTTCTCTTGGCTGCTGTATGGGCCGTATCTCTTGCTGTCTTCTTTATCCCCTTCATTGAGGTGGACTTTTTCTCTTCCCAGCCTGAGAACGGGCTAACCGACAGCTCCTTGAACCCAGCTTGGCGTAACCGGACATTGCTGTGTGTGGGAGGACAGGGCTATCACACAGGCCTCGGCGTGTACTACCACATCCTTCTACAGGTGCCCATCTTCTTTGCTACGTTGGTGGTAATGCTTTTCACCTACTCCAAAATCCTTCGGGCACTGAACATTCGCATTGGTTCACACATGAGGAGGAGCCAGCGAAAGAGTGGACCCACCTGTAGAGGGCGCCGCAGGAAACGGAAGAAGAAAGGGAGCTCAGCGGATGTTGAAGGAGGAGGGCAAGCAACGAACCAGACCAAGCACCTCACACGCCCCCCACTGATCTCTTCTCCAACTCCAACTCCAACAGCCACTTCGCCTCCACCCATGTCCTCCACCCCTCTGGTCAGCGCTACCACTGCCACAGCACCAGCACCAGCAGTAGGAGTTCAAGCCTCGGTTTCTGCCATCATTGCTCTCCGAAGAGCTGTGAGGCGACATAGAGACCGACGGGAGCGCCAGCGCCGAGTCTTCAGGATGTCCCTCATTATCATTTGCAGTTTCTTAGGCTGTTGGGCACCTATTTCTGTGGCAAACATCCTAATTCTGACATTGGGCCCCAGTGATGGTCTGGTTCGAGCACGGCTTTGGTTCTTGGCAATGGCCTATGGCACCACAATATCCCATCCACTGCTTTATGCCTTCACGCGGCAGAAGCTCCGACGGGCACTCAGGGCCAAAGTGAAAAAGAGGGTGGTGTCCTTGCTGCAAGTGGACCCTTCTCCAGGTGGAACTGTCATCCACAACTCCTGGGTTGAGCCACGACAGGTTCGTAAGCTTCGTTTAGAGGGCAGTGATGCCACGGATCGGTGTCTAACAGAACCACTATGAAATCAAGCAGCAAGCTTATTGGTTTATCAGTTTATATATGTTGACAGCACTCCTGGCAAAGAAAGCAATGATGCAGCTGTCCTGGATAGTTTGAACTATGCTGTCACATCGTTAAGAAAAATATCAAGATGAACCCAGTAGATGGACTCATATGCATAATGGTCAGTGGAATAAACATTTTAAAAACTTTGTATCTTCAGTTATTCACTGATTAAAAAGGATGACAATGATTGTTTATTTACTATGTTATTTTAATGTATATTACTTTCACGTGAAAGTGATAAAGCTAAGCAGGAATATTGAAGGAAAGTCTGTTTTTCATTTGTACTATAGGCCAGGACCTATTGTTATAGAAAGCTATTTATTTTCTGTGCTAATGTTATATGCTAAATGTAATTGTGCAATATGCGTTCTCTTTCTTTGGAGATAACTGTGTATATTGTGTACAATGTGCATAATTTAAAGAAATGTATGACAGTCAGTAATAAGCTAATCTGCAATACTGCAACTTGAAGTCAAACGGGGAATGGCACAGGTGTGCCAATTAAGAAGCTCATTTGTCTGTTAACTACGACTCTTGTTAGAGATAAGACACAGAAGCCACCTCTGGGCCTCCTTAGCAACAGGCTGTTTAGGAAATTCTACTACCACCAGCAAACTATCATGGATAATGAGAAGAAGGCTGATGCATAAGCTCTCTGTTAGATTCGCCCCTGGCCTCCTCCTCACACACCTACACATTTGTACACACTGAGTTAGACATGGATGTTAAATACTCAATAGCCCAGCAGCCCAGTGTACACTGTACAGACTTACTACAAGATTGTGTTTACATAATGGTAAACTTGATCTTTGCAAGCACTCTGATAGGCACTTATGTCACAGTAATTATAAAATGTCATCTACATTTATGTGAAAGCATCCTCTGCTACGAAGGCAAATGTACACACTGACATTTATATTTTACAAAGCCTCTGGTTCTTTAAAAACCTGAACCATGCCTTAAGTCTCCTCACAAGGGTTACCATGGTGTTGAATGTGATTTTTGTTTTACAGGACCATTTGGAGAATGGAAGTGTTTCTAATGTGTTGCATCATCTCTCACTGTTAAGTTCTATAAGGAAAGTGTCCGGAAGTTCAGTTTTAATAGAAACCGTACTTTGGGCACGATCAGTGCTTTGTCATTTTTTTTTTTTTTTTGGTTGTTTATGATTCAGCAAAGACTCAATGCGAGGGTGTCTGACAAGAGATTACTAGTCTACATTGGCTTCTCAGCTTCTCATCACCATGTTAGTGTGTAAAGCAGTTTCAACCAGTGCGCATCACTGAATGTGGGTGTACATACTCAAAAGGGAGCGAGTGAGTATGAGAGAGGTGCATTAATATAGATTCAGGTTCAAGTGTATAGTAGATGCTAATCAATGTACATACTTTATATACATATATTTTATAGGGACTGTGTAGTATGTGCTATGTCTCTGATAGTAGTACAATGTTTACAGTGTCCACATCACAGAACACAAACTGAGGCAGGTCCACAAATGAGCAAGAGCTTGGAGCATTTAAAACCTCTAGATGCAGGAGAATACTCCACCTGCCCAGAGAATAAACAGAGTAGAATAAATTCATTCTTCGATTGGACTCAGTATCACCAGTGGATGAATATAGGATCAATAATTCCTAACTTTGTAGAGTTTTGTTTCAATGTGATATTACATGTGTATAAGATTTAATAGACAAAACTAGATTAGATCCATAGCTCTTGTTTGAGATGGTGATTCTGAGAATACACTGAATGATTTATGGGACTTCACTCGTCTAGTTTCTCAAACATTATAATAAAACACTTGAACAGCTCTGAAATGAGCGAAAATTCCCATGAGGCCCCTATACCCCTCCCCGTGCTGATCACACATCGGCCTATTCCTCTGGGGTCCATGTGGAGATGAGGAGATCAGGAGGACATGGGGGGATATTTTCCATTGTTAAGTATCAGTGATGCAAGCATTACTGGTTCACATGCCAGGTATTTATCACAAGGTTCTTTTTCAACACATAGACTGTTTGTGTTGATTTGGGCACATATCCTTTGACCATGCACTGCATGTTCTACAATGTTGTAATTATTGTATAATACTGTCGTTGTGCTGTTTCATGTTCAGTGTGTCTGTATCAATAAACTGAACAGTTTCAGTTGGTCGGGAAATGATTCAGAATTGCCTTGTGTCTGATCAAGAAATGTTTATAGAAATACTATCAAATCATAGATTTATTGATAGATTAATAAAAAAAATGACAACTGCACAATGCAATCAAAAAAGAACCAAATCCTATTTAATCAAACAGGCACAGGCAGAAAGGACCTTGAGCATCTGTAAGTTTGCCGTTGTGGGATCCATAGCCTGTGTTTACAGTATATGGGAGCAGTGTGTAGGCTGTAGCTCCGGGGAGATATAAAACTTAGGAAACACAAGCACATGCACATACACACACACACAAGAAGGCATAAACACACTCACTTAAGAAACACACACACACACACACACACACAGCTCCAGTAATGGCATAGGCCTATATGCCCACACATATCTCATGGGCATAATGTAAAAGCACAATTGTTGAATTAAGTCAGAGTTCCAGTATACTCCTACTGGGTTATGGCACAGGTTTATTTTTAAATCCACCTATTCTGCTGTGTCCTGTAGTCCAACACTATTTCATGAGAGGCTTTATCAAGGGCCTTTCTCTTATATCTACTTACATTAGATTTTTGTCCCATCACTCAGTCCACCCAGTCATTGGATGAGACATCCTCAATAAAACTAAAGAGATGAAAGTTCCAGTACATTGTAAATGGGTAGAAGAATAAATGAGTGAATGTTATACTAATGAAAGCAGTATTGAAATAAAGGGTAGACTTACGGTTTCATGTAGACCGTTTCGCCCTCTTGTGGTTCAAACGAGAAAGTACTATTTGTAGAGACACTACATGTCCAAAAGTTTGTGGACACCTGCTCATTCGTTGTTTCTTCTGAAATGAAAGGTGTTAATCGGAAGTTTGTCTCTACAGTTCTGTGAAGGCTTTAGACCTGATGAGGTCAGGTAATGATGCTGGATCACTAGTTCTGGATCAGACGCTAGTGAGGTCAGGTAATGATGCTGGATCACTAGTTCTGGATCAGACGCTAGTGAGGTCAGGTAATGATGCTGGATCACTAGTTCTGGATCAGACGCTAGTGAGGTCAGGTAATGATGCTGGATCACTAGTTCTGGATCAGACGCTAGTGAGGACAGGTAATGATGCTGGATCACTAGTTCTGGATCAGACGCTAGTGAGGTCAGGTAATGATGCTGGATCACTAGTTCTGGATCACAAACATCCTGAGTTCTTGGCGCTGGACAGAACTCTATGAACTCCACAGAACACAGTTCAGTTCCACTCTCAGTGCTGAAGGGCCTTATACCCCTGTAGCCAGCTTTGGTATTGGACAAGGTGAGTTTAGGCTCATTCTCCTGAGTGTTTTATTTATTTATTTATTTATTTAGTTAGTTAGTTAGTTAGTTAGTGAGTGTATGTGCGTGTGCATGTGTGTGTGTCTTGAGACCTAACAACTTCGACTGTTAATATATATAAGAGGTGATCATAGAGGGTAATCGCAAGCCGAAATAGCTCAGTTGGGAGAGCGTTAGACTGAAGATCTAAAGGTCCCTGGTTCGATCCCGGGTTTCGGCAGAAGGGAGGTTCCAACTTTTTACACTGGAACATTTTACATTCAACTAATTGCAGTAAATATTTACTCCTGATAACAAATTCATTTGTAAAAATGAGCTGTTTTAAGTAAACTACGATCCGTAAACAATGAAAATATCTACAATCAGTCCAATACAGCCCAACATGCAGGCAAATAATGAAAGCGTGTCTTTGACAGTCAAACAGATTCATCCACACTCAATCTAACGCTTCCCTTCCCTATTCTTTAGCAAATGTATTTTTTTAATCCACATTTTTATAAAGATTGCTTGCTCTCATAATTGAATAATAAGACTCGCCACTGGGTGGCGTAAGAGCATTAAAAACAGGAGCTGGACCAACAACACAAATAGCTCTGGTTTAATCTAATGAAAATAGCATGTATACAAAGGCATAAAAAGTAAGAAAGAAAACAAAAATGAAAATGCTAAAATAAACTGTCCTCCTAACTGGTTAATAAAATCTGATTATTGTGTAGGTAGTAATAGACTGGTGCAGTAATAAAGGTCTGCTTTTTGTGCAATTCACCGAGTGTCCTGTAGAAGGAGGTTGAGCAAAGAAAAGCCAATAAACTGAGCACGCTGTAGGGAAAAATCCACGGGTGTACAGGGTGGATGAAACCCTGCCTCTTACTGGTCCCCCCCAATGTTATATAATTTTCTTTTTTTACATGAGTGTTTTACGTCATTGCTGGGTCCTTGGAATCATCCTAGCTATCTGACCCTAGGTGAAAAGATTATATGGTTGACAAATAACAAATATTCAAACATCTTGATTTCCCAAAAGTACTGGATTAAAGGAGGGAGCCTAGGTGTGAACTTTGGGACTGCAAGAGCCGCATGACCCAGGCTAGAAGTCTGAATCCGACGCATGCCCACAGCTTTGAGACCCAACCAGTAGAGCACTTTATGCTGGTGAGTCTGTGCATAAAATTACTTCTCTGTTTGACCACAACACTGTGGAGTGGATGATCAAGATGGTCCATGCTGGACTGGAATCCAGACGCCATTCTTCTTCAGCTACAGTTTCCAAGTTGTTGAGTTCCTCACCTACCACTGAGCCTGCTCTCCTGATCAGCTTGTTGAGCCTTTTTGTAGAATTGCTGATCGTACAGCATCCACCCTCCATCCCCTGGCAGCTGTTGCTACTTGCAGAAATGCTTGACACGCTTTGTGCGAACTTAATTTTATATTTATATTTCTATACAATCTAGAAATATAAATATAAAATATGGACATCTGTATTGTAAAATATATACATATATGTATATGTAAACTGTCCACAAATAGTTTACATATACATATATGTATATATTTTACAATACAGATGTCCATATTTTATATTTATATTTCT
>JBBPCZ010000115.1:18238822-18249844 GCA_037974445.1 Brycinus macrolepidotus | reverse complement strand
ATGCTACCCTTGGCCCCTACAACACTGCCCATCTGATCACATTCCTGGAAATCCTACACAACACACTCATTCCACCACATCAGATAGATGGCCCAGAGCAGCTCAGGTATGTTGTCATTTGGGACATCGTAAGTTTCCACCGGGCTGCTCTGGTTCATAACTGGTTCACTGCCCACCCATGTTTTTTAGTTGTTTATCTCCCTCCATATTCTCCATTCCTCAATCCTACTGAGGAATGTTTTTCTGCCTGGAGATGGAAAGTGTATGACCGAAATCTACACACACGTATACCCCTTCTCCAAGCTATGGAAGATGCATGTGGAGATATAGCAGTTGATGCTTTTCATGGCTGGATTCGCCATGCTAGGCGATATTTCCCCCACTGCTTGGCCAGGGCAAACATTGCTTGTGATGTGGATGAGGTGCTGTGGCCAGACCGAAACAGAAGAGAGGATGCAGCATAGTTGTTTTTTTGTTTTTTTTTACTGTAACTGTATTCAGTAAATTCTTCTGTTGTTTGTATATGTAGACCACGGTATGTGCAACTTTGTGTTGGTTGGGATGAACACTGTGTACATTGTTTTTGTGGGAAAAATACAGTAAAATATATTTGGTACCGTGTATTTGTGTGTTTTGTATAAAAACAATATTCTGAAATATTTTACAATGCACTTATGTAGGCCTATGTACTGTCTGTAGTAAGTGTAACACTGAACAAAAAAAGGCTTACAGTAAGTCATTATGATGAATGGAGAAGAAGTGGTCATAGTGTTTTACATTAAGCACATCAGTGATCAACTGGTTCTTATAAATGTCTATTCATATGATGGTTTGTGTGTGTCATTTGAAAACAAAATACCATTTTGAGAAGAAATTACATTGTTTTGAATGTAAAGTTTCATTTTGCAGGAGAATTGAAGGGTTTTGCCCATTGTGTGTGTGTTTTTTGATTTGTGTGTAGAGTTCTGACAATATGAGGCATGATTTCAGAAAATGTGTGTAAACAATTGGGAAAAACTGTAACCTGGGACCTCTGTCTAAAGCTACCGTGTTCTAAACTATCCCCCCGTTATCTTATGTTGGTCCCTTCTCTTATCTTATCCCAGTTCATGCCAGTATTTCGAGGACCCCTGGACAGAGGAAAGGAGGAATCCACCTGCCTGGAGGCGCTGGAGGTTGTGGGTGCTCCAGTGTACCGGGTTTGGCGACTCCTGGACTTGTGGAGGCAGCAGGGCCCACTTCAGAACCTCGTGGAGCTGGGTCCCAGCTCAAGACATCCTAAAGAAGGATCTCAGCACTGAATACCACTAGGCTTGACTGAATCGGCCCCCACTGCACCATAGAGGCTGCCATCCTGGTTGCTGGGTCCTTGTACTCGGGGAATGGCCTCGTCGTATCTTTGTCAAGGCTGCATCTCCGCTTCTTACCTGTTCTTACTTCTGCGTTTGGTTTCTTCTATGACCTCAATTTCACCTGTCCCGCTCATGTTCACCTCATTCAAGGATCCTTCACAAGACCTGACGACTAGACAATCCCGTCTTCCTTGCTGATTAATGGATGCTGTCTGCTCATTTCTTGGGCTGTATATGTGGTTTGGTTATCTGAACTCAGTATTCTGATTGCTACGAGCCAGTGCTGCAGTCTCCTTTGTCTGCTTTCCTGCCTTTGGATTAAAAGTATTGAGATCAACGCCTGCAACTGTGTTTCTCTTTCCTGCCTCAAGAACACATCATGATAGATGCCATAGAAGAACCATGTTTGAAAATGAGAATGTGAATGTGAAAAGACTGTGAGTGAATGCGAGTGCCATGTCTTTAAGAATATATGGACACATAACACATTATAATGCATTAATAAAGTGTTATAAACTTGGCTATATATATTTATAAAAATGCATAACATGTTATAGCTATGCTTATTACGCATTATGAATTGTCATTATGCATTATGACTAACAAACCTGATTATGTATAAACAAACACTGAGCCATGCCACAAATACTGGGATCTTATAACAGCTCATAGCCATTTCTAGTGTAATATAGTGTCTTTGTAAGCACTAAGTAAAGAGACAGAATTTCATTATGGATCCACTAGTAGACGCATCACATTTAACTCAATTAAAAGACCTTATAGGTTATATTTACATCTCTGTATCCACAAAACTATCTCCTTACAATTATTTAGTGTCTTCACAAGTTCACAGTTCAGTAGAAGACATATGAGTGAATATGCACCGAGGTGATGAAACCAGGACGGACCCTACATGTGGAAGTCAGAGCTTTGTTTGCTCACAGTTGAAGTAATATGATTTCATTATCTTTAATGTTGAAAAATTTCTTTGAGCACTAATAGAAACTTAATCAATGTTCTCTGAGATGTTCGAGTGCTGGGTATTGTGCCTGACATTTCAGAAGCAGTGACATGGATCAACAATAATGACTGTGCTGCTTCTCAGTTGCAGATAACTTTACCAAGACAAAGAGAGAGACGCTTGTAGCCATTAAAAGGAAAGAGTGAGCCGGTTATTGAGAATCCATGGCACAGAGATAGCTGACAGCAAAAATGATATAATAATTATATCATGATGATATATTTTTTAATCAGCATACTTTTTGCAGACCTATGGTTTTACTATTCCGAAACCACCACCAGATTAACCATGAAAAACAGAGAAACCCCCAAATCATATTATATATGGCTAAATGTGTATGTAACTTATGATTAATAGGGACTATCTTGAACAAGTCAACAGGAATAGACTGGTTTTAGAAAAAGAAATATGTTTTTTTTAAGGTTTTATTCAAAGGTCAAACATGAGAGTATTGCCTACTTATAGTTAGCACAGGTCAAGGTTCTAGTAGTAAACAGTTCAACTGTAAGTGTTAGATTATAAAAAAAAGTTTATAGTGAATGTAGCCTGTATCCTACAATATGTTTAAACAAATGCCCCAGTTTAGCACACCAAAAAAGGCTTTTCTGCGATAGTCGATGTGTCTTGCTAAGATGAGATGGTAGCCAGCAGTGGTTTCCTGTGAACCTGTTCAAAGAAGCTAGCAGTACAAGTACTTATAAATCAACCTATTTTACCTACTCCTACTTCTTAAATATGCTGGGGTAATGTTTAACTCTGGGATTAATTATTCTCCAACTACCTTCTGTATATATTTTTTTCTGAACAGGCATGTACCCAAGACAAAGTGTTTTGAACCCTTATTTTAGAGAGAGAGGTATGTGCACTCTAGCCAGACAGCCAAAAATAATTCAAAACTAATAATAGTAATGTTATTAATAGTAGAGTCACAACAGTAATACAATCATAAACAACTACCAGGCTAAGAAATTCAGTTAAGACCAGCTTTTCAGTATGACCAAAATGATACTGAGCATCATAACCAGCATGACCAGCCTTACACTCAGTGTAATTATCAGGAGTGACTGGTTTAGCTGCTCTAAGCTGGTCTTTGATGCTGCCAGTGGTTGAAAAGCTGGTCATCCAGACAAAAACAAACTAAACTGGGTCATCAAGTTCATCATCCCAGTCACCCAAATTGCTCGACCAGCATCACCAGCTTGATGAACCAGTTTAGTTAACCACTATAACAAGCATAACTAAGCTTGTCAATCAGCATAACCAGGTTGATGACCAGTCTATCAATATGTATATTTTATTTATAACAGCTGGCCAAGTTAGACTTATCAATTACTTGGACGGTCATATTGTTTGAAAAAATCCTGCAGAATACTTGAACTTTTAAAAATGAAATTAACTTACTTTTCTAACTCATTGTTAAACTACCAAACAACATTATTTCAATTTACAGAAAAGGATTAACAGTTTTCAAGTTTATGAATGTAAAGTATACAAATCCCTATGTCTTATCCACCTTCCATCTCTCTGTTTTATTGCAGGGGAGTCTTCTAAGGTCGAAAGTGACCCGAAGGACGTCTTAGACACTGAAACTGGTTTGCCAGTGAATCCAGCTTGTCAGACCACACTGAAAGAGGATTGCAAGTGGAGCAAGAAGATAAGGGAAGTCCATTGGATGTCTCCACATCAGAGAAGCAGTAGGTCCAAATTTTAAATTTTTTTTCTTTAGTTTGAAACAGCATAAAACAGTTAGTCTGCAAAGTATCTAAATTGTTTCTGTAAAAATACATCAGCAAAACTCAACTGGCTCAAAACACATTCAGAGCTAAATTAATGTCTTACAGTCTAGACACAGTATAACCTACTGTGCACTATAAAGCATGGCAGAGAGAGACTGATATTGGATCAGACTCCTGCGTATTTATGGCAGCCAAATTGATTCTAAATTAGAAGTCCTGAAGTGGTTTGTGAATTTGGATCTGATGTTTTGAATTCAGCTTCACTGACTATTCTGTGGGACATTAATTAAGATCTCAGTGTGGTTTGATAGACCTTTGGTGATTTTTACAGAAATTATTTGGGTAACTATCGAGTTCTAGTGTTTGTTAGCAGTGTTAGCCTCACAGGTCCTGTTCTCATCTGAAAAAGCAGTTGTTTAGACAACTGCCATATACACTTTGGCTGACTGACTACATGTGGAAAATTGTGTAGATAGAGATTTTATGCTAAACTATTCCGTTATAAAGGCAACTGTTTAATTAGTATAGTGAATAGATAAATGAACAGCGTTGTGATAATCTATCTTTAGTACTCTACTGAAGTGTTTGTCAGTCCTAGCCCTGGACTAAGCACTATCCTGCACATTTTAGTATTTTTTGGATCTCCACCTCAGGACAGGTTTGTTACTGTGAAGTTGAATCAGACCTGATGGTCAGACTAAATTTCTATTGCTGTCGAATCAGGTTAGTGTTGTTTTTAAAAGGTTCTTTGCTCATTTCTGTACCGAACTGTGGTGAGTAATTTTTACATGGTGCTCTTGCAGAAACTGACCTTGCACAAACTTCCAAGAGGGTTTTTTGGGAAAGATGCTTAAATTGTTTGTTTTCTGCAGAGACATATGAGGGTATAAGGCAGCTCTAGAGGCCTTCAACCAGGGAAAATCAATGAAAGAGGTTTGAAGCTGTTTGTGTTGATCGCAACACCATATGCGGGACAGCACCAATTGCTGAGCTCAGTTTAGTGGCACATGATGCATTCAGAGCTATTGGTCAATGAAATGATGAAACAGAAAATTGCAGCACAGTCACAGTGCAGCGACCAGTTGGATTAAGTAGAAGGTAAATGAAATGAAAGCTGCAGCATATTTCCAACCAATGTCTCAAAAAAAGTATGTGTTCTCACTTACTTGTCATATTTAAATACTTCAAATTCTGAAACAGTAGTTTGTTTTATATTATACTGAAAATGTTCATATATGCTAAAATTCCCAATAATAATAAAAAATATTTGAATTTCTGCATTGCAGACATGCATTGTAAAAAAAAAAGCAATTTTCTGTTAAAATTAACAAAGGAAATGATGCATGATTGTTGAACATACTTGTACGTATGTTGCCACTTAGTATCCATGCTCACTAGGATGAAATAGTTTGTTTTAGTACTTGTTTTGCTGTGCAACTCTGGAATGCACTTTAAGAAACTTTCTTTTATTTTAATACATGCCTCACTTTACTTTAAAACACACCAACAAAACTTATAACATGGTCATAATATTATAAATCTATTAATAGTAATCTATTCTCATGAGGAACAGTATATACATTCCATCACTTTGGCTCACAAATACAACTTTTAAGATCTTATAATTCGGTTATAATATGATATATATATATCTCTGTGATCTATTCCCACAGTTAAATTTTGTCACTTTACTTAGAACTTATAAAGACATTATAATATATTATAAATGGTTATGAGCTGTTATAACATTCCAGATAAGTGTAATTCATAAGTGGATAAAACTAATCATACTATGTCTCAGTGTTTATATGTAAGCAGTTTTGTTAGTCATAATGCTCTACACAAGCTGGGAGTGAGTTTCTTTGGTATTGATGTTTTAACATGTTATAAACACTGCTTTTAATGCATATGCTTTTAATGGCTATAAAATATTACAAATTTTTGTAATACATATAGGCATGTTTATAATGCCTTTTTAATGCATTAGAATGTGTTATTAATGTGTCCAAAGATTCTCACAGACATGGCATTCACAGAAAGCGTTACCATTCTTTAAACTTTAGAAAGTGTCTTCACATTTAAGAAACTATTCTGGCACTTTTATTTGTGTGTAACTTGTAGTTGTATGTATGTATATATATATATATATATATATATATAGAGAGAGAGAGAGAGAGAGAGAGAGAGAGAAAGAGAGAGAGAGAATAATTTATATTGTATCTTATATTATATGGAAAGCCACATGGAGACGCAATGGTTAGTGTTCTTGCCTCACAGCAAGTTCACTTGGGTTCAGTTGTCGGTCAGGGAGGCCAGGGTCCTTTCTATGTGGAGTATGAACTCCCTGTGGATGTGTGAGATGCTGAAGACATGCACATCAGGTGAATTGGACTGTGTACATGGATGTGTGTGTGCATGGATGTGTTTGTCTGAGTGTATGCCCTGCACCTGGCAACCTGTCCAGGGAGTCGCTTCACCTTTTTAGGCCTTGGGACAGGCTCTGGATAATCCAAGTGCCTCAGATAATGAATGAATGAATGATTCTGGCTGAGGTGTATGCATCTATGAAAAGCATTTAATTAGTAGAGAACTGCTACATCATGTGAAGTTTCTTTAAACATTCAAACAAGTCTCTTCACACTCACACGTCATTTACAAAACCGGTTCTTTAAAGAATCATCCATTGAGGTTCTTTTGGAAATCAAAGGGTTTTCTAAGGCAAAGGTTCTCTAAAGAACCCTTTTAATGCATTTTTATTTAGGAGAACAATGTCTAATAGCTAAACAAGGCCTTAACGCAGAGTAGTGACCTTCTTTTCCATCATTTCTTCGTACGCTGCCTAATGGCTGGGCTGCAAGTTTGTGAAAGGCAGAATGCTACATTTCATGGTGGCCCAGCCTGCTGGCTTGACGAATGAAGAAACTGGCATGTTTGGAGACATCTCACAGAACATTTATTGAAGCTGATCTCCCCTCATTTGCATATAGATAAGGGATTTTTTTTTTATTTTAACACATTTAAATGTTGAAATGGATCTATAAAGAAGCTGCAGATCTGGTTTGAAATCACAGGGACACATGATGGACCCACTTTTAGAATTACTAATGGTCAGAAAGTTGACAACTTGGCAACTGCATATTATCTTACCACTTTCACCATGGCAGTCATTTAACATAAGACATGCTGAGATGACATGATGAGCCAAGTCAGCAAAAAAAAAAAAAAAAATCCCTGCATAAATAGCAAATAATAAGGAGAAATGAACCATCTCATTCCAATAGTCTAGTTTCGTAACTCTCTGAAGATGAGATATTGCTTTTGGTTTGCTGTACTGTTTGAATGCAAGTATGTAAACCCATAATTGATTACGTTTATTTTGCCTTATGTAGCAGTAGCTTAGAGCAGGCAACTTCCCTTTTGTTTGGATGATAATTATGCAATAATACACTTGAAGGAGTGTTATATCTTGAGATATTGGCACTGAGGTGCTGTGGCACTACCCCATTAAAGGGTAAAGGGTAAAGGGGGCATTTGGCTGACGCTCTTATCCAGAGCGACTTACAATCATTAGTTACAGGGACAGTCCTCCTGGAGCAACTGAGGGTTAAGTGTCTTGCTCAAGGACACAGTAGTAGAAAGCTGCTGCAACTTTGTGGTCATTAGGTTCATTAGGCAAGTGTTTTAACCAATAGGCTACTACCACTACGTGTAATATTTCAGTTATACCACTGTTCATTCCACTTTGAAACAATCATAATGCAACAAGAAATTTTATTTACCTTCCTCAAGGAAAAATGTTTCCTATGTAGTGGCAGATTGGAGTAGATGAATGCAACCACATTAAGTGACCCATCACAACAAACTCAAGGCTGTCCGCTTATATTTACAGCATTTAGCAGACGCTTTTATCCAAAGCAACTTCCATTCCCTAACTACAGGGGACAGTCTCCCTGGAGCAACTTGGGGTTAAGGGTCTTGCTCAGGAACCCAGTAGTGGTGCTGAAGGTAGGATTCAAACCCATGACCTCTTGGTCCAGAGGCAAGTATCCTACCCACTAGGCCACAAGAATGTGTCGTCCATCAAAAATGGTGCTCTGCTACTCGCAGCTTATGTGGACATCTTGGTTGAAAGTGTTTTGATGTAGTGGTTTTTGCTCCTGAAAAATAATTCATATTGAATTACATCAAGCTTTTGCTGTTGACAGTGATAACTGAAACTTTCAAAGGTCAAATCTTTTGGGCCCACAAGAGAAATTTAGAGGCAAATAGGACAAAGAATATATATGAGAAGTGTAATATTCTTCTTCTTATGTTAATTTCTCATTAGCAATGCTGACAGGAGGAAGTATCCCTTTAAAACCTTCCTTAAAGTATCAGGTAATTTAGAATAGAGCATTAGTATTAGTGTCAAAGGCAGTCTGTTAAAGTGCTGAGCTCTTTTAAAAGCCATCTAGAAAAGAATAAATTACTACACATGTAATACATCAAAATGTTACAGCACAGGGCTATGAATATGAAATTACAGAGGACATTTCAGACTCATCTGGTGATATTCATGCCATGCTCGACATTCGTCGTGAGGCATCAAACCTATAATTCACCACGTCTATGTCACAAGCTTTTAAAAGTGGGTTGTCACCTAGCCATCGTTTGCATCATGCGTTAAGGTGTGTAGGTTGGTGTTTATCTCACACTGGTACTGCAGAGAAGCTGTAATACATCATCTGTCCCAGTTTTGAACCCACAAGATATAGCAATTAAAGTCTAGAAGTATGTCCTATAATGAATAAAAGAATGGAATATTGGTTTCACTGCAAAACAAAAGTGAAATGCATTATGTATGCTTTACTACAGTTCCTTTTGTATTCAGTAATGAAGTTACATTAATCACAAGCAAGCAATGCCAGCATGCATTAAGTACACGTTAAATTGGTGGTAAAAAGTTCATTTTGAATGACAAAAAGATCCATTCTACCACTCGTAGTTTTTTCCCCCCTCAAATTTGTAGACAAAGAAATTCTGTTTTATAAAGGTGAAACATTATTTGAAGGTTAGCATAGGATCATTATAATGAATAATAAAAAAAAAACGTTTTAAAAATAAATGGTTCAACACTTGGTTCCCTAAAGAGTCATTTTTGTGAACCAGGAGTCTTTATTTTTAGGGATGTATTACATAATTGAAATTGACCGCTATATGGCTTATCCTCTGCATACAGTTTTTACAAAAAGGGTTCTATGTAGCTCTCAGTGAAACTATATAGAACCATAAAGAACAGGTTTCTATCATAGGAAGGAACCAATTAAGTTGACAAAGAACCATTCATATGGTTGGTTGAGTGCTCATGGTTCTATATATAATGATTGGCTTTACCAAAGACCACGCTTTAGATAATGTCATAAACACTACAATAGACACTTTCTTTAAGGGTGTCTTTCCACTGCACATTATACCAAAACTTTTGGCATCAGAAAACTGGAACAGTGCTTTTACCTTTAGCCAATGGTCCAGTCACATAGCTTCTGGTACCTAATCAAGAGAAGCAAATAACATTCAAAGATGTTTTTGTAAACCTAGCTGAAGTTCTTTACCAATAAGATCACCAGAAAGTAAACTGGAATAGTATGTTGATGTGTATTTTTAGAACAATTACATTATAAGGTATTAGATAAGGCAAGACCCTCAGGTTATTAGCATTTAGCTGACCTCCATAGAATGATTGTTTTTGCTTGTATTTTCACATCTCAAAAATGAGCTTGATTCTACACTTGAGTTTTTGTGTAACTATTGTGTGAGAGCAGAAAAGTGCTCTGTATTAGTTCAGCACAGCTCATGTTAGTTTTAAACGATAGTAGGCAAAATAACGTAGCTAATGTGTCAGTTCACCGTTTACAGTTCACTAATGTGTCGCACTGGAACCTCGCTTTGCTCTGCATGAGTTCAGCTAATGAGTTAAGATTACTAGCTGGCAATAGTTAATTAGCCCAGTTGGATGTTTCAGAGTCACATGGGGTTCCAGTTTCCAGGTAGAACATGAACTAGAACTAGAGCCCCTGCTGGGTCCCAGCTGGATTGGTTTGGGTTGGGTTGTGCAATGAAAAACACTCTAGAAAATAGTCAGGAAAAGGAGGCCATTATAAAACTGCTGTCCTTCCTTCATCCAGGGGAAGAATGTGTGTCCTACGGACATTAATCAACCCACTTTCTTCAAGCCTGGAGTGCAGTTCTCATGCAAACCCTCTGTAATTACTCAAATCCAGTGGCATTGATTCAGGGCTTGATTTAGCTTGATATCTAATTGGTGTGATGCCCTTTCCCTGCACTCTGTGAAGTAACCCGCTCAGTTTTGTAGGATCTTCATTGTCATGTAAGCTCCTTCCTTCTTAAAAGACGTTCTTTCCTAGAAATATTTGAACATTGCTCATGCTTAGCGTTTGCAATTATCACCTGGAATAAATGCATCTTGTTATTTGGTTTTAATTATTTGTCACACCTAGAATGTCAGTAAGAAGTGATCATTTCTAAACCTTCAACCAGTACCACATTTGTGTTTGTGAGTAGAAGAGTAGATATTTGACTTGAGCAATATGATTGAATTTGAATTTGATGAAACGTTATTGATGTGTGTTTATTCCGAAAGACCGAAAGACAAACCTTCATCTACATTCTTGTCATTGTTTGACACTGAAATACAGGGAAAGGAGACAGAAGTGCAGACAATCTGATCAAACTAAAAATCTAATCAAATATAAATAATTCTATAAAATTAACAGAGCTTTGAAATAACTTAATAATAACCAGCACTGAAGCTTCGAATCATGTCTAATACATTTTTATTTTCACCTTGCATTTCCTGTGATAAAGTTTTTGCACCCCATTAAATCTCCGTCTCTTAGGCTCTGTTCTTATATAT
>JBBPCZ010000115.1:18214880-18234314 GCA_037974445.1 Brycinus macrolepidotus | reverse complement strand
ACATATACAGAGATATATATATATATATATAAATGCAGATTTCCACTGAAGTAGTCAAAGCTGTTATCATTCTTTGTTTATATACTGAAAGCTATGTTATAGATGTATCTTATTCAAAAGGAGTGATGGTGTGGTTGAGTGGTGGGGTGTTTTTTTGGGGGGGGGGGACTGAAATATTTGTGTATATTGTTCATGTGGTAAACTGCACTTTGTATATTATTAATAAAAGATTAAAAAGTCAATAAAGAGATTTTTGAGAATTAACAACAGCTTTTTTTCCCTTTCAGAGAGGCAAAGGCAAATAATAAAGAAATTCCCTTTAGGGATATGTTTCATGTTTTTCTTCACTCCAGTTGTATTCATCAGCACCTGCTTTTACAGTACTATTTGCAGAAAATATTTTTCTTTAGCAGCCACCATAAACGCCCATTTTGGATGTTAGATCATTCAGTTGTGATTGTGAAATTGGTTTTATTGAATATTTAATGCTAATGATGCAGTATAGGAGAGACATCTGTAAACCTCCTTGTAGTGCTGCTTAAGAGAATTATTTGTCAGTGGCATTGTTAGTGAGGGAGTAGCAACAAAAACCTGTATGCCATGAGGCACTTTGAAGCTATTAGCATTTTTACAATGGCCTGAAATGAAAGTTTCTTACCATTTCTGACAGCCATGGCAGGTTTTGGCCAAGCTGCCAGGTACAGTGGTGACTCTTTCCTCCTTCCTGTGGCCCATTTTTCCACTGGTGAATTCCAGCATACTGGATTAGAGAGATTAGAGACAAGCCGGTCACCTATGGTCAACAACACCCAGCCAACACCCTCCTTCACGTATCCATATTCTCCCTCTGGTTCATCCATGGTTCACACATTACCAGACTTGCATCAGGACTTTATGTGAATTCTTTGAATTTTCTAATTCAAGTTCAAGTTTATTTATATAGCACATATCATACACAAAAGGTCATTCAATGTGCTTTATAGAATAGAATACAAAATAAAATAAAACAAAATAAAATAGAATACAATAATGGAAGAAATAAAAGAAATAAAAGAATACATTAAAACAAAAGAAAATTGAAAGTGCTGTAAGGTAAAGAGCTGTAGCTGTAACCTCCACACTACCTCACACACACACACAAACACACACAAACATGCCCTTGTACTGAACTTCTTCCTTCTCCTAGCACAATTCATATACACACTGAACTGTTCTGCCTTAAACCACTTACACCCCAAATGCCACTGTAAATACCCTTCTTTTTATTATATACTGCATTCTCTGCCCTGCTGCTACTATTTGCACAGTTATTATTTATTTCTGTCAACCTCCATTCTGCATTTTTGCACATCTACCTAATGACTCTGTAGCCGGAATACAGTATCTGTTATAATACTGCACTCATTCAAACATCGACTGCACTAAATGTTGTCTTGTCCTATTTTGTTCCTCTTGTGTTTTTCTTGCTCTCTCTCTCTCTCTGCATTCTATGTATTTTGTCCTGTCTGCACTTACGCAGTCTTGTGGTGTTTGTTTTTGTTCTTTGTGTTGTTTCATTTCACTGTGTATTGTGTATATGCGTATATTGTTGAAATGACAATAAACTGACTTGGCTTTTCTCTTTATCCATCTGTACTTACTGTCATTTTTTTTTCTGTATTTCTCTCTTGGCTACTCTTCATACTCTGTCAGATGTCTCCAACATTGTCTTGTAGTGATGCAGTCAAACTCAAGTTAGTATTTCATCTCATTAGTTATGAAAGCTACTCTATATGTAAAGTGTCCATTTGTCATACATGAACACACCACAGCACAGCACAGCATGCAGCGTGAACAGCACGAAATTGTTCTCTACGTTTAACCCATTCACCAAGTGAAGCAGTGGGCAGCCAGGAATGCAGCACCCGGGGACGGTACCTAGCTCAAGGGTACCTCAGTGGTGCCACTGGCAGTCTTGGGATTCAAACCCACAACCTTGCAATTGCAGGGGCAGATCCCTAACCACCAGGCCAGTAGCCGCCCCACAGCTGGTCCAGTCCGCAAATCTGAATATCACCACCCAAATGAAGCCTCTGGTGTTTATTTCCACGGGCTGTTAGCATACCCAGCCGTGTTACCCTTCTTTACACCTGTCCTTCAGCCTTTCTCTGCCTTTCAACAGCTCCTCTGTCCCCACCCCCAACACACCTCCATGTCTGACGAGAAAAACAGCTGAGAAGCCCCCTCCCTCCTTTTATGCTGTTTTTTCCTCCTCCCCTCCCCCATCCTCTTCCTCTTTCTCTCTACCTCCCTTTGTTTGCCTGCAACTCTTCAGCTGGTTGCCACCCAACGTCCCTTCTTAAGCTTTGATTGGTCTGTCTTGCCCCAGGGGCGGGGCCACGGCTCGGGCAGTTACGTTTTTATTTGTCGAACGCAGGTCTGCGCCTCAGTCGAACGTCACCAAGCCTCGAGCTCTCGAATACAGAGACGTTACTACTGCTGCTAACGGCTTTACAGGCTTTTTAATTTACTCTGTACATTAAAAAGTAACTTATAAAGCTCTGAAAACGACCTAGGTGCCGTCTAGAGAAAAAAGGGGGATCTAAAAGCCTTTCTCACTCCCTTTTTTGTCTTTCAAGCCTTCCTCCTTCCTGTTTTCTCCTGTGCCGTCCGTGCTCATCCCTTTAAACGAGCACACAAGAGGCTCTCTCTCTCTCCTTTTTCACTTTCCCTCTTTCCTTCTGTACCTTTCTCCTTTCTCCTTCTCCTGTGGTCGGTTCCAACCGCATCTGAGCTCGGGGCCGAGTGGGAAGCCTTAATGCTGGCGGAGGATGAGCCCAGCCATCGAGGGGATGGAGGACGAGCAGCAGCAGCAGCTATACGTTGGCAAGGGGGTTTTGCTTGAGCCCTTCGTGCATCAGGTCGGGGGGCACTCATGCGTGCTGCGCTTCGGAGAGCAGACCATCTGCAAGCCCCTCATCCCCCGGGAGCACCAGTTCTACAAGAGCCTCCCCGCGGCTATGCGTAAATTCACCCCGCAGTACCGAGGTAGGTGCCCACGGCTAGCTGGATAGCTGGCGGCCTCTTTCCTCTCTTTTTCTTTTTTACCTCCTAGTATTCGTTTCAGCAGCCCTCTCTCGCTCGCTTGTGTTCTCTCTCTTGCGGTGGAGATTTTTTCTTTTTTGTGGTAAACTGAAAGCCCCTCTTAAAGCAGCATCGTGAATGAAAACCAGGTGCATTGTGAGTGTGATCATGAGAATGTCCATTAGGCGTCGCTGTTACACACCATCTGCACTGCACAGTGTTTACTGATCTGTGTATTTATTTCTTATATTTATTTGTCATATTTATTTGACATGTGAATGGGCTCTATCACCACACGATTTTCAGCTAAGGATAGGACCAGATGTGCTAGATACTGTGCCCTGCAGATGGCCTCTAAGATTCAAGGTTTTTTTGTCATACACATAGTAATACAACATGTGAAATGTGCCCCTGAATTGGCCAGTGCTAAATACTGGTGCTCAATACAGTTAGGCTTGAATCTGAAGTGAATGGGCTCTATCACGACACGATCTTCAGCTGAGAATATGATGGTGATCAGATGTACTGAATACTGTGCCATGCAGATGGCCTCTAGGAATCAAGATTTTTTATTTGACACACACAGTAATACAACATGTGGTGAAATGTGCCCCTGAATCGGCCAATACTGATACTCAATACAGTTAGGCTTGTGTTTGAAGTTGAAACTTGAAGCGCGGTACAATCTGTTGTCTTCTTGTTAAAAGAAAAGATGTCTTGAAGCTATCTCTAGTCACGGTTAATAAGCTTGGACTCTGGTGGGACAAAGATGGCTCTCAAAGATGGGCCTCTTGGATTTCCTAGATCAAGAAGATTGCAAGAACTACAACTGTAACTACCCTCTTTTTCAGTTTTTGTCAGATTGTCTAATGAAGACAACACAACTTTTAGGCAGCCCGTTTTGACATGTTAATTTATCCATGCACATTCGGACTTCAGGGCCAGAGTTAAATTCCCTCTGTATTGAAAGTCAGAAGGTGCTGACTATAATGTATCCTAACACTTTCATTACTCTTTTCAGTTCCTAGATTCTTTTCCTGTTATTGTACATTTTATCAGCATCTGTTTTTTTTGTTGTTTTTTTCAAGTGGTTAGATATTTAGCAGTGGATTGCACGTGTCTCTTATTGCAGTATTGATCTTTTGTAATGATCTGTGGAATGTCTGCCCTATTTTGTCCCTGTAACAGTATAGTCAACTGTGCATCTGTATTTTGTTTGTACTACTCTCTCTCTATTTATCTGTATCTCACTCTCTCTGTTTCAAACACACACACACACACACACTTCACTAATTCACATGTAATTCATGGAACAGAAGGTGAAATTATTGGACTGATAGAAAAGAAGATGCTGAAATTAAGGAGCTTCTATGAACTGGAAAAGGGATTTGGCTCACAAGTCACCTCTCAAGAGTTCTTAAGAGACTTTAAAAAACTATCACCTTCTCCAGTTCTCTGTGTTACTGTAAATGTGTTCTGTTTTGCGCCTGTTTCTCTTTTTTCTCCCAGTACTGGAATGTCCTGTTTGAAAAGTAGATTTTGTTCTAAATTTCTATGTCTGTATTATGCCTGTGGTGTATAAATGCTGTGGAAGGTGCATTTGGTGCATACTTTCAATTAACTTTTAAGTATTTTTGAAAAATAAATTAAGTATTTGAGTCTTAATCCTTGTGTCTGGTCTTAGTGATCTGGATGTCTTACTTCTTTTTGGTTCATTTGAATGTGTTTGCTCATTCGGATACAGTGAAACCACATCTATATTGTGGCCATTGTTGTTCTTTTGCCCTTCTCCCCTGCCCTTGCTCTTTGTTCCTGTCTTTCTCCCTCCCTCTCTTTCTCTGTTACTCTGCTTTCTGCACGTATCTCTCTCCTGTTGTCTGTTTGTTGCGGATCTGTCTGATCTCTATCAGGTTAGGAGAAGGCTGTGCAACTTTTGTAAATCCCTGGAAAGTTTTAAGAACAAAAAAGAGTACAGTGGGTAAGAGATGCTGAAGATTTCCCAGACCGCCTATTTTTGAGCTGGGAACTCTTGACTATGTTCTAATAAGATGAAGTGGTTTTCCTCCCTGGTGCTTAAAAGTAACTTTTTCTTCTCTCTCTTTTTCTTTCTTTTGCTTTGTCCATCTGCAGGGGTGGTATCAGTAAGCTTTGAGGAGGATGAGGAAGGAAATCTGTGTCTCATCGCCTATCCGTTACTCAGTGAGCTGGGGGATCTGGAGAATGTGGACCCCTCAGCTGATGTGGAACCCAAGAACAAGATGAAGTGGTCCAATAAGATGCTGCTGGACAATGATGGCTACAGCAAGGACAGAACCAGACACACACGCAAGGACAAAGACAAAAGGTGCTGACATTACACTTCATTGTATACTGAATCACACTTCACTTTACATGAGCCTGAAAAGAAGTCCTAATTTACATTTACGTAGGATATGTCGGCATAGCACATTTCCATGAGTATTTTCTGATTCTTTTTGCTTTTCTTTTCCTCTCAGTGGTCTCAAGGCAGTGAACGTACCAGATCAATTGTAAAAAAAAAATAGTTTCACACTAGCACAAACCCCAAAGTCCTGAATTATTGTGACTTAGGACAGTCTGGGTCATTGTCCTGCTTTTCTTCTTCAGCTTGGCACTCATGTCAAGCTGACATAATAAGTGTGTGACTGTTCACCTCCCCCATCATCCTTATGATGAAACAGTTGTCCACAGAGTACCAAGCTGGGACAAGCAGATGTGCCTTCACCTCCTGGAAGCTTGTGTGCGTGTCTTTGTCTTGTAGACGGGTCAAGGCTAGAGGTTATGTAATGAAAGCACAGCTTGGTGCCTTGAATCTGATCTCGCTCTGACCTGGGTCTCATTTGTCTTTGCTTCTTCAAGTCAAGCTTTTCCATTCCGGTGCTTTTCCAGCTCCAGTTAACCAGATAAGTAGTAGTATAATTTCTAAAAAGGAGAGATCTGATGCACTGGAAAATAATTTTAGGCTTCTGTGATGGCAGTCAGATGACAGGAATTTTCTTCCGAGCAAAAGGAAATTATCTTTACAGCATATGTGAGAGGACACTGGTGTTCAGAATTTGTCAAGCACTGAAAAATCGAGTGCTTATATTGTCTTTACATGTTGTTTGACACCTGGCAGTTTTTTTAAAAAAAAGCTGCAAAAATGTCAGGGTCCATTATCTCTCCTTTATGATCCAAATTCTGTGGAATACCATGTATTTGTTGTTTATCTTAGGATGACTTTTGTCAAATCATAATGAGATTGACCATTGTAAACCATAATTATTTTTTTGGTTTGTTTGTTTTAATTAAAATCTGTTTTGAAAAAACAGTCTTGTTAAGTAATAAAGACGCTTCTCTTTTTAAATAATGGCCAATTTTATCTTTCTTCATGTTGTGCAGTCTAAAGCGTGAGGAGGAGCTAGAGTGGTTCCAGCAGGCCGAGGTGCTCTACTACAGCCTAGAGAGGAGCAACGCTGCTGTACCTCAGTTTAAGCACAACCCCTGGAGCCTCAAATGCCACCAGCAACACCTGCAGAGAATGAAGGAAAATGCCAAGCACCGCAACCAGTACAGTATCCTACAACTGCAGTTCCTCTAAACAGAATTGCTGCATTGTAGTGATGAACCTGTCACTGTGAATGTGTTTAAAGCTTTGACGATGAAAAGGGATTTTGTATCTTGCTGTATGGCTTATACCTGTAAAAGAAAGTCTGAAAAGTGTAGGCCACATTGTTACATGCTAACTATGGCATTGAAAAAGGCTGATTATACTGTAGATATGGAATGACATTTTGATGTTTTTGAATTTCAAATGAAATTGAAGTTAGCTGACTTTGTAAGCACCAGTGCTTGAGTCCATGTTTCCCTTGACCTAGCCCCCTCCCAGAGTTTATCCTGCTTGAGAACCTGACTTGGCGTCACAAGGTCCCATGTGTCTTGGATCTGAAAATGGGCACACGGCAACATGGGGACGATGCATCTGAGGAGAAGAAAGCAGTGCAGATTCGCAAGTGCCAGCAGAGCACATCAGCTACCATCGGAGTCCGTCTCTGCGGCATGCAGGTAGGCTTCTGTGCTATAATGGTGAATTCAAAGAGCTGGTTTGTCTTCCTTCTTTATGCTCTGTTGACCCCATAAACCTTTTTTTATGTAAACCATTCATCTGGATGTTTAAATGTTACATATGTTGCCTTTTTGCATCATACAGGTTTATCAGTCTGACTCGGGCCAGCTCATGTTCATGAACAAGTACCACGGCCGCAAGCTGACCCTGTCTGGCTTCAAGGAGGCTCTGTTCCAGTTTTTCCACAATGGCCGACGGCTGAGACATGAGCTCCTGTCACCAGTCCTACGGAAACTGCATGAGCTGCAGGCAGCTCTCGAGGCGTGTGAGAGCTACCGCTTCTACTCCAGCTCCCTCCTTATAATCTATGATGGAGATCCTCCCCGCTCCCGCCGCTCCCCAGAAGAGGGCCTCTCGGACGAAGAGGAAGAGGAAGAAGAGGAGGAGGAGGAGGAGGAGGAGGAGGAAGAGGAAGAGGAGGGAGGTGCATTTGGATTTCCTTGCAGTGCTGGAGGGGCTGGAGGTAGCAGTGGTGCTAGCAGTAGCAGCAGCGCCATCAGCAGTAGTGCTGGAAGCAGCAGTAACTCAGTCGTCAGTTGTCGGAGCACCAGGATGGACCCAGGGCCCTCAGTGGACGTGCGCATGATTGACTTTGCCCACACCACATGCAAACACTACAGGGAGGACAGCGTGGTGCATGAGGGCAAGGACAGCGGTTACATTTTTGGTCTACAGAACCTCATCACTATAATTTCGCAGCTAGACGACCGCAGCACAGACTGAACCTCCTTTGCACTGGTTCTCTTGTTTTTTTTGTCTTGTGATGGATGATGAGCTTCTGTAACCACATCATAGACTGTGGACTTGGAAGAAGGGGGAGTCTACCAGTGTCAGTCTTTTGTTCTCTCTGTTTTCTTTCTCCCTTCAGCCCCCTCAATGGGAAATTAATGTGGCCATGAACTCGGCAGGTCCATTTGGGTCTTTCTTTGCTGTTTTTGTGTGCACAGAGGATTAAAAAGGGTTGAAGAGGCTAACCTTGACATGGCAGCGCTTTGTTTACTTCAGTCAATGACTAGTAGGCTTCCTCATGGCATACTTCTTCACACTTAGAAGTTTTATGTTACACTTTTTTGTTAATGGACTTACAAAAAAATATCTGTGAGAAATAACAAACTGCTTCCAGTCCCAACCCCATTCCTGGAAGGTTCTAGAACCTGAGCTTGCTCTCAAGATTTTATTTGCTCTTGCACTGAACTGAGAGCAAAAGGAGCACAAGGAAAAGACTCCTCAACGTCATTCAGAAATGACCACCCTTGCGCCTTTTTTCCATTGAAGAGATGACTATATTCGATTACATAGAAGAGACATACAGAGACTCGAATAGAGCTTTATTTATTTGACATACTTTATTTCTTAAATAAACTAAAAAATTAAAAAGAATTAAGACGGAAAGATGACATTCCATGTTAATGTTATAATAATGATATTAATAAATATTGTTATTTGACATGTTGAGATACCTCTCTTATATATATCTGTGTTATCAACAGTATGTTGGAGGTCAAATAAAACTGCTTTTTGTTAAATGCTGAATATCATGGTTTTATTTTATATGGAAATTACAGTGTTCCAAAGTAATCTTTGCACTTTTATTATTATTATTTTTTCCCAGGCGCCACTTTTTTCATAGCCTCTACAATGCTAACCCAGAGATATTGTGTTTACCCATTGAAAACAAATTCGAAATGCATCAGTAATACAAGAGTCTAAGTCCTTTTGTAATGAAAAATATTACAAAGGGACCCATAGCTCTGCTGATAGTGTTGTGTGATCTCTTCTTCCTCTTAGGCCTTGTGAAATCCTTGCTTGCTAATGGCTTTAGAAGTGAGCCGGTGTTATGTCACTGGTGCATACTCTGGTTGTCTTGTGATTTTGGCCCACATTTCCAGTAGCTTGTTGTGTAGCCGCAGTTAGCTGCTCCAGCCAAGCGCTCTGGCCTTCATGTCCTGGAGGTGCGAGAGAGCACGCTTTGGCTGCTGCCAGAGCAGTAATGAAGGATTAATGAATTCCGCAGTTGATTACCCTGGAAACTATTTGAGGATGGTTACCTCATTACAACTGGGATCCTGTCATGTCAAAGATGTAGCTGTCACTGATAAACGGGTAATTAGCTGCAATTGCCGGTGTCATTTTTCAAATTGCAATTGGGTCCAAATTCTTTGAAGTAAGCATGACTTAGGCAACAAGAGGCTTCATGTCTGGCCAAAACTGGAGCACTTAGTAAATCTTCCCAAATTGGAAGAGGTCAACCTCATCCAAGAGTGTCGGATAACATTGTTTAGGTAATAAGATCTTACGTGTCTGGTAGATAGATTAATTAGCAACATTAAGTGGTGAGCAGAGAATGTATGACAAAGAACCCTGTAAGGTTAAGAGTCTGTGACCTTTGAGTTACATTTTAATTCAAACTTTTGAAATCTCTTCATATTAATTCATTAGTAATGCAAATGTCAAATCAACTAGACCTCAGGAAAAAAAGTCACATTTCAAAAAAAAGTAATTATCTATAATAATTTGTTACCTGCTTTGAATACTTTTTAAATTGTCACTGTTTGAATGTTGCATAAACATTTTTATTTATTTACATAATCTAAAAAATCAAAAAGGATTGATGTATGCGAAAGTTTGGCCGCTCCTGGTGTTGTTGAAGTGAAAAGGCCCACATCCTCTTCAGAGAACACACATCTGCACATTTTAATGCTTGGTTGCTGTTACTTTGCTTAATTGAACATAGGATTAAAAAATGCACTAAATGTGACCTGTACAAAAGTTATGGCACATGTTATTTTGTTCCCAGTATAGTAAACTCAGCAAATAAATAGAATTTGCGCACCAAACACATCTATTGCAAAAAAAACAAAAAAAAAAACAATTATTGGCATTTGGTCTCTATAGAGCATGTGTTAACCTAATTTCACTGAAGGTTTGTTCCTTCTCCTGTCAAGGTACTTTTTCAGGATTTGTTCTGATTGCAAAATATCAAGCTGTCAATTTAAAATATCGCTCCTGACATTCTACAGCTTTCCTAATTATGAAATCATCCACAGCTCTGCATCTTGTCCTGGATATGTCTAAAACATCACAAAGTGGTAAAATGGCACACCCCCACTCTGTATGAGACTTTTTCCTGGTCAAGTATGAGTATTTCAGCAGGGAGGACAGAGATGACCTTTGCCTGGGTGGCCAGTTTATACTGCAGCATCTGTATTTCCTATGCTGACGATTACGTCTGAGAATTCACTTTTGAATGAAAATATCAGTACTAGATATTTTCATTAACCAGACCAGGCTAAATTAAACCAAACTAAATATGGATGTATTCAATAAAATATTTTAAGTAGTAGTTTTGATGATGAAAAATTGAGAATATACAAATTTACTCAATAGCAAGTAACTTTCTCTCTGCCGCCTTCTGCTCACCTCTTACACCGACAAACATAGTCAGTCACACAGCGAGTGGGAGTGAAAGCTCATTTAAAGTTATTTCACTCTACTAAAGATGGTTTATTTAATACTAATTCAAATACATTTTATTTTTCTCATTGCTGTGAGGATTTGATTGCATTTAGCCACCAAGGCATTAGTAAGGTCAGGTACTGATGCTGGATCACAGACGGTGCTCCAGTTTATCCTGAGGTTAATGGATGGAGCTCCATCACCACAGAGAATGAGATGCACTGGTGTAGTCCAGTGCTGGGGGGTTGTAATCCCCTCTAGTTGATGCTTGGCAAGGTGACTTCAGGCTCATGTACTGATCCAGAGGGTTTAGAGTTTACTGGCAGTGTTTTTCTATGGAGATTATACAAGCTGTGCAGTTCAACACCTGTGTCAACAAAGTGTGCGCCTTTAAGTAATGGATTCCATTGGATACTTTTGGATGCATTTTTTGGACCAATCACATTTCTACCTTCTACAAGTTACTAACGCACTGCAGAGTTATTCTTATATGCATATATGTTCTTTTATGTCTAGGCCTTTAGTGAACAGTGCATTCATCTTTTGCGTACATTAACATTTCATCGGGAGTACTTCTGCTTGAGAGCAGCTCTAACCTCAAATAATGCTTCTATCCCCCTCTATTTTCATCACTGATCCGCTGTGTCCGTCATGGGAGGGGTGAAAACGGGAAAGCTCTCGTGCTATTGAGCAGCTGCTGCAGAAGGCTTAACCGTTCCATAGGGCACATGAGACTGTAGCTTATGTGTTTTTTGTTGGGCTTACATGAGGGTGAGGTTAAATAGTGCATGTTTGCTTTAGAGATTTAGACTCTATGGCTTTGCCGGGCTGCTCTGGCCCCTCCCTCATCTGATGTAACCATATTTCAGGAATGGTCAGTGGGCCTTTCTGAGCATTTGGTGGTTGAGCTGATTCCACTTGTGTTAGTGTCTGTGCTTCTGTGCACGCGTGTGTAAGAAGAAGTGTGTGTTTGCACAGCATCTTTGTTCAGGCTCAGGTTGCTGTGGAAAGTAGACCTGTTTCGTAACAGAGGAAAAGTCTCTATGGCAACAGAGCAGAGCTTTTTTTCCCCTTCTTTTTTCCCTCCCCTGATGCTGTGACTCGTGTTGTCCTACATACGTTAATTAACCCCCATGAAATAGATCAAGTGAGTGTACCTCTGTACTGGAATAGATCACAAATGGCATAGTCTTCTGTCTTCCATTATAATCACTGGTTCATTTTAAAGTATTGCTCTATTTCGGTCCTGTGTCATTTGTTCGTCCTGTGAGACCTACTGGCTTTGTTCTCATTGTGAACCAGAATAGGTTGCTCTGGAGTTGCTCAGTTACTTCTGTCTCTTTGTACTTCGTGGTCTCGGTGCTCACAGACACCCCCGTCCACACACACACACGCACACATGCATTTATGTTTTATCCTTTTTGCATCTGCTTACATAAGACACAGCCCTGGATTCCAGAGATGAATGAGAATGGGGACAAGTGTGAGTATGGTAAATATCGATTGAGCCAAATCAGGTATTTAAGGTATTTGATGAGAACTGTAATGTAATGTAATACTGGCCTTCCACAAGGAGAGGTCTGGGAATGATTAAGCAGTCGCATAGACACACACAAAATCACTATTTATTGTATTGATATTATTTGTATGTATTCTAATATTGGCTTTTAAAAGCATATACTCTTCAGCTAACCAGGTTTTGAACATAATTTTCTCAGGTGTGTTAGACTTTTGCATAGTACTGTATATTCACTGGTTGTACACTCACTGTTTGTGCGTGTGTGTGTGTGGGTGTGTGCACGTGTATATGTGTCAGTGTGAAAATTTGGGTGCCCCTGTCTCAGTTTGTGTGTGTGTGTGTGTCTGAAACCTTTTTGGGTATTACTCAAATGTCAGTGAATGTTCTCATAACTTTGGCTAACTTTATGTAAAGGTTTCCGAAATACTAGGCACGCCCAGCTAAATAGCTAACAAATTAGGGTTCTGAAAATATTCCAGGAAAGTTCCATACTGTTTGCGGGAAAGTTGATTTGGAATATTTGTCCATTTTTCTTATTTTTTCCAGGCAACTATTTCTAAAGTTAGAAAACTGCTTTCTAGAACGTTGCCTAGAACGTTACAGCAGCTTCATTTGCACCCCAAATTCAAGAATGTTGTCTTGCAGAGTTCTGGGATGCATATGCTTTTATATTCTCCCTTAAGATATTATACTATATTAGACTTGCATAATCTTACTGTTATTGGGACATTATTTGACATATTTCCTAAAACATTATCCCAAATGTGACTTTGAACATTTTATTGACATTTCTAATCTCTACCAGTTCCATTTTCTTCCACACAACCTCACTCCACTCCCCAAGTCCTCACATCTTAAAGCTTTAAATTTTTTTATTTCAACATTTATATAACATTTAATCATTTGATTTAACAATAGAATACAATCACTATTGCTTTTAGACTGAGACTAGTCCACTGCAAAATTACTGGATCACATAAGGTTTGTATTTTTATTACTATTTTCACTGTAGAAAAAATAAATATTAGCACTGATACAAACTGTAATGGCCCAATATTATCAGGCCCCCTATGAGCTATAAACACTTCCAGCACTATAGGGGATGCCCCGGTAGTCAGTGAAAGTGCTGTATGAGCACACACAGGTGAGCAGCATTAATCAGCTGAGAAACTTGTGATGTGAAACTATAAAGAGTGAGTTCGCTGGTCAGTTCAAAAACATTGTGTGGATTGAAAAGCCCGCTGGAGGAGGACTGAGGAATAAACATCAGGGCTTAGTACCCAAAGACTCTCTCCCTCTGTTCAACAAGCCAAATCCTGAGTAACAGTTTTTACACATACCCCTTAATGCACTTCATTCATATTTTAACTCGAATATTTTGTCTATTGTTTGTCTTATTGTAATTCACCCACACACTCCTGTTATTACAGGTAAGACCGGTCAGAAAAACAGAATCAGCGGAGCTAAAAAATGTTAATGGAATCTTAAACCTGACATTTCCAGAAGGATGGAAATGAAAATAGAGACTGGAGAACATTTTAGGAAACTTATAAATGTAACCTTGTTATTAAATTCTATTAACATTTAAATAACATCCCATGAATGTTAAGAAAACTAGGTTTATATACATTCTTAGGGAATTCTAAGACTTCTTGCCTAGAACATAATATTTTCATTGAAAATTAGACTGAGGTATTGTTCTGAGGAATGTTGTAAATGGAACATTACTGAAATGTTAGAACTAAAATTTGTGTGTGTGTGTGTGTGTGTGTGTGTGTGTGTGTGTGTGCGTGTGTGTGTGTGTTTGCGTATTTCTGGTACTCAGCAAAGGTCACATATGAATACTGAACCCACTTCCTGTTGGTTGTGGAAAGCTCAAACCAAACTGCTAAATGGCCTTCATAAGTATCAGTTTATCAGATTATTAATGATTATTATCTCTAATGTTTCTTGATGCAGCCTGGTTCTTTTCTCATCACTCACTCCCTCTCTGGTAAGTTCTGGACTGGCAGATCAGGGTGACTGTACACTCCCTGAAATGTGAAATATATAAAATAGCACTGTCACCTCATAGAAAAAAAGGTCCTGGGTTTGATTCCTGGCCAAGGTGGCCCAGGTCGTTCTGTATGGAGTTTATATGTTCTCCCTGTGTCTGTGTGAATTTGAACTGGGTGCTCCAGTTTCCTCCCACAGTCCAAAGATATGTATGTCAGGGGATGTTGAATTTCCCGCAGGTCTGTGTGTGTGTGAATGTTTTTGTCTGCATGTCTCCACTGTGAAGGACTGCAGCCCTGTCTAGAGTGTTTGTCCACCTGGGATGAGCTCCAGCATACAAATGTAAGCTTCCCCTTGGCTTGACCTTTAAGACACTGAAAGAAAGTGTATTTCCTGTCTTTCCTATTGTGGCCTTTCTTTCCTCCCTCGTTCTCCCAAGTCTGGTCAGTCTGCCTTTGAATTCCATTTTGCTTTTGGCTCCTGAGATCAGAGAACTCAGATCTATATATATATATGTGTGTGTGTGTGTGTGTGTGTGTGTGTGAGTGCTGGTTGCTTTGACAGAGGTTAAATTCACCATGCACCCACGGTGACAGATGACCAACTCTACAGTAGGTTACACAAACAGAGAGAGCGGGTGAGTGTGTTTAACCAAATCCCCCGGATCTCTTGATCAGATCAGACTCTCACTAGATGAGATTATGTCCAGATGCTGGTTTGTGGAGTCTGCTCCCGGGATAAATCTCTCAGCTTTCAGCTCTGCTGAAGGGACTCATTGATGAAACTGGAGAAAGTGGGCCAGTGTGTATTCACAGTTTTGCTGGGCAGTTCATATCACAGCCGTATGATCATCCTTTTGTTTGCACAAATGACTCCCATTGCAATAATGTACAAGCTGAGAACTTCCATTATGTAATACCTGTGTGTCAAACCACAGCAGTTTTGAGGTTATTGTCTTCCAGCACTAATCATCCAACATCAGTACCTGACCTCACGTATTCCAACACCTAAAGCCTTCACAGTAGAGTAGAGGCTTTTACTGCAGCAAAGCAAAGATGAACTCCCTGTTAACATTCAGCAGTTCATATCACAGCTGTATAATCATCCTTTCACTTGTTTGTACAAATGGCTCCCAGTGTAATGTACAAACTGAGAACTTCCATTATGTAATACCTGTGTGTCAAACCTGAGCAGTGTGTGTGCAGTTGCAATGTCAGTTCCTGTTGGAAACCAAGACTACTCTTGTTTACGTGTATATCATGTGGCAGACGCTTTCATCCTTACAATTTTCTGTGTATCTCAAGTGTAATCAAATGTAGTATTAGGAGTCTTGCCCAAGGACTCTTATCGGTATAGTGTTTTGCCCAGGGTATAAATCAAACTCTACTCTCCTGCTTGGAAGGTATCAATGTTACCCACTACACTATACCAGCCACCTTTTTGTCTTGAGTTCAATGATGTTAGTAAATAAACACTGTACAAAAGATCTGCGGTTAATAAATTGTACTTACACGAGCCACAAAATAGTCTATTCTCTACATATATGTTACAAATCATTCTCTGTGCACTTCTAATTGCTCATAAAGAATAATAGCAGTGTTTAGCACATTCTGTAATTTTTTTAATGGTGAGTGCAAGCATTTACTTTAAAAAAATCTGGAAATTCAACAACCTGCAATTCTGAGGTAATGATGTGCAAGTCTGACCACAAGATTGCAGCTTCCCGTGTCCTCCTCGTAGACCACAGTGATCTGAGTGTTCAAGACTGCCTGGTTCTGTTGCTTCCTCTGCTGTGTTGCATTTTCACGCAGGGCAGGTCCCCAAGTGAATCTGAAAATAGAGAAGTTAACAGAAGTCCGTCTCACATGTTCTTCACAAAAACTGCTTGAGAAAGGTTTACAAGATACCAAAAAAAACAAATGCATACTGAATATCCTCAAAATGTCTTTTTCATCATTTAGATTATTGCCTTTATACACTGAAAAAAACAAATGCAGTCATCAAATGTCAAATCACTCTAGTTTCATTCTGAGACTGTGGCATATGTATTAAAAGAATTAAGAAAAAGAATGTGATTAAATATTGCAAGAATATTTACCTTTTTTCTAGGTTTTGTTTACCTTTGTTTACCTTTAAAGCATTTTATCTAGTGAAATTCTTTTTTTTATTGAGACAATTTTGCTTGTTTCAGGTATTATTTCTTGAAACAAGCAAAAATAGCTACCAAAAGAATAACAATTTCTAAAAGAATAATCTTATAATAATAATAATAATATTCTTACAGCAGTCTTATAATGAGAAATTTCAGAGATATATAGACTGTTATCACTTGCCAAGATATAATTTGCAGTGTAGTGACTGTAGTCTGTGATTCTGCTCTCACTGTCACACGGGAGGGCCGATGTCCAGAACAGTTTAGTGATTTCCTGGTTAAACACACCTCATTGTACTTAGCTGGGAACTGCCAGGTTTAACGAGAATGTTTAAGTGGGGGAATTACCAAACTGTACTGACCCTGGGCCAGAGTTAGAAGGAGAAGGAGTCAGTACATTGTTTCTTACAATGATATTTACAGATTTCATATAATTCCTTAATAGTTAGAGTAGATTTCATTAAATCATTCATAGAAATGTTCTCAAAATACACCACTAGGTTTGATGAAAATTTGTTTTCGAGGTTATTGTCTCCCAGAACTAATCATCAGTACCTGGCCTCACTTGTGGCTGAATGCAGTCAAATCCTCACAGCAATGTTTCAACATCTAAAGCCTTGTAGAGGCTGTTTCAGCAGCAAAGCAAAGATAAACTCCCTGTTAGCACTCTTTATTTCAGAAGAAATGCTGGATGAGCAGGTGTCTACAAACTTTAGGGCATATATTTGTCTTATGAAAATCAGATAATGGTGCGGTGCAATGTCTGCATGTACAGCCAGTGAGGTCAATAAACACTGCTAGAACGAAAAGAATCCAGCCGCTCTTGACCAGAGCTGAAACATAGACAGACCCTGACAGTGCCTAGCCATGAGTCATGAATACCCCCCAGTACTGACCACAACAAGAGAGAAAGAGACAACCAGGCCAAGTAAGAATTAGAAACTTATATAACGGCCACTCTGACGTAAATATCTCTCCCATATAGCGCTGCCTGTCATGACAGCGCCCGCTGTCAACACATGTTAAACTCAATCTCTCAATTAGTTTAACAAGAGCACTGTTGGGCATATTGTCTGTTTACATAAGTATTAGTTAGAAGTAATTTTGTTGCTCCATGTTTAGGATTAAGGCTTATACTGAGCAAACCAAGCCAACTAAAAGTACAAATACTTTTATATGTAAAATAATGTGAGATCAAATCAGTAGAACATTTATCATTGTGGAACTACTTCAAGAATATTAATGTATCTACATACTGGTAATACAGTTTCTTATTTATAGATATTTTAAATAAATAAATACAGTGAAAGTCTTGTGATTTCAGGTTAAGATCATTTCAGTGTAAAAAGTGACCTAAAATAGCAAAAATGTGCAAATATCTAGAAAAAAGTGAGACAAATCTCTAACAATCTTAAAATCAAAATCAATCTTAAAAACAAATCAAATAAACTGCTTACATTTGATGAGTTTACTTATCTGCAGTATCATTTTTGCAGTACAGAAGCAAATGAACACAGCTGGTTATTTTATTCATCTTTAATATGCATTTGCTCTCAGAATAGCTTCTGAGTCATCTTCCAGTTGAAGTCTTTTGTCTCACACACCAAGGGATGCTTTGTTGCCCTGAAATAAAGTGACAGCAGTGAACCATTGTGTGCATGCTATGCTGCTTTCTCCTTGTTTAAAAAAATGCAGTTTTATCATAACACTCCTAATCCTAATCTCAATCTCTCTTCCTCCTTTTTAATTTGGATATTCTCTCCAGTAACAGAGCCGGTCCAGCGCAGCCAGCTGTCCCCTAAAGGCAGCGTGAAAACCGTAGCTGAGTCAGTGATTACAGCTTTACATAACTGATGCGCTCATCCTGCAGCTCTAGCCAATAGGAGAGTGTGAGGAGAGAACTGGGGATGCTGGGAGTTTGGCTGGAGGCCGGCGGGCAGCTCGGAACCGACGTAATCCAGAGGCACTGTGAATGAGGGGAAGTGGGTAGGCAAGGTAAACTGGTTTCAGACATGATATAATGGACATACAAGTCACAATGACCTCATTATACCCTATAAGCCTTATCAGAACGGTATGAAAGTTAATGGGCCATCACTGTGGACACTACAAGATCCAGTTACCTGTCTAATGGGGTAGGTGTTGTAAGAAGTTTGTTATTTAGTCATGTTTGTTATTTAACTGTTAACTGAACCAGGTCAGGAAGGGTCATTGGTGGGAAAAGCTTTTATACTGGATTGGATGACTAAAGCACAACAGTTTTCTATTCTTTTTATGAAATAATGCAGACTTTTTAGACATGTTTTATTGTTTAACTAATGAATATTTCTCATTTTATTTTATTTTCATGATATCTTTTATCGTATGTGACTTTTTTTAATGCATTGAGATGGCACAGTCATAAATGTACGATACATCATTACAATTTATTTTATAAATCATCTTTCATTATTATCATTATGCTTATGAGAAAGTTTGTCAGTCTTTTTATATGTTTTGTGTTTGGGTGGGCACAGGGGTCGGGTGGGTGCAGATATTTTAACAGTTGTGGAACTAAACATGTAATCCAAAGTCTTCGGTTTAATCTCTGTGTCTGTCTGCCTGTCATCTATCTCTTCTGTAATTATATACTTGTGCATTTATAATGAGGCTAATAAACTAATAAGCCAACGTGATGGGTTTATATTGGTTTTGATGATTAAAGCAAAACATAACATGAAAAGGCCTTATGATTGTTTTGGGGGTGGGGGGCAGGGCAGAGGATGATATTAATGATCAGGTCGATCAGGTCATTGTCGTTTGATTGTGCTCCACTGATTAATGTGTGTGCAGACTGACTGACTCACTTCAAGGCTCCATGTTCTGAGCTTACTTCTGTTATTTTAGTCACCTCTAAAAATAAGGAGGGAAAAACGCTCTGGAACAAACACAAATTTACAGTATGCACACTGCTTCTGTAATCAGTCTCCCACGCTCCACGCTCTGTATATGTCTGCTGATTACTGGGTAAAGCTGTAGGGTAAAGCGTATGGCTCTGATTGTCATCATAGCCAGTGGTGGAGGAAGTACTGAAGCTTAGTACTTAAGTAAAAGTACAAATATCCTGCAAAATATGTACTCAAGTAA
>JBBPCZ010000115.1:18203808-18214780 GCA_037974445.1 Brycinus macrolepidotus | reverse complement strand
TCTCTCTCTCTCTCTCTCTCTCTCTCTCTCTCTCTCTCTCTCTCACACACACACACACACACACACACACACACTCTCACTCAGACCAGGCTGATGCCACACAGGCACTGCTGATCCGCTACTCTGGGGCTGTAATCCGACAGACCACACCATGGCTAGTGAGTTTTGCGTTTTTATCTTCATGTTTTTTGTTTCATATAGGTTTCTCACCAGTCAAAAACTCTGCACTAGTTTGCAGGACCAGTACAGTTTAACTGACAGGCCTCTTTGTGCTTCTCACTCAGTGGAGCTGTCTGGCTAGCCGGTTAGCTGCCTAGCCTCATTAGTAAATTATCTTACCGGAAAAAGCTTTATCTGTTTCTTTGGTCAAAAAATGTTGTCCTGACTTTTTATCATGTACTGTTTAAGTTCTGGGAGCGTTAAAAGTCTCTAGAAAGACGTAATGACTGCTATTGGCTAGTTAGCCCGCTAACAGATCCGTTGCTATCTTGCTAATTCTTTATTACAGTTTTAACTGACGTTAAAATGGTCACCTGCAGTCTTGTTTTTGGTGTATCTAGACTAGTCATTCACTTTAAATCTGGAAATGTATTAAACAGGGCAGTGTAGGGTAGCGAGCTGGCTGTCTGTCTGACGAAGAGACCTAGTGATATTCATTCCATTTAACTTTAAATAACAACTTCTCCATTTGCTGCTACTTTTAAGACCTTAAAAGTCTGATTTTGAGCACAGAGGGGCAAGGTTGATCCCTCTCATCAGTCGTTTTTAGGTTTGGTAGTCTAAGAGCTGGACTAGAGTGATGACGTTGCATGGGAAGTCTTGGGAATCTCCTTGCAGAAAGCAGCTCAAACTCTGGAGGAAACAGGGAGACTCAGTGAAGCTGATAAATGGAAATGTTCTCCTACACTGGTCTCACATGCTTTTGTTCTATTGCAATCTTTTGCAGTTAAATTTCTGGAGGTGATAAAACCCTTTTGTGCAGTATTGCCTGAGATCCAGAAACCAGAGAGGCGGGTATGGTCTTTTTTTCTTGTCCTGTGGTGTATTTTATCAGTGTCATGTTGCTATTTTGCTCCTATGTAACCGCTTCTTCATCTTCTAACAGATTCAGTTTAGAGAGAAGGTGCTATGGACGGCCATCACGCTATTCATCTTTCTGGTGTGCTGCCAGGTATGTTTGCATTACCTTGATTTTCATGTGTTATCAGTGCAAATGAAGCATGGATACTACACGTGCACGCTTAATCTTTCATATCAAACTTTCACTGTTGACTTAAAGTAAAGGCAATATTAAATCACTAAATTATTCTTTATCCTTAGATTCCTCTCTTCGGGATCATGTCATCAGACTCTGCAGATCCTTTCTACTGGATGAGAGTTATTCTTGCTTCCAACAGAGGTGCGCCTACCATATGCCTACCACAGTGTAGAGAAAACGGCCCGCTCAGTATTGTGTTAAAATCAGAAAATAAACACAGCAGACTGTACGCAATTGCAAGTAGCTCTGTGGTCTTTAGATACTCCACTCTGATAAAAACAAAGTTCATTATCAGTGTGTGAGCACTTACTTTTCCATGTTATGAATACAGGGCTTTGTTATATACAGTACTTGCTTGCTGTTTTTTTTTTTTTTTGCTGCAGTAATATATATTGACTGTAGTTTTATTTTTATGGTGTATATTTATGTTACAGGTACTCTGATGGAGCTGGGTATCTCTCCCATCGTTACCTCTGGTCTGATCATGCAGCTGCTGGCTGGAGCTAAGATTATTGAGGTCGGAGACACTCCTAAGGACAGAGCACTGTTCAATGGAGCTCAGAAATGTATGTAATTACTTCTTGCAGACACAGTTATAAAAAAACACTCGGTTCTCAGGACATTCAGTGCTGTCATTATGAATTTTGTCGTGAAGGATTAGGTGAGACTGAATGGGAGTTTGTTCTCTCTTGCTTATTTTACTAACAGTGTTTGGAATGATCATCACCATTGGTCAGGCTATTGTCTATGTGATGACCGGCATGTATGGAGACCCCTCAGAAATGGGTGCTGGGATCTGTCTGCTCATCATCATTCAGGTAAGATTTCTTTAGCTGTGCTTTACTTGGCCCTGGTTTTTCTACAGAAGTAACCTCTTACATACTGCTCAGATAAGCTTGGCAGTTGTCTTTGTCTTCTGACAATGTGACGACATTCAACTCATCAGACGTATTTTGCATAATGGACACTGTTGTTATGAAAACAATTTAATGTCTTCTAGCCGGTAATTAGTATGCTGTTTATGGAAGCTGGTTTAGACTGATCTGATGCTTTCCTAAAAGAAAAGAGTTATTTCTGGGTATAGTACATGGGTTTTTTTTAGACTGTGTCTATTTTTGTCTTGTTTGATGTAATCGTCTCTAATGTGTGATGACTGTGTTCTGTCTGTAGTTGTTTGTAGCCGGTCTGATAGTTTTGCTGCTGGATGAGTTGCTCCAAAAGGGCTATGGTTTGGGCTCTGGCATTTCTCTCTTCATTGCCACCAACATCTGTGAGACAATTGTATGGAAAGCCTTCAGCCCAACTACAGTCAACACAGGCAGAGGTATGCACCCTTGTCCTCATACATAGTGTCTAATGTCTTGGAACCTGCAAAATAAATAAACAAGCATTTACATATATATATATATATGTGTGTGTGTGTGTGTGTATGTGTGTGTATACATACATACATATGTGTATGTATGTGTATATATGTATGTATATATACGTACATACAGCTCTGGGGAAAAAATAAGAGACCACTGCAGTTTATTTTTAAATCTGCATCTTTGAGTATGACAACCAATCCATGCCAGTGTCTGTTAAATTCCTACACAAGCACCTCATTCTGCTTTATGAGGTACTGATTAGATGATCACCTGAATCAAATCTTATGTAATGAGGAAAAGTATAAAAAACCTTATTTCTTATTTGAAAGTGTTCGTGATGGTTGTTCTTTTCTGTTTGTGAGCTGAAACAGTGATCTGTTTGTTTGACCTTGTCTTATCAAAGTCAAACTTGCATTTAGCGGTCAAACTGGTGGACAGTGATAACCTTTAAATGCACAGTATTTTACTGTTAACAGAGCTGTAATTTATTTGTCATCTTGCAGGTACTGAATTTGAGGGAGCCATCATTGCTTTGTTCCATTTGCTTGCCACACGTACTGATAAAGTACGAGCTCTGAGAGAAGCTTTCTACAGGCAGAACCTGCCCAACCTCATGAACCTTATCGCTACTGTCTTTGTCTTCGCTGTGGTCATATATTTCCAGGTTAGTAGGTGGCTGCTTCAGCTACACTGACAAGCTACTTTATTAGGAACTCCCATCTTGTGTCTACCATTTTATCAGCTCCTTTTACCGAGGTGGGCTTTGTGGTTTGTTAGAATGACAATTTAAAACTTTCTCATTTTTTTAAATCAGTTATCCAGTGTAATTCACTGCAATTGCTAGGCAAATTATGTGACTAAACTAATTTCTATGCTTCTCCCTCAGGGCTTCAGAGTTGATTTGCCCATTAAGTCTGCACGTTATCGTGGTCAGTACAACACATATCCTATTAAGCTCTTCTACACCTCCAACATTCCCATCATCCTACAGTCTGCACTGGTGTCCAACCTCTACGTCATCTCTCAGATGCTCTCTACACGCTTCAGTGGAAACTTCCTAGTTAACTTGTTGGGGACCTGGTCTGTAAGTAATCAGTTTTGGCTTCCTGTAGCAACTATTCTCACTAGTAATTTTTCTCACTAGTAATTTTTTACTTCTCATAAAGGTGCCTAAAGCTTTATTCACACTGCATGAAAAAGCAGTTTTGTAAATCTGTCTTTTGGACTTGAATGATTTCAAGTTACAAGTGACCAAATCAGATTTGTATGGCCAGACTGTGGTCATATTTGCTCGCAAATCCACACTGGTTGCCATAGTTACAATGCACTTGTAAGTATTCTCACTAGGTAGGGGGAGGCAAAACTTGAACCAGATGCATTTATAAGCTTAGATCAGATCTGAACCAGATGCATTTATAAGCTAAGATTTGGAAGCATAACATTCTTTAACAACTGCAACAGCCAGAATGATCATACTATATTTCACAGTAGTATTCTATTTTGTCATAACTACAACATGAACAAAACATGACGTTAGAATCAGATTAAATTGTCCGCACGTGACGTGAAATAAGCCGTTATTCTGAGACAGGCTTTAAGTTCAAATCTTTACTTAAAGCCACTGTAAAATTACAACAGAGCAAAACTGCTATGTTTAAACTATTATGAGATGCAGCACTGGCTTTCTTGGTGCACATCCTGAACCGCAACCAAATGATGGAAAAACACATGAAATCTAAATGAACTGATCTACAGATATGGCTTGGTAGAAGTCAGATTAATGTGACTTTGCAGACTACACAAAAGATGCTGACTGGATTTGACATGTTTGTCTGAAGCATTGTAATGACACTGAAGGTCGTGTTTTAAAAGGACACCACAACTGGAGGGCCAGCTCGTGCTTACCCTGTAGGAGGTCTGTGCTACTACCTCTCTCCTCCTGAGTCATTTGGCTCTGTCCTCGAAGACCCAGTCCATGCTGTCATCTACATTGCCTTCATGTTAGGATCCTGTGCCTTTTTCTCAAAGACCTGGATTGAGGTTTCCGGGTCGTCTGCCAAGGATGTAAGTGTAGTTTTTTTTTTTTTCCTGTGTCTTGAGTTAATTGAGGTCATTTGTAAGTCAGGTATATTGTTGTGATGTTGCTTTCCATTTCACAGTTTAGTATTTGTAAGTTTTCTTTTTAGAATGCTGTTTGAACCCTAGTCATAATTTATCAAACTTTTGTACAGCAGGTAATTTTTTGTGTTTGTAATGGTGTGTGTCCAATGGGTTTCTGAATTATAGGTGGCAAAACAGCTGAAAGAACAGCAGATGGTGATGAGGGGACACAGAGACACTTCCATGGTTCATGAACTCAACAGGTAAGACACACACATTCCCTTTAATTGAACAATGCTGTTTTGTGCTGTAATAGACTAAAGGAACATAGAAATAACTTTTCTTTTTGTTTTATTCTCTTATAGGTACATTCCCACAGCTGCAGCATTTGGAGGGCTGTGTATCGGTGGTCTCTCCGTTATGGCTGATTTCCTGGGAGCCATCGGCTCAGGAACGGGAATCTTATTGGCCGTCACAATCATTTACCAGTATTTTGAGATCTTTGTTAAGGAACAGAGTGAAGTAGGCAGTATGGGTGCTCTGCTCTTCTAGAAAAGCCCTCCACAATCACACGAGACTGACACGACCTCTGGTCTTTACCAATTTATTATTTTTTTTATATATAATTTGTTTTATCATATGGACACAATCAATGCTCTGCCTCTCAAACATTTGCATAAAACCTCATTTTTACCCGGGCAAAGTCATTGGCAGTATGATCTCCCAGTATGGGAATGTGCTTCTCCGTTTTTTGTCGTGGGACATCTATTTTTATCCATTTCTTCAGCCAGTACATTTCTTATTGCGTTTTTAATCGTGTCTATGATGGTTAAAAGCACAAATGGGTAATGTTCTGGAACTGGCTGAACCCAGTGACATGGACATATGCAGCATGTGTTGGCTTCGTCAAACTATGATTTAAACCAGTGCCAGTGTATGTGTGATCAGGTAACCACAGTGTCATGCCATGGAGACTGTTAATTGATCCGTTGTAAATAAAACCTTTTTGACAGATTCTCAGATGTTAGAGGGGTGTATGTATGTATGTGTGTGTGTGTATGCGTGTTCATCTGTAACAAACGTATCCAGTTATTTAGGTAAACTTTGCCTGGATTTGCAAAGAAGAGATGTCTATGTCTGGCCCATTTCACATCATTGTAAGCTTTGGTTTGGATTCTTACTTGACTGTTGATTGTAAGAATGGAAGCGCACCTTGCACTACCGGGATACAGTTCTTTCAGTGGCTTAGATTTTGTTTTTCTTTCTTTTCAACAAAGTTGTCTGTTTTGTAATGTGAGAGGGAGAATGTTCTTATTGGTAGGGATTTTAGCATTATTATTATTCTTATTATTGTTAATAAAATATTTTTCTGTATTACAGAAAAATGTGAGTATTACAACACAGTGTTCTGCCTAGACTTTAAAGCATTGTTTACTGCACATAGCAAATTCTGCCTCACATCATCCTATTTGGTTGGAAGAAAAGAACACTACCCTGAGCAAAGGATATTAATGTTTCAATAAAAGCCTTTGAATAACCTAATTCTTGATAGTTTTTTATCTTAATTTTTAAAATGTTTTTAGACAAACTTCCACAGTTAAGTGAACACAGTGGATCTGTCTCTTTTTTTTCAAACTTTCTTAAACAGTGAGGGGTGGTAGGTTTTAACAATATTTACACACAATATACTAAAAACGTGAAAATAGGGTTTTCCATGATATGGTCCCTTTAAGTAACTCTGGGGCCATTTTGTCATCCTCTTTGTCACTGCCTTCACTCTCTCTCTCTCTCTCTCTCTCTCTCTCAATGCAATTCAACGAGCTTTACTGGCATGACTGTGAGCATAAACAGCATTGCAATGAAACAATAAAAGATTTAACAATAAAATAAGTAAAATAAAAGAGTGAATATAAATGCAGATGCATATAATAGTAATAGTAATACTGCCCTACTACACGAAATATTGAAATAAAATACAGCATCAGGTTGAAGGAGAGGTAGGAACTACCTCTCTCTCTCTCTCTCTCTCTCTCTCTCTCTCACACACACACACACACACACACACAGCAGGAAGGGTATTTGGTGGTGCTGGGTTCATGCGTCGTTGAAATTATACAGTTTGGAGGAGACCAGAGTATCCACTCGATACTGAGGGCCTAAAACGACTGTAAGTTATGTATTTTCATTAAACCCTGGCTGTGATATCTGTCCTTCAGTCCTCTCTATCAGAGCATCATCATTAGCTACGCGGCTAATGTTAGCATTAGCCTTCCGTCTGTGTGCGTTGTTTTGCACCGAATTACAGCTGTTTTACTAAGAATAATCTACTTTTCTTGAGCTAAATAATGAGAGACACATTAGGACAACGTTATTTTGGAGGTTTAGTAGTCAGTAGATCTGTGACCGTACGGACTTATGAATAGCTTGAAAGTCACAGTAAACCACTTTGTTTACTGTTAGTGAATTGGACATAAAATAGCATGTTAACATAGATTTCGTGTCTATCTAGCTAACACACCAGTACAGTTTTTTAACTGCTGGCTATTCTGTTAATTAGTAGACCTTTTAACAGGCTTTTGTCCTTATACATGTTGCTAACTAGCTGCTGTGTCGAGGCAAATGAGCTAGCTTCAGCGGCCTGTGTCTGAGACAGGGCGTGTTGCTTAGCATGCAGGTTTTCTAGAATCACTTCTGTTCTCAGTCAATATTAATGGCTTACATACCCTATACTGTCAAAAGTATTAGGATGCCTGACCATTACACAAACAGGGACTCTTAATGACCTTGCATCCAAATACATAGACTTTAATATGGAGTTGGTCCCCCTTTTGCACCTATACCAGCTTCCACTCTTCTTGGAAGGCTTTCCACAAGATTTTGGAGTGTTTCTGTGGGAATTTCTGCCCATTCATTCTGTAGACCATTTATGAGGTCAGGCACTGATGTTGGACGAGAAGGCCTGTCTCGCAGTCTCCGTTCCAGTTCATCCCAAAGATGTTGGATTGGACCTTGCTTTGTGCCCTGGGGCACAGTCATGCTGGAATAGAAAAGGGCCTTCCCCAAACTGTCCACAATGTTGGAAGCATGGCGTTGTCCAAAATGTCTTGGTATGCTGAAGCATTAAGTTTGCCCTTTACTGGAAGCAAGGGGTCACCTGAATTCAATAATTAAGAGGTGTCCCAGTACTTTTGTCCACATGGTGAAGCTGAAACTAGTTTGGGCATCCTTTGGTTAATTGTACATTTGAGCGTGTTGTCTGTGTATTCTTTGACAGTCTGAAACTAAGTTTAGCTAAACCATGTTTGCAGTTCTGTATACTAATATGATGCACCAAAATTCTTTCTTATAGGTCGGTTAAGGTCATCCTGACAGTACCACTCAAGTAAACTATGGCTGAACCTGAACTGCTTTTGGACTCCAATATTCGGCTGTGGGTTGTCTTGCCTATCGTGTTCATCACCTTTCTTGTCGGGGTCATACGGCATTACGTCTCGATTCTGCTGCAGAGTGACAAGAAACTCACGCTTGAGCAGGTTTCTGACAGGTAACTCCCTTTTTAGGTTTGGCCTCTGGTCGTTTAGTGTCAGAATTAATGATGTTTGTAACTGATTTCTTTGACTCAACCTATTTTCTCTGGTTTGAGCTGAATTAATTTTATTTCATCATAGTCAGCTTATGTTAAGAGGCTAAACCAGTGATTCTCATTTAATTGGGGGGGGGGGGGGGGCTTAGCCCTGTTTGAGAAGCCCTGTCTTAGGCAGACCTTAGGGAAGAGCAGTAGAATAAACAAACTGTCATATTTCTTCCATGAGCTTGGAAAGGAACCTGTATATTTCAACTTTCATTCAAATTTCTAGTGTTTCAAAAGAAGAGGGATGCTGTGATCCATCCTCCATCCTCCATCCATTCTTGATCAGTTGGTTAGGCATGCATGCTACAAGCATTAAGACTGAAACTTCATGACCCAGATCAGAGGTGAATGGGTTATCTATAAGATGATGCCACAGGGCAGGGACCACTAGTCCTTGATGGCACTGTACTGTTTTGTTTTGTTTTTTGCTACCTACTGAACTTAGATCTGTCAAAAAAGGGAAACATCCAGGAGTAGAATTGGGGAAACCCAGTTAAAGGATTTGACTCAGTAAAACTTGTCTTTTTGTCTCATTTAAGCCTGTGAGTTAACAGTCAGTTGTGTGTTATGTTTAATATACAGCCAGGTTCTCATCCGGAGCAGAATATTAAGAGAAAATGGAAAATACATCCCCAAACAGGTGAGCTTGATACATTTTATTAGATGTTATTTTCAGATGGTTTAATTCCTGTTTGAGATGAGAAATGTTCCACTGTTTTGTTCTACAAATACAATACCATTCATTCTGTTCTACTGTATGTCTTAGAAATGTTAAACACTTCAAGAATACGAAAAGTTGTTGATGTATGTACAGTCTAATACATAATGTTCTTTTTAACACTTTCTTCTTTTATTAAATAGTCCTTCTTAATGAGAAAATTTTACTTCAATAACCAAGATGATGGTTTCTTTAAAAAGACGAAAAGAAAGGTGGTGCCTCCTTCCCCAATGACTGGTAAGCATTGTTCTTCGATGCAAGGTTAATACTTTCTTGCCATGTATTTATGTTTAGATTCTGTGTTCACATACCTATGATCAATCTGTAAGAGTTATCTGATCAAATAACTGTTCATTTAATGTGTGTGTTAACCAATCCAGATCCCAGCATGTTGACAGACATGATGAAAGGCAATGTAACAAATGTCCTGCCCATGATTCTTATTGGTGGCTGGATCAACTGGACCTTTTCTGGGTTTGTTACAAGTAAGAGATTTTCGACTTTGCACCTTTCAGCGAATATGATATTTTGATTAATTGCTAATAAAAACTTTAACTGGATTCTGGCCAGTAGGCCTTTTAGTGGAAGAAAGGCATAATGGCCTATGTAATAAATTATAAAATTCAGTGTATAATGTTCATCAGCTGCTTTAGTTCTATAGTTGTATGCATTTCATATTTATGTATGCATGCATAGATGATTGACTGCTGACAAAGTATAAAAATATTCTCTCCTCAGCTAAGGTACCATTTCCCCTCACACTCCGTTTCAAGCCTATGTTGCAACAAGGCATTGAGTTGCTCTCTCTTGATGCATCTTGGTAAGTGGTTTCCAGAAAGAATTTTACACATGCTTCATGTATGGTGTGCACAAACCTTTTCTTTTTACCCATTAATGTTTTGTTTCTGTGCACATAACAGCACCTTTAGAATATAACATTTATTACACCTGAAATTACATTTTTATTCAGTGAGACAACATTGTCATATTTTTATATTTCAGGGTAAGCTCCGCATCTTGGTATTTCCTGAATGTTTTTGGGTTGAGAAGCATGTACTCTTTGATCCTTGGACAAGATAATGGTTAGACATTTTCTCCTCATCTGATATGGAACAATGGAATTTTCACTTTGTCGATGTAGTTATTCCTTTATGAGTATATTAAGTGTTCATCATTAGATATGTTGTTAATTTTTTTTTATAATGTTTCTGTGACAGGTGCAGATCAGTCTCGAATCATGCAGGACCAAATGAGTGGTGCTGCCATGGCAATGCCTGCAGACACAAACAAAGCATTCAAGGTAATGGAAAGTGAACTTAAGTTATATATGTGATAAATACAACGATCAGCCACAACATTAAAACCACCGACAGGTGAAATGAGTAAAAGTGGTTTTCTGTGTACAATGGCACCTGTCAAGGGGTGGAGTTATATTAGACAGCAAATTAATAAATATGTTGCCGCGTAGGTGCAGACTGGTCCGAGTCCCCATGCTAAACCTCTGTCCACCGCCAAAGAGATGATGGAGCGTAGCACCAGGATAATGCGCCCTACTACACTGAAAAAATTGTTCTTCTGACCATTCCTAAACATGACAAAGAGGTCAAAGTGTTGACGTGGCCTCCAAATTCCCCACGTTTCAGTCCGAGCATCTGTGGGATGTACAGGACAAACTAATCCGATGCCACTTGGTGCCACTCACACCTTTAGAGGTTTTGTAGAGTATATACATTGATAGGTCAGAGCTGTTTATCGACACAAAAGTGACCTGCACAATATTAGGGAGGTCGTTTTAATGTTATGGCTGATTGGGATATATAGTTGTGTGTGTGTGTGTGTGTGTGTGTGTGTGTGTGTGTGTGTGTGTGTGTGTGTGTGTGTGTGTGTGTGTGTGT
>JBBPCZ010000115.1:18191164-18203708 GCA_037974445.1 Brycinus macrolepidotus | reverse complement strand
TGTGTGTGTGTGTGTGTGTGTGTGTGTGTGTGTGTGTGTGTGTGTGTGTGTGTGTGTGTGTGTGTGTGTGTGTAGCACAAACATGACAAAACTCATATGGTAAGTCATTGTTGATTTGAAGAACATGCACAGTAAAGGCTTGAGCACACTGCCCAACAAACTCGGACTCTGTTTTAATGTCCCATACCTGTTTGGGATTGTTGAGAGACTGTTCTCTCTTGTTTTACACTGTTCTAGAATGTCCTCACCCTTTCACGCGGATTTATTTATTATCAGTTATTTATTCTAAATGTTATAAAACGACTGCCATCATAAGGATGTTGGTGTTACTGTGGCCTTAATAGAAGAGACAGGGCTTCCAGCAGACTGTTCAATAACCATCCCTTTTTGTCATCCTCAGGCGGAGTGGGAGGCGCTGGAGTTGACAGACCATCAGTGGGCGCTAGAGAACGTGGAGGAGGACCTGATGAGCAAAGACTTGGACCTGTCTGGCATGTTTAGCAAAGACTTGCCAACAGGAATTTTCTAAGGGCCTTTTACACTAAGGAGAGGAATTAAAGGGCACCACAAAGGACCTACTTATGATTAAACTGTTTGGACTGATTTTGGAAGACACATTCTGGTATTGTGGATAACATGCCTAAACCTCACTGCGACATATCATGTGCATGCACTGTTGTCCGTTCACTGCTCTCTCTTTTTATTTGCCATCCCACTGTTTGTATGATGGAAATAGTTTGACAGTAATGACATTATTATAACTCTGCAGTTGCTACCTTTAATGCAGCCATTCATTTATAGTATATAAACAGTGAACCACTTAATGTCAAAATCAAATAATTCAGCTTATAGTGGTACTACAGCCCAACCTACAACATTCCCCCACATTATAATAATCAGTCCTTTTGTTTTCTTGAAAGCACCTCACTGGATGTCATTTTATTGGACCAAATAATTAACAGGTTAATTTATGTGGCTAACAAGTAAGTAATTGGATGAGTTTTAAAAAGTTGACCAGTGTAGAAAAAAAATGCGGTTTGGTTATATGGATCAGACTATTTAATTATGGGTTGTTAGACTTTCCTCTGCCGACACTAGCTTAGTGTGGTCTTCCTGTGCCACTGATTCCATTCTGCTGTACATTTGCTTTTGAGTACTTGATAGTCTCTTTTCACTGTTTATAGAAACCCATCACAATTCTTGGTTGTGCTTAGTTTTGTATTATTTAACTTGTTTTGTAACATGTATTTTGTAATGTGAGTTTTGACACCTTCATGGACTTGCAGTAAGTGGTCATTCATAATAGACTTTGTTTTATCAAAACTGTGTTTTGTGCCTTAATTATTATCAGCCATAGAGTATTAGAGTATTTGTCCTTCTGAGATGGACAAAGCTACACGATATAGACAAAAGTATTGGGATCCCTGAGCTTTACACCAACAGGGACTTTAAGGGCATTGCATTCAAATACATAGACTTTAATATGGAGTTGCCCCCCCCCCCCTTTGCAGCTATAACAGCTTCCACTCTTCTTGAAAGGCTTTCCACAAGATGTTGGAGTGTTTCTGTGGGAACTTGTGCAAATTAATTCTGTAGAGCATTTATGAGATCAGGCACTGGTGTTGGACGAGGAGACCTAGTTCGCAATCTCCGTTCCAGTTCATCCCAAAGGTGTTGGATGGGGTTGAGGTCAGAGCTCTGTGTGGGTCAGTGAAGTTCTTCTACACCATGTCATGATGGACCTTGCTTTGTGCTCTGGGACACAGTCATGCTGGAAAAGAAAAGTGCCTATGTCCATAAAGTTGGAAGCATGGTGTTGTCCAAAATGTCTTGCTATGGTGAAGCATTAAGATTGCCCCTCACTGGAAGTAAGGTGCTTCTAGCCCAAACCCTGGAAAACAGGTGTGTCCCAATACCACATAGTGTATCTTTTTGATTGTATGTTGTGGAGCAGTTTGGATGGACAGACCCAGCAGACCTTTTGCATGGCTGCTTTTGTGTGCAGATTTAAACCAAGATGGAAAAGTGTTTCTCAGCACAGCGCTGGGCTCTGAGCACCAGCCTCAGAAATGAATGTACTAAACAGGAGCTGCGAGCTCTACCAGAGATGCTTGGTTGTCATGGTGATGGCTCTGGTTCTTGAGTCCCTGAATGTTATTCAGGTCCCTGGGTGTCTGTAGACAACATTATTCAAAGAGACTTTTACTACAGTGCAGTAAAAGGTCTACAGTGTTCTGACAGCATTACATATATATATATATATATATATATATATATATATATTTTTTTTTTTTGTCAGGAACGTCAGCTGAATATATTCAAAGAAAAGTGCCCCCTTATAGTCATGAGTGAACACACCACAGCACAGCACAGTGTGAACAATGTGAAATTCTTTCTCTACATTTCCCCCATTCACCAAGTGAAGCAGTTGGGTGCCACCAACGGGGGGCGCACGGGGAGCAGTGTTTGGGAACCGTACTTTGCTCAAGGGTACCTCAGTGGTGCACTCAGCACTCCTGGGATTTAAACCCACAACCTTTTGAATGCAGGGGCAACTCCCTAACCACCAGGCCACCAGCTGCCCCATACGCTGTAGACAAACAGCCTTGTTGACAGCTCGCTGCTAGTTAAAATGTGTTTATTCCTCTTGAGTTTTGTATCTTGATTGACCTACACTGGCTACCCATGGCTGCCCAAATTAAATTCAAGTCACTAACTCTTGCCTACAGAGTGACATCTGGGTCTGCACCCAGCTACCTTAACCCTATCATTCAGCCTTATGTTCTCACTCACCCCCTCCGCTCCTCCAAGTAACATCGTCTGGCTCTTCCATCCCTACAAACAAGGCAAACCCAGTCCAGACTGGTCTCCAAGGAACATCGTCTGACTCTGCCATCCCTACACACGATGCAAACCCAGTCCAGACTCTTTTCTTTTGTAGTTCCCCACTGGTGGAATTAGCTGCCTAGGCTGACCATAGCAGCAGAATCCCTCTCTAGCTTCAAAAAGACTCATCCGTTCAGAGGGCATGTTCTTGCACCACTCCCTACATAAAGATTTAGCACTTAGTACTCTCCTCTGGTTCTCACACTGTCCTGAAACTTGAATGTTTCCTCATATTGTAAGTCAATAGTTAGTAAGTCAGCTGGTGGCCTAGTGGATAGGGAGTTGCCCCTGCGGTCAGAAGGTTGTGGGTGCGAATCCCAGGACTGCCAGTGGTACCACTGCGGTACCCTTGAGTAAGGTTCCATCCCCACACACTGCTCCCTGGGTGCTGCATTCCTGGCTGCCCGCTGCTTCACTTGGTGAATGGGTTAGATGCAGAGAAAGAATTTAACACTGTACACAATGACAAATGGACACTTTACCGTAATGTAATATCACAGTTTCTATCTCGAGTCACAAAAACAGTGGGGTGAGGAGGAGTGCTTTGGGCGCCCCCTACTGCTGAACGTGTGTAAGTGCAGTTTGCAGAACTTGGGGCTGGTGCTGGTGTGCTGCGTTTGCTAGCTTAGCCACTCGGGCTAGCCCTCTCTCCCTACAGCCGGACTCACTCTCGGCACGATGGCGGAGGGAGGCGGACCCGAGTCGGGCAACGCTTCAGACCCTGACGCGGAGCCGGGGTCGGCTCAAGCTCCACTACCTTCTATCGAGAGCCAGAAGCAGACCATCGGAGCACTGCTGAAAACCACGCTCCGAAAGGGAGACGAATGGTAAGCTCTGGCTTTGCACTGGATCAAACTTAGCCAGCCTGCTTATGTAGCAACGGGCCTACTGCTTCACACTGTTAGCTATGACAGCAAGCTGGGCTTTCTAAACAACTAGCTGGCTTAAGGTGTTCCACTCTCACTCCTTTACCTTGTCAACATTTAACGTATGTGCCTTTACAAGATGTAGCACCTTAACTACAATAATTTTTGTCCAGGTGTGGCTACCATTAGCAGACTGTCTCGTAGGCTAATGTTAGCGTAGCCAAGGTTACCGGTATCTGTCAGAACATTCTCTTTAGAAGCTGCTCGGCTGTACTATGTTCACACAACCTTACTAAAAACACCCATTTTTGAAAGTGGAGTCTGACCCAACTTTCTGTACACACCCTCCCTAAATGAATTCAGATAGCCAGAGGGTGTAGAGCCATCCAGAATTTTCTGATAAGCAGCTGGCTAGCTGCGTAGACAGGTTGTAAGCATGGTAGCTATATGGGTATCTACACTACAATAGTCATTATTAGTTTATGTTAAAGTTGTCCCAGGGGAGGACAGTGCCATAAAAACATCACAGCCAGCCAGCCAGTGGTTAACCCTACATCTTAATCATTAGTAATCAAGCTAACAACAGTAGCCAGCCACTGCTTTGTCATGGGCACTGGATCACACCACCAACTGTCCTGATTGGCACTGAAAGAAACCATATACCATCAGTCAGACAGCCCCAGTGAATTAAATAAGTAAAGTGTGGGCTTGTTGGCTGCGGTGGAAGGTTATATCGACGTAGTGTCGCTTTATATTGCCAGAGACTGTCCCTACACAGTCTGTTTGACTGGCCAGTTCAACATGATGCTTGTCATTCAAATCAGCAGTGAGTTGCTTAGTGCCTGTTTGACTCCTGATTGCTTGATAATAGTAAGTAATCAGGGTTGTTTTCATTAAACTGTTATGATGTGAAGTGAGTACAAATAAGACACTTTTCACCTGCTGCTTTGGTCTGGTGGAATCCTTGCTAACAAGCTTATGCAGTGGAACAGGTTCCTGCTTTAGAGCAGATTAAGACTTCCCTAAGTTTCTATATTGGTTATATAAACGAGTTTCTTACATATCAGTTTTTGCAGGTGATTGACAATAGGTGTGTGCCATTAATCAACAACAACTGAAAAGGCCATTGTGTGGTTTTGTTGCTTTCTTCTGATCTCTTTTTGATAATCTCTGCCCACCTTGTCTGTGTTTTTGTAGGTTTCTGATCGACAGCCGGTGGTTCAAACAGTGGAAGAAATATGTGGGTTTTGACAGCTGGGATATGTACAATGTTGGAGAACACAATCTCTACCCAGGACCCATTGACAACTCTGGGCTCTTTTCAGGTAATTATAAAATAAACATTTTTATAGTTTTTAAATTCCAGTTTCTTTCTCGTGGATAGTTATTGCTAATACACCAATTCCTAGATCCTGTGGTGTGGAAGAGGTTAGAGGTGTAGGCAGCCTGTAGTGTTGTGATATTCCTTTACTTATCAAATGAGAACATAAAATCACACAAACACATTTGTATATCTGCTGCTAATTTTCACTGCTGCCTTGTGAGCATTGTACTTTTATTGCTATCATTAAACCTAAAGCTGTGCTTTGTGTGCATAGCAAAGTTCTCATGAAATGACGTGGGAAGGCCGTAGCTATACAGGACCTTTAACTTTCAGTGCACTGCTGAAAGCATATTCTGTCTCCAAATGCTGAAGTCTTAATGTCGTACATACTTTTTACCGCATTTGTGTTGCAGACCAAGAAACCCAAGCCCTGAAAGAACATCTTATAGATGAGTTAGACTATGTCCTGGTGCCCACAGAAGCGTGGAATAAGCTTGTCTGTTGGTACGGTTGTCTAGAGGGACAGCGGCCTATCGTCAGAAAGGTAAAGCACTTCCTTCTTTCCCTTTTGAAGGTTTTTAAAAAAAATTTTTTTTTTTTTTTTTTTTTATAATGTTGCAGCAGATGTACATGAAACATGAGTTTTTTCACATGTCCAGTATTTTCAGAGGAAATATTGTCTTTGGTAATATTTGCATGCTCACTTATATGGTCTTTCCTTCACAACCATAATCAGTCCAGTCTAAGCATGTGCTGGTGTAACAATACATCATTATTACAGTTTTACATGTTAAAAGTAACTGTGCATGGGAGATCTAAACTTCACTGAAAGATTATAGGAAAATTAGAATTTAAAATGTTTTAAAACAGTTCAGATGTTTTAAAAACAGTTTTGCTTAATATGACCAGGAACTTAAGCTAACTATATGAAATGATCAGTTTTGATTTCAGGTGGGCTTAAAAGCTATGTAAACTATGTTGTTCAATTTTTTTAACAGTCCCGTGTATGTGGTTTCTCACATGTATAATATGGGAAGCTGTGTTTCAGCCTACCTTTGGTTCAGACTTGAATTTGAAGCATGAAGCGGTATTCATGTAATGTTTTTGCTTTGAATCAGTTGTTTAGTAAACTCTTTCACTTCAAATTCACGTTAGTTCTGGAGTAAGTAGTGTTTTAATCTCTTCTGAATTTTTAAATTAAACTGTTTGCGTCTAGTGTATGTTTACAATGTTTCAGATCAGTTTTAGAGCAAACGTCTTTGTGAGATTTTGTCCTCCGAATGTGAACTTTTTGATGAAAAGTTCTGAGACCTCTCTTCCTTGTGCCATTCTCTAACTGAACTCTCTGAGAGTATTTACATGTTACAGCAAAGGACTGCATTACATGGTCAGATTGTGACTGCGCAGTGAAGCTTGTGAGCTTGTTCAAGCTGCAACGTGTTTGATTTAATTGTAGTAACATTTTTTAAAGTGTGAGCAATAACATTGCCATATGTGTTTATTAGTTTTAGGCTGTGCAGCTACTTCAATGCGATGTGGTGGAAATTAACATTTTTGCAGTGTTCTTTTATGAAATGCTTATTCCGTTGTAAAAAGTTTAATGAATAAGTTGAGGTGCGATTCAGCCATTTTAGTAGTGTTGGCATAAAGTGAGCTTATCAGTCACAGCTCTGTACTCTGTCACATGCTCTTTATGCACATTCCAGTTTACCTTCTTGACTTCTGAAACATGTCTGCATCCAGACATACATTACACACAAACTTGTGTATCACATTTTATTTTTAATGATCTGTCCTAGGTGGTTGAGCATGGCATGTTTGTGAAGCACTGTAAAGTGGAAGTCTATCTGTTGGAGCTGAACCTGTGTGAGAATGACAACATGGACAACGTGGTTACCCGCCATTTCAGCAAAGCTGATACCATTGGTATGAGACTATTGACAGGGCAGAGAAATACAGTAGAACCATGTCTGATATTCTTTATGGAATGTGTCTGCTTGTCCCAAAAACTGTTTGTGTTTTTGGATTTATGTAAGAGGCATAACTGTGTAATTATTGTAATGTTTCATTTTTTTTCCCTCAGATACCATTGAAAAGGAGATGAGGTCTCTCTTTGATATCCCATCAGAAAAAGAAACTCGACTGTGGAACAAGTACATGAGCAACACGTACGAGCAGCTGAACAAGCCAGACAGCACTGTTCAGGATGCTGGGCTTTTTCAGGGCCAGGTAGGATTCTGAGATTCTGTACATAGCTCTTAACATTTCGCCTCATTCTACTAATTTAGTTGGTGTGACTGATTAGTTAGCCATAAAGAGCTATCTTGCTTTAGGTACTTGTGATTGAAAGGAAGAATGAAGACGGCACATGGCCCAGACAAAACTCCCATCCTAAGTGAGTATATGTGGACTTACAATGTTGGGCATTTACTTCAGTCAAAGCTGATTTCAAATATGCTGCTAATTAAGTAATTTTATTTCTTCTAGGTCCAGTACAACCACCTCTAGGAATTTCACTACTTCACCGAAGTACTCCTCCAATTCGTCTGCCACGATTTCTTCCACAGTGACCAATGGAGACAGCAGTAGCAATTCTGGATACATGCTGAACAACAGTACATCTGGTGGTAACAGGTATGTTTTCACAAAATAAAGATATGTATCGCGATATAGCCTAAAAATATCACAAAATTATTTGTTAACCATATAGCCCAGTTCTAATCCATGCTCACATACTTTGTGAAACTATCTTGTGGATAGAAACTTTTGCCTCATAAATGAGGTGTTATCAGCTGAGCACTATAGGAAAAAGAGAGGGTGGGAAATGACAGGATTGAAATAAGTCCTCCACCAAAAGCACTGCAAGCCATCCATCCTACAGTTGTTCTGTAGACATTTCCGTACTGAAAGTGTAGTGGGGCTAGTGTCACTTTTGTGATTAAAACTTTTTTTGGCCTAGAATTGTGATCACGATTCTCATTTACGATTCTTAAACACAGCAGTTCTTAAACGTTTAGAGTTTAAGCAGTTTCTAGATATTATGTACCACTGCTTCCATTTTATGTTTACAAGAAGAGGCACATTTGTTGTTGTTGGTTTTTTTTTTTGTTTTTTTCTCCTCTTTTCAATTTAATGTTCCTTCGCCTAAGTGCAGTGTTCCCCAACCCTGTTCCTAGAGGCACAGTGCCCCGCACATTTGAGTATTTTTACTGCACCCAGTACACCTGCTCCAACTCATCAGCTCATTAACAAACCCTCACTGAGCTGTTGTGCTTTTACGACAAGCAGTAAAATGTGCAAGGCATTGTGCCTCCAGGACCATGGATGGGAAACATTGTATTAGAGTGTGGCACACAACAGGGTTTTCCATTATGAAAAGATGAGTGCGTTTTTGATGACCATTTTTGTGTTCTGTAGGTTGGGAGGGTACAACTCATATAGCTCATCCTACAGTTCATCCTACAGAGATTCTGTCTCACAGCCTGGCCTCTGTGGCCTCAGTAATCTGGGCAACACCTGCTTCATGAACTCTGCGCTTCAGGTACACATGCACACATGTATGCTTATTCTCACAGACACAAGTGAATCATATTTTCTAGACCTTATAAACACACATTCTCTACAGTGAATAACCGTAGTGATGATGAATGATTCAGTGATGAATGCCATGCCCTCACAGTCTTTCTCATGTATCTTTCACAGTGCTTGAGCAATTCCCCACCCCTGACGGAATATTTTCTGGAGGACCAGTATGAAGCAGAGATCAACCGGGAGAATCCATTAGGGATGCGAGGGGAGATTGCTGAGGCCTATGCAGACTTGGTCAAACAGATGTGGCTCAGCCGAAGCAGCTATGTGGCTCCTCGAACTTTCAAAGTGAGTGAAGCAGCTACAAGAAAACCTTTTGTGTTAATGTTAGTTTTTAGCCTATAGAGTTACATCAGAATCTCATGCTCAGCTTATGCAAGTGGTTTAATAAAAAAAAACCTCAGAACATTGAATATTAAGCAACCACTGTAGTCCTTGTTCTGGAGGCTGACTTTTATCTGTGCACAGACGCAGGTTGGCCGATTTGCCCCACAGTTCTCAGGGTACCAGCAGCAGGACTCTCAAGAGCTGTTGGCCTTCTTGCTGGACGGACTGCATGAGGACCTGAACCGTGTCAAAAAGAAGCCTTACTTGGCCCTGAGAGATGCTGAGGGCCGACCTGATGAGGTATTAGTATAAGCCAGTACAGTTGTTCTGTTTTAATGTGTGTTAATGTATGCGCTAGATTTTAGTGGTCATTGTCGCTTGTGTGTTTTGTGTCATTTTTAAAAACTGTTGAGTTTAACTAATAGTAGAGTTTAAATGAAACTGTCATTTATGCAGTATCTATATGCAATGCAGTCAGTGTGTCTAGAAAAGCGTATTGATGCAATTGTAAATGGAGAGGGGTGGGAATTTTCAGTCGTATAAAATATATGCACTTCTTTTGGTTGATTTGTCAATAGATTGTAGCTAAAGAGGCATGGACGAACCATCGGCTGCGAAATGATTCCATCATTGTGGATATCTTCCACGGCCTGTTCAAGTCTACCCTAGTCTGCCCTGAGTGCTCCAAAGTGTCTGTCACTTTTGACCCTTTCTGCTACCTCACGCTGCCGCTGCCCATGAAAAAGGACCGAACCATGGAAGTTTTTCTCGTTCGCACTGACCCTCAGTCCAGACCCATGCAAGTAAGGCTGCTTAGCATTGTCTTTGTTACAGCTGGTACTTGTGCTGTGTAGTGATTTAGTACACATGCTGAAAATATGGTTTGTCTTCCTTTTTGTTTATATGAAACCTTTGTTTCTGTAATACTGCAAAATAATGGCAGTTTAATAGTGGTGTTACTTTGTGGTTGTTACTGTTACTATAATGAAATGGGTTTCCCTGTATTTTTCTGTCCTCCTCAGTTTCGTGTGGTGGTCCCTAAACTAGGCACAGTGGCAGACCTGTGTAGTGCTTTGGCCAAACTGTCTGGAGTCCCAGCAGAAAATGTGAGTTTTGACATGCCTGTTTTTTTTCACGTTTTAAACATCATGCTGTCAATTTTCCTCACAGTCAAGCTGCAATTTAAAGATGATTCACATGCCTGCTTTGACATGATTTGTCATCAAATCACTTGCTGAATTTTTGTCCCCCCCCCCTCCCCATCATTCGAAGATGGTTGTGGCTGATGTTTACAATCACCGTTTCCACAAAATCTATAGGAGGGACGACGGTCTCAACCACATTATGGAAAAAGATGACATCTTTGTGTAAGTTTTCACAGCACATTCAGCTGTTTTCTTGGGCTTTTGAATTCCGCATAATACCTTATGTGTGCATTGTAGCTATGAGGTAATGGAGGAGGACAGTGAGCGGATGAATCTGCCAGTATACTTCAGGGAAAGGCACATGAAGCAAAGTGGAGGCTCCTCAGGCACCATGCTGTTTGGGCAGCCGCTCCTTATCACTGTTTCTCGTCACAACCTCACCCCAGACACGCTATATGACCGTGTGCTGGAGAGAATTGGGTAAGTGCTTGGGTGATCACAAAAAATGTTACCCATCCCTTAATTCTGATTGTTGTTAACTGTTTTCAGTTGAATGCAGCAAGTTCCCACTTATCTGAATTTAGTTAATGGAGTTGGACACAGATCCAGCATTGGTCAAGTACTGAAAAGTTATTTCTTGCTTGTTTAGGCGCTACGTAAAGCGTTCACAAGGCACTCTGACAGAGAGCAGAGCTTCTGCTTCAGCCACTTCCTCTAACAGCAGCCACTCAGCAGACTGTGTAGTTTTGGCGTCCAATCACAGTGCAGGGCTGAGCAGCTGCAGCAGTCCAATGTCAGATGGGGCATCCTGTAGTGCTGGATCTACCAATGGGAGCAGTCACTCTGAAACCTGCAATGGCCCCAATGGAGTGTGTGATGGTAAGACACATGCACCAAGCCTCATGACTTCTGAAATGTATTGATTTGCCAAGTTTGTTTGTGATTAGTGAGTTTTGGAATAACAGTATACTCCATGTTGTATTTGTGCCATGTTATTTAACTCCTATTCCTCCTTGGCATTATTACAGCTGAAGATGAGGCCATGGACCACCAGGTGAGCCCAGATCCAGAAAGTAGTCAGTCGGAAACTGTGGATGGGGAAGATGAAGGCTCAGAGCCTGAGAATGGACCCATTGGTAGTACTGGAAAAGCCTGTTCTTCTCGGCCCAAACTGTTTTCTTTCAGCATGGTAAACTCCTACGGCACAGCCAACATCAGTCCCTTACCGTGCGAAGGCAACATCCTCAAACTAACACGTAACTATCTTCCTTGTGTTTTTTTTTATTTTACAGGGTTTCTGCAAAGTCTTAAAAAGTCTAACATTTAAAAATCTGAATTTAAGGACTAAAACATTGATTTTACATTTAGGTGTTAAATAGATTACATTTAGATCTTATGTGTTTGCGAAGTAACATAGCATTTTGAATGTGTTTTAAGGTGCTTGATTTTACTTTATTCTGTCTGGGTAAGTGCAAGTTTAGCGAGTCTTGGCCTGAGAGTGAAGCATTTAATGGTTGGCTAAAACCAGTTAAAAACAATGAAAATGAAGCCCACTACAAGAACTTGCTAAAGTTGTGCATGCTTGGTGTAAGAGCACTAGAGTCACGTTTGACATCAGAAAAGCATAAAATTGCAGCATCAAATTGTTTAAAAAGTCTCCTGAAAACAGAGGACCTTACCCAGTATTGTAAAGTTATCCCGGGACTACTAACACAACTTACACCAACTCCACCACAACTCCAATAATGGTAAGCGACCAACGGACAGCATTTGGACCAACGCCAACATTAAAAGCAGAGATGCTCTGGATTTTACACACCATAATAAAACACCAGTCATGTAATAGGAATGAAAACATAGGCTAACTGTTCCATTTATTTTGTAAGTAAATCTATATTTTATTCTATATCCTTTCTACGTTTTATCAGTGTGGACGTGAAATCGGTCTTAAATTTCATTCATAATGGGCTTTAAAAGATCATGAATTAATATGTCGAAACCTGCAGAAACCCTGTTTTACATCACATTTGTTTTAGACATTTGATTTTTGAATGGCTGAAACCACAAAACTCTCTTTCACAGCACATTCCACAATAGCTATTGACTGGGACTCAGACACGAAGAGACTGTGCTATGACGACCAGGAGGCAGAGGTTAGCTTATTTTATATGTTACTTTCATTGAAGAATGAATGTACTTATCTTCAGAATGTTGCAAGCTCTGCTTTCTCCCTTTCAAGGCTTATGAGAAGCATGAGAGCATGATGCAGGCTCAGAAGAAAAAGGCTACGGTGGCTTTGAGGGAATGCATTGAGCTGTTTACTACCATGGAGACTCTGGGAGAGCATGATCCTTGGTGAGGATGAACATGCCATTAGTGAAATCTTGAGCTTTTGTGGATTCTATGCT
>JBBPCZ010000115.1:18149046-18165961 GCA_037974445.1 Brycinus macrolepidotus | reverse complement strand
GGAGGGGCAGCTTGAGTCAAATAGGGCAGGCGGGCAGTTGCCCGGGCAACCTTAGCCCTGCCCTGTGCACGTCCCTGTATTTATGCCATATTGCTACCACTTAAGGTTTAGAGTGAGTGTTCTACAAAGGTGACAATGAGTGGACCATCAAAATAAAGTGTTACCAGCTGACATCCCAACATCAGTGCCACATCTGATTCTAGAACCCAGTGACCCAGAAAGCACCGTTGGTTTAAGGTCAGTGTTTAGAGAGACTGCAGTGCGCTGTAGTGTTCTTTCTACAGTTACTCTGTCCTTCTTCAGTCTGAGAGAAGCGCCTGAAGATCAGAGAAGCAAAGCTGTTGAAACTAACCTAAGCAGAGTGATTTTGCAAGCCAGCAGCTAAACACCCTGCTTTTCCTGCTACGTTCAAATGCCAATACCCCTTCTCTGTCATGTTTAATTAAACAGGACGTGTGTGAAAGCGCTCTGCCTAGAGGGCAGGTAGCAGAAACGTTCTCTCAGACCCACTTCCCATTTGCAGGAGGTGACATATAACTGGCAGGGAGCCATTCTGGCTCAGAGCATTTCAGTATCCGTGTCAGTAAGCTAATGAAGCTAAAAACATTTCTTAAAGCTGTAATGCTAAATGTAGCTATATAGAGGCCTACAACTTAACCTTCAACCGAAAACACGAACTACCAACCTGCACATTCAGTTTCTGAAGGAACTACAATAGCTTCAGTGCTGAACTAGACTATCAAGTAGCTTGGAGCCATGGGAGGTATTTTAAAATGTGCAGAACAAAATGAAATGGCTTGAAGATTTGCACATTGCATATACAATGCCCTTGTGACCTCTTCATAAACACTGACATTGTTATTATCAGTGCTGTCCTGCCTGTTTACATTTGCATACTCCATTTTCTGCCCCATTAATTCCACTCAGAACTGCCCAGTCGGATGCATAACCCACTGTTCTTCGGTGATGATACACAATCAGTTTCAATATCACTTGGTGTGTCAGGCTATTGGTCATATTATGAGTCCATGGGGTGTCTGCAGTCAGACAATTTAGATGACAGTACTTTCAATATCCTCATAGTAAACTGATATGATGGTTTTCTTTTTTTCCTCCTCGTCATGCTCAGTTCTCTTATATCTGGGTGTAACCTCAAGAAGGTGATGGAAAAAGTGATATTTACACAATGTCCCCCTTACCCCAACATAACTGATGAGCCAAGGCTTGGTTGTTTGTTCCTGTCATTTAGCACAGGAGCTAAGGAGCATATGACCAAAGAACTAATCCTTAATGGTCAATCTGTTTATTTGCAATCAAACCGCTTCATAAACAATTCCAAAGTTATTTGGACAAAGGCTAACCAGCATTTTTTTTCACTAAATAAGTTTGAGATCAGAATGGATATGTTATGAAGAGTCTATGGGAGTCTTTCTCTGGTATCTGGTAATATGTAATTTGGAAATCTTAGTATAACGTGCACAAAGCAGTTAGACATATTAAAACAAACAAACAAAAAAAATCAGTAGACAGCAAAACCTGTAAGACATTAACTACACGGAATGATACCAGCTATCCAAGAGCTTGAGCTTTTCCTCTCTGGCTGACCTTTTACAGTGCCAGTGACTGAAAAGACTTTCTGTAAGATCCCAAGGGCAGTTTTTTGTATGACTGACTGTGTGTTACACTGTGTGATACTGTGTATCTGATGTATGTTTGTGTATGATTATGCTGAACTTGCTTACTGAATTTGAGGTGAGACTCAAGAAAACGTTTCATCCTTTACTGGACAGTAAGGCGTATTTATTTAACACATTTAAGACAATCGTAAGATTTAAGTATGAAGTTTGCATAAAGCTGATATAGGATTCTAGCTAAATATGCCGCGTAGCCTCCAGAAACAAAACCTGTCTTTGCATATCATCTGCTTTTTTTTTTTTTAATTTTGGCCAAAACATCACATTAATGTGCACTCGTTATATTTCTTCAAGTTTATTCTGTCCTTCAGAACAACTTTCATTCCTAATGTGAAACCGAAATGTTAAAGTCCATTTTCTTTGCTGCTGTTCTCAGTTTCTCACAAGTTGACTGCCTTTTTCCTCATTATTAATTAAGTCCTAATTTGTGTTAGCTCTTGAGATGCTCTAAAAGGATTTACACTGTCAAAATACCCCTTTTTTCCTTTCACAGTCAGCCTAACTTTTTTGACATTTTGATAAAATGCTTACAAGGACAAATCATTTTCCTTTAAAAGTGTCTGGTATTGTTTGGTCATATTCCTATAAAAGTGTCTAAGATTGTTTGGTAATATAACTTATTTAAAGAGATTTTATTGAAGTTACCCATTGCAAACATTGCCACTTATTAAGAGCCCAGAGCCCCAGCTGAGGGCTCCATCACACACCCTGTAGATTTTGTAGTGCAGAAGTTGTTTTTCTTTCTGTATTAAGAGAAGAGGGGTGTTGTGCTCGATCAAGTTAAAACGAGGACACATACACCTGCACTGTGCATACTGAGACACACCACCCCACCTGTGGCCTGAGTAAACCTGTGCTAGCCATATGAATCAGTACAAGACAGTTGGGCAGAGTTCCTCTTTCTGTGTGTTCCACACTATTCTGCATCCTCGGCACCAGCTGCTTGTACTCCGTCAGTATTCTCTACAGACCTGAGAAAGAGCTGCTCTCAGTGGGGAACAGGAATGAAGCTAAGCACAAGATCTACTGTGGGGTCAAAAAAGCAAACAAATAAATTCCTTGCAGCCATGTTTAGATAAAGATGTTTATGAATTGAATTAGGCTATTTAATAGTAATCAAGATTAGAACAAGCTTCCAGTTTCCTGAATATATGTGGTCATATAAGATCTTTAACGTAGTAAGCAACTAATGACAGTGTTAAATAGCCAAATGTATGAATAAACAAATCTTATTAGTAATAAATAAAAAAAAAAAAACTCCTGTATGTATATGTGTTGGAAGCAGGAAAATTGGGCAAGCATAGGGATCTGGTGTGATGACTGGGCATGTCAGAAACAGCAGGTCTTTTGGGGTGTTTCCAGCAGCTTGCTGCATACGGGACTGTGAAGATCAGTCAGAGTGCCCGTGCTGACGCCTGTCCACCCTCAAAAGCACCTACAATAGGCATGTGAGCATCAGAACCGAATCATAGAGCAATGGAAGACGATGGCCTGGTCTGATTGTTCACATTTTCCTTTACATCTTGTGAACGGTTGAGTGCGCGTCGCTTACTTGGGGAAGAGATGGCACCAGGATTCACTGAGATGAAGGCAAGCTGGCAGAGGCGGTGTGATGCTCTGGGCAATGTTCTGCTGGGAAACCTTGGTTCCTGGGATTCATTTGGATGTCGCCTTGTTACATACCACCTACCTAAACATTGTTGCAGACTAAATTTTATACATAGTAATTGTGGGCAATTGCTGTTAGTTCATTTGTCATGAAATGTAATTACAACTTGGACAAAATGTTCTCCAATTGGCATGTTATGAAGGGAGCCAGCATTGTTCCTCAAAAAACCCTAAATAATGTCTGTTAACCTATAGGGATTACACAAGCCCTGATTGTCCACAAGCTGTGTTAGCTTAGGGATCAAATAGAAAGATTTAGTGTCTCTGATTATTTATTAGCAGCTAAATGATTCAACGTTGCTCATTTTTTGTTGATTCTGAGTGTGGCTGTTGGGGCCAGGAGAGCAAACCCCTGTTGAATTTTAATGCGTTGAGGCTGAACCAACTTCTTCCCCATAATAACGGAGATCTGCACACCTTAAGGGCTCCTCCATCACGTATGGACCAATACTGTTTCTCAGCCATCACCAAAAAACAACCTGTGCATGCACACATACCTTGGGACACGCAGACATGTCGACATATTCACCTAGGGATACACAGACATGTCGACATATTCACCTAGGGACACACAAATGCTTACGCTACAACCCGTCAGCACGTTAGCTGTAAACGATGGAGAGCAGGGTCGATATTGAGGATGAGCAAGTTCCCAGAAGCCGTGGCTCTGGGGAAAAGAGCAGGGGAAGAAATTGGGGATGGGGATGGGGGTGGGGGCGCGAAAATGAGAGGAGTAAATCCTTGTTATGTGTCTGCTAATAAAGAATTACCTCAGTGATGCCCACCTTTTTATTGTAGCGAGGCCTTCATCTGTCAGACAGGAGGCCTCTTACACTAGCAAGCAGAGAATTACTTTTGAAATTACTTTCCCCTCCGACAGGCCCCTGAAGGGAACGTGGAAAGGAAGCTGAACAGAAAGAGGAAATGACTCCTTGCTCCGTGTCAGCGGCCATCTTGGAATCCCATGGGCCAAGTGCACTTTTGAAGACTGCTCCGTACACCATCAGGATAAAATAATGAGCCTGCTAGGCATTGGAGGGAAAATGGAGAGAGCGTCAAAAAAAAAAAAAAAAAAAAACAGCACGGAAACAGCACAATCCCATTTTCAGAAGAGCTATTTTAGTGAGCAGCGGAAGAGGAAGGAGGATGGTGAATCATGTGCAGTGGACATGTTTTAGTGGAGATGCTGAAGCTCTTACTCCTTGTGACAGGCTGAATGGTTTCTCCACAGCGTATGCGCCCAAACACAACAGCTCGACAACCAATTACACTGCAAGATAACTTCCCCATTAGCCGACACTCCACTTCTTGCATAGCCCAATCAGCGACTGCTGATGGCTCGACAGATCTTATATTTGTGCTTTCTCAATTCTTTAGTGAATTTCTCAATATGTATCTTCGCAGTCATGCTTGATTTATGTAAAGATCAGTAGCATGGCCCTAGAGAGCATGGTGCTATTTGAATTAGAACTGAATGTTCTTTTTCTTTTTTTTCTCCTCAGTATGGTAAATGCTCTGATCTAAACAAGCATCAGGGTGAAGGATAGGGTGCATGGAGGCCTCTGTGCTCCTGGTAATTGCCTGTAGTCTCTCGGGGATGCTGTCTGGAGGGCTCGCTAGAAATTCTGACTTTATTTGCTGACAACTGTGTGGGATGAGAGAGATGGCAAGAGTTCTGAATATGATCATTACTGCAAGGCTGGGGTAACAAGCTGCAGGGGAGGGGAAAAAAGGCAAAGGGAGTGAGCAAGAGAGCTCAGGAAGAGGAAGAGTGGGGGAGATGCTTAAAAAAGGCAAAAATTCAAAAGGACGTAGGAGACGTTGGTTCCGAGTGGACAGTGGCACACTCGCGATAGTAAAATGGAAAAAGTGCTGGGGGAAGAAAGTGCTGCACTCTGAACAAAAGTGTGGTTATATGGTGGTTCTTTAAACTTAAAAAGGTTCCTCATACTCATTTACAGAAATGTTTCTTTTAAGAGCCATTCATTGAAAGGTTCTTTATGGAGCATGCAATGCAAAGAACCCTTTCAGGCACCATTATTTTCAAGAGTGTATGAGTCTAATGTAGCTGACAAGTAGTGGAAGCTCGCCAGTTAGCATCAGGCAGACTGCGTGCATAAATCATCAAACATTTGCCACAAACATGTGTTGAGTTAAGTCATCTCAATTACACTTGCTTATGTAGTCTCTGACACTATCTATAAAAAAGGACAAAAGTGCAGATATTCAGGCGTCAAAATATGCAAAATTGTCCAAAAGTTTCCAGACGCCTCTTGTATCTAGTAAATTACATAAATTGCTTCAAGGTGCACCCATTGCTGACACAGCTTGTACACACAGCTTGTGTAATCTCCATAGAAAAGTCCTGGCAGTTGAATAGGATATACTCTGGAAAAGGCTGGATGAGCAGGTGTCTACAAATCTTTGTACACTTAAATGTAACTTTTGCAGAACTATAACTTTAAATTAACTATAGCTGAAGCTGTAATGAAACTACATCCAATCATAGATTAGCCAGTACTATGCCAGGCAAGGTCCACCTTTGTTAACAGTGTGTCATCTTGCGCATGATTGGTCATGCAGAGCTATGTAGTTGTAGTCCAAGGAATTAGCAGTGACAACTTTCAGTGCCACAGTTATAAGTTTGTTAATGTTTTATGAGTGGGTGTGCGAACAACATCAGTCCAGTACATGCCTCAGTTGTTATACATGCCTGGCAGCTATTGTTGATTGTGTTGATGCTGCTGTCAGACAATTTTTTTTCCAAGGTCAGTCTAATGGCTATGTGAGACAAAATACAATATATAGCCTTATAGCATGTTATAAATGCATGCTGTCTATCTTCATTTTTTATATTGAGTAATGTGAGACTAAGGGCCTTGCTTGTAGTGCATTTTGCACATAGCTGTGGGTAATTGTGGGGAGAACACAGAAGGGGTGGCATGACAATTTCCCCCACCCCACCTGTTGCCCCTTTACTATGAGCAGACTGGTGACCTGGCATGTGGAGTCAGGCACGCTGAGTTGGGAGAGTTTCTAGGATGATGACTGAAGTCTTAAAAACAACATTTTTGGGTGAGGTCTTTTTGAGATGTTGAAGGTTAAGATAAAGTCCAGTGTTCTCTGCATTAGCCCAGTATGCAACCTGAAGGAGATTCAAGAAGTGGTTTATGAGTGCTAATGCCAGTTTGTCAAAGGATTTCATGACTACAGAGGTCAGGGTGATTGGTCTGTAGTCATTATTCATTGGGATGGTTGCTATTTTGGGGATAGTCATTATTGTGGAGATTTTGAAGCAAGAAGGTACTCCTCATTGCTGCAATGATCTGGTGAAGATCTTTGTGAAGAAAGTGTGGGTGGTCAGTACAAACCTTCATACAGGAGGGTGAAACGTGCTGGTGATCTTCTTTGCAGATCTTCTGAAACACTTTTGTGCACATCTTCTTCATAGATCTTCAGTACAGCCTGGGCAGGTATCTGGGAAAGAGCCAGAGCTGGGTTATGGGGTACTGATATTTGTGCCGTGGTTTGTATGGGGTGTGAATTTGGAGCTGGAGAGGTGTGTAAAGTTGGGCTTTTTAAACCTGCTGCAGTAAATGTTCATCTTATCAGCCATCAGTAAGAATGTTCTGTACACTTTATTCATCCCATCATTTTTACTCTGATGATAAAAGTCAGTGATAAACCCATAGGCCTTGTTTACTCTTGTCCTTTTCAAATGTATCTTCTACATCTACACTGATGTGTCAGATGGATCCAGATCCACAAGTAAGGTGCAGTTGAAAGAAAAATGTGGGTTAAAATGGCTGGCAGCTGTGAAGGGAAAATTGTGTACTGTCTTCCACAGGAGTCAAAGGCTTTTTTTGTGTTTGTCAGCTTGAATACTCATACAGATGACTAAAAATAACGGCAGAGGCGGGAACGATATTAAAAGCTGTGGGTGGAGCACATGTGTCGTTAGACTGTGAATGTAACCAAGCTGGATGCATTGCATTTACACACACACACACACACACACATGATCTGCTTATTATAGTACTAGAGGGGACAGCAGTGCAAAGCAACCGTTCTGCTCCATCTCTTGATTTTTATTCTGGTACTTTTATATGCATTTTGTCAATCGCAGAAAATAATCAGAGTTGACTGAAATTTCTTTCAGTATCCAAGATGAAAAGTAATGATGTAGATGAAGCTGAAGCTGAACCGTGAGCAAAGGTCCTGTCACCTTTGTAGCCTACATTTCGACCCACTACTTTTATTGATTGTACTTGTTTTGACTTGGTGAAACTTACAGCAAACACCAGTCTGATTTAAAAAAATGAAAATAAAACTGAGTAACATAACATAAAACAAAAATTCACATTGCATGACTGAAATCTTTGGTGATAAACAGTGGATCTGGGTGTGAATCGGAGCTCCCTGGTGGCTCCATAAAGTTCTCCAACTGCATTGATAGTGTTAGGGGTGGGTGAAATTTGCACCAAACCCAGTGATTAATTGCCACAGTGAATAAAATGGTCTACACCTAACAATCACAAACTCTAGCATCAATGAGCAGTATGTGTGTGGACTAGTACTGATGATTAGCTGTCGCATCGCACACCACCAACAAAGAAAACTTTTATTTATTTGTTAGAATATTTACTATTTACTTTCATTTTTCTTTCACTTAAGTATGTCTTGATTTTAATCTTCCGCTGTTAACTAAGTAAGACTTAGACTACACACAGTTTCATTTTAGTATAGTTCCTCTGTAGGAAACACAACAGCACACAAAATGCTTTCCTCATGCCAATACATTCTGCTCTGCCCAACGTGGATAAACACACATCTGAACTATCGCGGTGGATTTTAAAGGAGACAAACCCAGTCCAAATGAACAGAGAAAGAATTCCTACTTGCCTTCACGTGTTTATTTTAAGTGCTCCACCAAACGAAGCCCACTGGTCAGCTGTCAGCCTGCTCAGTCTTTTGGCCTCTGAGACTGTGTGCAGATGCTGAAAACACATCCGGTTAAAACACCTTATTCCATTAATGAGCTCATGTAGGAATAACCTAATTAGTTTAATAGGATGCAACAGAATCTATGTAGAATACTCAGTGCAAACAATGCAGCCTGTAGTGGCATGTGCTTGAGCTATTTTTTTTGAATATTTTCAAAGGAACAATAACAATAAATAAATAGCTAAAGTACGGATGGGTGGGATTATGATATGATACTGTTTTCACGGTAAATTAGTAAATCATATCACTATTTTCTTAGAATATTGTGGATAATAGAGATTTTTACCAAGTAAAGGTATTGGGTCAGGTCCAATATTGGCAGATAATGCTGCATTAGAGATCAGTAATATATGAAGAGAATAAATCTGATGAAATCTTGTAACAAATCTAGTCTTAAATAGTCTTGGGTAGTGTGTAAAACTGAACATGACTAAATTGGGGAGAATATTGGTGAAAAAATCCCCCCAGAGATAAACAACAGTAATTTTAAAGAAAAAAAAATAAAAGAAAATCAGTATCAGCCAATACTCTTTAACATTGATACTGATCTCAGTATTTGAAACGAAAATGTGAAATTGTGTCGGCTAATATTATCGGTGCTTTAATAATAGTGCCCAACTTCATGTTTCCTTGAAAAGAGATTTAGCAACAGATCACATGTGATATAGCTGTTTTTAGTGTATGTTTTGCTTTGGGAGATGAAGAGTTTGAATTCTGATGATGCTACGAGTCCATGAAAATGTAATTAGTCTTGTCTAATTGGATGTAGTCAAGCACAGCAAAACACTGATTGCGAAAAAAACTCATTGTTCTAGCTATTATTATTTTGTATTTTGAAAATGGCACTGTTCTTCTAGTATGCTGTCAACCCCCAGGAAAATATTGTGATATGTTTGTCTTCAAATACTGAGATAATTTATCTTCCCCTACTAAAAAAGCAATGTTTCTCTCTTTCTCTGTCTCACAGACCCAGGCTGAATGTTGTCGGTACGCAGTGGGGAGTATCCTGAGTGAGGATGAGGAGAAGCCTGATGAAGAGCTGCAGCGTCTGTATGAGAAGTTTGGATTTAGGGTCATCTCCTTCCCTGAGGTCTCCTGTGCTGTGACTTCCTCTTTCCCTAACAGATGCCCGCTGGCCCCCATCTGTGGGGCATACAGAGTCTTCCCTGAACTCAACGCCTACATAATGGTAAGTGCAGCGTGTCCCAAATGTTGTTGATTTTTTTTTTTTTTTTTTTGCCACTTACTGTAACCCCGCTACCTCAGGCAACTTATGCATGTTTTGACTCAAGTAGCTGTGAAACAAGCCAACAAATACATATGGGAGAACACGACAGCAAATGAGAGATTGTGCCCTCAGGCCTTGTCTCAGGACTGAGCTCCATTTCCAGGAGACTGCAGACTCTAGAAGGCTATTGACTTTTACTCCTAGCCTTTTACACACTTCGTCACACTCCTTCTCATTATGCGGCATGTAGGCTTTATAGTCTGTAATGGAGAAGAGCAGGTGTGTTTATGTGTGTGTTTGTGATACAGACAGACAGAAAGAGCAAGGAGAGGCGCTTAACAGGTCGTGAATGGAACGATAAGTAGGCCCAAAGGATTGTGGAGAGATAGCTAATAACGGCAGTTTGAACTCACGTGCTGTTCTGCCTTGTTCACCGTGATTTCTCTCTTGAACTCCGTGGTGTTTTGGGGATGTGGTGCACCATATGTGCGGCTAAGGCGTTCTGGGTTTGTTGTTTGACTGTTTACCCTGTAGTCTTCTGAGTAAAGTGTGGAAATAAGTGAGAGATTTTAATGATTTTCAAATACAAACAGGGTTTTCTTGCTCAAGGGTCTCCTGGTATTCAAACTTTTATATGCATTGTGATGACAATGAGATCCATCATTAAATGCTCTCTTTGCAGTTGTGTAACTAGTGTTACTCGTGTTAAGTTTGTTGTTCTGTGCATGGCCATTAGTATGGTCAGGCATTCATGGAATATCATACTGGCCCTGAATATTAATCAGGCTGTAATGAGTATCACTTAGGGCTGGATATCATCTGACATTAGTGCATTATCACACTTATACTTTATTTTGTTTAGGCCCTCACATTATATGGACATCAGTTAGGCCTGTTCCATCTGTCATAAACTTTTAGATTAAAATATAGTCCCCCCAAAAAACATAAGAAAACCATGCTGTATTAAATTACTGCTTATTGTGTTTGACCTCTTTAGTTATTCATTCAGAATATTAACAAAAAACAACTTGTACTTGAAGTGCAGTGATTAAAAGAAAAACCTCATCTTATCTTGAATTAAATGTATTTCTCAAATGTATTTTTCTCTTATTTATTGTTGGAACCCCCTAGAAATTCTCTAGAAAATCTAACTGAATTGCATTCTCATTCATAAGTTATCCTTTAAAGCTCACTTGAGTGATTAAGAATGTGGTAATGTTCAGCCAGGACTTCCTGTTTCACTGGGGTATAAATAGGAGGAGACACAGCAATGATCAGTGAAAAAAGACTGATGAGCTGGAAATATGAGGAAATGGCTTCAGGAATATAGCTAACCAGATGAAAAAAAGGCCGTATCAGGGCAATAGGACATATGTCTATATGGATCCATCACACATTGAGGAGGATAGTGACCGAAGAATCTTCAAGGACCGTAGCTGGGGACTTACAGTCATTAGTTTTGGAGTCTCCCACATCTCCCACACTACAGTTGACACCACCTACATAACCGCAAGTTGTTTGGGAGGGTTGCCAGAAGAAAGCATTTGCTGTCAGGGACCAACAGACTCAAGCACCTACAGTTTACCAGATATTATCAGAGCTTTCACAGATGAGTGTTCAGAGGTGAGACCAAAATAGAGCTTCTTGAACCACAAACATCAGAGGTGGGTTTGGCGGAGACACAAACATACCCATGAGGAACAGTACATCTTCCTCACTGTGAAGTGTAGTGGTGGGATGTTTTATTATGTTTTATAAGGATCTGGACAACTTATTTGCATACGTAAACTGGGTAGGGGTTAGATCTTCAAGCCAATGATGCAAAACACACCTCATTATGTACAAAATTAGTTCACTAACCACAAATCAAGGTTTTGCATGGCCATCCAGACATAAACCCCATAGAAAACCTGTGGAATGAGCTGAAGTTTAGGGTCCAAAAGCGTGGACCTTGGAATCGGAAAGATCTATATGGAGAAACAGTCTCAGATCCCTTGCTATATGTTCTCTTATTCATTAAGCATTGTAGAAGAAGCCTCAAAGCAATTATCTTTGCAAGGAATGCTGCACAGTGCAGTGCAGAGGTGCCCACATTTGTGGCACACACAGATTTGTACAAAGATGCAGAAAAGACAATAAAATGTTTAACGTTTTTGGCTATTTAGGTCTTTTCACCCCCTTCTTTTGTTAAAAAAGGTTCTATAAAAATCAAAATAGATCATATTCAGATTTTTTTTTAGATATAACTTAATAGTACTGAATGAAATGGAAAATTATATTGTGATATTTTTTCATTGTCTTGCCCAATCCTAGTATATGATCACTTATTAATAGCAATTTGTCAGTAAGTACTCTGATTTCTGAAACTGATGCGGTACACAAATTAGAATCTGCTTAGAATCTCCCACATTTTCTGTGGGGATAATGCCAAATAGTGCATATCCACATGAAGTACTGTTCCATATGTCTTCACAAGTGACTCCAGCAATAGCAGGCTACTTTGACTGAGTGGTCAGATGCTTGAAAGAGCCCACGCGGTAGGTGAGGTCAGCTTGGCAGTGTTGGTATGCATGTGGTTTTCCAGTGTGTGGGCATCACCATCTGTCTGTGGAAAACACACAGTCAAGACAGTAATCAAAGCCGGATATATGCACTCCAAGGACTAATTCTTTCTAAAAATGGCTTGTTATTTTCTGCATTCGACAGCTCAGGGACCCGCACTAATTTTATCATGTCTGTGACTAAAGAAGAACTATGTAGCAAAAATACAAAAGTTGCTTTTGTGCTTATCTCTTTATCTTTTATCCCTTAAACCCTTACTGCCTGTATGCCTCATTTCAATTCCTCCCTTTCAGAACCACACAACTTACCTGTTACCTTTATAGTAGTTATTAAACAAGAAGCCTAGAAGTCAAGGGGCTCAGCTCCAAGGAGCTGTGGGTGGTAAAATTACATAGTACACATATTAGTTCTGTATATGTTATAATTCACATTACTTAAGACAAATAATTGTGTATTTAGTCTTGAGTGAATTGATATTAGGGTACAGCGCATTATGCTTATTTCTCAAGTGACTGATTGTAAAGAAACTCTAAGCATAGAGCCGCAGCAGGCCACTGTCCAGTTATATAACCATTCCCCAGACATCAACTAGTCCACATGATGTAAGAGAGTGAAAAGCAACATGTTTTTATCCCCTCCAACAATATCTTGTCCTGTCTCTCTCTTTTTTTTTTCTGTGGATTCCACCCCACGCACAGGTCATTTATGCTGACCTGGCCAGTTGGACTACTCATTAAGGGAGGTGCAATAGTTGCATGGCCACAGTAGGAGGAGGCAGCTCTAGCTCCATGTGGAGGTGTTGTAGATGCAAGGAGTGTGTGGAGGTGTTACGGATGTGCAGGTTGTGTGTGGAGGTGTTACCGCTGTGCAGTGCTTAAAAGTGTGTTTGTGTGTGAGAAGAGGGAACGAAGTGGATGAATAATGGAGAGAGATGTGTGCGCGCGTGCACGTGTGTTCAGTGATGCTTTTTTAGAATGATTTATGAAGAAGGTCTGGTGAATGTTCAGCCTTAGAGACTGCCATTGATGTAGACTAGTATGTGTGTAAAGTGTTCAGCCAAGAACCTGTTTACCATCCACATGTGTCTTCCAGCATGTACACTACATTTACATTTAGAACACACTGTCATTCTATCATCTCTAGTAAATTACAAGTGAGCTTGAGAAGCATTAGAGTCTTATTCAAGGTCAGGAGTGAAAAGATGAATATCTTTTTTTATCCAATATATATGAGAGAGAGCTGCAACCAGTGCCAACAATGAATACCATAATTGATTAACATATTGACTATTATTTGATAAATCCACTGATCTAACCATTATGCCGTCTTTGGTTCTTACCTTTGCATCTTCGACCACATTCCATTTGTTATTGGCATCAGTCAAAGCTTTATCTGTGCATCAGGCCATTACTTCTTTAACGGTGTATTGAAATGGTAGAAGCCATTTCCTTGTAGTACTCGTAGTGTGGTGCAATCTGCTAGAATGAGAACATGTATCATGCATCATGCAGGTCAGTATAGGGTGCTTTAGTAAACCATGCATCAGTAAAATAAATAAATAAATAAAAATCCACATCAAATTTGTCAAGTTCTAAACTGATCTAATCTGCAGTTTCTGTGAGGTAGACCTGGGCAGTATGAAGATATTTATTGTATAATTTGTAATTTATAACTCAGTGTGCATTTCTGAGCATTCCTTGGATTCCGCTACATAAAACACAAAACAACTGTATGTTTCAGTACAAAGAGAGTGTAATTAGTGCATTGTGTGAGACGCTATAAAATCATTAGTATTTGTAGTCCAAATGTGGAACTAATGATCGTTTTGTTCTGTTCCAACTTGTCAGAAAAAAACATTGCAGCATATTGTGTATTATGATAGTACATTCTTGCTAGTTCTATAATGAATATACTGACACATACTGAAATCATTTTATATATTTATCTGAAATTAAATTGTTGTTACTTCCTAGTCCTATTGTCTCCTGGGTGTCTGTAGCTGACGTTCTATATTAAGTGTGTGTGTGTGCGTGTGCGTGTGCGTGCATGTGTGTGCGTGCGTGTGTGTGAGTGGTATTGGACTTGTGTGTGCTGGTACAGTTGGCACAGGGGGGTCTTTGCTGCAGGGTGGCGGGTTAAACGGCAAAGTGCCCTCCCACCAGCCACTACAACCACCTGCCACCACTGCTGTCTCTCCTCCATCACTTCTCCTTCCATCACTCTACTCTACTGTCCTCCTCCTCCCTCCCTTCATCCTTACCTACCTGCTTTCTCTCTCTCTCTCTCTCTCTCTCTCTCTCTCGTACACAGGTTCATCACTCCTCCTCCTACCTGCTGTAATCTTCCCCTCTCTAACAAACACCGCCTCATTCTTCTCCATCTGCTAAGAGCCAGGGGGCGTCCCAAACATGATAAATATGAGTAACACAGAGGAGACACACACATACCGACACACATTGCCTGTTGGCAAGTGGGAAGCAGACTTTCGTGGTTCTGTTTTGAGATTTTCAGTGGAATGTCTGATTTTCACTGTCACAAATTTTTTGTACATTTGTTTTGTGGAAAGAAGGAACATCATTTAAATTTCTCCCATGTGTGTTATTTCTTGACATTGAAACAACTGGACAAAGCTAGAAATGTAGACTCGAAGCTTTTAATACAGAGTGTGCATAGAATGTAAATGTAATTCCTTATGTTACTGACTACACAATTATTTATTTAAGTACGTAATTATGTTTCATTACATTTTGAAGTGTTTGATTATGCTGATAGGTGCAAACAAAGAAAAAAAGCAAACAAAGAAGGAAAAAGCATGGGGTGTGTTACCATTCCCAAGACAGAACTTCCACTAAGACTGTCACAAATATTTTCATGTGATGTTGCTTTCTTAAAATAAATGTTAGTATTTAATGTGTTAGCTTACTGTAAACCAAAAAAGAAGTCATGCTCATTTGTATTAAAGACATTTTAAAATGCAAACTATTAGCAGTCAGTGTAGGTTCAGTGAAGAGAAACAGAGGTAGCCAGACCCTCTTTATCCAGACTAAACGATGCTGAGGTGTGTGTGCTTGCATGTAAAAGACCCATGACAGCTTGAGGGGGTGTGGAGCTGGACAGGCGGCAGGCCATCAGGGGATACTCCTCTGAATTCAGAAAACGGTGAGGAAGACAGGGATAAAGGGATAATGGGAAATATGCAGTATATTGAAAGGATTTAAAGATTGTCATACTCTACACTGGAGACTGCACAGTCTTCTCAAAGTCACTTAATAAAACCTCACCTTCACACCCTGCTGAAAACAGACTAAAGAATTAAGTGACCAGTAATCCAGTTAATATAATCCCATTTCAAGTCCAATGCATGCTGGTGTTTATTCAGGGCATGACAGTAATGTATTTAATGGGGTTTAGACCCAAGTTTTAATTTAAGTAAATTAAATACAGATCATGTGATTTTGTTCATAATTCATAATGCTGATTGATGTTTACATTAATCAATCAGATTGTCTTATCTAAGATAATTATGTACTTTCTCCAAAAACTGCTAAAATGTTAATCAAAGCATTTGTCTGATATTTTCCTGATTTCAAAATTTTACACAGTATCCAGTCACGATCATGACATTTTAGCGAACAATTAATTGCCTTATAAATAATTGTGATCTTGTTTCGTAGCTGCTGATACTTTGTAGCTCCTATATAAAGACTCAACCATCAAGAGTTTAAATAAACAAACATTACTCATTGCCCTCCAAACCTGTTATTGACAAACATCAGTGTTACTCAGAGTTGCCTTCTAGAGGTATTATAGTGCACCCCTCAGAAGTTTTTTCTTTTTTTTTGGTTGGTTTTTTTTTTATTGTTTTTTTAGACCCATGTGTGTCTCAATCAGTAAGTTTTTAGATTTATTTTTTCATTTATATGAACTTGCCTTAACCCACCAGAGAAATAGGAAGATAACTGTTTCCAACCTAAATAACTCCCTAAATGTTCGTGATCAGGCAGTTGTGTAATAATTGTGACGGATCACTGAATTTTCTAGGTTTAATTTGATTTTGTTGCTCTAGGAAACTATTCAGTGCATTGTGAAATCTCAGAATCTCGAATTTGATTTATTTGTTTAGCTACAATTCAGAGTTTTGTTTTAATACACTGAATGTGACAAATAGAACCATTTATACAGTAGTGGAATATAAACAATAAAATCACAATTCGAACTTTGTTTTCAGCACATTTGTTTCCAGAAAGTGCCCTATTCCAAGTCAATATTTCAGTCAGAAAATGAGTACAGGTTCCGCTAAATATTGTTAGAAGCTGTTCATACAAAAATAGTCACGTTCATTGTTTCTTTTCTAATACAAGTATGTATTGTGAGTCTCCTTGCCTAAAAAACAGCATCAGTCCTGTGAGGTAAGGTTTAAACCAGTCTCTGAGATACCTCCTAATCGTTGTAGCCCACTCTTCCACTACTGTGTGCACATTTTAGCTTGTGCAGTGTGTCAGTATTTAAATGCTTTCAGTATTTCATCAGCTGTTCCACATTGAGAACTAAGATTAAGGTCTGGTGTTTATGCTGTTCAGGGTACCATCGTGCCAGGTGATGTGTAACCAAGTATTGGGGAAAATTGCACTGGTGATTTTTTGCTTTTGTTATAACTAGTCCTCCAATCTTAGATAAGTGATTCTACACTCAACAAAAATATAAACGCAACACTTTTGTTTTTGCTCCCATTTTTCATGAGATGGACTTAAAGATCTAA
>JBBPCZ010000115.1:18132455-18142968 GCA_037974445.1 Brycinus macrolepidotus | reverse complement strand
TTCTGCCGTGACAATGCAAATTTCCCACTTGTGGGACTAATAAAGGTTTATCTTATCTTATCTTATCTTATCTTAAAGCTGTATTTGTCAAATACTAATTGCTGTATATTTATTAACAGACCATTAACCAACTACCACAAGACAGTAATTTTCATTTTGGACAAAGCCTTCTTTCTGAGGGCAGCTGGTTGTTAATGAAGTGTTTTGCTCTGAAACATGTAACATTTTATGAAGAAGCCAAAAGAATGTCTTCTACATTTACTTATGGTAAAATGGTAGCCACTATATCATTTACCACCTGAAGGCTAGAATACATTTTAATAGACTCAGCAAAAGGGCTTGTAAACCCTGTTTAAACGGATGTTCAGGTTATTTGTGGACGTATCATGTAATTTGTTCTCTAGATTTACCTGATTTGGCTAATAAACCATTCAGCCACATAATAACATGCAGTGACTGAAACAGAACCCCCCCTTTTATTTGTCTTCATCATCTTGAAGCTTGTTTGAGGTCACAAGCCATGTTTACATACCGCTTTCACATCTGAGACCCCTCCAAATGAATATAAATGGTGCTTCTGAAGTGTGCGTGTGCGGCCATGCTCATTTTGTGTGTGTGTCCCTTGCAATGTCTGCCTGGCATGGGAGCAGACACTGTTTATTTTGACTGACTTCTCCATTTTTCAAAGACAGCTTCCATCCATCTGGTTGGGTTTCGTCTGGACAGACAATTTCATAGAGCTCCACTTAACTCTCCCTCCCCTCAATGGGCGGCGGAACTCCACTCACTTTCCTGGAAAAGTATAAAGAGTGGGTTCTCCACCTGCATGCTGGCCTTGTGCTCCTCCACTACTCCACACTCATCCTGTTTCTGCCTCGTTCTGCTATGCCACTGCTTTGATTTGCTACCTTTCCTTCAGAAAAAAGACCTGCATTTTATTCTGATTATTTTTAACCCCCATTATTGACTGAATAATGCAGCAAACAGGCTGTGTCAAGAATTGTCATTGTGTTTAGTTCATGGAATATCCTTGGAAGGAATATTCTTCAATTATTGAAATGTGCTGTAGTAGAACAGGATGCCACGAAGGCACTGCTGGTTTTAAAGAGCTCAGCAGAACGAGACACGTTTTTAGGTCCGTGTTGGTTCATGGCTCACTTATTTTGATCCGCAGGTCACAACTAATTGGCTTTCTTTTTTTAGCTTTGGTACGATGCGTAGATCTTAGAAGTCAGTGTGTAGTCTAATTGATGTACACTATAGCAGTGAAAGGCCATAATGCTTTAAAATGTGGGTGAGCACGTGCCAAATATAGCCCTGGCCTTCCCTGAGGGACGCACACAATGAAAGCACTGCGGCGGTGGGTCCCACCCCTGGGATTTGGATTGGAGTCTCAGGGCCATGCTTGGCCGGAGGGCCATGAGTATGAAAATAGCCATGTTCTCTCAGGAAAGGGATAAAAAAAGAAGATTAGAGAAGGTTGAACTGAGAAGATCTTGTGCTCTGTTGTTGCTAAGCTAACTGCCAACAGCTTACAAGTGTTTACATGGTCATCTAACACTCAGCAGCAACAAGAACACACTGACTGAGCAGATTTGCTTTAGCGTGTGTGTAGTGCTGTACTCCCAGGCTGGCACATCATCCATATTGTGGAGAAATGAAGTTTTTGACACTCTTTTAGGTTTCAAAACACACAATCTACCCCATGGTTCTTGTTGTTCTTACAAAAAAGTTAAGCGACAAAAATAAATCTTCACAAAATTTCCCTGAATTCACAGATTTTTGTGGTGTCACAAAAAACAATGCATTTACGTATATCTGCCTATTCAATCTACATCATTTTAGCCTGGCCTGCTGACACTGAAGTTATAAGGAGTGTTTTATCCTGGTTTGCTTTTTGCATGAGTTACAGTACAATACAGCCAATCAGTGATTATTTACATATATCCATGTTAAACAAAATCTGCTTTGAATGGGATAAAGGTTGGAATGGTCATCTAAAAATGAATTATGAAGTTGTTTTTGGTAAATAAAAACTATACAAACGTGCTGACATGCACCCTTCAAGGTTGAATAATTTTATTTCTGGACTAAACAGTGGGTTCAATTTTTAATAGGTGCAGATGATGAAGCATATAGTAGTTTAGAATTATGTGCAAAGAAATTGGTTAAAGGTGAAGCAATAAAAAAATGTGGTACATGAGAGGGAAAAAAACCCCTACTCCTCCTGCCTCAGGTATATCTCGTTTTGTTTTTGATGTTAAGGCCCAGTGTTTCAGTATGTCCTTGTTTGAGTCTTTTGGTGCTTTTCCCTGTGTTTGCTCAGTGTGGAATTTGTGTTTTGGTTCAAGTACCCCTGCGTTCTTTTAGTGTTTTGTTTTCTTTAATAAAAGTTACCAACTAGCACTTACATACTGACTCAACGTCCCATCTGTTTTGTGAAGGTCATAGAATAGATAACTTTTCAGCAATCAGTAGTTGGTTGCAGTGCTCAATACTGTCAGCACAGCAACTGTCAGGAGCTTCACTGAGTTGGTTCCCAGGGCTGAGAAGCATTCAGATCACATGCACAATGCCAAGAATCAGTTATGAAGTGGTGTAAAACCCACAACCTTTGGACTCTGGAGCAGTTCAAACATTTTCTCTTGAGTAATAAAACACATTTTTTCCTCTGACAGTCAGATGCAGGAATCGGATGGTGGATATCAGGAGTAATGCTGCCTTCCCAAATGCACTGTGCCAAACGTAAAGCCAGACAAATTTTCAAAACCCTTCATGAAATTTCGAGTGCTGTAAATTACAGCAATGCAAGGCCCTGTTCGGCACTAAAGGTGTTTAAAGACATGAATCGCTTTCTGTCTGTAACCCAACCACAGTCATTAAAAGCTAAAACACGCTGCAGGCTGCTCCACTCTGACAAAGCTGCTTATTCCCATCTGAAGAGTGGCATGGCGGTGTTCTGGACCAGCTCTCTGGCATTTTCAGCTGTAATTGTGCACCACAGGGAGTCAGTCTTAAGGCCTGGTGTCCAGCAGAGAAGGTCGGAGGCAGAGAAAAGGACCAGCGGAAATCATAGGGCTCTGAGGCTTTAATTAAACACAGTTCACTTCAGCACCAGGCTTCTAACTTAAATTCACTCAAATGTCTGTTGGGTTCGTTTAGTAGGTATTTAACTTCATTGTTTGATAAAGCAGGCATCACACAATTGCAGCACACACTGTTTTTGAATCTATCCATAATATGCTTAGAAAAGCACATTGTCAATTACTGTGATCATTCATTGATGGTCAGCACTCCCACATGACCACCAGTCAGCAAGCGTTACTCAGGATGGGGATTATATTCAGCACAGCAGGTAGTGACATGGTAGTGGCATGTTAGTGTGTTGCACTGATATCAATTAATCACATTTAAATGATGCTGCTTAAATTTCTGAAATGCTGTGTTCACTTACTGTCTACTCTGTTAGACACTAACTTGTTGGTTCACCCTACAGATGAAGTTAAAGTGAAGTTAATGATGATAGTTCTCATGGTACACTGTTTCTGTTAGTCAACACCTAGGCCTTTATCAGTGGTCAGTTTATGACCACAGCAAACTGTTGACTGGATATTTTTGGTCAGGGGAAAATTCAATGATAGTTTCCAGCACGCACACACACACACACACACACACACACACACAAACAAAAAGGTAGGTTCACCCAGATGGTGAGAGTATTCGTATGTTTTTGTGGGTAGGTGTGTGTGTATTTCTGTGTGTGAATCTTAGTATGAATTCATGAATCCCTGAGTTAATATAGGTGTGTGTGTGTCTGTGTCTGTGTGTGCTTTCTGACTAGATGAATAGTGCTGATTAACAGAGAGACAGTAGTGCTCCCACTGTCTGCCTGCTACTGTGTGCCATCAGCTGCTTTTGTTCTTCTCCTCTAAACACAGGGCTCAGAGAGAGGCTCATTTTGTGTGTGCATGTGTGTCTCAGAGAGAAAAAATAGTTACTGTGTTTAAGTCTCATTCTGTGCCTTTGGGTGGGCAGATGCACTATATTTGAGTGCATTATGTGTATTGTGAATTATGTACTACATTGTGCGTCGTTAGTTCAGTTGCATGAGCTCGTACTCACACACAAGTGTGTTTTTTCTTTTATGTCTATATCGGTTTGTTCAAAAAGTTATTCATAGACTGGAATGGCAACAGTGTGAGCAGCTAATTCCCAGGCAGGCCTGATTAAATCACAATTGCTGATTGATTGTGAACGTGCAGCGATCTCTGTGGGAAAGTGTTGGTGATTACACATGCAGGGGGGCATGCCGGGCTATAATTCGATCACTCAGTGGCAAACATGGTCTGTGTTATGGCAATCAGAGGACAGTGGGATTAATGAGGATCCATGCAGAGTGTAGGCAACAGCGCACAGCTGAATATACTGTAGTTTGATCAAGGCTTATTAGAGGGAACTTCAAGACTCTTAACTCTGGGGACCACTGTGTCTGTACATACAGTGCACTCCAGAATTATTGGCAGAATTATTGGGGAACAGAAAGGGCACTTATTTTTAGGGTAATCAATCAAGCAGATAACAGAGGTGTTTATTTAGCCTTTTTTGCTCATGTTTTCCAAGGGGCAGTAATCCCTGAGGACACTGTACAGAGTGGTGAAAGAAGTATTTGCACTGATTTGGTCTATTTATTGCACAATTGCCACAGCGAATACTTGTAGATATTTAAACAAATTGTAATATTCAGACCTTGTCTAACACAAAACATTTTTTAAATGTTTATTTACTTTATTTTAGGGGCACAGCTATCAAGCTTATTATGAAAAAGTGGTCGCCCCTTTAGACGCTCAAGCAACAAATTAACCAGGTTTTCTTGGTAATGAGCTTCAAGTCAAGTCAAGAGTTTGTCATTTCAGCCATATTCACAGTACACAATGAAACAAAACGTTCCTCCAGGACCCTAGTGCAACACAGAACAAAAACAGACACACATCATTACACAAGTGTGAGCAGGACAGGACCACATAGAGTGCAAGAGAGAGTGCAAGAAAATACAAGAGCAACAATACCTTATGGTTAAGTTAACCTCATTAACTCATTAACTATTGTTAACTATCGGAGTGACGCAGTTGCCACAATCTAATCAAAAGAAAATTAATACTTGAGATTAAAGATAAAAGATAATAAATGAGAAAGCATCCCTGTTGAAATATATTTGTCTGGAATAGGGTATGGAAAAGCCACTGCCTGCCATAATATCTCAAGGGCACGGCGGCAAATCATTCCTGAAGTCACCAAACATTCCAGAAGGACACCCAAGAAGCTGCAGGCCGCTCTCTCTTCTCTCTATGTCTGTGTGTGTATAGAGCTCCTCTAGTTTTATTTGTATATTCAGTGTATTTTTAAATGAATTCCTTATCATATAAAAAAAAACTAATTGAAATTTCATTATGCATTGAATTGTTTTCTAAAGAATCATAATTGTAACGAGGTTCAAGATTTACACCCTTAATGGTTAGGCATTGTAGTTAAACCCCTTTGGATAGACATGAAAGATACTATTAAATGTTAGACTTCACTAATTCAGAACACTCGGCCTTCTTGGCTGGTATGCTTGTTTTCTGACTTAATTTAGTTAGAGAACTTCTTGTTATGTAAAAATTTCAGAGATCTTGCTGAACAGAATACTGCTGTATCAGAAACTCTAGACTAGCACAGAAACAAGCAGCCCTCAGAATATCAATTTTTGACTTTTGACTCTCTCAGTTGTGTCATGTTTTTTTCTGAATGTGTGATTTCATGGTTATTATTGAAGGTTAAACCAGTGCAGTGGCATCTCCACTGTCCTGTCTATTCCTATTATATCATATCTGCCCTCAAATATCACATTAGCATCTCCCAAGGTGCCCCTCTGTTCTTCTCATAGCCAGATCTCAGCTTAGTGCCTCCATTACCATTCAGTCTCCAAACACCCAAACCTTTTATTCTTCTTTGTCTGTGGAATTCAAGAGAAATAAGAGTTTGGTTTAAGTTGGTCTGCAAATTCTAGTCTGAACTTGGCTTTTTGGTTCTTTTATTCTAGCACTAAGCTTCCTTTTTCCTTTTCAGCATAGGAAGCAGATCCTCATTAGTGGGGCTGCAACAATAACTGCATCACCGGCATACAACACATTAGGACATACCACAGTATAGATCACTCATACCATGTCGTTATTTTTGAAAACTCTTTCATTAAGAGATTTTTGGACTTTTTTCCTCTATTTGACTTGAGTTGGGAGGGAATACGTTGGAAGAGGCTGACATCAAGTGATCTCCCATACCCAGGTCAATTTTTCATCAGCAGCTCCTTCCCCAAGGTGAGCTAACTTGACTTTTTTAAAAACACCCATTAACAGTGGTAAAATCACTGTAATACATGGCTGTAATAAGAAACAAAGCAAAATATAACCTGCACTACACAGACTCCCTGTCACTCCTGTGAAACTTGGCTTTGGTTAGAAGCTTGTCGATGAATCGGTTCTGTTTCTTCTCACTGTTCTCCATTTCTGTCGGTGGAGGCCTGAGTTGACAGTAAGAGCAGTCGGGTAAATGAACTCTTTTTGCTGTGTTGGCTAGTGTACCATAACCAACAAATTCTGACATTACTTGAATGACTTGTAATCTTTCATAGTCACCTAGTCACAGCTGTATATTTGTGGTGTTTGCAAAGGTCTGACTTCTGCCAGAAAACAAAAGGTTAAAAAAGATGTGGAAAAAGTGCTGTCATTGCCTTATTTACATTGATATGGCAATTACTGTGTGTTTTAAAATGCTCGCACATCTTTGGTCAAGCAGATCTTTAGAATTAGTTCATTAATAATCCATTATTTTTCCAATCGAGTTGATGGGCCTATTTAACACCACGATGGTAAGTCACGACTTGGATGGTGCTACGCAAAAATCCTATGGGCTCAGAATGTTTTTTTTTCCCTAAAATGATCATGATCATTTTAAATGTTTTTTTTGTTTGTTTGTTTAACCTTATTTGCCCCAACTTACTAACAATGAGTGAATGTTTATATTTGAATATTCTATTCTGTCATATGACACTCTTGAAGAGGAGACCTTTTCAACAGTTGTGATCCTCTCTGGGGGCCCCAGGCAATGACGCCCACAGAGAATCCCAAATCTTCTGCGCTCCTTTAGAAATGCATTGTCAGTTCAGTCAAAAAATGCTTTTGATTAACTGAGGATTGGTCAAAAAGTCAACTTTTGGTCAAAAAGTAACACCATGCACATGGACATGGGTCTGAGTATTTGAGACACCTAGGAGGAGTAATGTGTAAATATGTAACATCAAACAAGAACAACTCACAGTAATTTTTATTAGATCTCTGTAACACACTCTCGCAATCGGAAACAGCTAATGTTTTTCGCATGATTTGTTCACACGCTACACACACAGGCTACACACGCGCACACACAGAGTGATGATTGACAAGCAGGCATGATAGTGAATGTGAATCGGAACCTTTTGGAAGCACTGCCTTCGTGCGTTGGTTGCATGTCATCGCTGCCAGGTGCTTATTTTTCATTTTTTACTAATTTATTTTTAAACATCAATGTTATTAGTGACTCTTTACTTCTGTCACTGTTTTACAAATATTTATCCAATTGAAAGTTTTAAAAAGAGCCTCAAGACATGTGAGAGCATGTCCAGTGAGAGTCCAGACAAACCATGGTAGAGTCCTGTTTATTCTAGCATTTGCCATCGAGTCATTGCCTAAACTTTAATATCCTTTTCATAGCAATGAATCTTTTCTAAGAAGATATTTTGTCTTACTATATTCAACAACAGGAAAAACTTCAAACACACACACAACTGCAATAAACTTTAAAACTGATAAGTTGATGAGAGCGTAATGCAATGCATTTACTGCTTCAGATGTGGCTGTTCTAATCATTGATGGACAAAACACATATCTCCACATTCAAAAACCTTGTAACTTTGATGGCTTGGTAGCTAGAAGGGGTCTCACTTAGGGGGGTTGCAGGGGCAGTGGCGTTACACAGTAGAGCTCCTTTATGGGATGTTTAAAGGGGATTATGGTTGTCGTTGCAAAATGTGCCAATATGAGTGGCCATTGGACCCTTTTTCCCAAATTTTTTTGGGAAGCCCCAAACATTTGCCTGGTTTGCGTCTCCTGACGATGCACCCCTGCTTTTCAGTTCCATTGAGGCTCTTTGAAACAGTGCTGAAAGGAAGCTTTTGAAGCTGAAAGCTATTGAATTGTGGCATAGTGTGCTCAGGGAGAGCAGTTTTCTTTGTTCCTGAGAGCAGTAGGATAGCCACGTGTCCCTCTTGACTCCTGTCTGACTGTAATAGAATATTAAAGTAAAGTAATGTGCTTTTACACAGTAGCCGTTCTTTGTTGTATTGCTGCTGTTGATGGAGGTTTAGATATGGCTTTGAATGAGCTGTTTTAGCTTAATTCTCTGGTTGCAAAAGGAGCGGTCAGTAAACAGATGGGCTGACTGGTTGGTATGCAGTGAATCATGCTGAGGATGCTCAGGTTTACACCCTCATACCTCTAGTTCTGACATGATCTCTCTCTCTCTCTCTCTGTCTCATTCTCTCTCTGTTTCTCTGTCTCATTCTCTCTCTCTCTCTCTCTCTCTCTCTCTCTCTCTATCTATCTATCTATCTATCTATCTCTCATTCTCTCTCTCTCTCTCTCTCACACACACACTCACTCCTCTTCAAATCCTCGCCCCTCCTCCGTTCTGTACCTCATTAGTGATACCTTAGCAGCCTCTGAACACACTTGCTCTCAGTGATATCAGGAGATAGAAAGGAAGAGGAAGAGAAGGGAAATCTAAACAGAAAGAAGAGGCTAACACAAGAATTTCACTATTTTTTAAAATCTCCACATTTAATTCATGGACATGTAAACAGAGCCATTCTGCGTGTTTTGGTGTTGCAAACAGAGATAGGAAGCAGATATGGATGCTTTTTGTATGTTCTACTGTAGTTTAAGAAGGAATTGGCCTAAAACATATACTTTTTGATATTTATTCCTTGTGGAGAGGTATTTAGGGGCCAGTCTGAGGAAAATAGTACCCTATGATTTTTTTTTTTCCAGATTTAGCACAATTTTATATGTATTGCTAATAACATTACATATAAAAAACTCGTATAGGTTTACTGGTCTTTTGGAGAGAAAATAAAGGGACTATATTTGTGCCGAAGACACTGTAATTCCCATTGTAAAGGAAATGCAGTCCAACAGGTAGCAGCACCACCAGAAATATACAATGCAAGCACTCCATTAAAGACGATGGTGTGCTGTCAAGGTAGTAAAACGTGGGTGATCAGCACCCTCAAACTTTCTCAAACATTGAACATCCCATCCAAACTTCCACACCAGAGCTCTACGAGGACAATGGATGATGTGGTTTAAGAATCTAAACTAAGTGATTTCTGTGTACAGCAATAGATCTCTTTATATTTGCATGCAATATCTACTGTTACTAACATCCCATATTAATATCTCAGCACTGCTTCTTATTTATAAAGTTAGACCACACCATTAGCTTTAGTATAAGGCTGCCAAAAACATTGTAGGCTCAGCCACCGTCTTTTTTTTTTTTTTTTTTTTTTAGCACAGACTAGATCAACCGGTCAGCTGGTTTTATTAACATATTAGCTGACTCGCAAACCACTGGGAAGGCGCTGTTGAAAATTGGTGCAATTTTCTCTTTGTCTGTAGTCTAAGTGCCTTCTTCTCTTATGTCATCATCTTCATGAAATATCTGCGAGTGCCATGTTTACTATCTAAAATTGCTGCCATTTTCTATGTCTTACCAGAAAATAAAGGAGCAGCTCCTCCTCTTCTCACGTAATCGCTCACCTGCTCTCTCTCTTACACACACATGCAAACACACACACACTCTCACTCATTATCTCATTAGCTGAACAGATATTTAGCTTACATACATTGCAAATATACTGATTTGTGTCTAAGAATAGATTGTGTGTTAATAAAGGTTTCATTTATTTTCACTGGCTTGCATCTTAATTTCATTCCAATACTAGATTGCTGCCAGTATATGTATAAAAGAATTCACATTTGATAGACAACCTTCAGAACTCAAATAATATATTTGTCTTTCTTTAGTTAGAAATCAGAGATTGTAATATTTTTGACTTGATTACGTTTGTGACTGAAAAATGCATAAATAAGACAATAAATTAATGATTTATTTCATTATTAATGAATCGTAGTACCTTTACAATATAGCAAAGCATTCAGACCACTGTAAAGAAATTGGATTTTCTTTGCAATTCACAATTTCACATTAACAGCTTTATTTAAACTTTTTGAAATTCTACTTTAAGAATATGGAAGAGGTAAAAAATTAGGGCTGTTTTTATGTATTCTCTCTCTCTCTCTCTCTCTGCTGTTACCTGTTGTTACACACAGGAGAACACACACGCACACACACACACACACACACACACACACACACACACACA
>JBBPCZ010000115.1:18109836-18120231 GCA_037974445.1 Brycinus macrolepidotus | reverse complement strand
AATTGTCGGCGTTAAGTAAATCATGCGTTAACGCGATAATAACGCGTTAACTTTCCCAGCACTAATATATATATAAATATACACACACACACACACACACATTTTGATTGCTTTGTACGTGTATTTTCAAATGCTTTTACTTCCATTAAAGTATTGTGAAAGTAACTAACATTTTGAGGGCTGGGAAATGACATTTAGTACTTCTATGGTAGAACTGAGTCTGTCTCATCTGTGTCAGAAATCCAGTAAGTATGTTTTTTTCCAAAATATAGACGGACTAGCTGTCTAAATTATGTATGATTGTATTTGAAATTCATAATTAAAGTATGAATATTATTAAAGTCTGTGACGTCGATCAAGATGAGTAGGCAGAATGGGTGCGTTTTGAGGTGCTGACCACATTGAGGTGGAGATTCATTGGAGACAAGGTAAACAAAAGATAACCGAAGGACAGAAAGAAACAAGACTAAACACAGCTAACTGGAACACAGAAATAACTAGTACAAAACCAACAACTATAAGACCAGAAGCAAGCTAGAAAACCAGAACGAACACAAGGCACAAGGGAAAGAAAAGGGATATAAACTACACAGGACACAAGGAACAGCCAGGCCAAATGAAACACAGGAGGAGTGACAGACCAGGTGAGGGGTGCGCCAAAATGGCGGAAGAGGAAGGGAGCAATGGATTTAAAACAAGGACACCTAGCACTGAACTAGACAAGAAGGCGGATCCAAAGGTGAAACCAGGGGCAGAGCGCGTAGTTAAGGAAAGGAGCGAGAAAGCTGATAAAACCAAGGATAACGGGGCAGGAATGTTGCAAATCCAGAGCTTATTGATTATCTCACTGCAGTCAGCAAATACACCTACTTCCAGCATCTTACACTCATGATTTGAGCCACAACTACCTTGCTTGTATTTCAAAAGAAGGTATTGAAAACATTGATCCTGGATTGATCCTGATGTCCAAGTATTGGTCTTTTATATAACATTTTGAACCCAACCTTGCTTCTGACTTTAAAGCTTTAATGTTGAATTTCAGATCAGATGGATCCTGAAATGAGTAAAATAGGCTAACTTCAGTCATTATGTTGACAGATTCTGGAAACACAAGTCACATCGCAGTTCTTTAAGCTACTCAGAGCTTAACCTTTTTTAACCTATTATTTTTTGTGCTTTTACTGAAAGTGTTTTTGCTAGGCTCTGTTTTCTTCTGCTTGAGTCATCATTTTACCAAAGTAACATTACTTTTACTAAAGCATGGGCTGAGCCTGCTCTACCTGCCTCTGGATATTAATGATATATTTCTTTATATTATTTGCTGTGATGTCCACTTTCTTGGGAACTACAAACACCAGGGACACGAAGTGCGACACTAATATCAGCTCCACTGGAAAAAGGCTCAGTAGAGAGTTTACTTCCTGCACCAGCTGAAAAAAGGTTTAACCTGCCTTTGGAGTGGCTAATTCAGTCCTATATGGTAATCATCACCACCTCCTTTGTAGTCTAGTGCAGTATTTGGTCTAACACCGGGTGTGAGATTCACAACATAAGCTATTTTAACATGTCGCCTCAGAAAGCCAGTTCTCTGTAATGAGTTAAAACAGCCAGGCACTGGCAATTCATTACCCCTTATTAACAAGTATTTCTATGAGATAATGCATGATGTTTAAGAGCCTCATTAACATGTTTGCTGTAAGGTGTTAAGATCCAACATCATGGAGAAAAAAAAACTCAAGTGAGCACATGAATGGTCTGTCTGTGTAACAGTGCAGTGTGTTTCCCTGAAAGGACATAGGTTTGGATATCTATGTGATTGCCTGTATTTGATTGTGATTCTGATTAAAATAGCATGTGTGGATGGTTAAATGAGTAAGTGACCAGACAGAATGCCTTTCTTCTCTGTTGGTCGTGCTGGCTGTGTCCTGTTTCAATGATGCACCATGTGAAATGATGCAAATGAGCCACCCCGCCCACCTAAAGGACAGATTCTGTTGTGTCAGATGGGGTCTCTGATGGGAAGAATATGAAAGAGGAAGAGCTTTGAACAGATTTTATGTCCCTCGTGTCCTGGTCAGTCTATAAAGTTTAGGAATAATTGCTGGCTTGCCCAGGGATGGGTGTGTGTGTGTGTGTGTGTGTGTGTGTGTGTGTGTGTGTGTGTGTGTGTGTGTGTGTGTGTGTGTGTGTGTGCGTGTTTGAGCCCCAACTTTGTGTAAAGTGATTAGGGCCTCCCTACCAGTTGTAGGCACAAATGGACTTTTAATTAGTTGATTTCAGAGCTGTGTGTGTGTCTATGTATGTGTGTGTCAGTCATAGAGTGAGTGAGTGAGTGTTTGTGCCAGGCGATGTTGTTTGTGTTTTAATGGAGGGAGAGCTGCGGCTCATAGCTCATAACAGGAGTCCAGCAATTCAGCGGAACACAGGGAAGAATTTCATCTTTCTGGTCACACGATACCATATAGGTCTACACACACACACAAACACAAACACACACACACACACACACACACACACACACACACACACACACACACACGTACATATATGTGTATAATATACAGGCTATAAATTCCAGAAGGGCAGTATGTGCAGTACAGGCTATATGGTAAATGCATGTGAAGTGTTGAGGATAAAAATGTTACCCACTACCATTCAAAAGTGTGGAATCGCTCTTTTCTGTAATATAAAACCAAACTTTTTGCAGATATTTGAATAAAGTTATTCTAGTGTGATGCTAATGTGATCCTGATACCCTGCAACTACATAGGTTTCCAGTCATTCATAGGAAGCAATGAAACACCCTGAATGATGAACATATAAATATATATGTGTGTTTGTGTTTGTGTTTGTGTGTGTGTGTGTGTGTGTGTGTGTGTCCAGTGAACTGATGTACCGCCAATACTGTGTCAGTGCAGGTGCTATGTTGCAAATGGTCCATGTCAAATAATAGCTGGCCAACAGTAGTTCTGTAATCAGAAGATGGCTAATGTTGAATGAGTAAGAACGGAGGTACTACAGTCTATAACTCTATAACTTGGTAGATTTAGTTGACATGTAGAAGCACTAATAGCTCCTATGGGAATCCGAGAGGCCATTGTCCATTTTTTGCTAAATTCAATGTACTATATTAGTGTGGAAATACTGTACGAGTTTAAACCAGTTCCCTCGAAAGATGTAACCGTGCTGAATTACAGCCTTGTTAGCTGTATGTTTGTTTGACTGGCATGCAGAACGACCAGTGACAGGCTATGGTTTTAGCAAGATATGGCCACAACAAGAAATGCATGAAATGAAGGAAACCATTTCAGGAATGTCTTTTGAAAAGAGGAATGTTTCCCATCTAACTTCTGGTGCAAAGAAACTTGCATACAGGGCCAGTTACAGTGGTGAGGGGGTTAAAAGTGGGAGGGTGAGATTGCGGTGTGTCTGTGTGCAAAGAATGAGAGACAGAGACAAACTGACTTAAATGAAACATGACAAAAGCTCTGCAGTCCATATTTATCCCAAAATGCAGCATCTGCTTCTAGCCCCTAGCAGCAAACTACTGACAATGTAACATCAGTCTTATTTCAGATAAAATGTTTATATCTAACTTTACACTGTTGTTTTGTGTTTTTGGTAAGGGCGACCTAGTCGACTATTTTCTGGAAGTTGTCTAGAAAAAAGTAGTTGTGTGGCCCCTGCTGGATGAAGATTAGTGGAACTCATAAAGTATTCATGTACAAAGCAAGTGGATGTACAAAGTAGGTGTTTCTAAAAAAGTTTCTTTCTTTTTATATCATTTGTTTATTCAGATATCAGAGTGGTCATCTATTAGAAACAAGACACTTGGGCCCACGCACACATTTTCACAAATGGGTTTTCAAAGATTCTTCTATAAAATACACTTCTTGTTCTATCTGCAGTCACATATTGTCACTTCACAGTAACTAAGGAACTCAGAATGTATTTTATCCATTTGGGCTTCTATCATCATTCGCTGCCTATTGGCTGAATTTAACACCCATAATGAAGAGTACTAATTGTGGCCTCACGCTAGCCTAATGAACTGCTGCTTAAAGCTAAGTGAAGAGAATCAATTTCCAGAATCAATTTCTCCCAGTCTTGTTCTGAAAGAATGGTTTACTCTGATGACTTGAAACATTTTCTTCTAGAGCTCCTTTGGACTTGTACAGTGATGAACAAAAATGACACATTTCTGAACACCCTACCCAGGTCATCTCTGTTTGGTCCTCCACTTTTGCACCAGTGCATTTTCAAAAAAGCACTAAAAATGCTTCAATGAATTGTCAACTTCTGCCCACTTTATCAGGTCAGATTTTGAGACCTGTTTGGCAGACTGTTATAATATAGAAGCATCTTGTGTGTATCCTTCTTGGTTTAAATGCCAGGGACAGTCGCAACTGCAGTAGCACCAGAAGAGAATTTAGACTTTTTCAGGGAAGCAGAGAAACACTGATTGTCCCAAATGAATGCTGATTGACTGCTGACCCTCCCACCCCCACCCTACCACTAACTCGATGTCGGTCGATGTAGAGCTGCTCTGAAGATCCAGGAGCCTCTGGTTACAAGGTCCCTACAATTACTGTTCATTAGTAAATTCTGTGAATTGATCCCTCTTACACAGTCACATACACATGTACCCTCACCATCATATATCCATGAGTTCTTCATCTTCTGTGTGTGTTTTTGTACTTTTCTGTTACAGGCTTTTGTTTGCCATTAGTAACTGCAAATAATGAAAAAGGGAACTCATAGAGAGTATACAGGAAAAAACAAGAGGGCATTAAGAAATAATGTCTGCTTTTTGGTATTGATTACTGCATGAATCTATTTTCTAATTACAACAATGCCATAGATATGCTAAATACATCTTGTAAAATCATTCACTGAATGAAATCATGCAAGGCATGATGTCAATTCAAAAACATTTTGGAGTTTGGAGGTAAGGCATAAATAATGAGCTAATGGGCTTCACAGAAGAAATCAATAATGTTATTAACTAGTTACAAAGATTTAAAATGAGCATTTCTGTTCTGGAACAGTTAGCGATGCATATGTTTATGATGCTGTTTTTGGTTACAGGTTTTTCCTTTTGTTTCTAAAACTGGGTCAGAGCCCTGAAAGGTGAAATCCCTTGTTGCACAGATGGAACCTTAAAATACCGGGGAACCGAAATCTTTCTTTCCAATAAGTTAATCTTTCTCTTATTGGCACACAATCTACATGTATTCTACCAAAATTCCTCTGTTTTGATAGTGGAATAATAGTCCTAATAGTGGGTCAAGCTTCTAAAGGCATCTCCTTCACCAGTCTCACCGGCTAATGTGGCTTGTCCAACGCATACGACTTAATATAACTGTGTACGTTCTTATGGTCACTCAGAAAAACGTTTAGAGTGAAAGTTAACAAGAGAGCGAAAACTAACCTGACAATCATAACTATCAAGCTAGCTTGTCTGTTCATTCTGTCCATTCTTTTGTTCAATTGACCATGCCAGCATTCCTTGGATGTACATCCAGCAATAAAAGGAATAAAAACCTCACTTCAACCCATCGTCATATTAAAGCTAAAAAATGTTTTGGTGAGTCATAGACACGGGAGGAATAGTCTAAGGATAAAGTTTTTCTCTGAACCCAGGGCCATTTGGCCTGAGAGCTTTTTTTTTTTTTTTTTTTTTTTTATCCTAGAAACAGTCCACAGCAGCGATCCCTCGTCCTGAAAAGGTGGTCTGGGGTTCGTTTCAAGTGAACCCAGATCCACAGCATGTGTAAAAGCTCTCTGGTCCCAGTGAATCTGTGATTGGTTCAGTTTGTCTTTTCACTCTGTTTCAAATTGTATAATGCCTAGAAAAGGACAGGAATGTAGCAGCAACACTTGCACAGAGTATTACAAAAACTGCCCATCTTGTGCTGTCCTGCATGAATAAAAAACAATGTGAATGACTCTTCATTCCTAAATGAGCACATGCCACACATCACTGTTTGAGAGTCGATAGCCAGCCAAAGGAACATGACAGAAACCAATATGATTGTGTACTGCCATCTCTTTACTATCAAAACCTGTAAAGGGACAAACCTATTATTAACAAGTTTGCAAAAAGAAGAGCTGTGCTATCAGTCCATAGTTTGAAAGAAATTTTACCGCTTAAAAGTAAACCAGAATGTTGGACAGACGCACGTCAGATCAAGTCCGCACCAAGACAGGTTTTTAAGTGCTTTTTCATTCAGTATAAATATTCTTACCTGAATTCTTAATATAACACTCGATTTAAATATCATGCAAACATTTTTAATAATTTACACTGTATTCCTTGGGATTTTAAAAGTTGGCAGCGCTGTGATGAGAGTAAACTTGCAGAAAAGGCAAAATAATGAGTAACTGACCAATATTCAGTAAATGAATGGAATACAGAATTACTCATCACTTGCAGGTCTAATTGTAAGCTATGGCAAAGTAAGAGAAGATGCCAAAAGGACCAAATGTTTAATTAGTTGATTCGTCAGGTTGGAGTCGATAATAGGATTAATCAGTTTTAGAAATAACCATTAGCTGCAGCCTTAAATGATCTTCATCAGGGCCCTGAATTTGAAATCACTTTATGAGAGAGGTTTGACCTGAAAGTGACTTATGTGTAAAGTTTTTGGTTTGAAAGCTGAGGAGACTGGCTACAGCAGTTAACTCTGCGTTTCAGTTGCTTGTTCACAGCCACGTCTGCGTGTACCCACACTCACATGTATTAACCCGCTCACACACACTTTCCCTGCTTTTCTCCTGCAGTCCACCCCAATTTATAGAACGCGTCTCCAGTGTGTGTATTTTTTAGTACAGAGTGGGCCCTGTGGGAGGTGTCTGTGGTTCGGGCATGCCCGTGCGGACGCGGGCCGAGAATAAAGGCGTGATGATGAAAGATTAAAAATACATCACTCTTCTGGAGCCAGTGACAGTGAGGGACAGTCGCAATTGAACACCCCTGGAAGTGAGAAATGGAGTTTGCTTCTGTTCTCACAGATCTGGGTGTGTATGTGTTGGCGACAGTGTTCCTGTGTGAGTGTGTGCCTGTGTTAGTGTGTGTGTGTATGTGTGTGTATGTGTGTAGGGGATGGCATATGGGAGTAAATAGGCTAGGGAGAAAGGGCTCGAGGGACCGTCAGCAACTGTCACTGCGAGCCACGTGTGTATTAATTCCTGCGCCTGCGTCTTGCCTGGGGATGCTTGTGAGAAATGACCGGGCTAAGAATAGACGGCGATATCTTTTAGGTAGCCGGAGATGTCGCGTTCGAATGAGGATGAACGGAGCGTGTCTGAGGCCACAGGGTAAAGGGTTTCCGCTTGCTATTAAGATGCTCCTGAAGTCACCTCCTGTCATTCAGCCCCTTCTCTCTATCCTTCATACTCTTCCCCTCCTCTCATTTTCTTTCTCCTGAAATGGGTCGCATTGAAGAGCCAAACTGACTTTGAACGTGGCCTTTACTGCATGTCAGTTCCTGAAGTTTCTGCCCTGCCAGATCTGCCCCGGTGCACTGTGTATTTGCAGAAGTGCTTTTGCTGTGAAATAGAAGCATCTAGGAGCAACAACATCTCAGCCATTAAGCTGTACATAACACAAACTCACAGAGCAGGGCAGTAGAGTGCTGAAGCGTGTAGCGCGTTAAAATCGCTTATCCTTTATTGCATACCTCACTACATCACAAGAACTGTGCAGTGGGAGCTTCATTAGTTGGGTTTCTATGGCCTGGCATCTCCACACAAGCCTATAATAGAGTGTCAAGTACTGGAGTAGTTGAAACATTACTGGAGTGCCGAATCACGCTTCACTATTGGGCAGTCTAATGCGTGAATTTGGGTTTAATACTACTTACCAGAATGCAACTGGAAAGAGTGTCAAGGGTAAAGTTTGAAAGCAGAGTAACAATTGTTGGCAACTCCCTATCATTACTATAGTTTTGGTATTTTGAATTGGGACAAGCTCGCATGTACTTGATGGACAGATGGTCACATATTTTTGAGTTAACTGTGTGGTCCAGGTTCAACTTTAAACTAAAGAAAACTCTGTAAGCTTCACATTTTATTTACAAAGATTTTATTTCAAGGAGGCTGCTTTTGAGTTGTTTATTCTTGGCTAGTTTTGGGTTTTCTAATCGCATCAGCCAATTTTAATCATGGTCTTTTTTAGATCAGAGGCATGAATGTAGGACCTGCCATTTAAATGATGTTTACAGTGATTGACAATTTCTTTCTAAACTGAAAGTACTGAAAAGGGCTATTTAATTTTTGCTTTCTTTACTGTTTTGAGTATCTATCCCAGGAGTTCTGATGACTAATATTAAAACTGCCTGTTATTATTTTCCATAGTCACTTGATTTTGCCTGTCATTATGTTTACATTGCAACAAAAAATGTGATTTTAAACAAACTACCTCTTGTTTTGCGAAAGAAAAGTTCAGACAAATATCAAAGATACAGTTTTCCCATTGTCTTAAATGTAATCAGTCTCCCAAGAAATGTTTGGGGTCTGAGGTTTACATCTTTAGTTTTGCTCTGGAGCTACAAGTCTAAAAAGTAATATAAGCACCCAAATTGCAATATAAATGCATAAGAGCAATTCAGCTCTCAGCCCTAATAAGAACATCACCAGCTTTGAAACTGTTTCAAACCTCTCCTAAAAGAAAGCCATGCTGGAATAAAACAAATGACACCATTACAGCTTTCAAAATAACAAAATTGACTTTCACAATAAAAAATAACATTTTAACACTTTAATAATTTGCTTGTTCACCCGTAAAGACCAAATTCAGTTTGTTTTGTAAGTTAAACAGTTTCATTAAAATATATTTAATCAACAAAAGAAGAACAAAAATTCAACTTGGGGGATCTTCAAAACATGAGGAAATAGCATTTTATGACTACAGTGGAAAGTGGCTAAGTGATCACTGTTAGACTTGCTTATGTGGTTTCTGACACTGTAGAACATGCCGTTAGCTAGATGACCACTACTACTCTACTTTTAGTATACTTCTGTCTACATCATTTCAGTGGTCGACTTTTAAAGTGAACAATATAGATTTAGGTCTAGTTGCAAGAGGGCCAAACATATCAGGACTGTGTTTCAATCCAAGTGAAAAAGGGAGCCCAAAGGAATTAGTTGGATTTGCAGCAGAAAGGTGATGGTGTCTGTGTGTATTATAAAAAAAGTGGCATTGTAGGCCTACAAAAATGTATTTCACGATTTAAAAAAAATACCTTTTAATTTTTTATTGCAATTCCTTGATGCCATTTAATCATCACATAGAATTTAATGATGGTGATGGTTCTAAGGGATAGAAGTCTGAGAACTGATCATAGCTGACCTTCAGGTAGCTGATTGGCCGTCTGTTTTCGGCGAGATCCGTCATTTTCTATTTATGATACTCATCTCTAGCTTCAAATGCCATAGAGCAAGCTCAGTAATTTTTTAAGACATAATATGGATCTGAATGGGTCTGTAATTGATTTTGGTCAAATTACATCTCACAGGCTGTTCAATTATTTTTTGGAACTATTCTTTAAATATGCAATAAGATCTCAATAACACCTTATTTGGTTTGTGTTGAGTTGTGTATCTGGTATAATTTCATCCTAAGACATTCCTGGATGCGACAAAGGCTCAGCAGAACACACACATCTAGCAACCAAAAATAACATATTATTTAGCCCGTTTATAGTTACTGTTGTTACTAGTACAAGACTCATGTACTGCCATGGCCGCATTGTCACCAGCCCTCGCTATACAATATACTCTAATGCTCCGTTATGATGAAATGTTCACATGCAGATGTCTGGTTGCTCAGAAGGAGCAACTACTTTGTCACATTATCAGTGTATTTTCACTCCATGTCATCATGTCATTAGAATTCATACCTGTTTATATAATGAACAAATTCTGAGAAATAGCCATTCGTTTTATTGCCACCTGGAAGTCATTAGAAGCATAAAAGTCATAGCAAGCTATACATGCATTATAAGCTGAATAAAGGTCTCCTCTAAGCCTCTCATAGTGCATATGACATTACAGGAAAACGGTGTGTTGCCCCTAATTTCAGTGATGGGTGTCATTTTCTCAGTATCATGTAAACTGAATATGACACTCATTTTTATTCCATCCTTTTTGTCAGTCTTCATCATCTGGCTGTGCTAAATGAGGTGTGGGTTATGTAATAAGTGGATCTGAGGGGGACTGGAGGCTCTCTGGCTCTTACCTGGGTGTGTTCTCCTTCTGTTTGGAGGGAGGAGACACGCACATGGAGCAGCTGCCAGAAAACACAGTCACGACATGTCTCTGGAGACTTTCCCTTCTGCCCTTCTCTCTCTCTCTCTCTCTCTCTCTCTCTCTCTCTCTCTCTTTCTCCCTCTC
>JBBPCZ010000115.1:18073477-18101308 GCA_037974445.1 Brycinus macrolepidotus | reverse complement strand
CCAAAAGCTGGATGTGAAACAGCTTTTGGAAAATCCGATCACAACGCCATTTTCCTCATTCCTTTATTACCTAAACATGAAATTCAGTTTCTGATTTGCCTTACATTGCCATGGAATTTTCTTTGATTCAAAATAATTGAAATGTACTTTCATTCATTCTCGTGCATTTTGCATGAAATGGTCACTTAGGGACAATTCACAATTCCTGTATTTAATGCCAATGTAGTTTCAGTTTATAAGTCAAACAACCTAACTGGTTCAGTTTTTTTAAGTGCACGGTCAAATCTGTTAAAGAGGCAGGTGTGCTGAATGTGAACCTGAATGTGAAATCAAGTCCGACACATATTCAGGAAATGTCTTCTGAACCAGACTGAACCCAAAGTCATCAGTCATGTTTATACAAATGCTTAAAGCTTTAGAGTGGATGCACTTTGAAATATGACCTGTAGGTATGCGAGAGCATGATCCAAAACCGCTGCTTGCAGATACATGTTTACTAGTCATTTTTCTTCTCCATTCTCCTCTCTCTTTCATTCCCTCATCTTTTGACACCTTTTTGATGCAAGTGTGGGATGTTTTGTCTTTGTCTGTTTCTTTCCCTTCTCTCTTTCTTTCTCTCTTTCTCACTCTTTCGCCCCCACTCATTATCTCTCCTGCTTCAAGGAGATGTGCTTTCATTTGCATGTGGGCCTCCGGGGGCCGCACTCTTTATGTGTATCAGATGATTCATGCTGCTCAGTACATAGCTCTTTCACACAGGATTAGATTAAAACCAGTCAATCAGCCATCACTGAGAAAGAGAGCAAGATAAAGGGCAAGAGAGAGAGTGCGGGAGAGCTACCAGATCAGCCACATCATTAAAACCACTGACAGATGAACATTGATCATCTTGTTGCAGTGTCACCTGTCAAAGTGGGGGATGTGCACAGTGTTTAGTGTCGACTAAAAGTGGTCCAACAACCACTGAACCAGCAACAGGGCCAAGGCTCATTGATGTGTGTGGGAACCGAGAGCTAGCCTATCTGGTCAGATCTAACAGGAGAAACGTGAATGTTGGCTACGAAGAAATGGTGTCTGAACACATTGCAGCTTGCTGTGCATGGGGCTGCATAGTTACAGACCAGTCAGAGTGCCCATGCTAATCCCTGTCCACTTTGAAAAGCAACTAGAATGGGCACATGATCATGAGAACTGGAGCATGGATTAATGGAAGAAGGTGGGCTGGTCTGATGAATCAGATTTTCTTTTACATCATGTAAATGGTCAGGGATGTTCTGCTGGGAAACCTTGGGTCTTGGCATTCATATAAATATTACTTTGACACATACCGCCTACCTAGTACACCCCTTTATGGCGAGGGTATTCTCTCTTTCAACAGTAATATGCACCGTCACACTGCAAAAAATTGTTCAGGAATGTTTTGACGAACATGACAAAGAGTTCAAGGTGTTGACTAGCCTTTCAGATTCTTCAGATCTCAGTCTGATTGACCATCTGTGGGGTGTGCTGAACACGCTAGTCCAACTCATGGAGGGCCTACCTCACAACTTACAGGACTTAAAAGGATCTGCTGCCAAAGTCAAAGCTGTTTTTTTGATCCGAGCAGGACCTACCCAGTATTCAGCAGGTGTTTTTAATGTTCTGGCTGATCAGTGTATGTATGACATCCAGCAGGAAAGGTGCTCCACTTCTGTTCTCTCCTTTTTTGACTTCTTTTCTCACCCTCCATCTCTTAATATTACCTCATCTTCGCTCGCCTGACCCTCTCTTTTCTTCTCTTTTCTTCTCCTGAACTCTTGCTGGCTGGAGCTTCTTTCACATTTTTTTCTTTCTTTTTCCCCTCTCATACATCCATTCTCTTTTGCTCTTTATCCTTCATTTGCCCAAAGGATTTTGCCATGTATTGACAATGTGTCATTTGTGTGATCTTTGAGGGTTTTTGTATTCTAACCGTCTATCCTTACAATTTCTGGCTCCTCTGCCAAAGACTGCAAATTCCTTCAGCTTGCTTAAATATAGTCAAGTCTTGCCCTTCTGAAGAGGTGATGAATAAAGTGATCATATAACTTACTGTCATAACTACTATCCTACAAGGCATGTAGCAGCATTTCACACTTTGCTTTTTGAGGATGGGAAAAGGCTTAATAGGTGATCATCTGTCCCTTTGACCATACTTGTTTTCATACAGCAGGAATTCCACATATTTTGTGCAAAAAATTGATGCAAGATAAATGGATAAATCAATTCACCATGGTGTACTGAAATAGGTCGATGCAAGAGGCTGAGACTTCTCTTAAGAAAGAATAGGTTTCAGACTGAGGTGAAGTTATCATCTACTTTCCATCACTGTGAAATGCCTCTGATCCACTCACAACCTGAACAGTCCTTTACAAAGGTGTCAAAAAAGGTTCTTTGTGTAATGCCATAGAGGAACCACTTTTTGGTTTATTTTTGTGGAAATATGATGTGTGAGTGTGAAGAACCTTTTGAAAGTTCCTCTTAAACTTCCAGATAATGCGTTGGTAAAATAGAACAACTAGAAATTGTTACATTGTGGGAAGATACAATGCACCTTTATAAGATTCTTCACAATCAGACCTGACAGTTTAAAGTGTAAACAAATACAACTGTAAATAATGTAGCCTAAAAATAACTAAAATGTTCTGTCTGAGTCATTTGTCCATTATGGATGAATTCCATATGATCAAAAAAAGTATTTTACATAAACTTAAACTGAATATATAAATATAACGAGCTAGATATGTCATTTACAGCAGTCGTGCATTTTGCCACACCAATCAATGGGCTGGCACTAAATATGTTTTTTTTGCTAATAATTATCACAACAGTAATATTTATCATGTTTTAAATTCTTTTTGGCTGAATGAATGATGTCCAACTGCACCCTGGAGTGCCACCCTGGTCCAATTCAGAGCCACTATTCTGTATATACCCTTAAAGGACCATCTTCAGTACCTTTAATTGTGGAACATTATTGCACCATATTCAGTTCAGTTTTCTGAGTTGCACTGAGTTACACCCTGCCCTGCTTTTTTTGTTTTTAATTGATTTTCAATTTTAAGAAGTTCTATAAGGCATTAGTTGTACACTTTTCTTGGACTGTAAATAATCAGGCAGCTTAAGCTGTATTGTCACATCCTGGCTCTGCTATTTTCCAGCCCATTTCCCCATTTGTCTCAGTTTTAAGCACAATTGCTACTCCAATCTTCGAGGATGCTTGTTTAATTGCTTGTGTATGTGTACATGTTTTACATAGCACTTGCTCTCTCTGTGGACCTTAAGCTAACAAATTAAATATGCATTTGCCTCACATTCATATTACAAGCATTTTGAGAGATGTTAATATTTTATGATGTATTTTGTATTAAAAGACAGAAATGATGCTGATAAATGCAATGGATGCAACAATAAGTCTCTGTAAAATGTTTGACATTTGCAACTTACAATGAAAGCATAGACACTGTAGTTGTAAAGATCAAATAAGCTTAGATACAATTATAGAAGTTAAATGGCATCACTAATATCCTGTTATTTGGTTGTAAACCTTTTGGACTTCAGCTATCCTTTATTAGCACCCACATTCTGTCTATCACACCGGCGTAAATGCTTTTAAGGATGCTTTAAGGTGACTGTAATGATGAAATCCAGCAGGCACATGTAGGCCTGCTGTCATTTTGTCAGCAGGCCAGTTGGCTCTCTGCTTTGCATTGCTTTCTCCGAATAATGTTAGTGTGGTGTCTGGTTTCAAGCTTAACAAGCCACACTTGTTAAGAGTGGCCTAATTGGTGTAAAATCTTGCCTGGTCCAGCTGTGGAGTTGTCATAAGACCCATGTATTTGATCAGTAAAGGAGCTGCAGGGGATGCTAATGAGCCAGAGCATCAGTAAAGGGTCTTCAGCAAAACACTGTTGTGGCCCTAGTTTATAATCAAAGCAATGAACCAGCAATGAACTTATTGAACCTATTAAAATGCAAAGAATCAGGTGTTGCCACTAATTTTCCAGTTGGTTATTTATCAGTGCATCATATCTACAAGAGTCTACAGGAAATAATCTTCTTTCATCAACCCCATTTCCAAAAAAGTTGGGATGCTGTGTAAAAACAGAATTATGCAAATCATGTAAACTCGGTTTTTAATTGAAAAGAATACAAAGACAACATCTCAAATGTTGAAAGAGATGTTATTGTTCTTTGGAAAATATATGCTAGTCTTAACTTTGATGCCAACAAAAAGTTGGGACATGGTAATGTTTACCACTGTGTTGCGTCACCGCTTTTTTTAACACCACGCTTTGAACGTTTGGGAACTGAGCAGACCAGTCGCTGGAGTTTTGGAAATGAAATGCTGTCCCGTTCTAGCCTGATATAAGAATTTAACTGCTCAACAGGGTCTCCTTTGTCGTATTTTTTTGTTGATGGTTTACAATGGGTTCCGGGTCTAGACTGCAGGCAGGCCAATTTAGGACCCAGACTCTTTTACTACAAAGCCGTGCTGTTGTAATACATGCAGAAAATGGTTTGGCATCATCTTGCTGAAATAGCAAAATATTTCCTGAAAAACACATCATCTGGATGGCAGCATTCATTGCTCCAAAACATATTTTCCTCATGTATATATTCTCTGAATCTTTTAATGATATCATGTACTGTGCTGGATAAAATCCCCAATTTGCAATTTTACTTTGAGGAATGTTTTTCTTAAATTGTTGTACCATGTGTCTCTCACACCTTTACTTCTGAGCGACTCTGCCTCTCTGGGATGCTCTTATCATACCCAGTCATGTTATTGACCTGTTACTGTTTAACCTAATTAGTTGTGAGATATTCCACTAGGTGTTTTTTACACAATGTTTCTGGTATTTTTTTCTGGCCTCTCTCAAGTGTTTTGAAATTGCTAGCATCAAATGAATTTGTATTTTTCATAAAACTATAAGATTTATCACTTTTAACATCTGATTTGTTGAACATTTGTTGAGATTTTGAACATCTCCCTTTCTTTTAGGAAAGAAGACTGTCTGCTTATCCTTTCATGGAGATCTGTAAGGGAGATCTGATCCACTACATGTGCCCGCTGGAGAGCCAGGAGAGCTTTTTTGTACCTGAACTCTTGGAGAAGCAAACAGAGGATGATGAGAAGCCAAAGGAGGAGGAGAAAGATGAAGACGACAAAGATGACAAAGGCGACAACGGCGACAAAGTTGCAGAGACAGGTATAACATTTTGAGGTCATAAGGAAACACAGGCACAGAGTTTAAGGATACAGTGTTATTATGAAGTCACTAACACTGGCTTGATGTGGCTATGAGGAGACAGTTGTGGTGTTGTGATATGCTTTATGTTCAGTGATATGGCGTAATGATGTCACAGTGACATGATAAAGAGACAGGTAAATGTGCAGTGTTCCTTTAATATATAAGACACGTGTACAAATCCCAGATTGGCAATGGCCATGACAGGAATGCTTTCTGATGGGGTCAGTCTAGTTATTTCTCTCTCGCTGTGCTTCTGCCTGGCAGCCTAGCTGTGTGTGTGTGTGTGTGTGTTGCCTCCTTTGAGTGTATGCTCTTTGGCTGGTATCTCTCTCTTTATTTTTTCCTCTTTTGCACCATTCAAGGGATTTCCTTTTGGACAGTTTACAAATCTGTCTGTAGTTCAGTAGACAGGCTTTTTTTTTTTCCCAAGGTAGGTCAGAAGCTCAAAAACTGTCAATTAATTCAACAATCAGAATGGTATATCTGTGTATTTTCAGAGTTAGATTAATCTTTATCTCATTTATCTTCAAGATATCTAAACCATGCACCACTTTATACACATACTACATTGTTGAATTCCCAGACAAGAAAACCCTAGTCATGGACTACTTCTTTTTCTTTCAGTAGAGACCCTTTGTGCAGAGTCCTTTATAGTCCAGGACGAGGCCTCATTCCTGCCCAGGAAACCAACCGTATATAACCAAAAGTATCCAGACACGCCTTCCAGTTAGTGAGTTCAGCTACTTTTAGGTGCACCATTTGCTGACACAGGTGCATGAATATAGCTTGTGTAATCTCCATAGAAAAGTACTGGCAATTGAATGGGTCGCAATCCTCGACTAAGCTGCATGTGTGCAGTATATGAGTGTTTGAGCGTGTGTGTGTGTGTGTGTGTGTGTGTGCCTCTCTTAATTAGAGGCTCATCAATCACCGCTGCTCAGCTGGATCTGACAAGTGCAGGTTGTGAATCAAACTCCTTCATTTGGGAGATTGCAGAGCTCTCAGCTCAGCCCCCCTCCTTCTCTCATCTCTGTGGAAACTTGAACTGCAGAACATTCGATTTGCCCATTAAGCAGTGCTTCACCTACTGTTATGGTTGCTGGGACTTATAATAATGAGATTCTTACAGCTACAGTACAGACCTCACAGTCGTTCTCCACTGTATTGATTGCAATAGCATCATTGACATAGCAAAGGTTTGCAGCATGGTCAGTACTTACTACTTGCATTAGTAATTGTTCTGTTCCACTACCGTACTAGTTCAGTTTATAAATGAACAGTTTCAAACTTTTACATTTCTAATTCTATTCACAATAAGCTACAAAAATCAAGTTGGTAGAACTGCACTTTGGTCATAAAACAAAATTTCAGAAAACAAAACAGAATTCTGCTTTCACAATATGGAATGAGGTACGTGCACTATATTGATAAATGCGATCACAATCGCAACCGATAGTTTAACATGTTGGAAAAAAAAAATATATATATAAAATTTACCATAGCTATTGCACAGGCCACATTTTGTTTTCTTCTATTTGTTAAATTTGATAAACAAGCAGTAATTGTGCTTCAACATGTGTAGTAGTATGCTCTCTGCAGAGGGTGTGCACCTAATTTTACATAGAAAATCACAAAATTCGTGGGGCACCCAAACTTTTGCATACAACTTTTACGTGATTTAATTCCCAAATTATAATAAAAGAAAAATCCATTTTCAGCCTATGTGCAGGTTATTATCCATGATAACCCATTTCAAATGCATCTTTCACAACCTGTAACACAACTTATCCTTTATTTATCATTTTAAACACTTGAGTTAACTGTAGTTGCACTAGATAAGAAGAAAAAGCTAAAAAGATGATAAACACACTGCCTAAAAATCTCTGCATTGAGTTCCTCAGGATGTCTGTGATCGACTGTGTGTGTTCCAAACATCACCCAAGTTCTGGCCTGCCCCTATTTTATCTCATTATACTGACCTCCCTCACTCTCCCTCTCTCCCTTTACTCCTCTATGCCTCTCCATCTGTCTCTAATTATCCAGCCCGCTCCTTTAGAGTTGTTCTTTTTCCTCTGGAAGATTTTACTGAACAAAAATCCTGATTCTCTGTTAACAATCCCACTGGACCCAATTTAGCAACTAATTCAGGCAAATGTTATCTAAGAGGCTTTCCAGCGCAGAGTTGCTTCACTGTAGCAGCTTTGTCAAGACTTTCAGTCAGCTGGCTCTGAATGCCTGAAAGTAGCACAGGTTTGTCAGAAAGCTGGTCTTGTGGGACTCTGGGACATCCCTCAAAGCTCAGATGCTACATCAATGTTAAGATTTTTTTTTTTTTACTTTTATGTTTCTCTAATTGCTATAATTTAATTAGGCATCAATGATTTTAAGATACATTTGAATTTAAGTAATGGGACACATGGTAGCAGTGCTTCCAATGCTTAATGGTAAAAAGAGTAAATGATGAAGTATAACATCACTGTGGGAACAAAACCTTGTTTCTCCATTTTTTTTTTTTTTTTTTTTTGGTTGGTTTTTTTCTTTTTACACAATTTAAAAGTGCCAGGTCCCCTTTGCATTTAGTTTTTTGGATTTATTTCATTATGAATGGACCAAAAAGACTTGCAAAATAAGTCAATAAGTCAGTATGTGACAGATATGAGGTTTTATACTGACAGTAGTAAAGTGATTCTGTTATAGTGAATAGGAAAACACAAGCAACTAGTGACTGAACCAGTCTGGAAATCTGTGATTTTTTTTTTTTTTAAACCTGAAAATAAACAGCTTGCAAGTTTTGGAATTCTTATATATTCTATAGATGTATAGAAATAAAAAATTCTAATAAAGATGAAATATTGAAGATTTCTAGGTCACTATTGAGATTAAAGCAGGTTAACCACATTAAGGTCCTTGCACAAAAAGGCCAGATTTTTGTTGTTCCATCCACTGAAGTTTGTGTTCAGATGACTGAATTTGAGCTGGATTTGATCTACTTGTTTTTGTCAGCACAAAGGGTAAAGGGGTGATTGGGGGTGTTTGTCTGGATTGGTATTCATAATCAATTACATTGTGAGTATTGGTGTTTTTTACCATATTGCCTGTTGGCTCCATATTCCAATGCACCAACTCAGTTATAGTTGTGCATTACAGTGTTTTTACCCCAGGTGAAGGATGCTGAGTGTTGTAAATCCACAGTTGCTTTGGTACACATCCTCATTTCTACTAAAATGTTGCAAAATACAGACAGGTTTTTGAAGAAAATCGAACAGGGCTAAAACGAGAGTGGAAAAGAAGGCTACCCTTCAGTGTGGCAGTGATCTTCAGCACTGTGCCAGAGCAACAGGGGCTGTAGAACAAAAAGCTGAACATGGTAGAGCTGCCCTGTCAGAGCTCTGACCTTAATCTGAACGAAAGCCTGTGGAGTAACCTGAAGAGCGCAGTCCCCTGACAGCCCCTGCACAGTCTGACTGAGCTTAAACAGTTTTGTAAAGAAGAATGTTTAAACACTCAGGTGTAGTCCAAGTATTCTGCACTGGAAGATATTAGAGGCGTATGTATATTCCCTTTTTTCTGTTTCAAGACAAGTAAAATACAGTTATATTTTAGGCCATAAGAACATTATGCCTGTGATATCGGACATGCAGGCATAAACTGGAAATGCTTTGTTCTGTTTTGTTTCATTGTTTTATTACAAAACATACTGTGTTGAATAGAGAGATATTCCTACTAAAAACAACTGCAAAAGTAATGAAAAACTTGCCAGCACCCTAAACCATTTATGCTCATGTACATTCCTTTGATTTGTTTTCTAAATAGTATTACTTGTTTGTGTTAATTATGCTTCCATGACACACTGCAGTCTTGTTTTGGTAATTGAATGTTGATCAGAGCAACAAAAGCTAAAATAATTTTTTTATACCACTGTATTGAAAATATGTTGTATCATAGTCCAAAACACACAGTGCGTATCGAATCATGAGTCATTACTCCCCTAGCAGGAAGCTGTCTAAAACCCCAATGGTAGTAATTCAACGAAAGGCCGAATTTGTTTGTGACTTGGAGTTTGTGCAGGGCTCATTTCATTTACATTTTTAATCTCGTTTAATTGATTTCAGCTTGTCAAAGCAGAAAATGAGACAATTTTAGACTTAATGGCTCATAATCCCTGGTGTCCATCTCTCATAGCCCTTTCCTCTGTGTCTCAGGCAGGTCAGGAGCTGTCTAGTGCTGAAACTGATAATGAGAAAAAGGCTGAGTTATTAAGATGAGGGGAAGTGATTAGGCAAACTGAAAAGAGCCTGTGACTTAGGGACACTCTCTCAGCAACACTCCACTCCCCAGTGACCTTTAGCAGAAGTGACAATGATGTTTTTTGGGGGGTTGGGGGGCTGGTTGGGGGGGTGAGGTGTAAGCCAAAAGGACCAAGAAAAGCATCATGCACTTCTGAGTGCAGAACAAGTTCAGGCAGCTCACAAGGCCTAGGAAGTCCGGGTCCTGATCTAATTTAATCTCCTCTAGGTGCTTTAAAAGGTTCTTTACAAAATTTCCTGCTTTTTTTCCAAGGTCCACTTACAACATTTATGTGAGTTTAAACAGGTTTAAACAGACCTCTTTCAACCCTCTCTTTATTCTTTACAAAATCTGCACAAAGCAGCTGCATGAAGGTGTAGTAGTTTGTATTTAACGATGTTAAGAGACATATAGCAGTGCTACTAATAATTAACTTAAATCCTATTGGCTAAGCACTAATTGCAGTAGCATGTAAATTAATAGACTACTGCAGCCTTAAACTAACTTGTCTGTAAAAGTTCGCAGGGATCAAGTATCATAACATGCCTTAACAACAGTAAAAGATATTACCTTCTTTCACTCACATTGGCATATGATAAACTGAAGAATTAACTGTTTGTCTGTGTGGATGTGTGAAGGGGCTGGAATTCTCCATCTGAGTTTTAGACTTAATAATAAATAAAGGCAAAATGCACTGGATGGCCGAAAGTATGTGGACTCCTGACCATTACAACTATATGCGCTTATTGGGCGTCCTGTTTCTAAACCATGTACTTTAAGATGGAGGTACTAAGGGGCCTAGCCCTATAAAGAACAGCCCCAGACCATTATCCCACTTCCACCAAACTTTGCTGTTATCAGTTTGCATTCTGATAGTTTAAGTTGTTCTATCATTCATCAAACCCAGATTCATCTGTCAAACTGCCAGATAGTGAAGCGAGATTCGTCACTCCAGAAAACATATTTCCGCTGCTCCAGAGTCCAGTGGCAGCATACTTTACACCATTGACCTTAGGCTTGTGTGCAGGACATGGAAACCAAGCCAATAAAGTTCCCATGTACAGCTCTTGCGCTGATGGTGCAATTTGGAAGCAAGTGATGCAAGTGATGCAACAGAGAATAGGCCTAACTTTTTGAGTTCAACACTTGCAGTTGACTGGGGCAGATCTAACTGGGCAGAAATTTCATGAACCAACTTGAGATTGCATGACTATGTGCTTGATTTTATTTACGTGCTAACACTGGATGAAACTCAGTAACTAAGAGGGGTTTCCACTAAGCTTTGTCCATGTAGTATATCTAACTCTTAAAGCAAGCATATGCCACATGGTGGATCTTATAAATGTCCACTCTCAGACTTTTTATAACTCATAACCACATACATGCACTGTGTAAAAGTCAATACATAAATATCAGGACTGCCATCATTATATCACCATAAGTTGAATCACTGCTTTGGTGGAAACAAATTATGCAGACTGAAAAGTTAGACATGTAAATGCATTGGTTTGTGGCATCACAAAAATGAATAAAAAATTTAAACTGGCTGTTTTTCCTGCTTGCTTTACATATATGGACCATATGGTCTGGGGGGCTGGTATGTTTTAAAAATTTTACATTGCTTCTATGCTGTTTTATTTCAAAAGAAATTGTGGAAGGTTTGTAAAGATATGGACCAGTCCTGCAAAATTGTCCAGGTCATGTTGCTTTTAAGCGACGACTCGGGTTAAAAGATAAATTTAGTGCTTCCTGAAGTTTTGGTCTGACCATGTCTTCAGAATGATATTTCGATGAAAAGATGAGGGTTTCTACAGTGACAGTATGTCTTTTTCCCTCTTGCTCATTTGGCACTTTTTTCCTGATCTTTGATTTGCCTCACCTCTTACCATTACCAGGGGTTTATTATTGCTATAAAAAAAGGGCATCGATTCAGGCTCCTACGTGATGATTCATTGCATGTGAATGACATTTAAGCCTGTTTAGATGGTGGGAAGACTCAAGGTGTGCTGTAGCACTTTTCTTAATCAGTTTTGAAAAGGTCTCACCGTGGCTGCGCTTATTTTCTCCCCATCTTCCTTTATGCACAATGAGGAGAGAGCTTTGGCTTAATTGAGATGCCATAACTCATTTGTCAAGAGACGCAGGATGACTGAGGGTGAGGGATCAGTTCTCTCACCGTGAAGTAATACTGACAGCAAGAGGCAAGAGGTCAGACCTGACGCTTTCTATCAGAGAAGAGACGGATGTAGAATTAGGAGCCTCTACACACACACACACACACATGCACACACGCGCACACAGGTTTGTTTTTATACCTTGTCAAGACATGGGGGCATGCAAATATTGCATATGTATTTTGTTGTTGATTGTTGAATGATAATTTTCTAAGTGAAAAGAAGTCAACCGCACTTCTTAATAAAACGAACTTATTAACAAGTAAATTATGATACATTTCTGAATATTTTTATGTGCAGTTAGGAAATGGGAGCTAAGGAGAACTTATGAAGTCAAGCCAAATCAGTTGTAGGGTGATCAGATATGCAAAGCAAAAATATAATTGCTAAGGATCTACAGGAAAATTTACTGAAAAAAAAAGTTATCAGAAGGTAATCTTAACATTTGAAGTACACAGCACTTAACCAAAGACATTTCAGTGCTATGGTCTGATGAAACAAAAATAGAACTCTTTGGCTACAATCACCGAAAGTATTTTTGGAGAAAAAAAGATATATTTCAATAAAAGAACACCTTTCCATCAGCATGGGTGTGCATCTATAATGCTTTGGGGTTCTACGGAAGCCAGCGTCACAAAAAATGAGGGAATATAGTGAAGAAAGGATTCATTCAATTATCAGCTATTCCTGAAAACCAGTGCCCCACAGTGAGTGAAGAAACTGAAGAAGAAAAGAAGTTAAATATTACATCACAAACAATTATGCAAAAACACACCTTTAACTACTTCAAGTAAAAAAAAAAAAAAAAGGTTAAGGTTTTGGAATTCACCATCCTCACACCTGAATATTATTGCAAATCTGTTTTTAATTCTTAAACAGGCTGTGCACGCAAGATAGCCAAAGAATATTCCTCAGCTAGAAGCATTCTGTAAGAAAAGGTGGAAAAAAATTCTAAATCAAGTCAAGAAGAAAAGCTGTTAGTTTTAGAAGAACCACTTTTGACATGAAAGCCATGCATCATTTGTCCCATGATTTCCCCAGTTTGTTTTTTAGTATTAAATCCATTTACCTTATTTTATTCCGTGTTTTGTTTTCTTTAATAAATTTCTACTTACATGATGCTCATGCTCGTGCTACTCATGCCTACCTTAACATGAACATTTAATTACACACAGACTCAAAGCGCCAATTTCTTTCTGTGGAAATTGACCGTATATTACTGATGTAACAGACAGGGAGTATGCAAGTGCTGAAGGATTCCTTTAATATTATCTACTGAAAGACTCCTTAGGGAACCAGAAGTGGTTCTTCTGTGGCATCTCCCCAAAGAACCTTTTTGGCAGTTGGTAATGAAAGGAAGTTTTTCTCTTTTAGTTTTATAAAGTAAAAAATGTAGCACAAGAAAATAAACACGTTTGTTGGTTCTTACATTACTGGTTAGTCCTGCTTTTCTTTGACTTTTCTACAAAGTCAGTACTAAAACTTGTATGAAAACACACACACTTATGCACTTCTCTTTGTTATACATGAGTTTTTCTGACTCATGGATAACAGAGCATTCTCCTGTTTCCTCACTAAAGGGAAAACTTAATAGCCAATAAACCTCAGCCTAGGCTCTTAATACGCTTCCTGGAGTTTGTTTAACCACATACTGTCTCTCTTGAGCATTTCTAACGTACAAGTACTGTAATCACAGCACATATTTCTGCAGTACATTGCTAGATGCAACTATTGGAAAAATGTAGCAGCTGTTTAGCTACGACGAGTATGATATGGCTTACTTGATCAGCTTGCTGGCAAGTCATCTTATTCCACATAATTAGGGCCAGATACGCGTGGTTTAATGAGACAGATTAGGGGAAACCTTAGTGAAGTGTGAAGAATTATATGAATCGGTGACTAACTGCATCAGTAGGATGTCTTGTAAATGTCATGCAGGAACTTGTAAATGGATGTCAGGGGGAACAAATATATGAACATATTGCAGGATGGAGAAAAAAACACTGCTGAAACTTTTTAATTCCATTTTCGCCAGTTTTGTCATGTTTTTTTCAACTACCTTTGTCCTTTAAAACAGTCTCTTAATTGGCTCTGGAAATCACTTTGTGTACCTTCTGTTTTTCTTGATTAAGGGTGAATTCTCCAGGTGAATCACAGGTGATTAACATGTGTCCTGTCTTTCTTTTCTGTTCTCTGTCTGTAATTTCCAACACCTTGGGGTTTTTGGGAGATATTTTGTGATAATATTTGGCAATATATAGTCTCATAGGGCCTTTCTTGCTTAATTACAACACTGCTTGGCAATTAGAGCTCTCACCTGGTGTGTGTCTTAATAACAGCACAGCTTTCTCCAGCTACATCATCATTATTAGGTGACTGTAACACTCTAAACCTGCAACACACAGGATTTAAAACCCCTGAAGACTAACAGCTACACCTAGGATTCAAGGCTGGTCTGCCTTCTGTGCTAAACTACTTTCAAGCTTTCTTGCAACTGAGGACAATTGTAGTTTTTTTTCTTCTTCATTGGAACAAGGTGTGTTACCACCTTATGGCCTTGTACTGAACTATCCTTAAAACTGCATCAGGTTTTTACACCAGCACTATGCTGGTTAAAGGAAATTCCAATGATGTTCAGCCTGATCTGCTGCATTTGTGCCATATACACAGCAATTCAATGTGTTTCCCTGTAATTAGAAAATGCTACAAACCCATTTACTCAAACTCCCTCCAATGAGCAGTTGCTGAATTTCATGAAGAAACATCTGAGATATGTGACTGTGTAACATGAATCCAGAACTGAAATAATTTCTTTATAACAGTTCAGGCCTTAGGGCAAGACAGGCATAAGGAAATGTCTTACCAAAGTTCTCCTTATGAAGTTAACGTTCAAACGCTGGACCAACCTGGTAAATAAGAAACAAGTTCTGGTTACTTTCACTTTACTGAGGGTTTTCTAGTATCCATGCTCTATCTAGCAGAAGATGGTGAAAACTCCACCCACACCACTACACTGGTAATGTTTTACCATTAATCTTTCCCTTTCGAAGAGTGTTAAAAAACAAATGATACAATTCACAGTTTAATTTACAAATACTTTTCAGTGAGAAATGTATGAAATTTATCTATAAAATATATATCTGTTTTACATATATTTTTACTGATGAAATTGAACTGTCCAGTGACTTAGTATTATTTTCACTGCAGATCCTGCAAAATGTTCATATCAGGATGAACATTTTGTGACTAATAGCAGTTTTAGGAGGCTATAAATTTCCAGCATATCTGTTTATCCTGTGTTATCGTCATGCTAAAGTTCAGAGTTGAGTTAGGGATTGATTTTTTCTTTACAGTTCTAGCCATCATGGCGTTAGAATCTTGCTGAACGATTGCTGTAATTTATTTCAATTTCAAATGTCTTTTGAAGGGTTCCCAATCGCGCAGGTTTCTAAGATATTGGTTTATCCCTAGGAGATCAGAGGTGTATCCCATATCCCAGCGATGCTGCAGCCCAGAAACCTGCTAATTGTCAGGTCATCATTACTGATCAAAATTATTAGTAAAGCAATATGTAAAGTAAAGTAAACACCCCACACCACAATGCACAGTGTGAACAGTGTAAAATTCTTCATATCCATTTAACCCATTCACCAAGTGAAGCAGTGGGGAGCCAAAGATGCAGCACCTGGGGACCAATGTGTGGGTACGGTACCTTGCTCAAGGGTATCTCAGTGGTGCCACTAGTGGTCCTGGGATTTGAACCCATGACCTTCTGATTAACCACTAGGCCACCAGCTGCCCCGCCTATGAGACCCTAGTTTTGACTCTGCAGGTTTTCAGTCCATTTTCTAAATGGAATAAATTATTGTCTGCTGTGATCTACTAAAGGTGTAGCAGAATGAGATTAGGGTGAGAGTTCTTTAAAACTACTCTTCATGCTCAGCCTTAAGCCATGCTGCCTGTTTGACGTAGCTCGCTTATCTTAAACTGGGTGTGCTGTCTAACGGGTGCCTTTCGATGTTACAGGTGAAAGCTGTTGGACGCAGGGAGGCGCAGTGATCCAGGAGGCAGGTGTGTTAGATGAGGAGAGCAGAGAGGCCATGGTGGAACCACCAGTGGAACAACAGAGTCAGGATGAGGGAGACGGACAGAGTGAAGAAGCTGAACAGGGGACCAAGTGCTCCAGCGAGTCTGTGGGCAGTGGGTCCTCGTTTGAAGAACTGGACATGGACATAGAGGAAGCAGAAAAGGAGAGGAAAGATGGAGAGGAGGATCATGTGGAAGACAATGAAGAGAGAGCATGATGGGGTGGGAGAAGGAAGGGATTAAGTATGTATGAGATGTTGTGTGTGTTTGTGTATGTATGTGTGTTTGAAGTAAACCGCTAAAACTATTTTAAAGGTACAATAAGTAATATTTTTCCATTCACTGTAAATTCATAAATGCAATCTTGTTCTTGGTAACACACTCTTCTAAACAGATAAAAGGTTGTAAAATATATATTTAAACACTTCTTTTGACTAATAATAATGGTTCCAGTACTGATTGGAAGTCATTCCAGTGGTCTATGTTCTCTGAAGAGTTTTTTATGGATATGTTAAAAAAAAAAGTCTCACTATGTGTTTATGGAACACATGATACATACGTGCCCCACGTTTTATGAATATGTCTATAATTGTTAAACATCTTTAGCAAAGAAAGGCCTTTCTCGGCCCACAAACGGAATTTATTTAGCCAAATACTGATATACTGTAGTTACCGCCGCAGAGTAATAATTTTTCTTAATCTTTCGTCAAGCTTTTTTGAAACATTCTACTTATTGTATCTTTAATGCATCATGAAAGCTGCAAGTCATTTTGAAGAAAGGAAAAGGACAAACCACCCTATTCCTTGACAAACCACCCCATTCAAGGTCTTTGGATTACTGGATCCAAACACAAAACATTTAGAGCCTTGTATTGTACTTCCATGCCATGTAATCGATGCCTGTGCTGCTTTTTCTGAGTTTGTCTTTTTTCTGAAGTGGAAAATATAAAAAAAAAATAAAAAATAAAAAAAGGACCTTTTAGCAGTCGCCAATTGAATTCTAGCTAATAAACTTATAATATTTATCCAAACAATATATTTATCCAAACAATATTCTGTTGATCTTTTAGAATCTGTTAATATTAATCAAAAATGTATTGTGGATAAAACAGAAATTATTTAATGAACTGATAAATCGACTGTTTTCATTGTCACTTTTATCTGACTGTTGGTTTAATATGGGGCTAAAGGAAGGTAAAGATTGACTGTGTGTGCTGTTAATCTTGCTAATAATTTCATTTTGATGATAGGTTTATAAAACATATTTCTGCATGAGACAGAAGTTTGTTGTTGATAGCAGACTTCTTTACAGAAAAACATGAACAAAAGAAAAACAATAGCAGTGTAATCTCTTGCTTTTTATGCTTTGTTTCTGTATTTATGTGCCACAGACAGGAAGGACAGTTTATCCACTGACACTCAAGTCTTGCTGATGTAATGTTTACTTGTGTGGTTTTGGTCTTAGCTCTGTCTTAACCGTCAACTGGATATTCAGTCTCCATTTAACACAGTAGTTATGTCCTTGTTTTGATACTGATAATTAATTTTTCTATATCTCTTGTAAAACCCTGACTTGAGGTCAGTATCTTTAATGTATTTCTGAAGGTCTGGATCTATATAAAGCTTGTGCAAACAAATGTGTGTATGTGTGTGTGTGTGTGTGTGTGTGTCTGTAGATGTGCCTTCTGTCTTCACACTATCAATTATGACTTTACAGTATAATTTATAACTTCACACTCTCATCAATGACTATCATTCATGTCTCCACACTATAATTTGACATTCATTAATGCTTTACATTATCACATTCTGACTTATTATACATTTGTAACTTTACACTCTATCATTTACAACTTTATCATTTATAACTTATACACTGTCATTTATGACTATCATTTGTCTTTTCATCATTATTTTCTTTTATTACATTGTCATTTATGTCTTTAAATCAACAATTACCACTATATGTTTTTACATTATCATTTATGCTTCACTCTAATATTTCGCATTATTATTTATACACTTACACTATGTTTATGACTATCATTTATGGCTATACACTAACATTTATTATATCATTAATGGCTATACACTAACATTTATGATATCATTTATGGCTGCACACTAACATTTATGACTGTCATTTATGCCTTTACACCAACATTGGGAACTTTGCACTGTAATTCGTAACTTTAAACTATTGTTTTTGAATTTACACTAACATTCATGAATTTACAACATTTTCTGCCATTACACCAACATTTGTGACTTGACTAACATTTTTGACTTTGCCATTACATAAATAGTAATGTCATAAATTGCAATGTCAAAAATGTTAGTCAAGATTTTACTGAAGATTTCACACATTCAGAACACATTTATCATTTATTACTGTTTCTTTTTTTCCAATTTTTTGGAATACAAAATTAAAGAAACTAAAGAAAACCTGATCAATGTTATTCATTTTCACAAGAGATAAGATGGGACTGTGCAGAAAGTTCGCTTTTCCTGTTCTCTACAACTTTTCACAGAAGGTTTAATTGATTTCTGTTAGTTGTACAGTAGTTGTGGACAGGCCATTGAGTGAACAGCAGAATGTCTCAGTATGAAATCACACAGCTCAATGCCTCAGTACAGCTCATACTAACTCTGAAGCAGCAGTTCACCCTGATCCACCGAGTGGAGGATATGATATTGATAATCAATATTTACTCTGCTTCACCAGAGGCAGCCTCAGAGGGGCTCATACCTTGTGAATGTATAATCAGTGGCTTCTCACAAACACAGAAAGCGTAGGACTGAAATAAACCAGTGCTTGTGTGTGAGAAGGGGGGCGTAGCTCACTGCTTGGTCAGGTGTTAACCTCAGACGGAAGAGCTGTGGCCTAACTGAACTGAAGGAATGTGGACATTCTTGGTCTTGAATACTTCAGTATTTTCAAAAAGCAGCTCCAAAGTATCTTGAGACTTGAGACTTTATTCCAATATGATATTCCAATAAGAATAAAGGTGCCAAAAGCGTGCTTTGGATCAGCCGCATTGAAGAATCACTTTTGATTCCCTAAAGAGCCTTTCAGAGTGGATGAGTGTTTTTGAAGAACTTTCAATGCATTTTGCATAGCATTCCCCCCCTAGAACCATATATTCAAGCCAAGAATAATTTGGGAACCATTAAGAGCATGCATGCATTTGGCAAAGATTTTGTCACATTTCTTTTTGAGAAGCCCTGAAGAAACATGGTCTAAGATATAGAAAAACTATTGAATGATTGTATGTTGGTATTGTTTTGGGACATTTGATTTAACCAACAATATAAAATATAATCACTTCCAGTTAAAACAGTAAAGGAGCGATGAGCAGTTACCAGTCCCTTAATGGTCTGTAAATTGACAGTACAGACTGATATCAAGGACATATTTATGTACCTCAGCACTGTGGATAAAGAAGGGTCTAGAGCCAATGTTGGCTGTGGAAGGTCTAGTGAGTAATAATGTATAGTCCTTAATATTTTATCAGCTTTTACTGGACCTCTGACGTATTAGACCCTCACTGACTCCCATTGGTTCCACCAGAAGTGCGATTAGCAGGAGGAGGGTAAAGGTCAGAAAACGTGCCGTGCTCTCTCTCTCACTCTCTCTCTCTCTGCCCTCGTGGGACATCTCACCCTCCTTCACGCGCCCATCACTGGCCTCAAGTCGAAACTTGTCTGTGGTCCCAAAGTGGAACGGCATCGATTGTCTCTGACCAACCAACCCCCCGTGAGCACCCCCACGAGCCCCCCTGTCACAGCCCGGCGCGTGGCCAACTAACAAAATCCACGCAGCCTGGAGGATTTGGGCACATTTGCATGCGCGCGGACTGACTGAGTGACAGGCTGACAGGCAGAGCAGCGCTGCATCTCTAACACACACACACACACACACACTGATAACCCAACGATAGCTGCAGCGTGCTTCATCTCCTTTTTTCGTTTCACCAAACTTTCTTCGTTGCTAACTGCCAGGGAAGCAGTACGACCCCACCCCCCTGGATAAGGCAGCCGAAAATGCTCGTTTTTTTTAGGAAATCAAGCTTGTGAGGGGTGTCCAGAGCGCGAGAGAGCGCGCGGACAGGTTTAACATCATCTCCAGCGCGCTCCATTAAACACGGTCGGAGCTCCGAGGGTCGAGCAGGTCGAGTTTATTACAGAGACTCAGCTCACTTCTGATTACATCCAATTCAAGTTTAGTCTGATTTCAGAGACGCGCAGGAGAAACAGACAGTCTAGACTTACACGCCCCCCCAGCCCACCCAATACACATACACACGCGCGCATACACACACGTACACCGAGCGGCAGGTTAAACAGCAGTGTTACTGGGTGTTCTCCAGTAAGTCTTCAGTGTGTTTTTCCTCTTGAGTGAAGTGAGTAGACGGACCGATTTCAGCACCCCGGACAGCTCCACGCGCGCCACGCTCAAACTTCCCCCCGCGCGCATCCGTCCGTCAGTCCCAACCTGCAAGAGACCCGGAGGAAGACCCTTCACATGTGACCGGACAGGTCAGGTAGGAGTCTCTTAGTATTTCTTTTCTCATAGACTTTATTACTGTCAGAATTCCCAGTGAAGCAACACTGGGAACCAGCACCCTCACGCTGGACGCACTGGACGTGTTCAGGCATCACTCTGATGTTTCCAGTGTGAGGAGGCGCGCGATCTTCTCCAACGGAGATTCTACAGATAAGAGATATAAACTGTTCAGGCTGGCAGCTGTTATAAACTCAGTTTAGAGTTCTTGTTTTTCTCTCTCGCTATAACAGCATTATTTCCCAGTGACCAGACAGGACAGACTGAGTGGAAATACAGGCTACAGCCTCGCGCTTTGGGGTGTGTCAGTAAACGCGAGGAAATAATCCCCCTCTAATCTGAGTTATTTCTTTCTCAGCGGTGTGAAGCTTTGCGAGAGAAAACTCTCTCCACAGAGAAACTCCATGCTGGAGGTGCTGCGCAGAGCAGACTGAAACTCTGAAGAGAATCCAGAGGCTTTTAATGAGCCTTCTCTCTCCCAGAGACCCTCTACATGAGCGTCGGTGGGCTTCAGCAGAGCCTCGGTGGGCTTCAGCAGGGCAGGAAGGCGCTACAGCTCCCAAACGCTTCCCTTCTGCTCTGAATCTTTCGTGCTCGTGGGTTTACTGCCTTTTTCTGAGCGTGCAGGATTTCCTTGGTCTTTTTTTCTGTTCATAGTTTTCACTTGAAATGAACGAAAAGCACCATGAAAGTGAATTGACAATGTTATTGATGGTATTTTTCATTTTTCATAAGATCTAAATAGTCATATAATTAAATGGTAATTGCTTGATAATGTAGGTTATATTACTAAATGTCATTAATTATGTCACTGATGGGTTGGTAATGTAATCAGTAATAAATGAATGCTGCATGTGCCACTGATAATAGCAGTGTCTGAACTGTAGGCATTAGCTAAGTGGAAGGTGTTACTAGTGTTTGGGCTCTTTGCGGAGCCACTAAAAAAAAGATGGTGTCTCACTCTTGTTATTCCAGCACTGGGAGCCTGTTAAAGGAAGGCCACGTTAATTGTGCTGGAAGTGTAGGATGTGAATAGTTCAGCATTAAGCACTACTGCAAAAATAACGGAAAACCCAGCAGCAGGAAAAGGGCTGAGATTTCTGATCATTGTGAATAATTGAAGCCTCGACCAAAGCTCCTAAACATGCTCTTGTGTTCCTCTGAAGTTCTGCGTGCTAAAAGCCCCTTCAGCTTTAATGCAGAGTCTCTCATCCTGCATCCCAGTTGCAATAGTGAGGAGTGTGTGTGTGTGTGTGTGTGTGTGTGTGTGTGGTATTCAGCCACTCTCTAGAGTTAGGTGTAAGCTCGTCTCTGAGCGTGGCCAAAGTGCTTTATCACACGTTGCGTGTAAGAACGTCTCCTTATCTGAAAGTCACACAGCCATTCCGAGAAATGAGCTGCACTGAAGCGTTATCAATGCAGAGGCGAGAGCCTCCTGATGGCGCCTTAACCTGGACCACTAATTCCCTCTGGAGAAGGGTTTTGAAGGGGTTTGATGAGGTGAAAGCAGCTTTTTTGCCCTGACAACTGTCTCGCAACAGAGGTTACGAAGCTTAAGCCACTGAGGCTTGAGGCATCCAGATAAGTGTCCAGGTGGTCTCTGTGTGTGTGTGTCGCAGAACAGAGATTAACTCCAGCTGAGATTAGTCAGCAGCCTTGTGAGTGATTGATCACTTACCATAATTTTAATACTAAAGAAAGTCACATGTGTAAACAAACCAACCAATGATTCCAAATGTTGAATAATCTCCTGTCAGAAGTAGGAGAAGAGGTAGTCATCTCCAAAACTTTCTGTGGCTCGAAAGTACAGTACTTTATTCATAACACTGCTATGTGTTTTGAATGTTTTAACTACAGAATTATTTACATTATATTGCCACTTTAAACCAGAATTTACTGGGAAGCACCTCAGACACTATAAGACACCTCAGTAGGGCTTAAAGGACTTTAAATAAGGCAGGAATCACTTTATTTATTGACCACTTCATTACAGGTGAATTGCAGCAGTATTTTAGGATATCGTATCTGAATAGCAATTACATTTGCGATATAGCAAGTGCCTTTAAACCCACATTATTAACAAATCTAACATGTGACCTCTGTTTCTCCATCGTGCATTCAGAACTGAAAGAGAAGGTGTTTAATCGTCAAACATACAAATATCTAATCATCTTCTACCTCAGTTGGCTATCCTTTATATTAATCTACCACATGATTCATAGCTGCCATGTCATATAGCCGTTATAAGTGGGTACTACACGCTTGCAGCATTTTAAGACGTGACCTAACTTCATATTTTATGGTCAATGATCAGTGGAGCTCAATCATTTCATTCAATGCCACAAAGTCGTTCTTTATCTTCTTAATCCATGTGGTTTATGATCAGTTTTAATGGGTGAAATGATGTGCGTCTGAAATATGAATGACTGTTTAATGGGACAAATTCCCTTCAAGACGTCCCCAACGTCATAATATCAACTGAGGCGTACTGAAGAAGGAAATGTCTCTGTGATGTAAAACAAATGCTTGAATTCACCCTGTGGCAGTGTTTTAAGGTGGTAGCACTGATCCTGTCCTCCAGAACGCTTCTCGCACATTCCGTAGCAGATGGTGTGTTTTCCTGCCACATTTCTGATGAACAACTAATGGGAGAGCCCTGGGACTGAACCGGGCCCGAGGGACAGGCTTGCTAAAGCAGGGGAAAAACGGTGTGTGTGTGTGTGTGTGTGTGTGTGTGTGTGTGTTTCTGTTTCTGTGTGTGCGTGTTTGTCTGTGTATCTCTGAGTAAAAGAGAAAAAGCAAAAGGTAAATAAAGAATAGGTTACAAATATTTCTGTCAGTAAAACCTGAAAACTTTTAGGTGAAGGAAAACAGATGTTTTCATGTAAGTGTTAATGATTCTGAGCAATTCTGGGTAATTTATATTAGTCAATTCATCATGAAATGTTCACACACTGGAAGAGGTGGCATGATAAGGAGTTAGAAAGTTTCGTTACAACAGTGATGAAATAAAAACCTTCCATTTTTTTTAGAAACCACTTGCTGCCTTTCTCACTTCATGATGCATTTACCAATGGAAATGCTTCATACTTACTCCAAATAAAATCTTGTTACATTCACTGCAGCGTTTTTTTCATCGTTCTCATAGATTGGGTTTTGTCGGTTTTGTATCGACAGCCCAAACGAGGTGATAGATTTTTATTTAAAATCTGTATGTACAAGCACCTGTGTGTGAACATATGGGAATTTCTGCATTATGTACATTATTATAAATTAGAAATATAGGAGCCAGGCCGAGTGAGAGCACACACGCATACATAAATCCATAATGTGACGTATGAGGCTTGCTGTAATGTGGTTAAAGGCAGAGGGAAGGCCAGTGTTGAGCGGCTGGCGGCTCCTTGGTGATTGGGGTGTGAATAATGTATAGAGTTAGTGTGGGAGGGGAACAGCAGGAAAAAGCCCACAGCCTCAGTGCTGCTGCTCAGCTAAAACATCCATCTCTCTGTCTGACACATCACACAGCTACTAATAACGACACACAGAGAGAGAGGGAAAGAGAGAGAGAAAGCGCTCTGTTTCAAGATGTGCCGAGACTCGTAACTTTATACAGCTGTACAGAGCAATGTTATTCTGTGACTTAACATCATGTGAAAGCATCACAGTGCTCAGTGATAATACTCATGTTGCTGAAAAAATGCGATCTACTGTGTTGTGGATACAATGTTGGGTTACAGTCGTAAGCACCCCCAGTCAAATTACATGTTTTAAATCCATTCCTCTAGACGGAATTCACTTACATATGGCATTTTTCTGCTAACTGTGGAGTATATTTTCCAAGGTGCCAACTTCTGCACAGACCATATTTTTCAGCCTATGTATTTTTTTTCACTTTAAAAAATCATCAAAACATGTCACTTGACCAGGGGCGCCAATACTTTTGCTCATGGCTATATTGAGAATAACACTTCTCTTTTTACTGTGAATAATACATAGAGTTTTCAGGGAAAGAGAGAGCGAGAGAGAGAAAGAAAGAGTGACTGACAGTCCTTTAATTGCTACTCCGGCCTTCTCTCCACTGGGTGGATATCATTTAAATTTCAGTTAACTTCATTCTCTTATTAACATCTTATTATAATGACCCCATCTGAAAAGGTCAGCCGACTAAATCTTTAACAGTTGAGTTTTTATCTGTTTTTGAAAAGTTTGTGACGTTGCAGCATTAAAGTGCCCTTTCACTCCCTTTTAGGTGTGAAAAGGGAAAAACGCAAAGTGACAATTTGTCTTCAAATGACTTTTCAGTCTTTAAATGAATATCTGTTAGAAGTGGTTCTAAGTTAAGTTGAAAGTTACGTGTGCTGGCAGTCTCTAAAGCTGGACTTGTAGCTGCGTGTTCCACATCAAAAAGATGTTCGTCAGCTGTAATGCAGCGACACAGAAAGCTTAAAGTTGCTTGAACCGACAGAAGCTGTTTTCATTCTTTTTCCTGTTTTTTCTCCAAATATGATGAGTTATGAATGATATTCATAACTGCTGAACAAACATTTGTATCTCCATATTTTACACCGTGTGCGCTGCTCTCTTGCTTCACTAATGAATCAAAATGGCCTGGAATAAAGCTGTGATTTTTTTTCCAAATGATGATGCCTGTATCACATGTCTAAGTGCACTGAATGGAACCCAAATTTGGACGCCAGTGCTGTCATAAAGAAGACTGAATTTAAAGTGGAGGGTGATTTGTAATAAGGCAACAGGCTGGTGCCTCTGGGACAGTTTACAGCAGAGCAGCACATTGAGTTAAAATCACGCTCAATAAAATCACACACTTTCCACATTCCAGCAGCCTTGCTGGCAGAGTCTTCTACTTTGTCAACCGAAATGCTGTTTTAGAAGAAGCCTGACGTTCATTTTTTTCATTTTCATCTCCGACAGCCCCCCTCTCCACCCCACCACCAACACCACCCACCTCTTTCTCTCTGCATAGAGATGACCTCTCCCCCAGAGAGGTTATTATCATGTAAATGTCGCTCTCCTCACCAGACTGATACTGAAAATGCCTGCAGAGATTAGCACCTCGGGCGGGCCACACTTGGCGCACCTGTCTTTCTTTCCATTCATCACTCTCATCCCTCCATCTTCTCTCTCCTCTTTGCAAGCATCTCTCACTCCCACTGCGTCTTCACTTTACCTGGCCAGAGCAGTCTGGGTGGCTGGCAGAGGTGAGGCTCTTGAATTACAAAAGCCATCTGCTGGAGCAGAAAACACAGAGAGAGAGAAAGAGAGAGCATGCAACATTCATGCCAAGTTAGATCTTAATTAAAGCACTATAAATGATCTAATCCAAGCCAGATTATTTGAACAATATACTGTCAGGGGTCAATTCTATTAAATATAAAAATTTTAATAGTGGCCAACAATGACAGATTGAGCAATACTATCTACTGCTCAGTTACTCCTGCATGCAGTCTTGCAGCTTCATCTTGTTTTCATTAAAATGCTTCAAGACCCAATAAAAAACAATCTTCATCAACTCCCTGTCCCTGCAACACCTGTCTATGTAGCAAAACGAGAGATCAGCCAAGATGCTCTAACGTATGTAGTTGTCCGCATAATGCTTCTCTTTGAAGTCATGCTTTTGGAGTAGTTAAACATTTCGCCTGGAGCATCCAAGTACAGAAGTATTAAAGAACCTTTATTTTTACAAATGTATACTAATCCTGTACCTGTACCTGATATTTAATCATTCATTTTTAAAATGAGACCTATGAGATTTATTTAACTCCTCTCAGTATTGCCCTCAGTGAATGCGCATAAATGTTCAAACTACAAACTACAATCTTAAAATAGCAATTACTTTGCAATTAACATAGCAACTGCTGCATTCCAAAAAGCATTCCTCTTTAAAAATACTCCATTAAGGGCATTGGCGTTACTAAATAGGGTTTTATCCAATAAGTCTATTTTGTAGGCACACCGGGCTCATATAGCGTTTAAAATTCCGAAGAGAAGCATGCATTAACCCTACAGAGAGGCGATTCAGGAGACGCATGCTGTAAAAAGATATAGCCAATTTTCACAAGCCACCTCACAATCCCCACTGGACTCTACTCCTATGTTCGCTGGCCAGATTGGCCTTCTCATCCTCTGCTCATCCACTCCCCACATCTCTGTCTTTCCCTCTCTCTCTCTCTCCCTCCTTCTTGCCTGACAAGTTTCCATGGAAACAAAGGGTAGGGAGAAGACCCTAATGAGTGCGAGGATGGGTCTCACAGAGATGAGCACGTACACAACATCTTATACATCTTACTCTTCCTTTCTCTCTGTCTTTGACTCACGCACATTCTCTCTCTCTTCCTCTCTCTCTCTCCTTCTGCTCATTTGGACTGATGTATAGTGGCTGTATGTGGTGTAGTGGAATGTGGTATCTCAGCCAGCCTGGACGGATGATGGGGTGGAGTGGGCAGAATGAACTTTGAGCTGTGAGCCGCTTCTTCCAGTAGATCTTTCATAATTCGTAAATGTTTCTTGGACAGGATACACATTTCTAGCAGAAACCTATAGAGCCTTTACAGAATGTGGAGTCTTTTTAAACTTAAAAGTTTCTTTACACCCACTCATCTCATTTACAAAAGGAACTATCTATACTATTTATAAAGAACTGTCCTTTGAAAGGTTCTTTAGGGCAGCAGTTCTCACATACACAAACCTTTTTAGTCCCCCCACCCCCAAAACACACACACACGCACTCACAGTGAAACTGCCTCAAAGAAATCTTTTGGTCCTTGTATTTTTAGTGTGATCCTACCTTATTTGATAAAACTACACTGTTTTATGGAAAGTGTGCTCAGCTTGACATGGTAGTCTTAAAATACTATTTATAAATATATGCTTCCTGTCTTCTTAAAAATTAAGGTTCCTATATAGTTCTTAACAAAATGAGAAGCCTTTAATTCATATATGGAGGTTCTTTACACCCACACACCTCATTTACAAAAATGGTTCTTAGAAAAAAGGTTCTTTAGGGAACCATTCTTCTGTAGTGCTTCTTTTATGAGTTTGCTCCAAAGAAATCTTTTGGTTCTTTTACTTTTGACTGTGGTCCTATCTTATTTTGGAAAACTTCAATATTTTGTGGAAAGTGCACATAATGCGCTAGTCGTAAAAGTACCACGTTTACGTTTATGGCATTTAGCAGACACTCTTATCCAGAGCAACATACATCAGTGCCAGTGTTGGGAAGGTTACTTTTAAAATGTATTCCACTACAGATTACAGAATACATGCTCCAAAATGTAGTTTGTAACGTATTCCGTTAAGTTACTCAATGTGAGTAACATGTTCTGAATACTTTGGATTACTTAATATTAGGAGTGGGACTCGATTAAAAAAATTAATCTAATTAATTAGAGGCTTTGTAATTAATTAATCTTGATTAATCGCATTTAAT
>JBBPCZ010000115.1:17979363-18024849 GCA_037974445.1 Brycinus macrolepidotus | reverse complement strand
ACATCAGTGCCTGACCTCATAAATGCTCTACAGAATGAATGGACACAAATTCCCACAGAAACACTCCAAAATCTTGTTGAAAGCCTTCCAAGAAGAGTGGAAGCTGTTATAGCTGCAAAGGGGGAGACCAACTCCGTACTATAGTCTATGTATTTGAATGCAATGTCATTGAAGTCCCTGTTGCTGTAACCGTCAGGCGTCCCAATACTTTTGTCCCTGTAGTGCATATATACTTTGCTAGAATATCAGAACATCCTGATATTACCTTTGGTATTTTCTGGAAATTTCTAGTCTACAGTACAGTGCTTGCAGTGTTTCTATGAGGTTTGCTGAGGCTGTTTTGCTGTTGCACTGGACACTGAAGAGTCAGAAGTGAAAACACTGAAAGCCAAGTCAGGATTTTCTCCTTGATTAGCTCAATCTGTGCTGGGGTCAGTGGGCGTGTCTGTACACTCTGCGGAACAGCCAGTCTGTCCATAACCGACTGACAGAGAACCAGCTTTACTCCAGTCTCCTCTGGACGGTGAGTTTCTGAAACTATTCCCTGGAGTCGCAGTGACATCGCTAATAGCTGTTAAAACCTAAAAAGGGTTCATATGGCTTATTATACATGTTGTTATGAGTGCATTAGCCTCTGTGTCGTTGTCCTGTGTTACAAAAACGGTGAATTACTGGTTAATTAGCCTCAGATGCAGCACTGTATGTGACTCAGCTAATGCTACATTGCTAACACCAGGCTGGGAGACTACGTTTACGGCATTAATTCAAAGGTTTGCTGTTAGCTAGTTAGCCAAACTGAACTGGAAACGTTTACTGAAACTTTCCTCGTTGTATTGAAACTCTCAGGGCAGGTATAACAACTAACAAGCTTGCTTTCGACAGCCCAGTGCCCAAGTTAGCAAAGTACAGTCCTCCATTTGTTCCTCAGACTCTTATAAAGCAGTTGGCTAGCTGACTTTAGCAGGACAGAGCCAGGACTAAGCTGAGGTCTCATAAATTGTTATCTGGGTTCCGGTGTAAATAGCTGAAGGTGTGTTCTGGGCATGCATGTTGGAAGTAGCATATTGCTCTTTAAATATGCTTTTGCGGTCAGTAGTCACTAGAGGCAGTAGTGCCTCCACTTTCTGTTTGTCATGGCATGTCCAGTCAGGCCTTCCCCTATTAACTCGTCTTACTGGAAATGACCACGACCATCCATCATTTATGCCCAGTCCATCTCCATGCCCATCCTGCACGTTTACACTCGGCTCAGACCTTTAGAAGGGCTGACTGTGGATCATATCATTTAACTGTGTTTGTCTTAGCAAGAACTGTGCAATTTAATGGACATAAACTGTACAAACTCTTTGGTCTGTCCAAAAGTATTCATGCACCCATAATAAATGGCATATTGATGTTAAACTGAGCTCAGTTACACTATATGGACAAAAGTTTTGGGACGCCTGACCATTACACCAACAGGGACTTTAATGATTTTGTATTCAAATACATAGACTTTAATTTGTGGGAATTTGTGCCCATTCATTCTGTAGACCATTTATGAGGTCAGGCACTGATGTTGGACAAGAAGGCCTGGCCTGTACCAGTTCATCCCTAAGGTGTTGTTTGGGCTTGAGGTCAGGGCTCTGTGTGGGCCAGTCGAGTTCTTCCACACCAAATTCATCCAACCATGTCTTTATGGATTTTGCTTTGTGCGCTGGGGCACAGTCATGCTGGAATAGAAAAGGTTCTTCCCCAAACTGTGTCCACAAAGTTGGAAGCATGGTGTTGTCCAAAATCTCTTGGTATGCTGACGCATTAAGATTGACCTTCGCTGGAAGTAAGGGGCCTAGCCCAAACCCTGAAAAACAGGTGGGTCCCAATACTTTTGTCTATATAGTGTATGTCTAGGAGAAGCAGAATGGACGAAGAACAAATCTTATTTTGACTTTTCCTTTTCTCTGGCAGGATCTTAATTACACACTTTGTAGTGTAGTTACCATCATCATCCATCAAACCATCATCATCATAACCAACTAATCATACAATATCAGTGCTTTGTCTCACCAATGTTTTTGTAACTGCATGCAATCAAATCCTCACAGCAGTGTTCCAGCATTTAGTGTAAAGCCTCCCCAGAAGATTAGAGGCTGTTACCTGCAGCAAAGAGTGTCCAAACATTAGTCAATGCATGAACCCTGTGGATAAACCTGATGGATAAACCTGATGGATAAACCTGATGGATAAATGTGGACATGATTTTGTATCTGCAACAGGTGTTTTAGGAAGAAGACAGAGAATGGCGCCTAAGAGAAAAGCAGCATCTGCAGCCAAAGCAGGAGGGAAGAAGATAAAAGAAGAGCCTGAAACTATAGTAAAAGACAAGTTCACGTCTGCTAAAGAATCTCTGAAGGCCGCAGGACCACAGTCTAAGGCCAAGAGGAAACCAGACAGCTTTTGTCACCTTTCCAATGCGGAGGTGTTTTGTTTTCCATCTTTTTTTTTTTAACTTATTGAGGTTTGAGTTGCAGTTTACAAATCACATTCACTGTCACACTATTTACCTCCATCAAATAAAACCACCTCAGTAAGCTTTTGTTTATAAACATCCGCTGAGCTTGTTCATACCAATATTTCAGAATGTACTGATTTCCAAGAAAATGCTAAACAAAACATCTTAAGGTCTGTCTTTCAGTGGCTTAGAACACATACAGCAGATGATGATTAGTACTAATTCATTGTGAAAACTCACATGCCAATTATTTGGTCTTCCAGGTGCATGAAGATTACGATTGTATGCTGAACCAGACCAACATTGGAAACAACAACAACAAATTTTATGTAATCCAAGTCTTAGTAGCAAGAGGTCAGTACTATTGCTGGACAAGATGGGGCAGAGTGGTAAGCTAATTACTATCTTTACAGACCATTATTATATTAAAGTAATTTTAGACTCCTTTTTTAATCATTCCAGTTAATTTTTGAACTCTGAGCTAGCTAATTTTTTAATTTTGAGTTGGCTATATGTATAGACTTCATATAGCTAGCTCACATTTTTTAATTTAAATAACTTGACACTGAATCCTGAATGATACTTTTCCCCAGCATACCCTTAAAATCTCTGTAGTGAAAAAAATGTTCCAAACATTACAGCAACAACAGTAGACTTTCTTTGAAGAATAGTGGGGGTGTTCAGAAATGCTGCTATTTGTATTTATACTTAGAAATGTTCAACAGACTGCTGAAACACATGTGTATTAACATGCTTGTAAGCCGATGACCAGTCTATACTTTGAAACAACCATGTTTATTGACTTAAGAATCTTTCGACACTGAAAAAAATAACTGGAGCAACTCAGTCTATGCCATTAAAGTATTTTAAAAGTAATTTCTAATACCTAGCCCCACTTATGTTTTTGCTTATACTTTTTCTGTTTCTTTCTTCCTTTCCAGGGAGAGGCAGGACAGAACAATTTAGCTGCCCCCTCAACTGCTGATGCTGCTATTAAGAACTTTGAGAAGAAATTCAAAGACAAGACAAAGAACAATTGGAGTGATCGAGAAAGCTTTGTCTCTCATTCAGGGAAGTACACTCTGATTGAGGTGGATGGGGATCAGGACGCAGAAGTGAAAGTAAGATAAGGAATCCAACTAATTAATTAGTGAGCACCCGTTATTCCAACAGTTATACTAAATATTAGATGCATTTTCAGCAGTTACTTCACCTACACTCCTTAGAGGTTCTTGGCTTGGATGTAAAGCCGTAGCAACATAAATGAGTGCCCAGCTGGCATTCATTTTCAAAGAGAGTATTTATTTTCAGTGGATAAAGGTAAAAATGCTCAGGTTTATTAATTAATATATGAAGATGTACGAACATTTTCAGCATGTTTTATGGCAGAAATGACATACCTGTATATGAAAATAACATCAAAAGTCATTTTTGCACATTTGTATTCTTTTACAATAATAAATAATAATAATAAATAATAATAATTACAATCTCCCAGCAAGGGACATTTCAACCATGTTAATATGTTGTATACATGTTAATGTATGTAATCTAAAATTAACAAAGTATTCCCCAGCACTCTTCCTCCTCCTCCTCCACCAGCACGCTGCTTCTCATTCTCTACAGCAGCAACATCCAAACAAACACATTCTGATCAACTATACAGCTATACAAATTTATATAATTCAGGCATTTACGTTTAATAGTCTTGCACAGAACGTAAATACTGGGGCACGGGTCTAGCGACGCCCCTCGTGGCTAACAATAGGAGTGAAGCCAGCATGACACATGTTGCTAAAACAAATGATCCAATATTTTGGTTAAACAGTTAAACATAAATGAGAAGGTCACTGTGGCAGTCTGTTCGTATCTAGATTTATCTCTAGATACGAACAGAGATGTTGACCAAAAATGAGTGACTAAAAGTGACTGAAATTGTATTGAGCACTTATAAGCTGTGTGCTTGTGAGTGTGTATGTATGTGTGTGTGTGCACATGTGTGTATCATAGCTTTTTAGTGCATCAGTACACTGTGTTGCAGATTTACTTTGCTTATGAATGCAAATTTATGTCTGGTCTGTTTGTTTAGTTCTGTAACCTAGTAACCATGAGCTAGAGCTTTTTTCTGGTGGATTAATTTTTACAGTAGTAATGATAGCTTCTTGTATTACTTGCTGTGGTCTTCATTGTGATGTTTTCTCCACTGTCTGTATCCATACTACATTTTGGAACGAGCATTGTTTATTTAGAGACATTACATGTGAATGATGCTGTGCGTAATGAATTGTGTTAAAAACAGTGAAGACTGTTTTGGTGACTAATGCACGATATTACCTGTTGCTATTTTGTGTTTGTGTGTGTTCCTCAGATTGATGCTGTAGATGGTGGGCCTGTGACAGTGAAGAACATTCTGCCCTGCACACTGGACAGTTCAACGCAAAGACTTATAAAGTTTATCTTCAACAATGACATGTTCAAAGAGGCTATGGAGCACATGAACCTGGGTGTGACCCTCATTTAACCTGTTTGTGCAGTTTAGGCCTTAAGGCACATTGATTTACACATTGATTTATTGTTTGTTTTTGTTTTTTTTTTTTGTAAATGAAATGTCAGCCCTCAAATAATCAAGCTCTACACAATACACAAATAACAGGAGCTCTGTTCTGTTTTTCTGGACTAGTTTGTCAGTGCATAGTGAGGCATGGTAGACATTGCAACTCTTGTATTTAAGTGCAATTCTGTCTCCTAACATAGACATTAAGAAAATGCCACTGGGAAAGCTGAGTAAGCAGCAGATAGCGAAAGGCTTTGAAGCATTAGAGGAAATTGGGGAGGCCATAAAGAAGAAAAGTAATGAAAAGAGGCTAGCAGAGCTCACTTCCAAGTTCTTCACCATTATTCCACATAACTTTGGCCGCAGTAGACCACCTGTCATCAATAATGATTCCATTCTTCAAAGCAAGAAGGAGATGCTTCTGGTAAGATGCTCTATATATTTTGACTCAGTATAGACAGAATCAAAAGTCTTTTTTTAAATAAAGTCAAAGACATTGCAGATGCACATATGAAATTCTATTATGAGAAGTATACTTTACAACTTACAAGTAAAATTGTAAAATTGATGAAAATTAGACATTCAGAATGATGAACGTTATATTAATAAACACATTATGTCACCCCCTGATAGGTCTTGGCAGATATAGAGATAGCCCAAAGCCTCAAAGCTGAGTCAGAAAAGGCTAAGGAAGAGATGATAGAGACTGTGCCTCATCCCATAGACCAGGACTACCAGTCTCTCAAATGCAACCTCACCATATTGGATAAGAAAACCAAGGACTTTAAGGTATACTTGCCTGTTAAGATGAAAGTTCATACAACAAAAAAAAGGTATAGATATAAACTTGAGTAAATATGTTCAGTTTGCTGTAGTTTGTAAAGATTGGAATGTATTGAGAAATGCACTAATGGGTTTCTGTGTTTTAAAACCTAACAGCATATTTTATAAGTTTGATTTCCAAGTGTTATTGGATTTGTCCTGTTTTAAGATAATTGAGAAGTACTTGAGTGCCACTGGTCGTGGACCCACCATAATAGATGTATGGAAAGTAGACAGAGAAAAAGAGGTGAGATAATGTTCATTTGTTTGGACAGTATGTATATATTGTGTGTTTATGTGCTGTATGTAGTGAGTTCATATTTCATGCCCTATGACAACAGTTTTATTTGCAGTTGCTCAGATATGAGATGTTATTATATCTTCTCTCATTCTAGTTAACGTCCTAGGTAAATCTGATTTATGTGTGTGTATGTGTATATTTGTGTTTGTGTTTGTGTTTGTATGTGTGTGTTTATTTGTGCCTGTGTGTGTGCCATTGCTTCTGTAGGCAGAGCGGTTCAGTGAGAACGATGCTTTGGAGAACCGGAAGCTGCTATGGCATGGCACTAATGTGGCAGTGGTTGCGGCCATTTTGAAGAGTGGCCTTCGAATCATGCCACACTCTGGTGGGCGCGTGGGCTGTGGAATCTACTTTGCCTCTGAAAATGAAAAATCTGCTGCTTATGGTGAGAACCAATGTCTATGCTGTGCAGTCTAAAAAAAAAAAATGTATCTTCATATTTAGTATGATTTGCGTTAGCAATTGCGTCGCTACTTTTCTGCATAAGTTTTATTTTTATTATTTTTCTTTTTATAGCCACATTAGGCGCGGCTTTTCCTCAGAACTCGTGCTAAATTGCTCCAACATCAAAACATCCGTTATAATCCGTAGTAGTGCGCTTGTATGAAACTTTGTGATCGGTTAATCTGGGGCTGAGTATTGATCATTTAAAAAATGGTCAAGAGACCTCTGAAACATATTGGAAGAGATAAAAAATGGTCGAGCCCCTTTTAAAATCTGGTTGGAAAGATTGTCGGTGGCGTGACATGTATGGATGTCGGGACGGACTAGAAGGTGAAAAAACCAAACACGGAGCAAAACACACAGCATGCTCATAAAATGGACTTCCAGACACTAAAGGTCGGGTCAGTTATATAATAAAAGACATGTGCGACTGTTTGGTCTGGTTTAATTAAAAATAATGCTGCTACATGTTCAGACAACTGGGGTTCGATCCTCGGTGCAAGAAGATTTTCTTTTGCCCATCAAATCAATATTTGGGTCTCCAAACACTGCTTTTATGGCAACCACGCAATCACACTTTGCATTTTCTCACGGAAATGCATCTTCTAGTTTTGTTTATTCTTTTAAATCATTTATTGTTCTTAATATTGCGTGAGACTTTTATGATCAAAAGAAATGGTCCAAAATAACAATAAATAGAATAAAAACAAAAACTTAAACCTATTTTTAAAAATTGTTTTAGAAGTACAGAACACTTTTTCCCGTCTTCTGTTACCATTTTGGAGACACTTGTTTTTTTTTGGTAATGATATTTAAGATAATGCCAAGCAGGCTTATCATTTTTGTAATGTGCCATTATCATCATCTGCCTCCCACTTACTGTTTCCACAAGGCTTAGACAGTAGGGTGATGTAATCATTATTGCTGATTACTGACATGTAACTCTATGATTCCATTAAACGGGATAATCACCATGAAATGACCAAGACTTGATGCATAACTAAAAGGATCAGTTTCATTTTGAACAGCTTGCTAGGCTACATTGAAGCAAATTCTCTATAGTCTCTGCTGCAGATTTCCCAGAGTGCTTCTGAGAAAAATTCTAAGTATTTGCATTTGCCCAGTCTGCGCAAGATGTTCGAATTGTGTAAACGTTTATCTTTTTTGTTAGTTTGTCCCTCCAACAACACCGGAATCATGTTTCTGAACGAAGTTGCTTTGGGAAAGGAGTACACCATCACTGAAGATGACTGTAGCCTGAAAAAGGCTCCTAATGGCTATGATAGTGTGGTAGCACGTGGAAAACGAGAACCAGGTTGGATTTCCTTGTTTCCTCAGATGCACTACAATAACAAAATGCTATTTTAAAAGTTGTAAACCTGTATTTTAGTAGCTGATGAGAAGACATCCTATCTGCAGACAATTAACCAAGAATTAAGTAAGAATTTAAATTTAGCTTGACTCACTATTTATTTATACTTCACAGATCCCTCAAAAAATGTCTTCATTGAGTTGGAAGGGAAAAAGGTGGCAGTGCCACAGGGACAAGCCATGGACCAGCAGCAGTACCAAAACAGCTGCTTCTACAACAGTGAGTATCTCATTTATAAAGAGAGCCAGTGTCGCATCCGCTACCTGCTGGAGCTCCGCTTCTAGCTGCTGCCTCTAAGTGGACAAACAAAAAACACAAAACTGTTTTGGAAGTAAATTGTGAAGATTTAAGTTGCACTTACTATGTCATAGACTTGCTTGCTTTTGAAAGATACATTCATCATTAACCAAAGTGTATCAAGAGTCTAATTTGCTCAAAATATACATAAGTTAATCAGTGATGCCTGTTTGAGATGATCTGACAAGTGTTGTCAGTTAGTGTCTATCAGTTAGGCTACCAAAAACATTACACCAAATTTGTGATTTATGAACAGACTTTTTATGTGACAAGCACTTTGGATTGTTCAGATTGTTTTTTGAGACTTTACAGTTACCCATAATGTTGCAGTGTCCTCCCTTTGTGTCATAAAAATGTTGTTTTAAGTCATTGTACTTAGCTTCATAAAAATCTGAACCCACTAACATAACATTCTAACATAATACTCCAATGTGGATCTGAAATGCACTATGTATTAAAAAAAAAAAATGTTTGTAGCTTCCCCAAAGTTTACAGTTTTTGTCTTCTGTTAAAATTGATTTTTTTTTCAGTTTTATAGCCTGGGTTTTGAAGTTAGATAAGTTTAAAGTTAGATCATCTTTTAAAAATCTTTGGTAAGATTTCTTTGCTCGTCTTTGTTAAAGTACAAAGAATTTCCTTGTTAAAGTACTTTCTCAGACTTGCATGGTACCACTGCATTTCTCCATACTGCTTGGGTATTGTATAAGTAAATTGACTGTTTATACTGTTAAAAGAAAACTTTATCATTGTATTTAGAATATGTTTCTTTTGTTTGCATTGTCTGCGTGATGAAGATGAAGAGTAAAAAAGTTTTCGGGCCTCTTTCAGAAAGAGCTTCAGTTTTGCTTTTCTCATTTTGTCAGATCCTGTGGTAGCTTATCAGGTTATTTCTAAATTCTTTTTAGTCTTACCTGGTATGGCTCTCATTCAAAATGCAGTAGAACACAGTAACATTTTTGTCATAAGTACATTTTCAAGTACTGCTTTCATTAACGTCCCCCAGAAGATTTGTTCTTATCTTGTATTTGGATCATTTTTGTGTTTTGTGGGTGTTTGTATGGTCATTAATCTTTGCCTAATATGTTAAGCAGAGATTAATTGATACTTCCAAACCCATGACAGATCAGTAACACCTACTGATGCACCTTTGAATGTGTGTTCCAAAATGACAGTTTATGATGTATCCCCTCATATTGCAATACAGGTATTCTGTAGATTATGGGGAAATACATTATTTTTTCCCTCTTTTTCCAGTCTAACGCACATCATAGTTTTATTGCACTTTTATTACAAATGAATGTCATAGTCCTGTGGGTGCCTTGGATATTGTTCTTGCTGTAATAACTCTAAATCATGCAAAACAATAAAAAATTGTGTTAAGGCCTCAAAGACTTGTGGCTTTATTGTTCCAGTAGCCAGTAGGTGTCACTGTTGAAAGTAGTCCAGAATGTACTCCACACCTGCATGTGCTCAAACAACTGTCCTTCTATACACATCTGTACATGCTTTAACAGCTGATTAAATGAAGCTGATGTATTTGTTCCCTTGTGGCATCTACATTATCCAGAGTTTGTCAATATCTGGAGTTAGTCAGTCAATTAGAGGGTTAAATGGCTGTATAATGGCCCATAAGGGCCAGCATTATCAGCAATTACTGTCATGTAGTCTAGCACTTCTCAAACTTTTGCTAGTCTAAATCCCCCTCTGAGGATATTATGTCAATGTTCTGCTATAAGGCTGTTTATAGATCTCACAAACTCACCCCTCCCAATAACCAGAAAAATGGAGGGAAATAAATATATTTTTCATGTCTCTGGTTGTTGGAGTCCAACCCTGGCAAGTGATTACACTTAAAAAAAAAAAAAAAAAAAAAAAAAAAAAAAAAACCTTAAAACCAGCTATACAGACTGTTTGATTCAGTACTTTTTATTCCTTTTAACAGAGCTATGCAGTACAGTAATTTTTGTTAACAGACTGCTTTTAAGAAACAGGCTAGGTAATAGGGGTGCAAATCCCAAAACTCGCGAACCAGTTTGATTGCACTCTTTAAAAAAAGTACCACAAAGGGTTATTAGTGTGATACTGTACACTATTTTAGTTCCCTAAAGAACCTTTTTTGTAAATGAGATGTAAAATGTAAAAGAGAACCTTTTAAAGAGATAGATGCTAGAATATTTCTTTTTTTTTTTTTTTTTTTTTTTTACTAATTTGAGTTCATCCAAGAACCTTTACATTACATATCTCATTTACAGATGTTTTTTAAAGCTTTAGAGAACCAAGATTATTGTTTTACAGAATCGCGCAAAGAGCCGTTTCTAGCACCCTTATTTTTGAGAGTGCGTGGTTCTTCAGTAAAGGTGTGCCACAAAATCTCAAATTTCACCAATGACCAACTGTGACTGGCCAAAGTGTTTACAAAGTAGTGGAAAACAGATCATTAAAAATACACAAAGTCTGAATATTTGAAATTTATACTGACCAAAAATGAGTGCATACTTTATTGGATAGAATTGCATTGATTATTATCCATGTTCACGTTCCAAAATTGATTTGCCAACTTCAAATCTATGCATGTATGCATTTGTCTACCCCTACTGTAGCTCTATACCCTTTTTGTAGTCCATCGAAATGAATGTTGAATGCCTTCAAAAGCGGAGTAAAGTGGATTTTCCATCTTATTGCCTGTGAGAGGGTGTATAGTAGGACCCAGGGGAGCACTGATGCTCTGAGGACAGAGGAGCATGTGTCTGATTCAAAGAGGAAGGGAGAAAAAAATACTGGGAATACAATGTGTGACAGTCACAGCCCTACACAGCACTAGAGACAGACAGCAAGAGAACAAGAGCATCCTAGGAAGACACCAACCTAAGTGGTGCAAAATATTTATCAACACCAGTGGAAACTGACAGAAGAGGTGGCATTCCCTCTTCTCACCAGGGCCTTGGAGAACACCACAGGACACCTGTTCCACTTCTGCTTTTTTCTGGATTTGACACTAATAGAGATTCCTCCCTTAGGACAAGCTGGATGCTTGGATGGACACATTGGAGCTGGGTGAGAGGAACCATGCTATGTTGTGGACAGTACTAACTTGTAGTATAGACTGTGATGTAGACCATCTTAAGAGAACAGAGGATTGCACAATGTTCTGGAACCAGCAGGTGTAACATTTTTACCTGCATTTTTCCATACCTAAGAAGGACATTTTCACATATTTGAAGAAATATGTGGATTCTGTGGTGCTCTCCAGAGCAAAATTACTTTGGTCAGATGGAAAAGACTTCAGAGAACATGCTAAATGAGGTGAGAATGTAACTGCTTACTCTCAAAAAAGCAGTGGCTCTGATCACTGAAATGAACTTACTATGTTTGAAACCTTAATTAGGGCATTCAATAATCAGTAACAAGACACCCTGAAAACCAAGATGCTTTTCAGTAAAATGTAGTGCCTGCATATTATGTATCAGTCCATCACTGAAAGCGAGTGGGGGATGCAGCCCTGGCAAGGGTTTGGGGGGAGGAGGGGTCACAACTTATAATCAAGCATGACTAATATGTGATTTACTCAGAAACAAAATACAAATGTGTTGTTGCTGTCCAACTGCATTGATCTTTTAAGGTCAGTGACCCCTCTATATATTCAGTATACATACGCAGTGGTGTAAACAAGCTATAGGTGAGCAATAAGACATTACAGGATTTTTTGACACAGTCACTATATAGATAAGGTCTGGTGGAAGCAGATATATGGTTCTGAGGTAGCCTTGCTAATTAGAACGATTTTTCTTTCGATTCATTTATTTATTTTTCAGGCAAGTTCAAACCTCTAAGCTACTAATTTAAGCTCTAATTTGACCTTCTGAACATACTGAGTATATTAAGTGTAGGAGGAGTACACTGTAGTAAAAGTAGAAGTATTGTTTCTGCATGTACTGTATCTGCATGTTTTGGATTTATTTCTGTTAATAATAGAATAGACAGGCTTACATAACATCATTATTACTCTGAGCGGCACTACTCCTCTCATTGGTATTTCATACTACAAACGTCATTTATATTTTTACTGATTTGTTCTGTTGTATAGACCCCTTTTATGTTGCATAGTAGGATCTTTACAGTGACTTTACAGGCAGTCTAACCATTTTGTTGAGATAAATGCAATGGATAATTAAATAACTAACATTAAATAACATTAAGGGACTTTACTTATTCAAAGTTATATTGTCTTATTGAATATAAGAAGTGTTAATCATTTCTAAATTTGCATGATCCAAAATGATATATGAAAAAAAAAAACAGTTTATGGCAGAAGCGCAATACACTCTCTCTGACTTTCTTTTTTTATTTTAGAAATACGTCTGAAAATTGGAGGAAAAATTATTTGGCCATGGGGGATCCTGATGTAGTGTCCTGACTCTGAGCAATGGAGAAAACTAGGTCAGGTCTTATGCTGGGTCTCCTGACCAATCAGACAACTCCAAATGACACATCTAGCCAATGGGGGCCCACGAAGCCAACTCCACCAAGCATGGAGGAAGTCATCCACTCGGAGTCACAGATTAAAGATCTGGTGGGGTTATTCTGCATGGTGACTCTTAACCTTGCCGCCCTGTTAGGCAACACTGGAGTCATAGTGGCCATTGCCCGAGCTCCACATATGAAAAAATATGCATTCGTGTGCCATCTCTGTGCAGTGGACCTGCTTTGTGCCATATTATTGATGCCTCTTGGGATAATATCAGGTTCACCTTTTTTCAGTACTGTGGCCTTCACGGTTCTAGAGTGCCAGGTCTACATCTTTCTCAACGTGTTCCTGGTGTGTGCCTCTATTCTGACCGTAACTGCCATTAGCGTGGAGCGCTACTATTACATTGTTCATCCCATGCGTTATGAGGTAAAGATGACCATTCACCTGGCTGTTGGGGTCATGGTGTTCATTTGGGTGAAATCTATCCTTTTAGCTCTTGTGACCTTACTCGGCTGGCCAGCATATGGCAACCAAAGCTCTATAGCAGCTGCCCATTGCTCTCTTCACTGGAGTCACAGTCGCCTCAGGAAAGTCTTCGCTGTCCTCTTCAGTGTGGTGTGCTTCCTGGTTCCAGCAGTCGTGATATTCACTGTGTACTGTAACGTCTACAAAGTGGCACGGACAGCTGCCCTGCAGCATGTTCCTGTACCCACCTGGGCCACTAATCAAGCCAAGTGTCGCTCGGATTCCATCAACAGCCAAACCACCATCATCACCACCACCCGCAGCCTGCCTCAGAGACTGTCTCCAGAGAGAGTGTTTGGGGGCGGGAAAGCTGCCTTGACCCTCATGGTCATCGTGGGCCAGTTCCTGCTTTGCTGGCTGCCATACTTCAGCTTCCACCTCCACATGTCCATCACGGCTCCTCTCCAAAGCCTAGGAGACATCGAGGAGGCCGTAACCTGGCTGGCGTACTCCTCATTCGCAGTCAACCCGTTCTTCTATGGCCTGCTCAACAGGCAGATCCGAGAAGAGCTCATAAAGCTGAGGAAGTGCTGTGCTCCCAGCAGGCCCTTGGAACTCGGGGCCTCCAGCCATGAAGGATCCATCCAGGAGAACTTCCTGCAGTTCCTGCAGAGGACCAGCAGCACAGCTGAGACCACGAGGTCCAGCTGTGTCAACTCCAGCCCCAGGAACACTTTGGACCATGGTGTCCGGATACCTGGACAAATACCTGAGGAGTGACATAAAACTGATTTTTTTTATTTTTATTGTTGGATCAAAATCTGGGACCGCATGGACTACTTGGTGTTGTTTTGTATTCCAGTAACAAATGCATAAAATGTGAAGTGTGGTTTTATTTGAGTGAGTGATACATTCAAATTATTAATACTGATGGACTTTCGATCTTTTTCATATCTATATTTAATGGTTAATGTTGCACCATGGATGATTGATAACAGTTATGCACAATGAGAAATAAAGATATTCTCTCTGTTTTTGTAATACATCCAAATGACAGAATGTCAGCATTTCAGCATTACTAGGATGACTCCTGGCAACAACATATAGTGTTCAATGTAACGGTTTCCTGTGTGATATTTGACAACACAGACAGAAAGGTACTCATAAAACAGACGAACAATACAATTTTAAACCTGTTACTGTTCTTGTAAATTTTAATCCCGAACGGCTGGAACAGCTGTGTGACGCTGACTGAACTAATTCTAAGTGGACAGGCAGCAGCCTTCCCCATGAAGCTGACGAGTCTCTGATGTAGCTGGCTAATTCCATCTGCCTGTCGCCATGGAAATGCTCCGAGTCTCGGCCTTGCATAGCAACACGGCTCTTCTGAGCTCAGTCCTTAGGTTTGCTTGAAAATTATGGTGAACTGCATTAGCTTTCCATCTGAACGGAGCTGCCATATTACAATTCCTATAGCTGAACTCCAGTCTGTTTGTCACCTTCTGTATGTTTGTGGATACTGCAAACCTCCTCTCTAGGCTTGTGTGTGTTTATTATGGAGTGACACAGAAACATGCTGGTCAGGAGTGCTGAAAATCATTACTGTGCAATGAAAGTGCTCAGGCTGAGATAACACAGTCCACTTTTATGGACTTTTCACTATTTGTGTTGGACCATTAGAAATAGAAAGCACAAATCAGGCACAGAGTAGTTTGTTCACAGCAAACAGTGATGATGGTCATTTTGCAGATTTGGTTCATGTTACAGCTGTCCTGTTTACTTTCATTATGTAACTGAGGCTGTGCGCTCTATATTGTAGGCCCAATACACAGCATGGCTCATAGGTCTGCAGGAGCTTAAATGACAGTTCAGTAATGATACTGAATGTGTGTAAATACATACACACACACACACAATACAGATGCACACAACACAGAGTCGAATGAATCTGCAGTCTGCAGATTTTCTGTTTGAAGGCATGAAAAGAGACAAGCCCCTTGTCTCTTTCTCTCCCTTTTTGTTTCTTTTGCTTAATTTCTTTTCTCCCTCAACTTTTCTTTCTGTCTTTCGATTTCTCTTCCCTCCCTTTCTCTCTATTACCCCGTGCCCCTCTGCCTCCCTTTACCTGTATCTCTTTACCTTGTTTTTCTGTTTCTCTTTCTCTCTGTAGGTGTTTCCGCAGCTCTCTCTCTCTCTCTCTCACACACACACACACACACACACACACTGTAAACTCAGCCATTTCTTTGTCACTTTGAGATATCAGAGAAGTGAGCTATATTTAGGCAGTGGATGTCCAGTTGAGAGCTTGGCAGGTTACAGTGATTTTTATAGGTCAGAAGCATTCGATGTTGTGGCGACATCTTGTGCCACATAAAAAAGCTCAGACTACAAGATAACACACTTCCTCATCAGTGATTCAGTACACAGTGACCTGCTCTGCCTCCTCGAACAATAAGCCAAGCGTGGGGGGCTGATGGAGAGGGGAGAGAGCAAGTGAGTGATGTACATGTGGCATGATTAGAGATTCATAAACTTGAGTGTCTCTGTCATGATCAAAACAAGGCCAGACCGAAATAGAACCTGAAAGGATTTAGAGATGTTGAGGTGAAGATTAAAGGAAAATGATTAAAGAGAGGGGTAAGGGGTGGGGGACTGTGGACATCGTCCTTTTGTCTCTGTATAAATAGTCATTGTAGTGGTGAGATAGAAGCAAGAAGACACTTGCTCTAACCTCATGTTTCATAGACCTGGTAACGGCCTATGCAACACCACTTTGTGTTATTTTATTCAGTAATAACTCAAACAGTGTTATTACACTGTTATCAAACAGTGTAGCAAATTTCCCACTTGTGGGACTAATAAAGGTTTATCTGATCTTAATCATATAAACTGGACATTAAAATCAATTTTAGACCATTCACTCAGCTTTTTAAATAATTTGGGAAATACAAGAAGTTTTTATATATATAATTGATCCTGTATTAATCCACTATATTTCAGTAGCTTTCACCTTTAATCGTTACTTTCAAAACATAGTTATTTTATTTTTATTTTTTTACAATTTTGGATCTCAAAACCGGTAACTTTACAGAAGTAAAAAAAAAAAAAATCTAAACTTCACAATATCTATTATAACAGTGGGAACAAAACCTTGTATCTCCAGTGGTAGTGGTAAGTGATAAATTTATAGAAGAAAAAAAATTAAATAAAAACTAACCCTTTCTTAACTTTCCACATAAATTAATGTAAAAAGATTTTGTTCCAACTAATTTTGGACCAAGTGTATTGGTCCATTCAGCATTATCACAAAATGTGTAGACAAGCTGCTTTTTTCAAATGGTCATAATATATATACAAAATATAAAAATATAAGATTTGTTTTTAAAGAATATTCCACTAAATTGTGGATCATTTTCATCGTTGACATGTTCTCACCATGTAGAGGGCAAATGCTGTTAACAACCAAAAAAATATAAAAACACATAAAAATGGTTTTGATTTCACAGCTACTATATGCACCAGCACCAAAACTGCCTTTATATTGTTGAAATAACTGATTCCAGACTTTTGTATCATAGTGTGTAAAGTAATAATATCCAAACAGTCCAGCTATTAACTACAACTGTCATTTCATAAAACAGACAAGACACTGGTCATCTTTGAATGAAATGCACACTGGCACCATCATGTTTTTGGCTATTTGTGACAGCAGTGTGACTGTAATCTGTGAAAGCTTTGAGTGACTTTGGCAGTAAATGGTAGCTGGTAGTTCAGTCAGTCAATGATGCTGGAGCACATCCAGCCATATGATGGGACAGCTTGCCGTCTGTCCACCAAAATTCTGTAATAGTTGCAACAGCTGGAGGGGCAGGTGCGAGCGCGGAACACGGTGCTCCGAATCCAACCACTCAAACGAATGTAAGCTTCTGAGTCGGCACTTCATTACATCAATGTGAGGTCGGGAGAGGTTTTGTATTTCTGATCATCATATGACTGTCTATTTGCTCACATAATATTGCTGAAACATGTGATCTTAGTACATTACAGGTGCAGACCAGTCTGGTTGTCCAGATCATCCTCATCAAAATGTTCTTGATTATGTAGATGATTACATTTTAATGATTACATGCAATAGTTATCACAAATTCAGTAGTCTATTTTACATCGATTTTGAGTGTCATTCAGTATATTATTTACATAGTAATGCTTTTTAAGTGCATCATAGCTTTCAGTAGTGACCTTTTGATAAAATATTAAACCCAACACTAACACATGGTACTTGATTTATATATTTCCCTTTTATTTTTGTCCCCGGGGTTGACATTTGCGTGCTTTTATTTTGGTGATAATTCTTTTTTACATGACAATCTGCTTTTATCCCTTTGGATATAACAAGCTGTTTTTGTTACTATGCCTTTAAGACTGATATATGCAAAAGACCCGAGTTCCAATTGGCTGCCCTGAATTGTCTCTTGTTCAAATAGCAGCCCAGGTTGAAACAATTCTTCTTCCATGAGAATGGGAGGGGCTGAACTGCTGTGGACTAAACAGGCACGTATATTTATATGTGTTTGTTTTTGTTACATCACAAAATTAATGAAAAATGTATCAAGTAGTTTTTGTAATCAAATGAAAGAGATGGGCAATGTACTGTAAAAGGTTTCCTTAATCCAGATGTTTCCAGTGGGGATCGGCTGGGTGCATTAGTGACCGGTTCCACAGTCGTGTGGAGCCTGTTCAGAATGATTAACAGAAGTAGCAGGGAGAAGGGGGAAGAGTTTAGATCCATGCATGATGACAGGGATCAGAGCAGTACGGGGGTGGATGGAAGAGTGGCGGAAGAGTGTGGAGGAGGATGGATGAGTGTTGGGGGCTGAGGAAAAGTGCGGGACCTCATCAGGGAAACCAGATATGCAGAATTTGATAGCATGTGAAAAATAGTAGGAAATAATTGTGGGAGTTCGTAGTTACTGTGAAAACAGTGGTGAGTGAAGAGTATGAAGAAAGTCTTAAGAAAACATGTAAAATGGGTTGGACGATGGTCTCTTAAACCTTACAGTAATGTGGTCCTTCTGCTGCTAACACCACTATTTTGTGTGAAATGTATTCTGGGAAACTTACCAACCCATGTCCACACAAGTCCCCTCCTGACACGTCCTCGATAAAACCCATGAATCGAGGCCACTGCTGGGTATTTGATCTGAACCCGGCTGGATGTGAACTGTACTTTGAGGACAGACGTTATGACATTTTACAAGTCCATGAAAACCCAAGTGAAGAGAACGCATATAAAAACGGTTTCACATAGGTTTTCTCACATGCAGTAAATGTTTTTTTTTATCTTTCTAATCAGCAGTAAAAGGTTACGAACAAAAAATGAATTAAAACAAAATTAAAAAAACTACATAGCTCAATTAGTCTATGTATTTGTACAGCAGTCAAATACAGCAGTGGCAAACTAATGACAGTGAAAGACCTCTTGTTATCATTGCATTACATTACATTATATTCATTTGGCAAATGCTTTTACCCAAAAAAACTTACAATTTGAGGAAACACTCAAGCGTTTATACTAAACTGAAATACTTCCAGTTGACCCGTAGTACTTTCTGGAGCTTTAGAGAGAGACACAAAGAAAAAATCAGTGCTTCAAATTCAGCTAAACACCTTGTAGTTCAGATTTTACTTCTTTTATTACCATTGACCGCTACTGGACATCATACAGGCACGATTTCACTCTCAAATTCCCTTTACACAACGCAAACAGTGCATGTTTGAAAACCCATTTTCTGGTATAAACCTTTGTGCAGGACTTCAACAGCCCATTACTTTAACAGATGTGAACATGCAGTGGGTTCTGTAATCAAAACAGCCTCACAGTCCTATTTAGAATAGCTGCAGTGGGTAGTGCTTCCTATCCACTTTCAACTTAAAAATGATTATTTATCCATGAAGAAATAACCTTGTTAGATATAGATCTACAAGTACTAAAGTTCATACATGTTTACAATAATAATTTGTACAACTTATTCACCTTTATGCAAGAATCTCTGCCCACTGCTGCCAACTTAAAAAAAAACAGAATTAATAGAATAATATAATAGATAGAAAAATAGAATATAAAAAATGGAATATAAATAGAACAATAGAATAAAAGCTGGAGAAACATAAACATGAACATAAAGAAACATAAAGTGCTGAGGCTTCCAGACAGGTGTGCGGCATCATATGACTAAGCAGTTACATCCTACCATGCTCTGTCTCCTGTATAAAAATGTAGGGAAGGCTTTGGATCAAGATGGCAAGAGGAAAAGATCTGAGTGACTTTGAAAGAGGCTTCATTATTGGTGCACAGATGGTAGGAGCTTCAGTTACAGAGACAGTACAACTGACTGGTGTTTCCATAAGTGCCGGAAGTGAAATCTACATTTAGATCCCTGATTTAATGGCCCTGTGGGAAAGATATCAGTCAACAGGATTGGAAAACACCAATTCAGTGAGCGTGATGCTTGCCTATTAGTGTGATATTTAAGGACTTGCAGTGTCAATGCAGAACGTGGTCAGACTGTCAGCAAGGACAGTACATACACATAGAGAGGGCTGCAGTGCATAAATCCCTCACTGCAAAGACGAATACACAGAATTCAGTAGTGTAAAACATCACAGGCACTCTGGTGATGTGGAATAAATGAATATGGTTAGATGAATCACCCTTTATCATGTTCTCTAATAAGTGGGCGAGAGCATGTGTGATGAACAACCAAGAGAACGACACAGGTCTAACTGCCTGAGCCACAGAGATGCAAAATGCTGTGCATGTCCTGTAAGAGGGAAGGGTCACTGCAGATTGATATAAAGTTATTCCAACCAAGCACATTTATTATGAGGACATTATTATTATTACTATGATAAAACATTCCTATCCTGAAGGTACTGGTCTCTTCCAGGACAACAGTGTCCCAAGAATGATGTAAATCACAAGCCATGGCCTTAGTAGTCACCAGATTTCAATACAAATTATATATCATTCATAATTCTGTGATTTTATATCATTTTCAGTAAGTGCTATGTAAACAGATTTGTCATTCATCTGTATATAGTACAGTAAAAACTGCACAACAACAGAGCAGCACCTGCTATGGCCCACGCGGTTTACCTGCGACAGGTCTGTCCATGAGTATTAGCAGTGTCCTAACACGCAGGGGGAAAAAGCTCCTCCGCTGCAGACTTTCAAGGCTGACAGTGGTTATTAATAGATGGCTGTGGAAGATGATCTCTTAATGGGTCCAAAGGTTGGAGAATGATGTGAAATCCACTGAGCTAGTGCGTATGAGAGAGGTTGCTTTCATCATCAAGATGACGGGGATTTTCCACATGCGTTTGCTGGGAAAGCATGATCCATAATTTCACTACAGCAACCATGTTTTGCTTTCCTTTTGTTTTATAGCAACCTAGACCGTCTTTTAAAATGAAATCCATTTAACCATTCTTATGTAACAAATACTGTCTCTGGGTGCACTGCAATTGCTATATGTAACAGTTAGGTAACAGTTAATAGTTTTTAGTAAATAAGGCTTATTATCAAGATGTGACCCAGCTAACCAGGTGACTATGCTAGTACAGCTGGGTTTTTTTTTTTGAAGAGTGAGTTTGAATTCTATGTATTCAATTCAGTTAAAGATGAGCTGAAATGAAACTCATAACCTACATTCTCTGATGCATTTTCCAACTGATTTAATTCAGGCTGTGAATTAAATGTGTGCCCTGAATTAACCCAGATTTGATTGCCCTGACTTGCACCTTTGCAAAGCTGGTAAAAACATTTTATCTAGCACCCATTGGCCAGGTTAGCACTGTCACATCATTGAATTCTCAGATCTTGTTGCAATTATTGAAGAGAGTAGGGGATTTAAATTGGGAATTGGGGGTGCTACAACTTAACCAGCATTTTTATGAGACACCATGACATCATGCATGTTTTTTTTTTTTTTTTTAGTTTGACATCATACAGCTACATGCATATCACCGGATAACCAATTCAACCGATGCACACCCTGCTCTGGGAATGGTACAGCCCCTTCATCATCCTTGTTTCCCTCATTCCATTACTGAAGAGTAGCTCTGAAACAGTAAAATTTTGCTTTATTATTTTTTGCAGAATTATTTATGAAGAGCATTATTTTTTCTTGTTAGAGATGGTAGTGTAGTGCAAGCTTTAAAACATACACCAACAAAAAGCACTGGTATTCAATACATTACTATTGTAAAAGTACAAAGTAGCACATCAGAAACTGCTGAAGTACTGAAGCCTATCCCGGGGTCTACGGGCACGAGGCAGGGACTCACCCTAGGCAGAGCGCCAGCCCACTGCAGACAAGTGTAACATACTGAAATTAAAAATGGAAAAAAAAATATGTTGAAGTAAAATGCAGCTGAGTAAAAGACAGTAATTACCTACCAAATATACTAGAATAGTATTCAAAGTTACCATTTTAAATGCTCAGGAAAGTCCAAATCCATCAAAATCTTAAGTACATGTCAATGGAAATAAGTTAATTGAACCTTTTTTAAAAATAACCTCAAGCTACTTCAGATTGTGTGCACTATATCCTAATCTGATTAGCAATGCAATTTGTTGTTGAATAGAACTTATTTAAGATGTATAAACTACATTTAAAAAATAACTGGCACAAAGAAGTTCATATAGTCAACACATCCACCTAAACACTGTAGCAGGTTCAGTCTCTTATGGACACCTTTCAGTCAAAAATGTGGGATGCACATCATTCTCAGATCATATTATAGTAGATCATATGGTGTAGAATAAAAGTAAAGTGGCCCCTTATAGTCACGCGTGAACACACCACAGCATACAGTGTGAACAATGTGAAATTCTTTCTCTGTATTTAACCCATTCACCAAGTGAAGCAGTGGGCCTCCACCAATGACGGGCGTCCAGGGAGCAGAGTGTGGGGACGGTACATTGCTCAAGGGTACCTCAGTGATGACACTAGCAGTGGTGGGATTCGAACCCACAACTTTCTGATTGCCAGGACAACAACCTAACCTAGTGTGACTTTTGGGTATATTTAACAGATCATTTAAAATTACGAAGGAGATTCTGCTGGTCCTTTTTGTGCTAGATAAGACATACCCTCACTGTCAACATTGCAATACCTAATATAAGTGATATAGGATACATGTATTGTCTCATGGTGTGCATATAGCCCACCTCTGACCACACATTTGCAGGAACAAACTTTCGGGCCACTAGATATGCTTTGCTGTAGTTTCCACTAGATTGGGTTAAAAGGAAGCAAAGACCTGTATTATTGGCTCTTATTGTTCATCGCCCAGTTGATAAAGGCCCTCTTTGATTGCCTTGGCACTGAGCGTGACTTTTTTTGGCACTGACATAGACCTTGCCCCCAGCACAAATGACACATGTTCGATTCCTACTGATGAAACTTATGTGGCCTGGTGACTCACCACGAATTCATTACCACTGCTCTGTCCATCATATATTCACCCTAAAACTGTTGGACATCGTTTGTGTTTCAAGAAAAAATGCACAAAATACATAATTTCTAACCAATCTGAGCATTTTCAATGCAGTCGTTTTCTCTTTTTTCACATCTTGTGTTACACTGTGTGGTTCTACTGGACCGTGCCTTAGAGTGCCATTTATAATGCATACAAATGCCATTTGTAATACAAGCCTAAGACAGAACTCATGTTGTCTGTGTGGGTTTATGTAGGCATGCTGTTTCTGACAGTAATGAAGAAAAATGTGGCCCCACTTCGAACAGTATTCGAGACTCTTAAAGGAGTAAATAGATATAGATTTGCTGACACTGGGACAAGTGAAGAAAACTACACTTTTTGGAGGTATCTTTTAAATAGAAATAGAAAATGAAATATCACCACTTGCTTTAGAAAAATGTCTGATCCTTTTGACTGATGAAGGTAATGGAAAACATCACTTTATGCAGCCTTTTATTTAAGCTAGGATGGCAATCACTCATCTATCAGTGATCAGTCTTTTTCAGACTCTTACTGCCTAATGCATTTCATTAGTCTTTGTTTTTTATAACCACGTCTTATCTGTTAAAGAGACAGGGAGAACGGCAAAATGGACCATCATTCACAATATATCTCACTGCTCTAACTCATTGATAAAGGTTATAAAGTACTTTGAAAAAACATTTTTTACACATAGAAAGATAAAATAATTGTGAGTATTTAGCATCTAGTCATCATTGCTGTGGAGAAAATGTTGATTCTAAAACTAGTATTTTAGTTTTCATTTAGTTAGTAAGGATTCAGTTGGACCTTATAGTAGAGAGGAAAAGGACAGCGGTGGTCTGGTATCTAGTCAATAGGGGGTGCCATAGAGCCACAAATACAGCACTTGCTATGAAATCTAAAGAACATCATTGACAAGCACTAGAAAAAAATCTTAGAAGTGGATAACTATCTGCTAAAATTCCTGTTTTCCTGTGGAGTCGCTGAAGTGCCCAACTGACAATGACCTTGCACAACAGAGCAGCACATCCATACTGTACTACCACTGTACCACACTAATCCACTGAGAACAAAACAATGTGTAACACAAAATACGGCACAAGAAACATCAAAAGCAAGTAATGCATAAAATATGATTGTGTCTAAAAATTATGATTCATTTTGTAGCCATTTACATAAATTGACAAACACACCCCTGTGTATAAAATCACCACACATTTCAGAAGCTCCCCTTTCACAGTTCTGTGAAGCTTTAATGAGTCTGGTATGAAGCAAATTATTGAACCTTAATTCCATCAACAAGCATCTCATTCCCACGTGGATTGAAAAGGTCACTGTCCTGTCATTCAAAAATTTGCTATAGGTCTTTATTAGCATGTAGATGCAATACATTTGCATGTTTGTTGACTAGTACACCATGCAAGTTTCTCTTGTTAATTCTAAATGCTCTGTGAGTTGTCAGTTTGCCATTAGTTTAATTCCTGCACTTTATTGTTGAAGTGTTTCTTGAAATCTACACAGTCTGACTTCAGCATGGTTTTACTGAATTTGCAGAAGAATTGTTTTCATCTTATAGTATTTCCTCACCAATAAAGTACTCTGGGTTTCATTTTTAGCAGGAAAAATGGTTTCCTTAATCATCCTTCTGGGTTTACACTGCTGTTTAGTGTTATGTTGGCTGCGAACAAACAAGAGCCGTATATGTTGGGTTTTTTTGTAACGTAATACAAGGCAGAATGTTAGGATGATCTTCTCCATGGCACGGGCAGGCACTCCACACTCTGACTGTGACTGAATGTTGTCCAGATTTTAAGACATCTGCTTGCTACTTCTGTTTTCTGGGCTGCTGTATTTTAGACATTGACATTCATCTGTTGTCCACAGCACTGTCCAGTGGATTTACTAGTCGACTAGTCTTTGCAACCCCTAACATGCAGAGGTACACCAGTTGTGATTTTTAAAATCAAATTTACGGATGGCCAATTTATTTGCCCAGTTTTTTGCTTCTTACCTGAAACTCACACTTTGGAGGCTAAATGCATTGGTAGACTGGTGGGTAGTTGTGGACACACACACACAGTGCACATGTACTTAGCCGGTACACACTATTATAAAACCATAGCCGCAAAAAAAATGCTGGTCACACATTAAAAGTGAGTAAAACATACATGAGTGAGTAGGAAGTCTAGACTTTTGACATAATGCTCTATAATTGCCTTGCTCTTTTAATTGACTTACTACCACTACACAGTTTGATGACCTGGACTAAAGCACTTCACAGACAATTACTAATTATCCACTCACTCTCTACAGTAGGTCAGGAACTGGTACTTGCCCCCAAATAATTCTCACTGAGGCGCTGAAGGTGTTTCTGCTAGAGAGGTAGGAGGCAGAGGCCTGTGGGCCTAATTGCTGGGGTGCTGGAGAAATACAGTGCTGTCATGCTGTCACTATGTATCACATTGGTGCAACTGACTTAACTTCTTATTCAAGGATCAACCCTTCCTCTTCTATGGACCATACCGTGCCATTGTGAGATTCTGATTCCACTGAGACAACTATGAATAAGAACAGCGCTTCAGAGGACATAAGGATAGACCTGGAGGACACTGTAGGACAACATGGGATTTATTCCAGTATTATTCCTGAGAATACAGCTGAGGAGCATTCAGCGAACCAGACAGCAGAGGATTCTACTCTCAATGGCATGAAGGGAGCCATCGAGGATAGGGATCCCAGGGGGGTAAATAAGTGCCTTAAGGTAGGCTAATTCAGCTGTGACTCATCTTTCTTCTTACTTCCATAACTTACAAGCATAAATACAACAGAGAACCTTGACCAGGATCAGAGGTGTAATTACAACAGTGGAGTTACTGGCAGGGTAAACGGGGCAGTAGCACCGGTGCACTGGGGTTTAACCATTAGCATACATTACAGGTCCAGCCTAGCTGAGACATTCAAATAGTCAGTAAACAAGCTAATAAATATATCTTTTTTATTCTTTCATTTTCAAATTGGGTGTTTTTGGATAAACAGTGTTCTTGGTTCTCAAAAACAGAGAATGCGTCTAAGACTTAGAAACGTAAAAAGGGGCCGTGATGCTATACTGCCCCCTTCAGTTACATATTGGTACAACTGGCCTTCTCCTGCATTTGAACCCGTTAAATCCTCTTAGTCAAATTGTGTTCTTGTTTAACCTCTGCATACCAGCAGAGTACATTTTGATTTAACCTAAATTACCTCCCCTGATGCACATTAGTGTTTATGTAATGCCCAATAAACACTTGCTCTTTCGTGATCAGTCAGGCACACAATAGTTAAATAATCCTTCATTACATTAAAAAAGCATTTTGGTTAGAAGTTAATGTCAGTTCATTAGCAGGAGGATTCCTGTTTTACTACCAGGAATACAAACCAGAAAGTTCCAGAACTCCAATATTAAAAAACATCAGCCACAAAAAAAATTAAGAAAACTACCCCAAAACGATGATCAAAATACCTTTGATATTCTTGTGAGTTAATTCTAAAATGTTAAGCAAGGCCATTGCATATTGAGGAGCTTTATGTAAAGCTCCAATCAAGAAAAGGCCCAAATCATGCTACTGTTGCCCCAAACAAATATGCATATTATATATTGTAGCTAGGGAATTTAAAAACCATTTTTATAATAATAGTGCTAAGTGGCACTGCTAGATGCAGTGATTTCTAATGCAGTTACTGATGGTCAATTAAAGAACATGACCTAATAATTGTTTATAGTTGAAATAAACTGGGGCTTAGGCCTACACTTCTAAAAAAAAAATATTTGTTTTGGGGGGTGATCCCATAGAACGACCACTTTTTATCCCTTGAAGAATCTTAGATAGATGGTTCCTATAGAACACTTTTTGCAAATAAGTTGTGTGTGAAGAGCCTTTTAAAAATCTCAAAATCAGTGTATTAGCTCACACTATATGACTTTTCTTTCACTTGTGATCTGTTGTTAAATTTCCTTACCCTTTGTGTCCACTCAGGTGAGCTTTGAGGATGTGATAGCCGAGCCGGAGTCAGTGCGCAGCTTAGATAAGGTGTGGTTGTGGAGTCATGCGCTATTTGAAGTGTCCAGGCTGTGGTTCTATCGGCTCATCTCTCTGCTGCTGGCTGTCCCTGTGGCTCTGGTCCTGGGCCTGCTCTTCGCCATCCTCAGCTGCCTGCACATCTGGTCAGTTAGGCTACACAGAGATCGAAGAAAAACCCACAGTTGTGGGTGGTCTAAACATGGCCACTGCACACTGTACTATTTATTTTTCTCCATTTGCCACCAGCTGGCCCTGTGTGAAACAGCAACTGAGCACAAATACTTTTAAAAAATAGTTACCCAATCAACCAATTAGCCAAATTTGCCTGATAATTGGGACCAATTTGACCAGCTGCACTCAGACTTCATTAATGGTAATTGTTTTGAGTCTAAGCATCACTTAAATAAAACCTTTCAACACGTAGCACACTATGCTATGATCAAAAGAAGTTACAGTAAAGAGGAGAAAGGAAGTTATTGAAATATATTAGTCTGGAAATGGTTACAAATTCATTTCTAAGGCTCTGGGTCTCCTTCAAATGGGGAAAACTCAACAGTAGTGGCGGCAAACCAAAATGCGTTTTTCTTTGCTATTTTCAAGCAAATGATTTGGTTTTATATTAGGATAAATGCTGATTTCAAACTTTTGAACTAAATATCCTTTTCATTAAATATTTGTTTAAGGTACAGTGTTTTATAATGTCCATATGATCTCTCCTCTTAGGTTGATAATGCCCAGTGTGCAGCTGCTGTTGATCAACATGCACTGGGTGAAGGTGGTGTGGGCCAGTGTGCTGGAGCTCACCATCTCTCCCTTCTTCAGCAGTCTGGGAAGATGCTGCGGGGCCATAAATGTCCACTGGACAAAGGACTAGCGCAGCTTCTGCTGCACAGAGCACACATTCGGTTAAAAATTAACCATAAATAATAACAAACAATGTCTCTACATTCTCAGTGTAATAGCAGATGGTGGCTTGGTTGCAAATGCTCTTAGCATGTAATTTTGCCATTTTGTGGTACCTAAGCTCTTTGTGAGTTTATGAACCTTTTCTGTTTGCACGGTTTTAGGGAATATCCATCATAACTTTGGAGTAATATTTTTTGGCCAAGTCAGATTCTCATTACAAATTATATTATCAGACAATTTCTCAAAGAATTTGTGAATTGTGAATCTAATGTGAATTTCAGAATTTCTTAGTGTTCCGCTTTTGCTTTAGTGACAGTGTGACTCACACAACTCCACAGCACAGGTGCCCATGATGAGCAGATCAGATCCACCTGAGAGTTGTCTGAATATACACTTTGGTGAAAGAGATGAGACAAAAATCTTTTTTTTTCAAAGGCCTTAACGTGGTCAGTTATTATTAGTAAATGATTATTTGTTTAAAATGAAATAGTGAGATAGAAATAGTTAAGAACTTTGAATATTTCTTCTTAATTTTACTGATTTCTTTGGTTTCATATTTTCACAATTCAAAAACCTGTTATTTGTTTGTAGATTGAAAAAACAGATTTTCAATGTGGTCTAACACTTTTGGCCACTAGTGTAGAAGATCCACTTTTAGGTGCCTGCCTTATAATGGATGGTTCTTTAAATATTCTGCACAGAATGAGAAGGTTCTACACAAAATTTAAAGCTATGAATCACATAGAAAACTTTGCTATTAACAGTGTAGCAACAGCACACATCTACACTGTTTAACTGTTCTTATTCTCTTTTTTGTACTGAAAAGAATCTGAAAGTACACCAAACAAAGTATTTTACTGTTTCATGAGTGCACCCAGTCCCTTTGATTGGTAACCTGCTTCTTTATATATTTATATGTTGCTAATTTGTTTGTTTAGTGTTTTTCTCTTGCCATTAATTTCTGCTCCTTAGTATTTAACACGTTACTAAGACACATTTGTTAACTACAATTTAGTATTTTCTGTGCAAAAGTCAAAAAATAAGGAAATGTAAAAATACCTCGGGGACATAATTTTACTTCCCTTCTGTGTCTTCCACTGCTTGGTGAAATGAAAGATGTAGCTTTGAATATGCATATTTTTTTCTCAGATAGTGAAATGTCTAGCTACAAACAGTGGCTGTGCAATGATATTAAAATCCTAACAGATTATTTGTAATGCATATTTCCAGCCTGTAATCCAGTTTTCATAATTAGATGCATAGATCTCAGAACTTACTCCAGTGTGATCATTCTGTGCATGAATGATAGTTTATGTTACGTAAGAAGATTTACAGAAAATAATAAAATCAGCTAAATCTAATAATCTCCTCACTTATAAAAAAAGATGTAGGCAGAAGAAGCAGTTTATGAGTGAACCAGTCACACACTCTACATATTGATGGATATGAAAAGATACTGATTAAATAGTTACTCGATCAATCAGTTAGCTAAATTTAAATGATAACTGGGACCAATTTGACACACCCAGGATTCATTACTGCTATTTCTGAACCTTAAAACCTTTCAAAATGCAGCACATGATACCATGATCAAATTTTGTTTCTGACCCTTATTAAGTAAGTTGTAACATTATAAATATGCCAATAAAGGTTTAGTGACATAAACATCATTAAGCTGTTATTGGCATATTTGTAATAAGACCTTGAGCCGAGAGCAGGGTTTAATCCACTCTGTTATGGGCTGTACATGGGTTCCTTTTGTGCTTTGAAAACAAGGCACAAAAGTTTGTCTTTATTCACAGCCGTGGAAATCAGGGATCCTGAAGGGTCTGCAGCACCCTCTGTCAGCACAGGAAATTTGAACAAAAATATTTAGTTCTTGGGAATGTGGTCGTGGTGCAATGGGTCTTCAGGGTGATCTGCCACTGGCTGTGTTAGTTGGTTGGTTTAGAATAGGTGAGTAAATCTTCCTCTCTTACCTGCTCTCCTTAATTCTGCCTGATCTGTAGCATACAGCCACGCAGGCAGAGTTCACTTGTGTGTGGATACACATGGTTATCAGATCAAACGAAAAGGAAAGAGATAAGAAAACGTTTAATTCAACTATGCAGATGCAGTGCTAGTCTAGTCAAATGGCACAGAATTGCAGTGAGAGTGACAAAAAACCATCAAGCTCATTGCATGCTCTACTTATATAGGCTGAATAAAATATTTTTGATATCATTTAGTGAATTTCTCATGTTTTGTTTCAGGTATCTAATTCTGAAGTCAGCTAAGACTAGTAATGCTATCTGAGATGAAAACAGCCTCTAAGCATTTGTTTGTCTAAAAGACTTTAGACTGACTGCCTTTTTAAGGCATTCTGTGGGATTTATCTATTTGTAAACTGTACATGGGTGTCTGAGTGATTTGCTTACTCAAAAGAGGCACTTAAGCCACGAACTTGCTATGGGAAAAAGTCTGGGAATAAAGAGAAGGCCGCTTATCCAGATAATTAGCCCTCTCTTTGGGAGTTTGTACTGATCCATGCCATCAACAAGGCTGTTTTTATCCATATACCATAGTCTGGCATCCCTCCACTTGTCCTTTGATTCACTATTAAACATGACATGTCTGAAAAAACACAATAAAACAGTAATCTCTTTAAGCTCTCGGTGTGTGTTCTTGTGTGTGTGTGTGTGTGTTTAAACAAAGAACTAATCCTGTCAATTTGGGCGAACAATCCCAATAATTTGGTGTGACGTGACAGCGATTCCTAAGCCCTTTTTTGAGTCTACATTTAAATTAATAACCAAAAATATTTCTCATTTGATCAAAGTAATATGAAAATAAAGATCCTAATAACTTGGTTATTAATGGCTGTATGTGTTTTTTCCAAACTCAGTGTTTTATGTTTGATGTTGACTTCTATTTGCAGGATGTTAGCATGTTAGTTGCATTAGCTCTAATAGCAGTAAGCAATTTCTCACAGTGGCACAGAGCTTGATCTGCTTTGTCTGTTTTATTATATTATTATTCACACAACACACAAAGCACACAAAGCTTGATCTGCTTTAAGAATAAAAATGTTAATAATACAAAAAGTAAATAAAACAAAAACATCAAATTGGCAGAAAATCAGTCAGCTCATCTAACCTCCAAGAAACCTCTGCAACACCATCAAATCCATCCACATGGTTAATGTACACAGTTCTGAGTTTGTTCTTCATTTTTTGTTATCTGTTGCCACATATGTCTCTCTCCAGTAGAGACATATTGTGATTTGGATTGATTATCTCATTACAATGGCAACTGTCAAGGGGTGGGATATATTAGGCAGCAAGCCGATGTGTTGGAAGCAGGAAAACTGGGCGAGCGTAAGGATCTAAACAACTTTCACAAGGGCGAAATAGTAATGGCTGGATGACTGCATCACTGCTTCTCCAAACCAGCAGATCTTGTGGAGTGTTCCTGGTATGCAGTGGTCAGTAACTACCAAAAGTGAACAACCTGGACAACTTGTGAACCAACAATACGGTCATAGGGGCTCACTCACTTGCATAGGGAGCAAAGACTAGCCGATCTGGTCCAATCCCAAAGAAGAACTACTTTAGCACAAATTGCTAAAAGAGTTCATTCTGGCCATGATAGAAAGGCATCAGGACACAATACATTGCTGCTTGCTGTGTCTGGGGCTGTGCAGCTGCAGTGCAGGCAGAGGGCTCATGCTGACCCCTGTCCACTGCCAAGAGAGCCTACAATGGGCATGTGGGCATCAGAACTGGACCATGAAGTAATGGAAGAAGGTGGCCTGGCCTGATGAATCAGATTATTTTAACATCATGTGGACAGTGGGTGCATCGCTTACCTGGAGAAGAGATGGCACTAGGATGCACTGCAGTGTGATGGTCTGGGCAATGTTCTGCTGGGAAACCTTGGGTTCTGGCATTCTTGTGGACATCACTTTGACATGTACCAACAACCTAAACATTGTTGCAGACCATATACACCCCATCATGGCAACAGTAATTCCTAATGGCAGTGGCCACTTTAGCAGGATAATGCACCTTCTCACATCGCAAAAATTGTATAGCTGTGGTTTGAGGAACATGACAAAATGTTGACGCCGTTAACTCGGCCTTCAAATTCTCCAGATCTCAGTCCGATCAAGTCCCGCAGTCCAGTCTGAGGGATGTGCTGGTCTAGTCTGATGCATGTAGGTCCCACCCTGCAACTTTGGGAATAAAGGGATCTGCTGGCAACATCTGCATGCCAGATACTGCAGCACACCTTCAGAGGTCTTCTGGAGTTCATACCCTGACGGTTTAGAGTTGTTTTGGCAGCATGAAGGGATTTTAATGTAATGGCTGGTCTGTGTGTGTGTGTGTGTGTGTGTGTGAGAAGGTGTCAATGGTGAAGATATAAAGACAGCTCTGAGTATAGTGTGGACTGTGTTCCATACAGTAGATTAATCTGAAGGCCAAATTCGTTAATTAATTAACAGATAATTAACAGCAGGTTCCCATGCTACACTCCCATGCTACATTATTAGTGCAGTAATACGCAGCAGCTACTTAATGGGTAAATAAATTATGAACTAATGACGAGCCAAACTATCGGTTAACAGTGTACTCAGTGTTTAAACAGTTGCCAAGTAATAATTAAAACTTAATGAACAGTTAACTAATATATCAATAATGGGTAATCAGTCATAATTAATTCTTAGTACATGACACTTAATGTAAAGTGTTACTGATTATTCCAGGAACTGCACAATTTTTCCCCAGAACTGAATCAATTATGCAGTTAAGACGAGACATTCACTTCCCTCTGTTGGCATAAACAGTAGACTCTGGCATGTCCGACCTGCTACTGCACTGGGTATTTTTGTAGCTCTTTCCGCTGGGACTCCAGCCCCACCCAAGCTCGCAGAACACTGTGAATATTTCTCTAATTAGAAGAGTGGCAGAGGGCATGTACCTCTGTAGAATTCTTCTTCTATCCCCTTTTGGTGCTACAGAAGAATGAGTGAGACATAAATATATTTACACCAGTAATCACTCACCATGCTTTTGCAGTGCAGCACAAACTTATATGCTGCATTTAATTCATTGCTAGTGCTGCCAAAATCTAATTGGATGGTACCATATAAAATGAGGTTGTACATTTTTAAGCTTTGAGTTTTGTGATGACTTACAGACCAGAACTTTCAAGATAGTTATGACTAATTTTATGGATCGTTACCAGATTCTGGTGGAATCTCCAAAGGATTTCCGTAAACACTCCATAAACACTGATAAGACTACTAGGAATCACTGCATGCTTGATTTGTAGAGTAGCCTACAGGTTTTTATTTCGGGCAGGGTATTGAATTTTACAAGGTTCATTAGAGTCTGTGCAATATTTCATGCTGTAAATCTGCTAGCAGTGTTTTCAAAGGGAGTATTTTAAGATTTAGAAAGCATACCATTACCTGCTTTGGACCTTGCAGGTCTAGCTAGACTGTTTGTAGTGAATAACATGGGGTCTGATGTTTGTGAAATTGCATTTATTGAAGAAAGTCTCCATAGTATTGTGAGCTCAGACAATATATTTTTAATATATTTACAATATATTTAGATGAATTGCAATAGCAACTTCTATTTTCTATACCTTTTTGGGCACACGACTACACAATTTGTGGGAGCAGACACACTAGGCACATTCTAGCGCACCAGCTTCAACTAATTAACAAATTAACATGCTTCTCATTGACTGGGTCTGATGTGTTGGGTAGGGAAAACACAGAAATATCAGGAAATTCCTGACTTTAAACCTGATTTAACAGATGTGATGCCCTCAATTTTTGGTACACAGATTTATTTTTTAATTAAATGATATAGTGAGGACCACAAGGTTTTTGCCAAACTAGTAATGGTTAAAACAAATTGACAGAAAGAAACTGTTTCAACAAATTTGTACTGACAAGATGTATAACAAGCTCAAACGAGCTACAATTTCAAGAAAAATATGGTGATTTTATTCTTTCATACAAGCGTTGCAGGCATAATCTTGTGCAACACCTCTGTACATTTTAGTCAAGGCATACATTCAGAGTGTTCCATGGAAATCAAAGAGATGTGATTACACCATTCAACTTACATCAGTGAAATGGCATTTCATTCTGTTAAATGTCAAGCACAACCACAAAATCATGGTCGCTTTCATGATGACATGCAGAATTGCTGGAGTCTACCACTACCAACAGACTGTGCTAACACTTCTTGGGAGAGGCAAAGTGGTAGTATATCAGTATGGAGGGAAAACACAACCCCGAAGTTTAAGAAGTGACATGACCCTACCAAGACTTACAGTCAGGTTGACAAAACATATACCCACTCTAAAAGCTGCTGGGTTGTTTTCTTCTACCCGAATGCTGAGTTGGGTCATTTTGCTGGGTTATTTCCACAGTGATAGGTTATTTTAGCTGCTACTTACTGTCTACTATTGGGTTATTACCAAGATTCTTGTTAGTTTTGATGAATTTAGCCACTGTTTTGGTGTGTAGATCAGAGGAACAACCCAGCCAGTTGGTTAACCTTCAGGCTCAAAGTGCCTGAGGATGCTGATTAAAACAGAAATGGCTGGAGTTTCTCAGGAAAGAACATAAAGTTAGAGCTGATAAAAATATCAGTCAAACCTCAGAACACATGGGTACTGGTAGGTGTGGCTTAGTATATGATATATTGTTGAAATTTATAGTGGAATTTTGGATAACTTGTAAGTAGACATTAACTTCATCTGTGAATTAAGTGCAATAGGAGTAACAAAGATCAGCCAGCTGAACCACCAGGCTTTATTCCACAAATACTATTTTCACAAGTACTACTGATACTACACACTTAATGAGTCACATAATGAGTACTTTTGGCAAAACACATTATTCAGATAATGTCCAACATCTATATCAGTTTGTTTGTCATTAATTTTACTCTTTACAGGAAGGAAAACACGGTCCAGAGTGTCTAAGCCGATATGTTTAACTCTTAAATGACAAGTAATTGATTTTTAATAATTGTTACTGTTCACTCTCTCTCACACACACACATTTAAATGATGGCCCAGAATACTGAGTTTTAGTTTCTGTAACTGTACACTGTACTTGTTTTTACCCAACAGTTGGGTAAAGAGGCTCAACCAGCACTCCAGATAAAACCATTAACCCAAAGCTGCTTAGTTTAAACAATTAATGCTGGGTTTATCATTATTGGACCCGGTGATCTGTGCCAAATTGACCCAAGTTTTTAACCTAGCATATTTTAAAGCCTAGAGATTAGTGTTAAAATACAGAAAATGCTGGTAGCATTTAACACAGGATTCCATGGACTAAACTGCGGTGCCAATGGTGAATCACCATTGGAGATTGTTTTGAAGTCTAGGTATTATGTTTTAAATATGCTGTATGATAACCATAGACTTACTGCCCCTAGTGGCCAGTGTAATTTAATACAGTATCTGACATGCATTCTTTGAGAAATAATATCTGCTTAGATTGTTCATTTCTGAACAATATTCAAAAATTGTTTTATTCATATAACATATAACCATTGTCATAACAAATCTCTGTATCTCCAAAATATATTAAGGTTTTATTACAAGTAGTTTTGGTCTCTTTCTATTGCTTCATTTAACATGAAATATTTACCTAATCCAAAAGGCAGCTGGTATGACTTTTGATATGACTTCAACAATCTGAAGTAAAGTGTTACTGACAGTGTTAACGCAAGAAGCCTTTGATGAGACCTCTTTTCTTGAATCTGTTATGCTCTCCAGCAGCTGTAATGATTAAGAAATATCACTTTTCACTGCAAAGATACACAAGTAACTAGTAATGGCGGCAACCCACCAATTCAGTTTCTGGAGTGTCGCTCCAGAGTGGAAATTCACGTCGGGGTGGGACTCCTGCCTGGCTGACCCCACAGTCAGGTGTGAAATTTGACACAGGCTCTGGACTCTGCCTTTACAATGTATATGCATGATATGGAGTGTATGGAGTGCATAGAGCAAGCTTGTAGGGGAGTGTAAAGGGCTTGAGAGAGAGAGAAAGAGAGAGAGGGTGAGAGAGAGGGGGAGACAGGGTCCCACTTTAGAGTGAAGGCCAGGCTAGTGCAGCTGTCCTGTAACATTCCAGACGTGTCGTCAGATCAGCGCCGGGAGTTCTAGAGGCAACTGCAGAAGCTTTCGCATGCTCTTTACGTTTAGCCATTCGCTGGGCGTCACTCTGATCCCCACATTCGGACTCTTCCTCACCTCTCCACCCCAGCCCCATTCCAGCCAACGCAGGGCCCAAGGCTCCAAACATGGCAGATCAGTATAACACCAACGAGGAGAAGATCCTAAAGGACAGACACACAAAAGAGATCGACCTGATCAACAGGGATCCCAAGCAGATCAATGAAGATGTCGTGAAGGTATGTAGGTGCTTCAGAGACACCACCCTTCTTATTGGGTGCATTCTGATGAGATGACTAAGGAATGGAGGTGCCTAATTCATTACAACGCATACAACTCTAACCTCTATTCTTTTAAGGCTACACTCTGAAAGGGTTCTATAGAGAACTACCACAAAGGAACCCCTTTTGGTTCCTTAAAGAACCTGTCGGTGGGTGGTTCTTTAAAGAACCATGTGTGTAAAAAAGGCATGAGAGTGTGCGGAACCTTTTTAAAGCATGTAGAAGCTCTAAAGAATATAGGTTTGAGACTAAATAAAGGTTTTTTTTCTAGAAGGTTCAAGCAAAGAATCATGTTAAAAGTATGATGTTTGACAACAATGCATTATAATGCTGAGTATGATGGAACAAATGCAGTTAATTCATTCTCATTTTGTTTGACACTGTGCTTTTAGAAAACAAAATGTTCTGATTACTTGTGCACACAAAACTTTGTTAATGATTCTTATGATTTAAAGTGCTCCATGGAGACAGCTCTGTTTGCGTGTAGCATGTAGAGTTCTGTGTTCCACTGCAAGGCATGACCCAAAAATAGCCCACAGGCATACTTCTGCCAGGCCACGCCACACAGCCATTATTTATGGACAGGGTATAAGAGTGTGTCAGTTAGATCAGGGAGAGTTTTTCTTATGATGTCTTCATTTCAAGCAGATTTTTTTGTCATAGTATTGCTTAAAGGAGGTTTATAGATTGCAACATTCACACTGATGGAGGGTATCATGGTAGCACTTGTTAGGAAGATACTTTTTTATAAATGGAACTGAATTAGTAGAGCTGAATGAGTCATGCCTTATGCATGATGTGTACTCATGTTGATAGCAACCCTCATGTTGCATTTATATGCATGAAGCATGAGTATACTGCATTTGGACCATTCTTAAGTTTGTCTGGAATTAATGTGGTATTCTGTTGATGTAAAAATCACAAACAGTGTCGATTTTAGCAGCCCTGACACATTTTCTTTTGGAACTTCACACTGGAATCCCATTAGTTCTATGTCCAATAAAGCTTCTTGTTGTTGACAAATTGGAACCTGAGGTTTATGGGGGTATCTCCATTGTTTTATATTTAAAACAAATATTCAGTTTAACAACCTGTAAAAGACTGCACTCATTTCATATCTTTAACAGAATTAAACTGAATGTCTAAAACTGTGTTGCACTGGTGTGGTTCTAAATGCTGAAGGATTTAATTACTAATTATATATTTTTTACACCATCGTGTTAACATGGGACATAGAGGAATAAGAAGCTGGATGTCCATTCCTGTTAATTGAGATTTACTGCTCTCTTTACCTGTTTGTGGCTCAGTTCACATCAGACTATAATGGTGCAATACATTTGCCCATGTTCATTTGATCATTTTCAAATTTTGTCTATATCACTCAGATTCGGTGTAGCTAAGGATGTAAAATTAGAACCTGGGTCTGATTAGTGTCAATATTGTTTACTCTGATGAAAAACTCTAAAGGCCAGATATCCAGGTGCTTTCTGATTACTGTTTTTGACAGGAGTGGAGCTCTATGGTCAGTGTAGTAACACTCTCAAATCATTGATTAAATTTACTCTGAAAACAGGCTCTAACATGCCAGGCCAAGCTAAATGTGCAAGCTGTTCCCTAAATTAACTGATATGTATTAAGATCTAGAAGCCTATTTTGAGGAGGATATGTCCTATCATATAAATATAGCCACTGTTTACAGACAGAGTTTAACAGACTGAAATAGTCTCTCTTAATACTCACAGGTATGTTTCAGTGTTTGAAGCGAAGATACACAGAATCTGAGTCATTAGTTATGGGATTTGAGTATCAGATGTCTTTGTTTGGGGAATCAATCATCACCCATTTAGAGAGTAAAACTAGCTGTAGAGTTTTTATGCAAGTCTCCTGCTAAGCTAAACGAACTGCACCGTTTGAACAGAGTAAACAGAAAACAAAGCAGCACATTGGTTTAAAAACTTGAAGCTGTAGTCATAAGAAAACCTCATATTTTCATTTTTACACAATTCCAAAATGCCAGCATATAATGGGGTTCATCATAAACAGCCAAACAGAAAGTATTCATAGGTACTTGTAATGGAATGTATTTATACTAGCATACAATGAAACTAAGAACTTTTGGGACCATGCCTTCAACATGTAACTAATATATAAGAGACTGTAGGACTGTAGAAGGGAAGAGAACTCTGAGAGCTTGGACTGGGGCTCTGGGCAGCTTCTACTTCAGCTAGAAGACCAGACCCTGCTTAATGAACATAAAGATCGAAGATAAAGATATAGATGATATACTGGAAGGATGAGAGCTTTTAGGCATTGTCCTATTTCCAAACTCCAAAATTCCATTTACAGTTTCAGAGGTATGAGATTTTCTTACAACACTGATGTTATAAACAAAATAATTTGGTAGCATTGCTCTTTTTTCAGAGCAGTCTAGCTTCATTTTGCTGAGAGGGTGCTCAGAAATAAATTGTGATGTATGCCGTGTGGTCTGAAGCAAAACATTTGCATAACAGTGCTAGCAGGGGAGACCCTAAATGAATTACTTGACAATTACCACCTGGCCTTTTGTACTGAATAGTCACCTTCTGAACAGTACTGTCCCTAGTGACATTAAACACATGTTTTCCTATAACCCAGGTAGATGTTGAGGATGTGATCGCCTTCTGAACAGTGCTGTCCCTAATGATATTAAACACATGTTTTCCTATAACCCAGGTAGATTTTGAGGATGTGATCGCCGAGCCTGATGGGACACACAGTCTGGACGGCGTGTGGAAGGCCAGCTACACCACCTTTACTGTGTCCAAGTACTGGTGCTACCGCGTGCTGTCAGCTATCTTCGGCATCCCTGTGGCCTTGTTGTGGGGCTTCTGCTTCGCCTGCATCTCCTTCTGCCACATCTGGGCCGTCATGCCCTGCATCAAGAGCTACCTGATTGAAACCCAGTGCCTGAGTCGAATCTACTCGCTGTGCATCCACACATTCTGCGACCCCCTGTTCGAGGCGCTGGGAAAAATCTTCAGCAGTGTACGGGTGGCGCTTCGCAAAGAGGTGTAGAGATCACAGAAGGAGCCGTTGTTTACAAAAATCTGCCAGGGGAAGTCGGGGTTTTATTTTTGCCTTTGTTTTATCTTTGTCAAAAGAGGTCAGATCTTGATGGGTGTAAACCTGATCCCTATCACCTTTCTGTGACATAAGTCTGGATAGATGTAAGCAATGAAGCAAAGCGGTCTGAATGCTGAGCCGCATTGCTTACGCCTGTGCAGTGTTTTCCATTCTATGGCATGTGGAAAGGGATTTAGTGGGCAAGTTGGGTTGAGCTGCTCAAGTCGTCCGAGAAGTATTTATGATGGATTTGAGTGCTGGCAGAGAAGAACAGGTTTTATTCCTTCATGCGACGAGGCCTTCTCCTTGTATGTTCAGTAAACACTTTAACTGGGTGCTTGTCTAATAGTATTTATGAAATTTCACAACAAAGAGATGTAAGAATATGAAATTGCTTGTGGAATGGCATACATCAGAAAGTGCCATTGTGTGTTGAATGACAAATTTCTCATAGTCCTGTATGTTAGATAAATGACTTATGTCTAAGGTGTGTTGATTTTGTTTTTCTTTATCACCATGACCATGTCTGATGTATAATGTGCACAAAATAAATACATTTTTAAACGATTTAGTGCTTCTACTCTGAAAACTCAAATATTACAAAATTAAACAGAAAGTTCATTTTAGATGTTCTTTGTCTGATTAGTTTTGTCACAGTTTAAAGGCCTCATGTCCTACATTTTCGAGCTGGTCAGGATGTTTCTTCACCTTTCGCATTATGACTGTTACCCCCTGGCTGAGGGTAACAGTCATAATGCGACTGTTTGGTCACATTATGCCCCCCTGGTTGGATGGATGGATGTCTTACATTTTTCTTGTATGATATTTTTCGCCATGAGATCCACTTCTGATACTTTGTACCAAAAATAGTCATCATTCATTTTTACATGACAACTTACAGCCTCTTTTTATGCCTTAAAATTAGAATTAGAATGCGCCTTTGAGACTGATATGCATATGACATCTGTTCTGACTGGCAGCCGTGTATTGTGCTTCATTCTAAGAGCAGACCAGGCTGAAACATTCCTTTTAACTTATAGCTAGGCTCTAATAGCCTGGTTAGGCTTGGGCATTGTTTTTTCCAGGCATCACAAAACGGATGAATTTAAAATGGGCTGTGAAGCTTAGTTTCCATTTACAGCCTATAGTGCAAATGGTATGTTTCATTTTTATTTAAAAAAAATGAAGTTTTCATGATGTGTCCCTTTTAATGCATTGTAAAAAAGACTGTTTAGTCATGTTTAGGTTGTTTTGAAAAGGATACAGGGTTCAAAAACCTGGTACTAAGTATATTTTTGCTTCATGAGAGAAGAAACTGTAAGCATGTGTCATTCGACTGTTGCCATTCTGAATGTTGCACTGACTCATGTAATAATGAGTCACGACCATAATATTCTTCTAATTCAAATAAATACAATTTTATTTTACAGTAGAAAGATGTTTAGACATCTGAGAGACATCTGAGCTCTGACATCACTAATCTAATTATCTGTGGTGCCTGATATGATTCTATTTGGTTTATTTCACTGCAGCATCCCAAGGTAGGGATAATTTGTGAACTCATGTGTTTGAGGTTTCATTCTGTAATCTTTTCATTTTTAGAAACTCCCAGAGGAAAAGATTATTAACCTTTAAAGGCAATGTGTGAAAGGTGAAGAGAAAAGCAGAACTGGAGACCTTACGCCTGAAAACAGTGGACTGCACTGGTTCCCTGCTTTTTTGCACCACAGAATACCTGTAGATTTCTAGCCCTGGTGATAAGCTATCATGGAAAAATAGTAGGGTGATTAGTAGGAAGCTTAGAATTAATTTTTGAATATTGAATAGGCATTAGGGCCCATTTTCTACAGTTTCCACTTATGGATATATGTAGATGAGTTGTTGTTTGTGACACGAAAGCAATGAATATAAGATGATCTGTTTTAATAGGTAAATTTGCACCCTATTGACTGTGAAAGAAATATTTTGATCTCTAACATTATCAAACTCCTCTTCTTATGAAAAACAAGGAAAATTTGGTTTTATCTGATACAGTCCCCTAAAAAAGGCAGGGGAATGGGGATTGGGTTATAAAGCCTCCCAGCACTGGTCAGTGGAGCAGTGGATCTGCATTCTCTCACACATTGGATCTTCAGCTTATCAGTTACCTTTGGGATTAGCTGGACTGGCGTTTGTAATTGGGAACTGATCATCCAACATCAGACTGTTACTGCCGTAAAGGGAATAAACCCATTGTTAACATCTTAATATTGAATTCAGATGAAATGTTGGATTAGCAGCTGTCTACACACTTTTGGACATATAAAGTATATTACAACACAACTTCGTCTTTGAGTTCTCTTAAGTTTGGCAATACCTGTACTGAGGTATTTCATTCAGGCTGAAATGATGTGCACGTTTGAATCAAGCAAATTAAATGCAATTTTTTCAATGCTCGTTCTACACAGAGCAATTTTAATTTTGAAAATGCTAATTATGGTATAGACTAGACATAACTCACATAAAAGCATTCCTCACAATGGAGCGAGACAAAAGGCCTAACTATCTCACAAAGCGCACACCTTCTTTAAAGGTATATGTAAATATTGAGGCACAGTCACATTTCTTAGCACATATACTTTATTTTCAATAAATTACGGCATGTTCTTACTTGTATTACCTGTAAATGGGCATATTTGTCAGTAGCTTTTAAAATAGCAACAAAAAACTTCATTAAACAATATTACCAGAAACGGTGAATGACGTGCCATCCATCTGATTGTCTCAGGTAGCAAATCCCCCTTACCATCAACAGCTGGATGTGAATCCACGAGCTAAGGCTATTCACTGGGTAAAACGGTCTCTTCCATTTCACTGCCAGAGAAGGGTTTACAAAAACTCACACATTTTCCTTCTTGCAGCATGCAATCGATGTAAGAAATGATGCTAAATTTCTTCATTGTTGGTCATGTAAACATACCACATTCTATGCTTTCAGTTATATTTCAAAGATGCAGCAACAAGACAAGACTTTCTTTGTTTTTTAAAGTAACATTTAGAATTGTGTGTGTGTGTATTTTTTCTTCTCTCAATACAACAGAGTTACCTCTGGATCACAAAGTACAAAATCATAAATGGAAAAGAGTCTGTCATTTCACATTTAAAAAACAGCAAAAAGGGTGTTACTGTACAAATCTCTGAATCAGATGGAGGTTAAGATGGAGCATTCTGGCAGATGGACAGTGGAAAACGGACATGAATAACGACCAGCAAAAAGACTCTTAATGGGCCAAAGTATCACTCTGTGCAAAACAAATAACTATCTGTTGAATCTGATTAAAGAAGAAGTTGGAAGAAAGCTCTAGTGGACACAGGCCCACTGACCTTACTGCGCTGTCTAGGAGTTTATATAAGAGCACGGAGTAAGGCTCATTTTCTCATTATTTACCTGCAACTGAGACCTAAAATATGTAGATAAACCAACAAAACACATGCGGTTTTGACTGGACATGGCCTTAAATAAGAAGCAAATAGGTTTATGCAGTGTTTTGAATGCTGTTCATGAATTCCAGTAAAGGTAAAGGAAGACCATTACTAGACCAGGAATATACTCACAGAAAAAGAAGCTAAGACTCTTCAAAGATGGCCTGTGTTCTTACAGCCAGAACCCAGGTTCTAATGGAGCCAAGCAATTTGCTGGCCCCATTTAAAGTTGTGTGGCATTTGCTATAACATTGCAGCCTTTCATAACGTCCTGGCACTGAGAAGTACAAGAGCGGTCTTTTGTGTTTTATGTCTAGGAGCATAAAGCTGGAGGACAGAACGTTCCAAATGTCTTCAGAGGGTAATCACAGTGATCACAGAGCCAAAGCTCCCGTTGAATCCAATAGCGCCCAAATATCGATTCCTTTTAGGCTCCTGTCCAAGTTTCCACAGTGTTCTGTGACATTGCTGTCCTGTTATTTCTATGATGTTTTTGGTCAGTTTGAGTGGGGTTAGTGCTTATGTGGTGGACGTCTGGGTGATGCTCCGCTGGCTGCTGGTGCTCTTGATGACGTAAGTGGAGGAGTTGCTCTTGCGGCTGGAGTCGTGTTCCAGATCACAGCGGCACTGCGAGGATTTCAGGTAGAGCGCTGAACAGCAGAGCAAATTCTGCTTCAGATCTTGGAACAGGTGACCGGCGAAACACATGTAGATCCAAGGGTTACAGCAGCTGTTCAGGCTGGCTAACAGCATGGAGATGATGAAGGGCATGGCTGAGAGAAGACAGACAAACAGGTGTCAGCTGCAAAATAATCTGGCAACAATTTTAAATACAAAACATTAACTAATCTGTTATTATACTAACTAGTCAGTTTATTAGAAACTTGTGTCTTTTTATTTCTGACACAGAACAGATACAGACTATTAGGACCTGAGTAATAGGTTTAAAAATCAGTCTGTTCTTTTCAGTTCAATCACAGAAACCAAAGCTATCTTTCAGGGCACACTTGGATTATGATGCTACGGAAATAACTATATGCTTTTGGAGCAAAAGTCCATCACATTTTTGTTGAAAGTGCTCCTCTGACTTTCCCACAAGAGAAGTCTTGAGAGTCTTTTGAGAGTTTAGCACCTCATTTGAAAAAGTCAAACCACAATCCACATACTGGGCTTTTGGATTAGCATCATCGCCTCCCCTCTGGGCAAATCCATCTTTAATGCAGTTAATGCAATGTATTTATGGACATTTTTTTTCTGTTGACTATGTATTGCACACCTGCAGCTGAGTGCCTTTTAAAAATAAAAAAGTTTAATTAGCCTTGTCTTGTGTTTGGTATTTGTACATCTCTATTAATATTTATATTGTTTATAATTTTAAAATGCCTGATTTTTCTATTTGTACTCATTATTAATATTTTCACTTATTTTTTATGACTTAAAGCATCCCTACTGACCACTGCATACTACTGCCTCCCCTGAGTATAGTGGTTAGGGCGTTCGCCCTGCGATCAGAAAGTCGTGGGTTCGAATCCCAAGACTGCTAGGGGTATCACTGAGGTACCCTAGAGCAAGGCACCGTCCCCACACACTGCTCCCCAGGCGCTGTGTTCCTGGCTGCCCGCTGCTTCACTTGGTGAATGGGTTAAATGCAGAGGCAGAATTTCATGCTGTTCACACTGTGTGCTGTGGTGTGTTCACGTATGACAGGATGGTCACTTTATACTAGTATAGACTCTTGAACCACTAGAGGGAGCTTCACCCAATGGTTTTGATGCTCTATGGCATCATGCAAAAAATAAATAAACAAATAAATAATACTAATAAAATTTTAAAAACCTTCTGCCATAATTTTAGGAGTGTACCATAGGGGCACGACGTTATGAACCTTCCAGTAACAATACACACACACATGCACATACAGTTGCTCCATTTTTGACCTTTGACAGCACACATGAATGACAGTTTTGCATTTAAGAATTCTGGCTGAACCACAGTACTGACATCCTCCAAGATATACATGAGATCAATGGGGAAAGCTCATGTTCTGCTTTGAATTTCTCACTGAGCCAAAGTGACCAATTCCTCAGCTGCGATAATAGCACTGCACAAAATCTAAACCAGCGGGGACGATCTGCGGCCATGAAATTACAGGATTTCATTTCTGCTTATTTAACGGTCATTTGCCAGAATTTTGATTTATGAGGGTTAAAGAACCTTGGATCATTCGTCTTGATGCTGCTGATCTCCGAAAGTGCCGGCAGGAAGGCCAGGAAAAAACTTCCATTTCAGCTGTATGCCCCAGCGTTTTCTCACTGCCGCGGCTGAAGATATCCATACATGGTGTATCATGAAAAATGAACTTGTCTCAAGAATCCAAAGCATGCAGCCACTTCTGAAGTCTCTTTTTCCTCCTTTGTATTGTTATTTCCCTTTATGTCAGGTTGCTAAAACACTGTATATTTTCTCTGGATGCTCACTGAATGTAGGCAGTAAGGGAGCACGGCCAGCTGAACCAACAAATCTATGTTTCTTTCTAAACATTTTAAAGTCTTTTAAGTCTTTTGAAACAGATGTATTAAAGTAAACAAATGGAATACTTTCTATACTAAACCTGCCAATCTGTCTTTATAGATTACAAATGGTTATATTCAGATAAGCGTTAAAGTAGATGCAGAAAAACTGATGTTGTTCAGAATGTACTAAGAACTGTCGTTCTGATGCTTGACAGGCGACTTTCAGCATATA
>JBBPCZ010000115.1:17949330-17976431 GCA_037974445.1 Brycinus macrolepidotus | reverse complement strand
TTCTAGCATATTTAAGATTAACAATTAAATGTAGACAGGAAGACGTGGAATTAGAATGCTTCCATAATTTCTAGAATTCTTTCTTTCGATAGACGGAAACGTCTTGGAACATCTAGATAGACTAGGAACAATTAGGACCTTCTTTTGTGGTTCTTGTCACTCATGTGAAGTGAATATGTTTCTTTCAGTACTTCGAGACTTTTATTCAGAGTGAAAGGAGAAACACTTGGCCAGTTCAAGCTTTAAGCCAAGATGATGAGAACTGGAAGCTAAAAATGCCACGAGGCTGCCAAGTTCAACATGGTTATTCATCGCCAAGCTAGATAATAATCACATTTCAGTCAGTGCAATTCAATAGCAGGACAGTGTGCTGCAGTAATATGGAGCAGTCTTATTAGAAAATCATTCAAAGTTTGAGCAGTATCACCCCTGAAACTGTCTTATCCCAAAGAGGCGGCTCAAATTTTGTCTAAATACTCTCTGAGACTGGATTCTTCCACGGAAAAGTCAGCAAACATTAAAACATATTTCACTTAATTGGTTTCTTCATACAAAACACAAAATGTACTTTTAGTGAGCATGTTCGATTATGACATGTGATCTACTCGCTCTCTCTCTTCTCTCTGCTCCTGTTTCTTTGAAGTGTCCGCTGTATGCCCCTGATAAAATGAGCTACCAAACTACCCTTTTATCTCAAGTAAGCATAGAGTGATATAGCGAGAAGGCTCTAAACCTCTCCAATTCACACAGCGAACACCCAATAATCATACCCCGCAGTACTTGAGTAAAAGGGGGCTCTTATAGTTAATGACTAACCTGCTCTCAGTAGTGAATTATATGCAATGCATGAGGGACTTATGACATAATGGGGTGAAAAAGTACATTTTCCAATTCTGTCAAGGCTATTAATCACACCGATTCAGACAAAGACTTTCTACAATAACGCGCAAATCTGACATGAGAACACAGACACATTAATATCAAAGCCTTGCTTTACCGGCCCAAAGAGTGGCCATTTATCACAGGGAACATTTCCAGGTTTGAAGATTTGTATGTGTTCTCAGACAACCTGTCATCCAATTTGGGTGCCTGTCTGCCTGAATCTCCTATCAGAAATATTCTTCAGCACACCATAATCAGCACTGCTTATTCTTGCCAGAAATTTAAAACAACTCTTACACTGGGCAACACATTTTGCTGCATTTTGAAACCACAATGAAAGATTTTAGACAACTATATTGCCTTCTAAAATTTTAACTGCAGAGCTCAGGGTGCAAGAAATGCCCACAGATGACATAAAGAAAATGAAAGAGATCATATTTTACATTTTATTTAATTATTTACTTCATTTTTACTGAAGTGGCTTGATGCACCAAAATGATTACAAATAATTTTTACAAGGCCACTTTACAACCTCTCCTTATCCCTTAAACAAGCTCTTTTTGCTACTTTGCCGTTAAGACTAAAATCCTCTGCTCTGACTGGCTGCCATGTATTAGGCCTAATTAAAAAACAGGTTAGGTTGAAAGGAACAAAATTAGCTTTTATTTGACTGAAATCCTCCAAAATGTCCCCAAAAATACTGAATAAGTAGTCATATGTAAATTATCTCATGGCTGTGATGTCACAATCATGAATTCAAAACAGGCTGTTGTTGCATCTTAGCTTCTAAGTAGGCTGGATGAACAAGAGAGTAAATGGTACATTTTAAACTTTAAGTGCCAGTTTCCCAGACAGGGATTAAGGCTTGTCCCAAACTATTTTTCTCTTTCAATGGAAAATTTCCATTCAGAATACTGTGTAGTCCAGGATTAGGTTTAATCCTTATCTGGGAAACCGCTCCCAAGTGTTTAGTACATTTTAGTTCTTCATGATATAAAGCTTTAAATGCTTATATTTATTCATATTTATGTTCAGTTTAAGGTTTTCTTTTGACAGAACTGCGACATTCTCAGTTTTGCAGTTGCTACATACATCAGGACTGAGTCAGAGTACTGCAGTCCCCTAGGACCATGGCTGTTAGTAGTTTAATGACTGATCTTTATTACAGGTACATTTAGGTACAGCATAAGAGTGCTGTGAGTCTGTGGGATTGAAATGCACAAGCAGCCTTTGGTAAGATACTGGAGCTGTGCCTGACGCAATAAGCAGTGGTCTCAAAGCATCCCCCACTCGCAACCCCTCCTTTTTCCGAGCGATGACTCTCTACTTCGACTTTCTCTGCATCCTGCACCACAATTCTTCTCACTGCATGTTCAGCATCACAAAAGGTTGAATTTCATGAATGGGACTTACCTGATTTAATATCCATCTATCTAATATCAAAAACATGAATATCTAACCTAATAGTTTCCCTTATTGAAAGACTGGAAGAAATATAAATGTAATAATATCTGTATCTGGAATATCCAGTTACATACACTGACCACCCCCCAACCCCCCAGCATTTCAGATATAACAAACAATCATGTTACGTAAAATATGTTCATATAGTGATTAAAAACAGTTTGAATATTACTGGGGAGTATGTTCAGTGAAAAAGTATTTTGGATGGGTATCGTATCCATCATCACTACAGGAATATCTGATGTTGTTTTTCTTCTGTCTGAGTGTGATGTGATGCATTGGGGAGATTTTAAAGTTCCTGTAATATTTTTAAAGCTACAGACCAGCCAAAACCATAATCCTATCATTTCAAGTATCAAATCTCAATATTTTTCCAAGTAGGAACTCCAGATTATTTTAGATTTAATAGTCCAAATTCAGCTACACAAGCACATTAACACAACTTGTTAGATGCCCGTTACTGCTCGTATGTCACCAGCCTGAGCTCAGAAGGTTACTAATAGCTGCTTCGGAAAAACATTGGCAGTATTTGTTAAAGCAGCCTGATGAAATATCAAAAATTCTCTCGGTCATGGGAGAAAAATGGTCCTTATCAGCTGGAGCCTAGATTTTGTCCTTTGGTTTGTTTGGATGGGGGAGATACTGTAGAACATGAATAATGCTCGGATAGTTGTGATTTAATGTGCATACTTCTGCTAAATATTAATGTGTTTTCTCAAGGGCGGCTGCTGCATGGAACTGCTGGCTGTTGTGACAGTATCTGGAAAACCTCTTTCTGGGAACACTGATACATTTTAAAATGCAGCTTTCTAAAGAAAAATAGGCTATTATAAAGACAGAAAGCCAAACAGTATGATGTGAGAATATGGATGCCTCTCTGTGTATTTACACAAAATATTGCAAATGTAAAAACAGGCTGCAGTGCGTTTATATGGTTGTGTGCATGAATAGGGTAATGGGATATAGAGGAACATATTCTACACACATATACATACACTCAAGCACAACACACAGAGTGACATGTCGACCAGTGGTGATTTCTGAGGGGACTGCATTGTGGTTTAACGGTCAGTCAGATGTGTCAGTCTCTTGCCCATTAAAAAAAATCCATCAAAAGTACTTTTTTTTGGTAAGAATTGGGTTGATTTACCACATTTTATTCACATGCAACATCTTTAAAAAAATTGATTTTGAGATTTTTTTTTAAACTCGTTTAATCATGTAATAATATCAGTAAAAACAGTCTTGAGAGAGATGAAGATATTAAATTCATAATTTCAGATAAACAGTCTTGAAAAAGAGATTGAGGTTTTAAATTCTTATTTCTATTTCAGATAAAACTGACTAAATGATGCCAGAATAGGCACACCTCATTTGTCATTTGTCATCAAACCCTGCAGTGAGTCTCCACCAAGCCCACCCGTGTTCCCACCCTTTCTTCCCCTGGTACTCACCCTCCCTGGGCGCCGCCGGGTCCCACGCGCTCCACATCTGCACCACGAAGAAGGGGGTCCAGCACACGACGTAGGCGAGCACGATGACGAACGTCATCTTGACCGTGGTGATCTTGGCGCGCGAGATGAGCGCCACGCTGCTGACGTGCCGCTCGTGCTCGCGCCCGCGCCGCGTCTTCAGGCGCACGTTCTGCCAGATCTTGAAGCTGATGAGGCCGTAGCACGCGCTCAGGATGCCCACGGGCACCACGTAGACGGTCAGGCTGATCCACGTGATGTACGCCTTGGCGCCCCACGGCTGCACGAAGTCGCCCCAGCAGTCGTAGACGCCCGCGCCCACCTCGCGCAGAGAGAAGATGCCCACCTGCGGAATGCTGAAGATCAGGCTGAGCAGCCACGAGCACAGCACGTACAGCCGGTCGGTGCGCCTGCGTAAGGAGCGCAGCGGCTGGCACACGGCCAGGCAGCGGTCCACGGACATCAGCACGAGCATGTAGGTGGACGCGAACATGCCCACGATCTGCAGGTACTTGACGAGCCGGCACAGCAGGTCCGTCCCGTAGAAGCGGAAGGTGATGTCCCAGATGAGCTGCGGCAGCACCTGGAACACGGCCACCACCAGGTCCGCGATGCTCAGGTGCTTCATGAAGTAGTACATGCGCGAGGGCCCGTGCTTGGTGGTGCGCAGCGCGAGCAGCACGCACAGGTTGCCCGCCAGGGCGAAGAACAGCACCAGCGCGAGCACGGCCACCTCCACCTTGGCCACCTCCTCGTTGCGCTTCAGCGGGTTCACGGTCTGGTTGGCTCCGGCGCTCGCGTTCTGGGACAGGCTCAAGTTCTTCCAGGACTCGTTAAAGGACCAGAACGGCGGCTCCAGGGACGCGTCCTCCATGGTGTCCAGAGAGCATCCACAGCGCGCGCTTCCTGAACTTTTCGCGCGGGGATCAGCCCGCGCGCACGCTCCCCTCGCGCGCACTGGCCCGACACGACAACCCCTGCGAGACTGGACAGCGTCAGAGAACGGGTCAGGCAGCCAGGCAGAGAGGAAAACTACTTATAACTTATAACTTTTTCCCCCAAATGTAACTTCAAAAGTGACCGTCTAGAACGGCCGGCGCAGGCTAGTAGCTCCCCTCGAAAAAGAAAAAGAAAAAAAAACTAAAGAAAAAATCCAGGAACATGTACTTATATATCCGATGGTTAAAGTTTGAATTATATTGATTTTAAAAAGGTGTATGAATGTGAGTCTTTAGTACTTACAGCGGGGGTGCATTTTTCAGCCAGTTCTGTAAGTGTAAGAGAAGGTCCTCAAGCCTCAAACCTCTCTTTTCTTCTCTTCTCTTCTCTCTTCTGCTCTCTCGGTCCCCCTCATCCCTTCTCTCTCTCTCTTTCTCTCTCTCTCTCTCTCTCTCTCTCACTCACTCTCGGGCTGAATGAACAACGTCAATGTTTCTCCCCCCAGATCTCCTCGATAGAAACACTACCCGGGACTTCCACTAGATGTCCATATGAGCCATAGTTATAGATCAGGCGTCTAATCATGCACCCAAACCCCCCCCCCCCCCCCCCCCCCCTCATGGGAAACATAACATACTCTGGTCTCAGTCTCACTGTTCGCTTATTACGGCGATTTTATTTTCTACCATTCAGTCTCAAACCCATTAAAATATACTTTATTCCCCATATGCACTTCCAGCGAACTGCGCTCACTTGGGCTTGTTGAAAGAATCTGCTAGATATGGCCGTCACAGTCCAAATGATGAATGAAGTGAATGAATGAATGAATGAATGAATGAGCGAATAAGAGAACCAATCCGTGAAGGACTGCAGATCACGTTTTGGTGTGTGTGTGCAGTGCTGGTTAGTATGCAGTGAAAGAGTCAAACCATGCTCGCTCAGCTCAATGCCCCGGCACCCATCCCCAGACTGCAACCTGGGGGGCAGGACACTTTCTGCAAGTCAATACACTCTAAATATAGTGCAGGCCTAAATAAAGCAGGCAAGTGATAGACACTGCAGTGTTCAGTCTGTCCAGATGTTTTCTAAATACACTGGGATGTGGTGAGGAAATGGCTGTTTAAAGTGGTCTATTAAGAGTAACACATACACATGTGGGTGGTGGGGTCTGAGGGGCTTTTATGATACATAACATCGGTAACATAACTTGTTTAACGTAACATAGGGGGTCTTGGGATCTTATTAGACTGAAGAGGGAAAAGGGCTAGGTCTCACTTTGACATCCTATCTTACGTAACATATAAGGAGGTCTAAGGGGTACGTGACATGGGCTAACCTGTTTGTACTCGCTGAATGTGCTAGAAAAAAATCTGGAAATGCATGGAGCTCCTGACTCAAGCTAACAGCTACTCAATGACAAAGTCTCAAGGTCTAGGCCTGACTCAAGGACTCTCTTCACTTTTAAGATAATGACAAACTGCATTATTTGGTCTTACATCACTACACCACTGTGAAAATAACAACCCTAAAATGTTGATTAATATATTTTTTTCTCTGCTAAATAATAAAAAAAAATAATAATCAGGTTTGCAAAATTGCCCACTGAGCACTGAGCCCATAGCACTACACTGTAAAGTTCTCACTTCATCGCAATGTGTCACAAGGGCAACAAGAAGTGCACTCAACTATGCAGAATAAATCACTCTCTGCCACTGAAGCTCTTGGGGTAGCCAATGCCAAGACACACTTCCATTTAATCCTAATCACTCACTATTCAGACAGCCATTGTGAATTCCTACTCTGCTCAGTAGGGTATTTAGTCTTCTAATGCATCCATTACAGCACCAAAAGGGGATACATTTTTCTCTTGAATCATTCCTGGCCACTTTCTGGACCCGCTTTACCACTTTAAAGCCAATTTAATCTGCAGTTCACTCTCCTGCTGCTGTGAAAAGCCTCACCTGGATGCTCCACAGACTTTACTAAATGTCTACCATCCCTCTCCTGCAACTGTAATGTGTTGTGATAATTTTTCTGTCAGTCAGCCTCTGAACTCTTAACCAGTTTCTAATTTTTCAAACCTGCCTTAAGCTCTGATTGTACATGTCCAGCACAACCAGTTGTTCACCAGAGTCTCAGCACATTGCTTCAATCATGTCAAGTAGGTGTTGTCATTTCAACCATATACACAGGACACAGTGAAATGAAACAATGCTCCTCTAGGACCATGGTGCAACACAAATAACAAAAAATGGAACACCACAAGACAATACAAGTGCGGGCATGACAGGACTAAAGAGAGAGTACAACAAAACACAAGGGCAATAGTAATTTACCGGAAAAGACCCCATATGGTCCAGCTGACAGGAGCAGAAACAGTACTAGTGTAAGAGAATGCAGTATAATGACATACCGTATTATAGCAGCATTAAGAGTCGTTAAGTGTGCAGAAATGCAAAGGAATGCGAAGATTGAGATAGCAATAAATAATTGTGTAAAAATAGCAAGTAGCAGCAACAGGATTAGAAAAAAATGTACAGCGTATGAATAAATACAGGGTGTTTAAAGTGGCAGTTGGGTAGCAACAGCTTGGGGGAACAGCTTAGTGTGTGTATGCAGTGTGACTGGGAGAAAGGATGTAGCTGTGCAGAGTGTGTGATGTACAGTTTGTTATTTAGTACTGGTTTAGGAGTCTGATGGCCTGGGGGAAGAAACTGTTCCTGGTAATGAAGGCCCGGATGCTGCAAAACCTTGTACCAGATGGAAGGAGGGAGAAGAGGGTGTAGGAGGGGTGTGTGGGGTCATCGACAATGCTGGTAGCTTTGCAGATGCAGCTTGTAGCTTAAATGTCTGCAAAAGAGAGGAGAGAGACCCGAATGATCTTTTCAGCAGTCCTTATTATCCTCTGTGGAGTCTTGTGATTTGATGTGGCACAATTTCTGTACCATGCTAGGATGCAGCTGCAGACATTACTCTCTATAGTCCCTGTGTAGAATGAAGTGGAAAATTTGGTGTATGCTCTCCTGTGCTGAGGAAAGATGGTGTTGAATGCTGAACTGAAGTCTATGAACAGCATTCTCAGATAAGTATTCTTTTGAATAGATGAAGGGAGGTGGTGATCACCCATTGAACAGTTGGACGATATGCACACTGTTGGAGGGCCAAAATCGGGGCCAGCTGGGATTTTATGTGCCTCATGACAAGCCTCTCAAAACACTTCATGATGATTGGTGTGAGTGCGACGAGATGGTAGTCACTGAGGCATGACATTGATGACTTTGTTGGCAGGGGGAAGATGGTGGTGGCTTTGAAGCACTTGAATGCCAGTGGTGCTCAAAGAGAGATGTATGTGTGGACATTTGTGAATCCTCTGAGCACACGACTGGGAAAGTTGTCTCGTCTGGTTGACCCTAAGCAGAGTCTTCCTCACATCAGCCATGGTCAGACAGAGCACCTGGTTACACAGGCTGTTGGAGATGCCCTGTAGCTGGTGAAGGCCCAAATGCCCTGCTACATGAGCAGTGAGTCACTAATGTCCTGGAAGTGGCTGTGGATTTTCTGAGCATGTGCATGCTTCACTGCTCTGATGGCCTGGGACAGGTTGGCCCTTGCTGTTCTCGGGGCAGCTTTATCGCCTGACCTGAAGGCAGTGTCACGAGGTCTCAGCCACATGTGCACCTCTACAGTCATCCATCTGGTTGGGGCTTGTGGTGATAGTCTTGGAGGTAGTAACATCATCAATGCACTAGCTGATGCCAGTCGCTGATACTGTGTACTCCTCCAGGTTGGTAGAGCCACTGTAGGTTGCAGCCTCCCTAAACATGTGGAGGTTAATTGGTTCAAAACAGTCCTGAAGAGCAGAGATGGCTCCTGGCACCCAGATTTTCATCTGCTTCAGAACAGGCTTGGCATGTCTGACGAGTAGTTTGTATGCTAGATTCAGCATGACAAAGATGTGGTCTGAGTAGCTGATGTAGGGGTGGGGCTCAGCATGGTACACATCAGTGGTGTTTGTGTAAACACAGTCGAGCATGTTCGATTCCCACATTGGAAAGTCCGCATACTGATGGAATTTAGAGAGAACTGACTTGATTTGCATGGTTGAAATCTCTGTCGACAATAAACATTCCATCTGGGTGAGAGTTTTGGAGCTCACTGATGATTCCAAAAAGTTCATCGCCAGCATTAATTAGAGATGAGCACAGCATTCACACGCTAGTCAGTGTTGCTATAAACACATAAGCCCTCAACCTTGAGTTTTTTTTATATTTTAGTTGTAGAAGAGTCATGGCAGTCATAAATATGTTCATGAAATGTTGGATCACAGAGAGGCTGCTGTGACTTGGCATGCTGCCATCTTGGTCTTGGACTTGGCTTATCTTAGGGATCTTTCCTCTGTATGATCTGTAAAACTTCGATCCAAACTGCAAATTTCATATAATGAAAATAAAGATGACAAAACATTCATTTGGAGAAAAAAAAACTTTTGGGGTTCTAGAGCATATTCCGGTGGACTGGTTATTTGCTAATTAGATTTTCCCTAGAGCTGGTCATCCAAGCCAAGAACCATCTTGGGAATCTTTATTTTTAAGAGTGTAGAAGGTTGTGAGGTTCTTGGATTCTTGGTTTCTTGTTCATGTACTTAAGATGTTTATCCTGCCACTGCTACTCTCAGCCTGCTCATTAAGGGTCTGGACCTGGATTTCCTTAGAGCTGCTTTGTGACTGTTTGTTGTAAAAGGTTTTGAATAATGTTGATAAATAAAAACTATAATACATTTAATCGAACAATGTTTCAAAAAGTGCAGAAGTTAATGAAAAAAGTTACCTTTGCACAGTTGGCCACTGAGGGTCAACAGACACCTGAAATATTCAGGAAGAGTTGTACACACATAATGCAGCATTTTCAGCATATTCTGAGTTAATGTTGTTCACTGCAGCATTACCTCCTCATCTCTTCAAAAGCACTTCAAAAATCAAATACTTACAGTGATGTTTTATGTCACCTAACGAGGTTTGCAGTTCTGTTCCCTGTCAGAGAAAAAGGTACATTTTTGTATACCAAGGAACAAACAATATAAAATGTACCACAGTGATCCTTAATGTCCAACTGTGTGCCTTAAATGAGTTTCAGTAGTACACTTTATTTGATTCCCCAGAAAATGAAATTCTGATAGAAAACTGATAGAAAATCAAACAGAAAGGAAAAAAGACAAACCATAATGTATAGAGTGTTATTTTTTTTATATTTATAAGTGTATGTACATGGAGACTGAGGACCACCTTAGCTGCAGTTTTGTATCTCTGAAAGTGTGCTAGTACAAAGTTTACTTGGCCATTTTACAGACTTCCCCTGGACAATAATGCCCTCTTGTGACCTGTAACCTATCAGGAGTTCTATATAGTTTTTAAATTAAATTTATTTTATAAAATCTTGACTGTTCTTTAATGAATAGCCAAAGCATCACACAACCATTAGTACAAATTTGATAGTGTAGCATTAGCAAGTAAGTTTGAAGAATTTGCCTCACCGTCTAGAGAAAAGTCTCACTGAGTCCACGTCCAGCTGTAAATTACACCAGTCAGAGATGGGCCAAAGCTATGTCACTTCAGATAAAACCATAAAGTACACTATACATCCTAAAATATCATGGTACTTCCTTCTAATTAGTGAACTCAATGTCAAACGTCAGTCTAGAGAGGTATACAAACAGGTAATTATCTTTTAAAAATAAGCAGAGCCCACTGATGACTTTTTTCTTCTTACAAGTGACTATTTCATTTCACAGTGTCCTCACAACATACCCAGTATAAGCAATACTAACGAGTCAGCACACTGATCTGAATTGACAGAAAGACACCTTCAGTCCACGGTTCTCATTCTGGTATCAGTGCAGGGCTGTCACTTTGCTCCACATAAATAAACCACACGAGACCATCCGACTATGCCAGTAGCCATTATAAACAAATCTTCCTGGCACCACTGAGGGTTCCTTACTTTGATCTATATAAACCAATCAAGATCTATTCTTGGATCTATCCTGTTTTGAGCAGCACAAAAAGCTATCACCACTCCATCAGACAATAACAGGAAATTCTTGCTATGGTCCACTTTTTCCTTTAGAATTCTCAAAATAAAGGCACCTAGAGATGAAAGACACACACAGTAAACCTGCATGAGTTAGGTGAGTTATGATTGAACAATGAAATATTTAATTCTCTAATGTTAATAAAAATAAACATATTATTATTATAGAATTTTAAATTTCGATCTGATTTTTATGTTTATATCTCTTAACTGCTCTCCTGAGACATGATGCCTAGATTTAGATCAATTAAGTGGGGGTATCTTCTGGGTTATCAAATGGGCATTTCCTTTCCTGGCTATTTCACCGATAGACATATGACACTTCTAGAGGGTTCAGCAGTGAAGCCCGGCAGTCCCAGGTTCACCCCACAGATGCCATTTACTCAGAATAGCCTTGATGCTGATGAGGCTACAAACCCTCTGCAGCCTACCTCGACCAGTAGGACCTTTGCTTTCCAGCCACATTGTTGTGCATTGGTTGCAATCTCAGCATACCTGTTTCTTGCACTTGCTGCCCTCCTCCACTGGGAAGAACAAGCTCTGGTCTAAGTCTGCTACTTCTTCCAATCGCGTGTTCAGCCGATGTCTGATCTTGATGTGGTGGTCTGGCCTGACCTTCACCTTCCTGGCACATGCTGTTGCTGGCCAGTGGGATAAAGGCGGAAGGAAGGGCATTGACGCTTATCCACCTACTTTCCAGTATTGCTGCAAGACACTGTAATGTGTTGTAGTGCAGAAGGAGCGTCACAGGTCCTCACCATACCACTGGCTAACATTCTTGGGAGATGGCAGGCCATGATAGGCACCATAGGATGGTGAAGCTCACTGTCTCTTCCAAAGGTCTTTTCAGGAGAACCTTCTTGGCCCCACTCCCTCACTTCTCATACATTGGGTTAGTCTTAATTCTAACTTTGGTACACTTGTCCTCCTCTGAGAAGCTGGAAATGGGAAGCTGTATTACTCCAAGGAGCTGCTGGTTTAGAGGTTTTGGGGCACTTACACAGCTTTCACTAAGTGTAATTCAAAAGCTGCAATTTAATCAAAATGTAATAGTAATCAAAATTACATGAGTGACAATATTTTCAATATTTTGAAATACACACACAGTTGCTTACTCAAAACATTTAACCTAACTTAACTTCTGCTGCAAACACTCTACTGATGTTAGCACGACATGAACATCTGTATCAAGGAACATCACTTACTGGACAATTCTATAAGAAACAAACCACTGACTTCATCATGACCGGAATCATCCATATCAGAAGATTCCACTGGTTTTAGGATACGCTGGTGAGATAGCAATACAGGCTGTACTGGTAAAACACTGTAATAAATAAAATAATACATACCTGTAAAAAGCTTCTAAATTTAAAATGAAGAGAACATATTTTAACTCAGATTTTGCTTTATGTGAAGTTAACTGATAAAAAAAATGAGACAATACGAGATAAGTAACAGAAGCCAACAAAACTGCTGAGAATGAAGGAAGCGTCACCTTCTCTGCTGATACAAAATTCTAATAAATCAAATATTATGAGTTTCATGAACTTATAGAGGAAGAGACTGTTGAATTCCAAATGACAGAGGAATCCAATGCATGTATAACATTGCTTTTGTATAGTGATTATGGAACACATGCCAAAGTGGAAAGCCAAACCAATATTAAATTACGTACACACTGTTTTAGCTCTTTACTGGGAAACAATGCGTGAGGATTTTCTACGAGTAAAGGAAATGGTGAAATTGTGAAAATTGAGACAAATGTAAGCAATGCACAATTGTATTTCTTTCCACTGTGTGGGACTTTAAACAAAGTTAAATCACTGTAGTCTTTTTTTTATTTAAGCACACTTTCTGCTTGTCAGTGTTTAAAAAAATTAATAATAATATCTCACATAATATCTAATGTGTGCTTTCACTTTTTTCACTGTTATGGAAAAGTGATGTCATGTATGCATTATATTTCAAGCTTTTTCACTGTTGTGGTTGTACTTCAGTTTGACACAACTTGCTCTCCACTGGCAGTGGGGGATCATGTTTTTCACGGTTTTCTCTTAGTTCTGTTAATGAAATTCAACGTTGGGATTTGCAGTGCACATAAAAATATATATATTTTAAAACCCTATATTTCAATCTCCCATACGTTTTGCTGAATTTATTCAATGAATAAACCTTTAATCCGATTTTAATTATGAGGTGAAATGCATTATTTCATAATCTCGCATTAAATATCATGTTTGGGTTATCAACTTGTTCATCTCCACTGGTTCAGAAAATGGAAAATTTGTCCCAGAAAGTCATTTGATGAGCATCATTTTCCCACCAGAGCCAGTCGGTAACAGGAATTTCTACATTCAGCAAACTACACAAACAGCTGACCAAAAACATCCAGTCAATCCACCATAAACAAAATAATCTCTTGATGTTTGAAAATGTTTATTTGAAAATGTTTTGTTTCTTGCATAACTCTTCACAGTACCTTGGTAGGAATTGTGATTAGACAATTGCATACGTTGTAACTGACGGGACTTCAGGTCCATTGTTTTTTTTTGGAGCTTGTTCAAACAGTTTACTCTGATGCCTGAATCCGACTGAGACCTCAAATGAAGGGAAATGTCATTGTTCTATACCAGCTGGGTTCAAAGTCAACCCACTGATCTCCTGGAAACCAGGTTACTGTTTATGAGCTTATGTCCTTTCACGCTTCATTGATGTCCTGTTGATATCAGCACATGTGCTAGTCATTTGTGAACGTGTGTGTGTGTGTGTTTGTGTATCTATGTGACATCAGCATTAACCAATACAAAGTACACACATAGCTAATCATGTAGTTTTCTTCTGTGTGTATGTGTAATGCAGATTTTGCTTCACCACTGCATTATCAATGAATGAATGATGATTTCTGGAAAAAAGGTACAATTTGTTTCCAATTATATTGTCTCTAATATCTGTGTAGTAACTCTAACACTTCATCCAACAACAGTAAAGCTACTGGTGATGTATATATTATTTAAGCTGGATTATAGTAGTGCAACTTCTGTAAATATACATGTCTATCAGTTTCAGTTTTTACTGCAATCACATGTACACTTACATTAATGTATTACATTACAACACTTACACTTACATTACAAAAGAAAAAGCTAAAGTTAAGACATATGTGTAATTAAATAAACTGTACCTCTGTAATCTATTTGTAATGTGAATACAGACATTTGAGATAAAGTGGGCTCTCTATTTTTCCTCAGCTCCTAAGTTAATGCACAGAGTAAAATTAAATAAAATCAAGATAAAACACTAAAGAGTATACTGGTATACCTTCAGACAGGGAGGATGTAAGTTGATGACCAGTCTCTTTCTCTCTAGATTTTACACTTCTTTTTAATTATTTGCTTTTGTTTCTTTTAGGATTTGCACTTTAGCTCTTTATTATTCTTTCTCGGTCTCCTTCACTCTGTGTCTTCTTTAAAATGTTATTGTTTCTGAGGGATAATCCATTAGTCCTTACATTGTTAAGGAAAGTTATTTGCTAACCCTGTTGTCCCAAGCACTGATAAACGCATTAGAGGGGTTTTGTATTACTTGAAAGTATAATCTAGGTATCACTGTTATTCATCTGGGGAAAGGTGGCAACACACTGGAGTATGACCATTTTTCTAGGTTTTATCAGTTCTCCTAGAGGTTAAATGCTAACACTGTTAAACCAGGGGCTGATTAATACCACACAGGTGACCTTCCTCGGTGCTGGAAAAGACTGGAGCAATACTGTTAGAGCGATTTTTGTTTGTCTTATTTGATTTGATCACCTTAATGTCTTAATGTCTTCAACGTCCTTCTAATGTGCTTTTCACTTTTATTCATAAGAAGCAGCTTGAATTGCCTTTGTGCATAAAATGTGCTGAAATATATAAACTAGCCTTGCCTCCAAAAATCTTGTTTTTTGCAAGCTACAAACAGCAAACATCTACACACTTCCATGCACAGTAGAAAAAATATAAGGAAAACATAAAATAATGAAATAAAATAAACTACTGCTGGTGCAAAAGAGTAACATTTTATATTTTATGTTTCTTCTCCAATACGTTAAACAAAAATCACAGAACATTGCCATAAATGAAATTCGTTCTCTGTAATTTCATAACAAGCCTCAATAGAGCTGTGCAGTAAGAGGAACACATTTTAGTAGATACATGCAGAGACTATGGTGAAAGCTATTCAATTATTGTTTCTTGTCATGATGTATAGTTTATATCTAAAACATAGGATGATGCTCTTAGTCACTCTGTCAGTCTTTTCAGCTATAATGGACCAGTTTGTCTGTGAAAGTAGGGCAGCCATTTTCAGTTATTTAGTAAGCAATTTATTTTCTATTACTGCGTAAAAAAAAAAAAAATCTTTTACACTTTACCAAACAGTAAATGACATAAACAATCATCATTTTCATCAAATTCAATCAGCCACGCTTTCTTCATCAGAAATGAGTATTTTCTTTATTGCACCACTACCCATATTCACTGAGAACAATTGTTTAATCAGTTTCTGGGAAGCACTTCATATTGAACAATGATGTATGCTAATTATCTCAATCAAGAACCTTAAAATGAACAGTCATGTTATGCTACTTTTAGCACAAAAGCCTGTGCTCTCTTTCCTTTTCTCTTCCTCTGCTGACTGATCGAGATTGGAAGTCATGTTGCTCTAGTAATTGATAAAGTAGCGGATCACTGTGAGTTTATTGAGTTTATTGATTTGACACTACAGCTGTACTCATCTGCCTATTGTTGCCAACAGTAACTCTGTGCAGGAACTAAGCCATAATCTTGTCTGGAGTAAAATGGACCCTTATCACAGTACATGTCTTCCAATATCAAATTATGTATACATGCCTTTATAACTGAACACAAAAAAACCTAAAAAAATATGCTCTGATTTCAGACATGAGACCCCTACCTGCACATCTTTTCTTTTCAAATGCCAAAGACATTCCTATTTGTGTTCTGAAAGTGTTCCAGTGAGTCGGGTTGGCATATAAAATGATAGGGCTCTACATCAATAAATCAATCAATCTATCCATCATTCAGACAATCCATCAATCAATCAGTCCATCAATCAATCAATCCATCAACCCACCAAACAACCAATCAGTTAACCAACCAACCAATTCATCAGTCGGTCAGTCCAACCATCCATCCATCCTTCCATCCATCCAAACACTTTTTTGTCACAACATCTATACTAGAAGCAACAGAAAACAAAATGTGTAGATTTCAAGATTTTTTGCTTGTTTCTCTTTATCACAGTTGGGATCTGAAAATGAACAACTTACAGGCTAAACCTAATTTAATAATTACAAAAGCAGAGCCGTAAACAGTGTTAATGGCTGTATTTAATATGTGTTATGTTTTCCAGACATCTTTATAAATAATTACTTTCAAGAGGAAGATTGAAGAAGTCTGGGCAAGCTAGGCCATATGTTGGACTAAAAGTGGAAAACCAATTAAGATCTTCCATATGGAGAATGTTCTGTCTCTGAATACCAATTTCCAAAAATGCGATGTGATGTTAAAAAAGTGTAGTGGAAAGGCAGGAGGCGGCTCTGACCATACTTGCAGTGCACCTCAAGTGTGTCAGTGAGACACAATAAAAAATATCATACATGGACAATACCTTTCTCAATCTCACCATAAACCCTGACAGAAGCCAAGGCATGTATGAAGAGACCTGCTATGAAGAGGATCCTTCTCTCTTTCATTGTTATAATTTTTATTGATATATACTTTACTTGAAAACATGATTCATGAGTTAAGTGATTTGGTCTGGATTGGTCAGTCTAATTTATGTAACTAATGTTGATTGCAAGAACTATTGTTTGGCCATTCATACATGCTGATATAGGTAAGATGGTTCCAGTAATTCCAATTACTGCACTTATGTATTACCTGTGTTTAAGTAACATCGTTGATATTTCCTGAGTATTCTCAAATAATAATACTCCTTTTACTTCTACTCAAGTGAGATCAGGAATCTACTTTTTACTTGGTTATCTTGTAGTCTTTCACATTTTTTTTACTAATCCCATTTTACTGCTTAATTTAATTATGGTACATTAGTAATACCATCTAGACCGCTTTGCAATTGCTCACATTTTGACTGAGATGTATCATTTTAGACCACAATTACACAAAAAAGTTTTCATTTCAAAGTGTATTTCCACTGATTTATCTTTGAGAGCCTTGTCTAAATGAACAGGGTGTGGATTGTATGTCAATTAAAATGAGCAATTTGTGAGAGAGGCAGCACACCATGTAACAAAACATTAAGTCATTCAAAGAAATTATTTTCTTATTGACTACCCGGTCTCCGCTGTTGGCCTAGAGTATCTAAGAACATCTCCAGGCACATTCAATATTATATTGTGTAAGTCACTGGAGACATGAGGTCAACTCATTCCTGAAAAAATGTTTTGACTTAGCTACAGGTTTCAGGATTCTGTTCAGATTACAGCAAATCAGCAGTAAATGAAACAAATATTGTGTTTTTAAGGGCAATTTTGTGTTTGGTAACAGTTCCAAAGCTCTGTGGATGTAGATGTGCATGACGAATGAGAAAACATCACTCTCTGCCTCTCTCCGCACCCCTCCTCTAGGCTCTGTTTTACCCTTTTGTTTTGACAAGAGCAAGATAAGATGAAAATAGCCCCAGGACTGTTCATAAATGTCAGATACGCAGCCTTTTTCAAAATAAAAAATTTGATATGCTTATTTTTGTATTTTTTCCCACAAAAGGAAGGGATAAAGAGCCATAGGACACCCCATCCAGAGATCTAAAAATCATCTGAGCCCAATCTCCACCTCCTGTAAAACGATTAAAGTGAACTCTCTTAGGCATGTTCCTGGGACAGGACTTTTTTAGGGGGGAAAAAAGGTTAAAGTAAAAAGCTATACACGCAAACACTTATAAGTGTTAATAACCTTAGTAGTCACTTATTAGCGAACGAAAAAAAGGAACTACATTTCTATCAAAAACCGGGGAGTGTTTAATTAGGTTTTTGTTGGATGGGGTATGGGAATTATGGCAGTGTGTGACCTTTTGCCTTATCCCATAAAAAGAACGGCAAATCCCAGACAGCTAGAGCTCATTTGCTTGACACAAATCCTCTAAGTAGATGAAATTTAGCTTATTACTCACGACTGGTTGGGGTGGGGTGGGGTGGGGTGGGGTGGGGGGTTAGGGGTTGAATTCTTTTTCTTTTTGAGAGCAGTTTATCGCTCTCTACTTCATGTTCTAATTCACCTAAAACACAGCTTGAATAGGGTTGGCTGCAAAGAAGTGGGACTTTACAGCAGGTTAGCACATAAATAAAGCTCATTTTCAGGTACTTATCAGCGAAGGCTCTTTAGTTCTCTGGTTCAAGCTCAATGCAGAGCTGCAGTGCAGAGTATGTGATCTAAAAGGCACTTGGCAAGATATTATAGGCAGACATAAAGAGAGATGATGCTGGGTGTGTAAACAGCACACTTGGGGATAAATTAAAATTTAAATATATTGAGCGAAAACAGATATTCAGACACTGTTGTAACATACTTCTAGTACATACTTAGAGACTGCAACAAAAAGTATGTATTTATAAGCATGAACAAATATGTTTCAAAACTGAAAATGATACAGATACTATATTGAAATAAACAATGGTACCTAAAAGTATGTGAACCATTAATGTGATCAGATCTGCAGCAAAGTCACAACAATTAACATAGAGAACCCAATAAAAAAATAAAACAAACTAGTAGAAAGCCACATTTTTACTAGATTAATGTCTACTGTTTGACTCTCATTCCAAAATACAAATTTTCTTCTGCCTCAACCATTTTTTGGTAGACTGAGTGGTGTGTTTAGAACCATCTTTTGTTGAGCTTCAGGTCACAGATGAAAGCCCTAATCTCCTGTAGACTTTGCTGATACTATATACAGAATTTGGGTCTCAGTTATTTGATGGCAAGCTGCCCTGGTCCAATAGCAGCAGAACTATTAAACTGTGACCCCTGCATTTCACAATTAGGAGGAGGGTCTTATGTCTTTTTTGCCAAACTTAATGTTTCTTATTTAACCCATAAAGATTCTCATCCATCCACATAGCATTTTCAGTGGTCTTGTGGCTTATCTAGGTGGTATCTAGGACACATTTAAGGAGGCATCAATGCTTTGTGGAGAATAGTGGCTTCCTCAGTGCTCCCATTCCATACACACCAATCCTATTCAGTGTTTGCCTGATGGTGGGCTCATGCTCTCCTAGAATATTTCACTCCTTGCTCTTGGACTGATTTCTGCTGGATGGTGTTGGATGACCTCTTCTGGAGAGGGTAACAATGGTGTTGAATTTTCTGTTTGTACACTAATCGCCTGACACTGGATTAGTGAAGTCGAACTCACTAATCGAAACTAGTCGAAAATGTTTTGTAACTTCTTCTTGACGACCTAAAAGAGAACAGAAGTTACACAGAAAACAATAAGCATAAACTGCACTACAATCTTTTTTGTTCCTTACAGCCCACACAAAAGCTCCTCTGCTAAATAAGAAGCACAGAAATGAATGTCTACAATGTGCACATTTGCATTTAGCCAAAAGAAAAAAAAACTCTTTGGCAATAATCTCTGTGGGCATCGGGGACTACAGCCCTGAAAGTGTTATGAACAGCCACAGATCTCAAAAATAATAGCTTCATGATATGGAGCTGCTTCTCTGCAAGCAGAATTAAACATCAACAAAGGAAACATGAATGGACCGATGTACTGGCTCATATTAGATGAGAATTTAATCTGATCAGCCAAGAACTGTTTAGAAAGTTGAGAAAGTTTCAATAACTCCAAACATACATATATATGGAGGATTTTAAAATTGCAAAGCCATCAAAGGCGTGAGGTCAGAGGTGTATAAATTTGTAGTGGATGTAAACACAGGATGTAAAATAAAACCATGACTGCCTGAAAGCCCCCCCATTTATAATACTGTATGTATTCCTATGGAGAATACAGAAAAATGCAATACATAATCAATGGGATTTTACTGGAGGAGCAACACCACAGTGCAGAACTGCAGAATTATAATCTGTCATTTCAAAACTTCATAACTCATTTCATGTTTCAGTGTATATATTATATAGTAGAAAGGCTGTCATTTAAATTGCACCATATGCATAGGTGAGGTATCCTTATGGCAGACGTGTTTGTGTGAGTGACAAAAGGACCAACAGAAATAGTCTATTCATCATGAAATTGCTTTTTACACAAAATTACACTAAAGATAAACAGGTCACGCCAAGCTCCGGTGACCGGGATGGTTGCGTGTGTGGTGTATGAGACACAGCTGTGAGAGCTTCCTTATATGAAGAGACAAAAATGCACAAAAATGTTTTGTTACAACAACGAGGATATCAAAAGCTGAGCAATAAACTGAATGATTTAATCCCTTCAGTAATGCAGGCCTTAAAACTTTAGAAATTAGACATTTATTACACATCACATTAAAAGTGAGTAATTGGCCCCCATTACCTCTTCAAAAAGCAGAATCATCCATTTCCACAAGAACACCAGCTCTTCAAAGAAATGAAACCTAGCAAATGAAATTATGCTCAGCTGCTTCTGAGGGTCCAGATGAATGCACAGGGAAAATAATGAAAACAGCCTCTGGACAAACTAGGGAATGTGTTGCAAATAGGACTCATTAAGGGGGAAGAAAACTGCAAAACCATAATAATCTTAACCAAATAAGGAAATTTCGCCTCACCACGTTATATACCACCTTATTACTTTATATGGCATTTCAATCCATTTCACTGGAAAGATTTTACACATTTAAGTAGATTTTACAGTGGAACACAGTCAAATGAAACAGATCTCAAAAACTCTTTAAATGGTAACAGTGTTGGAGTGACTGCCTCCAGCCCATTGCACAGCTAATGTGATGTAAATTGATTTACTGCATAAAGAGGATAATGAAATCTGTTACAAATGAAAGTGGTACTTGTTTGCAATATTATTTAATGTGATATTTATGGTACCTCAGGTCATACAGAGCGGAGAAACATCTGATCTACTCATTAAGAACTGATTTAGCGTAATTCTGTTTAGTTTTTGTTCTGTGTGTGTCTTGGAAATGCCATTCGCTGTTGTTATCATTGTGTGAGGGTCAAAGGTTCTTCTGAGACAAACATATGGACGCATGTTAATGCATAGTGTTCTGGGTATTGATGGCAACTATATTTGGCAGGTGCTCAGTGACGAGCCCAAAGCTGTGCGTGATGTGTGCATATGTTGACAGAAGCCATATTTGGTTAATGCTCAACATGTTGTGCTGTTTTGAATCTCGACCTGGAGACGGACTCTGTTAACATCAGGTTCGTTCTCAATGCCACGTGTAACCTCCATGCCCCTGCATATCTAACAGAGTCAACAGAGAGCACAGTCTGCTCACTTCCATACCTGTGAGTCACATGGAGAGAGACCTGGAGTGAATGGAGAAAAACAGATATCTGACATATCATCACTATCAAATGATTTTTTAATATTAGAAAACAGCAGCTGACCTTTACATCATGGAAATAGTTCATGATGAAATGACCAATAAGAATGGTTCAACATGATCTTTCCATTAACATATATTAAAAGTTAAGAACATTTTTTTCCCTCTCCTGAAAAGTCACCATCTTGGAGATGCTCCAGCATCGACAAAAACTTTTGCACAACATGTACCACAGAGAGAACAGCACCATAAGTGCAGTGAAGGTGAGAGAAAAGGAGAAGAAAGGAACATGAAGGGGAAAAAAAGCTTGAAAATGGTATAATGTCCATGTGTGGTGAAGGGGGGAGATTAAACATTTCTTTATTGATAGTTATGTGTACAGTGCTTGTAGCATTGCTCTGATAAAACAAATGTTTGTCAAGTCAAGTCAAGTAGGTGTTTGTCATTTCAACTACACAGTACACAGAGACAACAAAACAATACAAGACAACGTTCCTCCAGGACCATGGTGCAAATAACAGCAACAGAAACAACACCAGACTACACAAGTGCAGGAAGGACAGGACTACACAGAGTGCAAAGAGTGAGACAGTGTAAGAAAAAAAAACACAAGAGCAAAACTACATTTCAGGACTAGACAACATGCAGCACAGTCGACAAAAGCGGCAACAGTACTAGCATGAATGAAGACTGTATCGTTACAGATACTATATTCTAGCAGCAGAGTCATTAAGTGTGCAAAGAAAGGATGTACTGAAATGATTAAAGAGAGAGACAGCAAAAGAGCAAGAGAAAGAGTTAGAGTGAGAAAAAGACTGGGCAAGACAGAGGGGATAGAAAGTAAGAAATAAGGAGAAAGAGAGCAAAAGTAAGAGAGAGACACAGGGAGAGGATAACAGAGAAAAAAGGGACAATGAGAGAGAGTGGGACAGTGTAGGAGAGAGAAAGAGAGAGAAAGAGAGAGAGAGAGAGAGAGAGAGAGAGAGAGAGACTGACTAGGCTATAAGAACTCTTGGTTGTTAGAATAATGGGGTGTTCAGAGCTGGGGGAGAGAGTCTGGACTCCGGGACAGCAGCCGTTTAAGCATGTGGAAGCTGTCTCATGAGACGTCCTCAGTGCACTCCAGTTCAACAGAGCAGCTCCGAAGCTCAACTATTAACACACCAAAGGCAAATATGGGAGTCAAACTTAAAAAATGTCATGATATTAAAAATTAATGATCCTGCCACTTCAGCTGCTATTTCTAAGTATAACTTTATTTACAATTTGGCTGCATCTGAATTTTTAAGATGCTTCTGTAAACTTAGGAGTCATCCTGCTGCTGCCATTTGCAGTCACATAAACCAAACAGAGTCAAGTGCGTCAGTTCCACAGTCATACATGCCCTTACTTTGCAGATGAGCTGGAGAAGGATCTGAACAGCTTTGATAAGGCATAAAATGTGATGAACAACTGGGTCAGAGCATCTCCAAAACGGCAGGTTTTGTGGAGGGTTCCTGGTATGCAGTGGTCAGTACCTACCAACAGTGGCCCAAATAAGGACAACTAATGAACCTGCAACAGGGTCATGGGCACCCAAGACTCACTCACACAGGTGGGTAGTGAAGGCTAGCTCGTCTCGTCCAATCCCACAGAAGACCTAATAGTACAAATCACTAAAGTTACTTCTGGCTATTATAGAAAGATGTCAGAACACACAGTGCATTGCAGGTTACTGTGTATGGGACTGCGTAGAAACAGACTGGTCAGTATGACCTCATACTCCACCACACACAATGAGCATGTGAGCATCAAAGCTGAACCACGAAGCAATGGAAGAAAGTGGCCTTATGGTCTTATGAATCAAGTTTTCTTTCACAAGTGGATGGCTGATTGTCTGTGTGTCATTTACCTGGGGAAGAGATGGCACCAGGATGCACTGTGAGAAGAGGGCAATTCTGCAGAGGCAGTGTGATGCTCTGGGAGGTGTTCTGCTGGGAAGCCTTGGGTCCTAGAATTCATAAGAATGTTACTTTGACACGTACCAGCAACCTTAAACATTGTTGTAGATAAGTTTTAATTAGAAACAGCAAAATACCTTTTTTTTTTGAATACTGATGAAAACAAGTATGGCAGTACTTGACATTTCCCTTTTAAAACTGCTATTCTTTAAAATGAGCACTTCACTTTCATGAACTTCTAAAGTGGGCTGTTAGGCTCAAGCTACTCTGCAAACACACAGCTAATATGGTAACAGTACATATGACTGTTTTTAAATTTCAATATCTAATCTGGCACTTTCTGCTGATATAAGCCTAATACTGATATTTGGAATTAGATCTGAGCCATCTGTAGTTTTAATCCAGCAACAGAGACGTCTGCACTGCTGGCACACAGAACTGTATTTAACACACAGCTGCATCCTAAGAACACTCTTATTTTTCCCCAAGCTGGACCACACTTTAGCAGGGCTACAGCAGGGGGGGAAATGTTCTAATGTAGTACAAATTGTACCATGATTTTGGTTGAGTTAAACCAGAATGATTGAGGTCAGACCTGCTGTCTAGAGTTTTAATGATATATAGCAGCTTAGTGTAAAAAAGTTGTTACATAAGTTGACTGAAAATGTAAAACACACAACAGCTGACACTGGTTGTTTAAGTCAGATGTTACTAAAGGAATTGGAGTGTGTAAATACAGTGTCAGATCTGTTTTTGGTTCCAGAGACATGTGCCCAGTGGACCTTGGAACATTACAGGCTATGTGTTACAGTGTGACATGATGAATGAAAAGCGGAAATAATGAAGAAAGTGAAAGTCTTATCCATACATCATCTGCGAATGGTCATAGTCACTTTTTATTATCTCTCTGTGACCCTTTTAAAAGGTGATGAAGTAGTGAGGAACATATTTAACAGACTAAAAGAGTTTCAATGGTGCTTTACTTAAAAGTGAGCACAGTTCACATGCTGTGAGTCTCCAGAGACCCCACAGTGCAATGTCTTTCGGACACAGCATGAAGAAAACGTCCTCTCTCGACAGGATCATTTAAACTACCTTGAAGATTAGAATAAACAGTTTTGTGAAACTTTACTATGAAGTGCTGATGAGTTCATTTTTCCTCCCTTCCTATTATGCTCATTTTACAATCCCCATGGCACAAACGCCTGCCTTAATCAGTGGAGTACCGTACAAAGGCATCGACTTTTAACCGTCCACTGGCAAGCCTTTCCACACTGCCTGACAGCGAGGCTCACTTTAAATTATATGAACAGAAGATGTTCTACCTTGTTAAATTCAGGTGATGCGGCAAAGAAATACAGTCTTAAAATTTCTATAATAGTTGACAAGGAAGGATACCTATAAGAGAAAGAACAAATTCATACTTGACCAAACAACACAGAGATTCTTGTGAAATTCTTGAGAATAAACCTGAAGAACATTTCAATTTCAAAAACTCTGAACCTTCCAAAAGCCTGCTTTATAACAGGCGGGCAGGACACATGCATCCCATCTATAAACAGAGAACCAATTAGGACAGTTGGTGATTAGAATAAGAAAAACACTGGCATGAACAACAAATAAAAGCAGCTTGTCAGGACTTTTCTTAGCAGTATATTCAGTAAATCTTACCTGAAGGGGCAGATGGTGGTCTGGTGTTTAGGGCTGGTGGCCTACAATCGGTAGGTTGTGGGTTTGAATCCCAGGACTGATAGTGGCACCACTGAGGTTCCCTTGAGCAAGGTACCGTCCCCACACACTGCTCTCCGGGCAGCCCACTGCTTCGCTTAGGTGAAGGGGTTAAATGCAGAGGACTCAGATAATTTCCTCTGGGTTTGATGTAGTATGCTTAAAAAAAATAAAAATAAAAGTACTCAGAAAGATTCATGCAAACCTTTCGTGACAACTGACATAGACCTACAGAAACATTTAAGGCTTATTCCTTTGACAGTTGTCAAAAAGCCTGCTTTAGACCATTTTTTGTTCATTTCATCTGATTCTAATTACAACTAATGCTTATTGAAATAATCCTTTATTCATGTTTATGTAGGTCTATGTCAGTTGCCATGAAATGTTTGTCATGCAACATTGTATTTTCTCTTGTTCAAAAGATGGAAATGTCTTTCAAATTACAATTATTGCTATTTGTATTCATGAAAGAAATGTAACAATAAACTGGATTTAAACATTACAAACTATAGATTTTTTGCAATGTTTCAAGAAATATGCAAACACATTATTACAGTATATATATATATATATATATATATATATACTATAAATATCTACTTTCATTAATGTATTACTTTATTCTCTGAAGAACTATATTATTAGTGTCCTGTGATCTATATGAAACCTCTGAAGTTGTGTATGATTTGCTTATTAGAATTATTTACCACACTTCTCTGGTTTAAAAAGTTTGAACAGTTATATGTATATAACGCATATTTCAAGTGGTCTACAAAAAAAAAATGCTGCATTTACAATCATAGTATTTCTCTCACACCCGGCACTACAGCATATTCATTATGAAATTCAGCATTAGGATGTCACAAGACACAAAAACAACCCCGTTAAACACTACTTTGTTTGCACAGTAGATTATATTTACACAAGCTTAATAGAGACATTCTGTCTGTTCCAAAATATCAGAATATTTTCTCTACTTCCTGGGGCTCTCTCTTTGGTTAAAAAAAGAAAGCTATTAAAAAAAAAGACCTATTAGCCTAAAAATAACCCAGCAAGGTTATAAATTCTACCTCTCTGTTTCTCCTGGGATGGCAGGGAATATTTCCCACCGCTCACATTTGACCTTCTTCGGAAACTGCACCAGAGTACATTCAGCTGAAGAGTGATTACAGCTATTTAAAAATTCAGTTTTTGGTACTGAGTACTTCTCCACTATATGAAGTAAGAGAGATGTGTTCTGTGGGCGTTCCTTTGTTGACTGAACAGTATTCAGTGTAACAGTATTGCTCACATATTAACAAGCAAGTTAAACAAAAACAGTAACAAATAAAATCAGTGAAGCGCAGTTGGCCATAGGCTTAAGAGCAAGAGGGAAGCATTAGCACTAGACCTGCAGGTTGCAGGGCATGGCAGAAGCAGGCTGTGAATGTAAATGATGCTTGTTAATGTGCCACAAATGTTGTCCTGATGTGGTGACGCAGGAAGGCAGCATTCAGAGGGGGTAAATTCAAAGAAATACGTCATTCCCATCATGCTGGCATTTCTAGTTTCTGAGTGCAAACTAGACATTCTTTCTTTCTTTACTCTCTGTTTTTGGACTGATATCTGCTGATACATATTCACTCAGGTTTTCAGCACTGTTGCACGCACCCAATAAGGTGTGGAATTTGCATTGTAAAACTAATATCATGGCAAATGTATACACTAAATCTAAATATATTTAACATTTCACATTTCAAGGTTACCTGGGCAGGCTGGTAGACCAGCTTAAACGGCCTAAACCAGCAAAAAGCGGCAAACATTCTTGTGCTGGATTGAGCTGCTTTTTTTCAGCAGTGAAAAACACCCAATAGTTTGAACTAAATTTCAAGTTCCCACTTATTTGCATCCAGGGGCAGATCTACCAGGGTGGCATAGGGTGGCAAATGCCACGCTAAAAGAAAGCCTTGCCACCCCAGTTGGCAGCAATGAGTTAAAAGAAAAATTACAGCCAATTTGACATTTACGAGCGCGAATCTCCAATGTCCGACTGCGCTGAATGCAGCACAAGATAACGCCAGAGAGATG
>JBBPCZ010000115.1:17917711-17933187 GCA_037974445.1 Brycinus macrolepidotus | reverse complement strand
CACACACACACACACACACACACACACACACACACACACACACACACACACACACACACACACACACACACAGCTGTCAGTACAAAGGGAAATTCCAAAAGCAGCACACATAGCAACAGAACTGATACTGTCAGTACTGCATAGCAATAAACAATGACCCCAGTGAATAAAAATGCTGCCTAGTGCTACCAGAATCACTTGAATTACTGGTGCTTCAATTGCCATTAAGATTTTTTGGTTATTTCAGTGACCTGACCGATGAACCTTCTATTCTTTTGGAGCAGAAAATTCAATCAAATTACATTAGTCTGCACCACAGAACATGAGGTATTCTACATTAGCACTAATATGCCTTTTCTTACCAGTACTCCTCTCCTCCAGTCATGCACTTCTCATAGACAGGGCCCTCCAGCTCGCGGTGGCTGGGGAAAATGACTTCATTGTGGATGATGATGGTCTTGATGACCTCGTTGACATGGGCCTGGCAGGCCACAGGGTCCTGGCCATCAGGGATGGGCATCAGCGTGGGGCCAAAACAGATGGCCAAGTTGTAGGGGTCCATCATGTTCTCATCGCTGTACTGGGACAAGCTGATTTGGGTGGGGATAAGAAGGCAACAAAGACAAAAATGTTTAAGGTCTAGAGTCTCTATGACCTCATACTCCATACTATTCTCTAGACCTACCACATCAAATACACCTTAAAGAATCCGTTCATACATTTTGTTTAACTATTTCTCACTTTTGGCTCATTGAAATGTGAAGAATTTCTGTGGAAAGTGTGGAGTCTAAACTTTCAACTTGCATTTTTGACTTGAACTTACATTATTACCTCTAAATACAAGAGCTAATATTTTACTGTGATTTGAATTTGGTCTTCTTTTGGGAATGCAAAATCCTCCTTTTTAGTTTTACTTTTTTTATCCTTCCTTTTTTTTTTTTTTCTTCCTTTTTTGATGTTTGACTCCAGTCTGTTGATACATATTATAAAACAAAATGCACCTACATCTTGTATCAACAGATAAAAATGTTTATTATCTTTGGTTTATCACATTTGGTCATTTGACTGGCTTATTTTTGACACTGAAGTTCTGGGCAAGTCTTCAGTAGCTCATGCAGTATTTCCTTTCAACCTGCATAAAGGTCCAGCACTCACTGATGAGCTTTCTTTATCTTCTGCAAAGCTGTCCTCCTACATTTGACGGTCTTATTCTTATAACACCTACAGTGTCCTTGTATTACCTCTCACAGACACATTAGTAACAATTTCCAGGTGATCATATCATTTCAGTGTATTGCATCACTGAAATGAAATCAGCCCTCACACTTTGGTGGCAGGCGAACAAGGTTCAATTTAAGTCATTTTCAAAGAACGACAGCAATCACTTCGTTGGCATTTGCCTTTAATGCTGCCAATCAAACTGACTCAATTCAGTTCCAGAGAAACTGCGGGTATCCAGGTATTATTAAAGGGTCCATATAATGAAAAACTGAATTCTCTACACTGAACCAAAAAAAAAAAAAAAATCACTTTTTTCGTAATGTCACAAAAACCAACAACTTAACAAAAAATTTTACACCGTAGTTCAGTCCAGCCCAGTAACAACAAAGATACATAAAGTATTTCATTTTTGAACAAAGCACAACACAGGGAAGCCAATCAGAACAGAGATCATTCATATTTATCAGTCTTACTGGCACACTAACAAAAAACAGCCTGATTCCTCAAAAGGAAACAGAAAGGTTGGAAATTGTTTTTGTTACATTAAACCACGTAAACACCATAAACGGACCACAGGGGAAAAAAAAATTAAATGCCATAAAAATGTAGAAAATGGGTCTTTAAGAAACAACTGTTAAGGAACAACTGTTCTAAAAAAAAAAAAAAAAAAAAAACAGAGCTGACAAGGCTGCATGTCTAGCACAGTGAGCGAGTGCATAAATAAAGAAACTGCCCAGCTGAAACCCAGGATGTGAAATCAAATTCTTTGTTCTGCAGGGGGAATGCAGAGGAAGCATCAATATCAGTACAATAAAAAGGGACAGGTATAGTACTGCACAGAGCCATGGCCTTCCGCTGGCATAAATAACTTCTAAAGCACCGCTTGACAGACGCGGTAATGAATCGGACATGAACAGTACTGAGCTGTTCAATAACTCTGAACATAATGAATGTCTGTGCCTTTGACTGCAGTTATTCATTTCCAAGCTGATTTACTCTACAGCAGCACAAACTGAGATATGTGGAAAACTAATCACGTAGGACTAGCTACTGTTAACTTTCAGTTTCAGTTGAAATTACACTGGGGTGTCAAAAAATCCAGCTTAAAGGTCAGACTCACTGGTTGAGGAAGGCAAACAGGTATCTCATGACGATGATGATGGTACGAGGAAGAGTCACTATGATCTGCTGAATGTGATGGACTCGTTCAGCAGATGACTCGAGCTCTGAAACAGATATGTACATGAATGATGTCCTGTCACAACAAAAGCGCCCTTCACATTGCTTGTCATACAGAAATGACAGAAATCACATAAGAAACTGTCAGAGATTAATGAAGAATTGGCAGTTTGAGGTAAGTGTGTGATGATTTAGGCACGCAGTTTACACAAAGCTAATTGGTGATGTGTGAGTTTCCATTACTTTTAGCTGCAACAGTCTCCAGAGTGAAACTAAAGAAGCCAATAAGTCTTTAGTGATTGGCTACATTAGCGGTAAAACTGGGGAACATTGTGTACACTGTTTTCCCAAACTACAAATTTAATCCCAAATGAGCGAACAGAAATTTATTAGATGCTTTCCATCTTCATCCAAAGACACTAGCACACTGAAGTCAGAGCAGGACTGAAAAGCTCAAAGCTCTTTCAGTAGTTCAAGCAGGCCTGCAGAGGCACGGAGAACTCACTGATGGTGGAGATGAAGTCCAGGAAGCGCTCCTTAGGGAAAAGAGGATTTTCCAGTCCTCTGAAGTACAGCTTCAGAACCCCTGCCACTGAGTTTATGTCATGATCACTCTGATCATCAATCAGTGGGTCTTCGCCTGAAAGAGGGAACACTCACCGCTTTAAAGATCAGCTAGAAAGCCTTATGTTCATATTTCATGACTGAATGCTCTCCATGTTCAGATCTTGCTCAACATCAGAGCAAATTTTGAGGTGATTCAGGAGTGTGCTTTACCCATTTACATTTACATTTACGGCATTTAGCAGACGCTCTTATCCAGAGCGATGTACACTAGTGCTCAAGTAGTCCACACCTGTTCTTCAAACCGGAAAAGCTATAAGTAAATAAACATCCGCTATTCAACCAAGTTACTGCCCGCTAAGTTACACACCTTAACAGCATATACGCACCATTTATGTAGCATAGAAAAAGGATCTGAAGTAAATGCATTATCACCCCAAGAAAGTCTTCTGCCCAATAAGAAGTAAAGTAGTAGACCCATCACAAGATTTTACAAGACACTCATGGACCTCAATGTCAGATTCAGTTTCCAAATGTCATTTCTTTCTTTTATACGTAAAGATAATTAGTTTCTGACTTGCAGTGACAAAACACACCGAGTTAGAGGAAGAAAATCAATAAAAAAAAAAAAACAATTAGAGGTTCTTTGCTTAGACACCAACCTCTCTCGAATGAATTTTTAATGTCGTTGACTTCCACCTGAGATCCAGGAACTCGGAATATGCCCTGCTGCTGGAGGCCTGAAACAGAAAAGGAAACATGACACCTGAAAACGTCAAAGCCTGCCATTATCTCAGCAGCGCAACATCCGATGACATGAAAGCAATCTGAAAATGCATAACACAGAGCAGGAAATGCAATCTGGTTGTAAAGCGACTTTTTGATCCACAAGGCAGGGGCCCCCTTGGTTTTTTTGAGGGACATATGGTTTCTATTAAAGCTACTGTGATCAGTTTCTGAGATTTCATTAGATGTGGAGAGCAGAGGGAGAGGACGCCCCCAGGCCAGCTCAGACATAATAACATGTGAAGCGTAGACAAACAGTGAAGCAAGGGTGCAGAAGGTAATCTGATAAAGGAAATTAAACGAAGACTGGCTATCTGAACTTAATCTCTATGAATCTTGGGTTTGATGCGTAATCCATGTGAAAGAAAGTTTGGAGTGAAATTTTAATACTAGAAAAGCATGGTCTGTCTTTCATATCTCTAAAGTGTAGACATGTATGCAAGCTTGTTCAGGAATTTATACATTTGCTAACTATCCTGACACAATAATTTTTTTTAATGTAGGTTAAGGTACATTTTCTAATGCTAACATTAAGTTAACATCCATGTGTGCATTCTTAATATGGACTTCTTATCTTGTACAGTCTCTCGCATTAAAACAAGACATATTACATGTAACTTAGAGGTCTACTGAGTGTATATCACAATAAAAGAAAACAAAAACAGCTTAATCTCTGCTTGTTTATGACCCATTGGTTTAACTCAGGAGCATGATTCTTGGCCCTAGCTATCATAAATTAATTCCACTGCCCTCTTGGCTCAGACAATGGCTTGTATTTATCACATCTATTGGTATAACTGACCAACAGAAGTGCACAGCTTTCAAAAATCAGCATTATAAGACAATTTCAGTCTTTTCCTGAGTGTTTTCCTGAGAACAGAGCGTTCTATAAATGTAAACGATTTGTGCCTATGTTGTTTATGAACAACCCTCCCAATTAGTCTGTTACTTGACATACAGGAATTGAGTAAGTACTGGGTTTATAATCTAAACACAAATGGCTTCCTGTCTCTTGAACACAGCTTTATGAACACAGCATGCTTTTCCACAGAAAATATGCATGACGGAAAAAGCCCTATAGCAGTAGAAGCTCATATTCCACTGACTTCAGCTCATCCTCTCTCTCTAACAGATGGCAGGTTAAGAGAAGCCTCAGAGAATGACAAAACTTTCAGCAGATGAATCTGCACAGATTAGCCTATATTCAAATCAGCATCTGCGCTAAATCTACATACCTGCCAGTGTGCCGTTTACTGAGCACAGAGCACTGCATGAATGATGAGAAGCTCTGTTCTTTTCGAGCTCTCTCTCACAGCCACTAAGAGAACATGCAAAGGCCAAACTTAAACTTGAACTACTCACCATACAGATTGATGTACCGAATACAGCTCTCTACCACAAGAGGAATGGGCTGACCTGAATCCTGAAAATGCAGCAGAAAGAGAACACAAACAATGTGATATGGCTTATAAAATACATGTCATGTTAATATGAACATAATATAGCTTCATATATTTTTCATACATTAAGTAAGTTGATGAAAATAATAGTTGGATATAATCCAAAACATACATAAACCAAGTCAAGAGTAGAAGAGGTTTTGGTGACAAAAACAAATATGGAGTAACCTGATCTAAGATCAGCCTTCCTTCCAAATGCTTAGTGAATATATGCCCTGGTGTTGTCTGAAATGGCTTCTTTTTTATAGTGCGCCATAAGTCATACTGAATACTGAACCACGTTGACAAGCGCCACTTTAAAGCAGAGCTGAATCCAGTTTGAAAGATGTTTCGGGTGTTGTGGGTTTTGGGTGCATTTTCATGGACAACATTTGGTTGTCGAATAACTTCTAGCCTTTTCTTTTAAACAACGCTAGGCTTATGGCTTCAGCGCTAAACTGAAAAATTTGGACTCCAGACATGTCTTAGCTGATTGACTAAATCTCTGGTAAGTTGTGTAAATAAGATTTTTTTGCCAAACCATTTCTGCCAATATGTATGTACAGTCATATGCAAACGTTTAAACACACATGGCGATTTCCATGTTTTATTGATTTTTCTGTGAAAAGGTTTTCTACAGGGAACAAACTTGCATTTAGCAATTTTTTTGCAAATTTTAGTACACAATTTCTATTTATTTGCTAACTTAAACATACTGGAAAAAATATCAAACAGGTCACAATTAATGGTTTAAGTTTATTGGAATCTCAGTTTATTGGTAATTAAAAAGTGAATTTATTTTCGCTTAGAAAATCAACAAAACATGTCATTTAACCAGGGACATCCAAATTTTGCATACAACAGTTTAACATGAGGCTCTGTGCCCTGCCAGTTTCATACTAAATAAACCCATTTTCCAACACGAAAGCACATAAAGCATGCAATAGAGTCATTTTTAGTAAAGGACACTACATTAGGTTCTTCTGTCCTCATATACCTACAGTTGTTAGAGAAAAACAAGTCAATGCTTTTGAATTATTTGGATCTGTTGAAAAAGATATGGGAATGTAAAATGCTTGTGTGGGTCATTATTAATATAATTGTTGAAATCGATAATAGTATTATAAATACAATACATATATAATAAATGTATACAGTAATAAATATCTTACAAATATATAAAAAATTGTATAATAAATGGAGAAGAAAATCAATGTGGGCCCTGTGCTAAAGTACCTGGTTGCGAATACGTGTATTCCGTCTTCCCCTAAGACAGAAAGCAGTGGCAAGCGGAGCAGAGAGGTGAGAAAAGCAAGAGAATAACAGTTAGAGAGATAGCAACGACAGAATCGCCATGGAGACGACACTGTCGTTTTGAGTCTTGGAGCAGCTGCTGGAACGGCTCGAGATGCAGTACAGGGTGGCATATGAAGGTCTGACTAACACACACACAGATAACCATGTCTCCTTGGTCTAACAGAGGCATATCTGTGTCTGACTGTTGGCTTTGAGGGCTACAGTGTGAACCGCATGTGTGAACCGCCACCACCCTTATAACCTGCATCTTTACTTCCAGGTGAGAAAGTAGGCATGAATGACAGGAACACACAGAGTGAGGGAGGGAGCGGTAAGAGGGAAAAGAGAGGCCTCCCTCCACTCCAGCAGACGGCGTCATCTTTGACAGCACTGCAGATGGCGGTACCTTAATGAAGGACTCCATATTTCCATTAAACAGCTTATGATTATAGATGGAGCGTGGCCGGGGCTTCCGCAATTTCTGTGGTTTGGGGGGGAGGGTGGGGGGTCTGGGGAATGGAGAAACCAAGGAGGAACAAAACACAAAAACCATCTAATGCAGTGAAAAATTACACCAGATAACCTCTAGTATGAGATAGGGCTGTCTGGATCAACTAGGAAATCAATTAATAATTTTCAATCCAAGTCTTAAACAAGCAGGAATAAAACTTTATATATAAAGTCTGAGCCCAAACAGCCACTCTTTTCAGGGAAAACGGCTTTCAGTTGTTGTTTTTTTTTTTTTACAAAACTGCATGGATATCGTTCTATGCTTCTTGCCAACCTTCAAAGTTAAGTCGTATAAGTTTGTGGCATTTTCTGCTAGAAATAATAATTTAAAAAAAGGGATGATCTATGATTTCTGTGCAATCCTGCACATATGTACAGTCACTGGAAATGTACTGACATTTTTTGATACTTAATATACTTCTAGTTCCTATATCTATTTCAAATTTATACACAATGTTTTTTGACTGTATACGTCATACAAACATTAAAATGAATACATTTGCATGCATATACTGGTAAAATAGCTCAAGAATGTTTTTTTTTTAAAAAGTGAAGGTTGCTGCATGACCTGCTCAACCTCCTGATCACAAAAAGTCTTGAAGGATTTTAAATCCAGTAATGGGACCCTCAGAACCTTGGGGAACTGAAGACATTTGGCCATTAAGAATGGACCAATACTAACATTCAAAAGCTAATAATGTCTTACCATAGACATTTTGAAGCTGTAATTGTCAACAATGGGTTTAAAGTACTACTGTTATTAGTTTGTCTGAATAATTCATTCCCATTTGTAAAGCTTGTTTTTTCTGGTAAGAATACATATTTATAGCACAAAGTCCAAAAATATGTTTGCAAATTTAAAGTGGATACATGCACTGGAAGTATATAACATAACAATAATAAAAAGGCCATTGTCACTGTCTGATCAAAGCCTTCATTCAATATTTCCCACTTTTGTAATTTTTAGATTTGAAAATATCAATGACTGTTTACATTCTGTCAAAATTTTCACAACAAATGAATGGAAATATATAGACATTTAACTGAACAAATTCTACTTTAAGCTATAACGTTCAAGTGAAGGTAACGGCAATTAATGAAAGGTTTAAAAAAAACAGCTGAGGTGTAGATTTGCACATGCATTGTAATCATGATATAATTGATCTGACCCCTAATTAACTCACAACGACTGCAAGGAAGGTTCCGTTATTTACGGTAAGTGAACCCTGTAGCAGCCCCCTACAGGAACACATGCTGGGCTTAGGAAAGCTTAATTGCTCTCAAGAGTTGTGACCCACCACCAAATTCAATACAACTCTAATAGCATGTGACTCTGCACTTTAGCTGCAAACCCCAGGAGAACTGTCCAAGGCGGTGTTTACATTTCTTCTGAAGGTAGTCTTTAATTACGGCCATTATATACTTACGCACAGTGCTGCTTTGGAAAGATTTCTTTCTGAAAAACTTGGATGTTGACATCAAAAGACTTTTAACATACCAATTCAAATGAAAACGAATGTATCAGTTTCAGAAAAGGCTGAATGCGCTTGAAGATGAACAGTAAACGACTGTCTGCCATGGCATGTCACTTTGAAAATAAGAGCAGGTTTTCATGAGCACCTGTACAGATGGTCATTCACATCTGCTCACCAGCAAAGGCCCCATTCTCCTGCTTCACAGACTGACAGTGGACTCCCGCCATTACTCAGCAAGAGTTGAGAAGTTGCCAGTGACAGCTTGGGGACAAGTCCTCTTCGACCGCTGTGCAATAACTCAGTTGGGGTGCCAAGAAAATAAATATTTGCCCTTCCTCCTCTTTCTTTCTTTGTCATTGGCTTGTTCAGGGTTGTTTTTGCAGCTGAGACTGCAGGCAAATGGACTGACAAGAGACTGCTTTTATATGAAGGAACGGCTGTCAACAGCATACGACTGCATACACTTTCACACGTTTTTCCACTACAGGACAAAAGTTTAGGACCAAAATAATACACTTTTTTTTCTACTGACAGAGCCAGAACTGTTATAATTTATTTCTGTAGGACACATCCAAAGAGGAACAAAGAACTGGAGAAATTTGTCATCGGCCTTTCACTATGATATTAGGCATTTATTATTAATTACCAATTACCATTTATCTGTCTAGACTGCTCGACTGGTGCTGAGGGTTTCATCAGACTATTGTGTTCCGAGGTAGGAAACAGTTACTCTGAAAGCTAAGTGTCCACAATCTCTGCACAAATGAAACCTCACACTCTCCGCAACAGCATTAGTATATGCTGTAATATGTAAAATATGTTTTATGAGAGGAGGATCAAAAATTGCAGAAGTCAGTCAGCTTATATGGCTACATTAGACATTTATTATTAATGAACAAATTACCATCTGTCTACACTGCTCCACTGGGACTAAGCTTCATCACTGGAGCGTTTTATTCTGATTCAGAAAACATTCTGGGAATCATGCCTTTATGAAATCATACAGTGATAAGAAAGATCAACACTTATCTCCGCTTCTGTGGCTATATTAGTTATTATTAATTATACCCTATATCTGAAGATACCATATATGTGTCTGCATTGCTCCACTGTTATTAAGGTGTTTCATTTTCAGTTTGCATGTGTGTACCACCTCTATATTAATGAAAAAGTATTTATTTATCTTTCATGTAAAAATTGTCATTTCAGTTTCCATGGTTACAGCAGCTTGCTTCACAATGCCCCTCTTTCAGATCTGCCCAGTCAGATGAAGTTTGACTCAATGAGAAAATGTTTATCTTATAAAGGTAAAATGTTCATCTTTATAAAGGGTCTTACCTCGTGGTTCCACACTCTGCCCTTTCTCCTGCAAAAAAAAGAGAGAGCAAGGTTATTCAGACATGAATTTAAAAGTATGATCTCATGCTCTCTGCTGTAGAGCTGTGGCAGAGTGGACACAGCACTATAGTCAGAGTGACCCAAACTATTGAAAGACAGATGAATGGGTGAGCAGCAGCTCCGTTCTTCAGATAAAAGGAGTGCCAGCGGTCGCTGTAGAAACCTTGGCAGATCCCTGTGGGGTGCTAGATGGCTAGCCGGAAAGATAAAGGGGGTGTGTGCGTGTGCTCATGTGTGTGTGGTGATTTAACTGAGTGATGCGTGTGACGGCTCACTAGGTTCATTGTCCGAAAATTCATTGATATGAATGGGGTGGAAAGGATTTGTCACAGCATGCAAGGAAACCAACACAGACACACACACATACAAAACACAGACACAAAAACAAAGACAGACACACAGACACAGAGGGAAGTCTGTCACATATGGTCCCAGTGGCTATCACTGGCCAAGAATTATGCAAATGAGCAAAGAAGGCTAGAGCTAAGCAATGCTATGCAGGGCACCGCCTTCAGGAATCATATCTATAAATATACAAAGTAAAATTAATTAAAAGTCATAAAACAATTAAACCAATTTCTAATCACGATTATTAGAGCTAGGATTTAAGATCGGGGCATAAATGTCAAAATGCTACACATAAATGTCAGCAATCAGAAACAGAACTTCTAATAGTATGATAGCACTAAGAAGATTAACATGTTTCAGATGATGTAGATTAAACACTGACTTCTGAAGCTTGTAAGACATTACTTGGGTTTAAGTTAAAGCTTATAACATACATATTACTGTATGTTTCACTTTGTGTGCTGCAGGTTTGCAGTGACTCTTATAGTAAACACAGTTAGTGACATCAGAAATTTTTTTTTCTGTCATATTAGAAATCAAAACCTGAATGATTGATTAATCTGTTCATTCCTTATTGTTTTGGCAGTTAACGTGTAAGGCAATCTGCCCAGCCCCTGAAGGGTAACCCATGGGAGAGCTATTGACCTAAAACCCCTGGGGGCAAAACTCGACTGGGCAATTTCTATTGCGGATTTCCAGATCTGAACCTTCAAAATGAACAAAAATTAATAACGAAAACAGCTAGTACCACAATATGTGCAGAGTATGAATATAACAAACACTATAAATTTATTAAATAAAAATAAGGTTTAAAAAAAAATCTTTTGCATTTTTTGTTCCCAGAAATTATTAGGCCTTCTGTCAACATTTAGAAGACCATCAAAGTTCCTCAATGAATAGAACCAATTGTTATTCTAAGCTGCTTTTATTACAGTGTCTAATAAATGTAAATGAGCTATTTATCAAGCACTGAATGTTGTATAGAAGTACAAATGTTATCTGCATACAGCTGGTATATATATACCATATCATAAAGTAGCATTGACCTTTGAAGGCTACAAAGCATGTGAAGAAACGGTGCCTTTCCTGTTATTTTTCAGGAGCAACAGCTCAGCCAAAGTGCTGAAAAAACACTCCTTTTATAAAGCACCTGGCTCCACCACCGCATAATGCAGACTGAGTTCCCTTTTCCAGCTTTAAATCTCCATGTAATGCTATAAGCACTGAAGCTGCACGAGAGCTACTTGAGAAACTGAGGAAGGCCCTCAAATAATTTTACTTCGGCAAATCTGCATATCAAATGGAGCGCTTTGATTGTGTCATCACCATGCGTTCACAGAGAAAGCCTTTTGTGTTGCCAGCTGAGAAGGAAAAAAAAATGTTCAGAAGCCCCTTGAGCACTCATTCACAATGCTGGTTGGTTCAGATTCACTGGTTTAGAAGGAGGCAGCTTTAAACATCATTTGGTTATTCAGATGACTGGAGTGCATCCAACCCTGATTGTATTGTTTTCTATCACTCATTCAAACGTTTATAAGCATGGGGCTTTGGCCAGGTGGCTAGCATCACGATGACACTGATAACATTACTAGAGCAGAACGAACTTTTAACCCAGTTCATTTAATGCGTCTAGGACCAATTAAGTGAATAATTAAAAACAGGGGAGGTACCTGCAGCAGCCATATGTAACACAGACACTCAAGTAGAAGCCACACACTAGCACACACACATACATGCTCACAGTTTGTGGCCAAAAAAGGCCCAGACGACTTAACCCCTGTCTGGTGTGGCTCAGCTGATAAAGCTGCAATGTAATTGAGTGCACAGACTGGGTGGGTAGCAGTGGGGCCATTTTGGTGAACATATATGTTCATAGCTGGTCTCAGCTGGGCCATCCCACCATGCACCCCCATTAGATTAAGACCACATGCACCAGCAGCTGCTGAAATGCTGCCGCTGATTGACTGGACATCAATTACCCGTAAAGCAGGTGACAAGATTTGTTCTAAGAGATGAAAACGGAGTCTCTACAGTGAGATTCTACATCTTCAAGGTCCTAACTGTAAACTGCAATAAAGAACAAGCAGGCTGGAAGGACAGGTTGGAACTCATCAACCTACGTTTTGCTGGTACATTTGGTGCGTGGTGTTCCTAATCGCTTTTCTGAACAACAAAGACTGAAGTATCTGTGCTGAAAAACCAGGGGCTAGAAAAAAGTGCCTGCTATCACAGCATAGGCTTCTTAACTGCACTCTTCATTAGACACTGGCTCTTCCACATTGACCTTAATGTGACAGTATAAAACTCCATACCATACACTGGACCAACATCATAATGAGAGACCTTCACGCAAGACCTGACACTTTCAGCATTTAGCCTGAGCACAGGGCTCGTTACGCATCTACTCACCTTCCCCCAATGTCTGCTTCAGAAGGTCGTGCTTGGCCTGCAGTTTAACAATGAGGTTGCTGCCGTTCAGGTACTCTTTGAATTTCTGTGGACACAGATGAAGGCATCAGGGAGCTAATGATTTTAATCAGCTCTGACAAGAACAGGAGAGAGTTGTCGGTTACGGCAGATGAAGAACAGATTTCGTTGTGTTTTGGACAAGACTAATTCAATCTGTTCCGAAAGGAGAGTTTAATTTCCGTTTCATCAGTAAGGCATGGGCCCTGTCGTGAGCATTTTATGATTTCATGCGTGATAGGGCATGCTGGGCAGACTTTCATTTCAACATCAGTGTTCAAGACTTTGTGTTCTGTGGTTAGATAACAAAACTGATTGCACATACCAAATAACAGAAAGCCACAAACAAGTAAAATCATTTGATATATAAGGCAGTACTTCAGTAAAATTCATGATGAAAATCCTTCAGTATAGAAGTCACCATTACCTCAAAAAGTACTAATAAACCTACTACCAGTTCAATTTAAATTGCCTAGAAAGCTTTAGGAACTCTAACAAAAACATACCAGTGACACACCTGTAGATTAAGGTCATTGTGGCTTTGGGAGAGCACATGGCATACTCACAGTGAAGTAGAAGACCTCAGTCTCCTGTTGGTTGGCTCGTCGTTTGGCGATATTCAGCTTACTCATGTAGCCCTCAGAGGCCACTGATTTAATGGACTCCGTAGATCTGCTGTGCTGAAAGGCATCAGACACATCAAAGTCCTCCACGGTCAGCATGTCCTGCAGCGTCTGCATAGTTGCATCCAAGGTCTTGCGTACCTAGCCATCAAAGAGCGAGATCTGCCTTTAGTTTATGAAGAAATGATTCCAAACTGCCTCTAAATACTGAATTTAACTGCTTTCAGAATGACTAAACTGCTCAAAATCGGCATACACACAACACTAAAAACAATTTAAAATCAACTCGTGTTGTGCTAATAGTTTTTCCTGAATGACATTTATGTCAGATTAATATATATAGAGAAAATACAGATGACTACAGATATTGTTTTGACTAGACAGCACAACATAAAGGAGTAGTAAATAGTACCTTTAAAAACGCTCCAGAAATTTTATTCCTGTACTGTGAAAGGTGACTTCTGTATTTCTTGATTTAAAAGGCTCATATCATACTATTGTCTTGCAATGTATGTTTTTTCCACTATGACATTTATTTTGTTTTATGTGCAAAAAAAATAATCATTTTTACAGAACTATTTTCCAACCTCTCTTTATTCCTTATACTTGTACCAGCTGTTTTTTATGCTGAGCCCTTAAAGAAAAAAAAAACATGCTTTTCCATGATATAGGCCTTTTGAAGCAAAACACACTCAGTTAATATTCTAGCTCAGTTTAGTCATTCTGTAAGCAACTAGGTTTCATTTATATGGAGACTTTCTTAACCCAATGATGCTTCACAGCAGTAACAAAATATAAAATGAACAATAAACAAAACCCACACACAGTTTCCCAGCTGGCAGGGGGAAAGTTCACAGACCACAGTGCAAAGCACTTAGCTAACCTGGAAAAGTCCTTAGCTGTAGAGGAATGGCCCTCTCCTTGCTCAAAAACGGTTTCTAATTTTACCTAGTAATCCATGATGTCACCAAATATGCTCTTATATCTTTACGAAGGCAGGTTCCTAAATGGTTCTTGGATTCGACATACAATTCTAGGAAAAAACCTTTAATTGATGTAGAACCCTTAAAATATGAATAGGTTTGTTTAGCTTTAAAAAAGTTCTTCACAGTCAGACAGCTCATTTAAAAACATGGTTCTTTAGGGAACCAAAACTGGTTCTTCTATGGAACTGCTCCAAAAAACACTTTCGGGCACCTTCATTTTTAAGGCTGTAGCTTTTTACTCAGTTTTTAATCTTATTATTTAGTTACTACTAAGGATAATACAGTGACTGCTATCAAACCAATGTTTAAGCTATGTAGTTATGAAATCAAAAACTGAATTGTGACCCAACTTAAGAGCCCTTTGGGATTAAATGGTTTTAAGCACTGCTTATCAGAGTCATCTAACCCAAGCCTGTGAATGTTTACGCAAATAATGCATTTACCACCTCACACCAGCAAAACAAGCCGATGAATCCAAAGCAGACTCGAGCAGGGTCAGGGATGTGTCTACTTACTGCTGCATCAATTTCAAAGGTAAATTGAACCACATCTCATCTGACCTTTGAGTGGATGCTCAGGCAATTCAAATCCCCTGGACCCTAAGTTGAGGCCTTGAGGGCAGGATTCGAAATGACCCCAGAGTTAAACATCCCTCATTTGAACAGCTGAAAATGAGGCCTGTCTGCCTGTCGTAGAGACAATACATAAAACTGCCCCAGGACCCTATTGTGGGGGCCTCAGATTAATGTGGCACATTCTCTGCATGGCACAAATCGTCCATTACAGCCTGGTTATGAGACACAGAGTGATAAGGCCTAGATGGAGCCATCAATACGCACAGGCGGGGGCTATTATGGAGTCCATTAGCACCTGTGTACACTTAGTAGGAAATCTCGGCATGTCGCCTTCTGCTCCCCATCAACAAAGAAGTACCTCTGCAGACTCAATACACAGAGCTAACTGTTTCACCTCACAAAAATCACCATTAGCGAAGAGAAAGCTAAAAATACACCCTCTGTTCCCAGGGAAGGTGGACTGAATATTGACAAATTAAATGAGTGCAGTTGTTATTCAGACGCATCCTCCAGAGTGCTTTTGAGACTACACACACAGAGAAAGAGAGAGAGAGAGAGAGAGAGAGAGAGAGAGAGAGAGAGAGAGAGAGAGAGAGAGAGAGAGAGAGAG
>JBBPCZ010000115.1:17892173-17902866 GCA_037974445.1 Brycinus macrolepidotus | reverse complement strand
ACACACACACACACACACACACACACACACACACACACACACACACACACACACACACACACACACATATATATATAAACACGTGCACATGCGCTCGTACACGCGCACACGCACACATGCACACACAAAGCTGGTTAAAAGTGAGTAGAGTACAGGACAACATGCAGAAGTTAACACTCAGGTGGGTGAGAAACTGAACTACAGAAAGAAGACAGCTACAGGGGTTAGCTGGCAAGATGTTCTATCAGCATGATGAGGTGGAGATGCATCTTAAAACACTTCTCAGCAAAAACACCTACACACTAAGCAGTGGAGAAATGTCCTCACACTATTGCATGTAGATTCATTGCTTTGACTGTTGTTCTTGTACCTTTCATCACTGTGAAACACTGTGAAGGTGACTTTCACACTTTAAAAAAAACAGCAAACAATTAACAAAATATGTAAAACTTGATGTGCAGAAACACAAATCCATATAATAAAAAAAGCACTAGAGCTACCATCCATTTCTGGTAAAGACTGGACATGACATGTTTGATCATGTTTTATCAAATGGACAAATGTCTCACTACAGGAGTGACTCTCTCTCTCTCTCCTGTCACTGAGCAGTTATTTCACAGAACTGTCTATGACAAGATAATAGAGAACATGTCCAAAAGTTTTTTTATTCCAGCCTATCTTCTGAAACCAAGGGTCCTTATAGAGGGAGTTTATCCCCCAGTAACAGCCTCTACTCTGGGAAGGCTTTACATTAGATAATGGAACATCAGAGCACTGAAGAAAAGATTTGATTGGATTCAGCAATAAGAGCATTAGTGAGGTCAGGTACTGTTGTTGGATGATTAGTTCTGGATCGGAAATGCCACTCCTACTCATCCTAGAGGTACCGGATGAAGCTCCATCACTGCAGAGAATGCACTGCCACTGCTCCACAGCACAGTGTTGGGGGGTTTTATACCCCCTAGTCAGTGTTTATCCAATGGTGGCCAATGCATATGATGACCTTACACAGGTGTACAGTTTCTTTCACCCTTTAGGATCCTTCAAGCTAATTAATAATGAAGAGCTATAATATTCTCTCTTTGCCTCTATTTCTACCTCCATGTCTCTCTACATTAAGAACGATGGAGCCTATATACATCTCATTTGTGTGGGAGGTGTTATGAACAATAACCGACGGCCTGATACATACATTTCATCCAGTTTCACATATGCTTAGCCCCAAAAGACATGTATCATATGGTGCAAACTTAAAAACTAGTTAATAATATAATGCAAACATCTAAACACAGTTCTACATGCTCTCACACTGATTGAAATTAAAAGATATTCTCTACTTTTCGGTAAACATTTAAAGTTGTAAGGTGGAAAAAAAAGAAACTCGACAATAATGCTACTTGTACCCCAGAAGTACCATGTTTCAGATTAACCCAGGTAGACTTACATCAAGTTTCATAATTAAAATTAAGTTTCCACTTCTGTTGTATCTCTGTATTCTATGTATTGATCAGAGTGCTGCATTTTCAAGCAGAATAAAAACTATTACAGACACGTTCTTAAGTGTTGCTCCAGTTCTGATGATCAAGACAGAACACTGACTACAAATAGCTTGTCTAACTGTGAAATAGTTCAGCCGACATTTCCCGTGTTAATCTGTGGCTGCATCTGTGCTAACTGACACAGGAAAGCAAGAGGAACAAACACAAACAGTGTTTTTACTCTTTATTTCTCATTTTCGTTAGAACTAAACCACTTTGCAAATTCTTAGATTTTGACACAATTACAGTTCAACATTGTCTTTGGGTTTGTTTTAATTTATTTATTTTTTTATTTCTTTCAACCAAAAGCTGAAAGTACCATTTCACCATTTTCAGCCAAAATTCTTTGGTGGTCAAAATGAACAGAAACATTAAATCCCTAATATACATTTAGATACAGTAATGTTACCTAGTTTATCAGTGGTGAAAGCCTGATTTACATGTTTCTGTTAATTAGTGTTCACATGGGGACATAACACCAGGACACATTTCATTAGTACTGCAAGTACAATAAGTTTAAAACACCTGAACAGAATTCTTAACAATGCTGTAATTCTTAATAGTGTCTTGGTCTTAATAAGGCTGTTAGTTGTTTTGTCCAAAGCAAATGCTGTTTAATAAGTGAGTCGAATGTGTTCGATATTTGATATTCTGTGTGTAGTTGGCGTTTAGATACACTACTTCAAGTGCCGACTTCCATCACAGAATACGCAGACAGCCACAGCTTGCAGCAGATAGCTCTGATGCAATATTATGAAACAGAAAATACAACCGACACAGTGCAGTCACTCTCTGTCAGAACCACTCCTCCCAATACTGTCACGCTTCATTCTTCTCCCTACTGCCTTCCCTTTAATCATGCTTCCACTCATCTGAACCACCAGCACAAGTGACTAGCTAATATCTCTGCAAGAGTAATTGGGACATTGGGATACACCGATTGTATGCAGCACATACAGACAGTGCACTGTGCATGCTAAATGCTTTGGACAAGTTCATGAAGAGGTTTATAGAAAAAATAAACTTCCTACAAGAGTGGAGAGCTGCTCCTTATCACAGGAGATGAGCTGTCAAACTCGTGTTACTTTACATGGAGCAAATCCACAGAGATGGGTTCTTAGCCCCAGGCTAGCAGGGCCCCCAGCTGAGAATCTAGTTTGAGTTCTCAGCATGTAGGTGTTTAACACCTTAACACTCTGTTTAAAATCATGCCCTTCACTGCCAATGTACCAAATGTACAAAATGACAAACATTACAAAAACAAACAGAACCAGCAAGAGACTTCTCAAAGCATTTTTTAAAAGCTAGGACTAGAGAAAATTACTTTGGCCAGATATACAAACCTTGAGGACATTTAAAAAAAATTATGACAATTCTTGAATGAGTTTTCAGGAATCAGTGGATTCTTGCAATTGTGATGATGAAATGACAAACCACACACACTGTGTCTCTGATGCACTAGTTAAAAGTGCAAATTAAAAAGTGTAAGTATAACAAATAGTATATATTTCATTCCATAAAAAGCCGATTATGGTGAGGCAGGCTTGTTGTGACATTAGCGGTCACTGCTTCATACAATTTACACAAAACACTGAGACTGAGAACAACCATCACTAGTAGTGAAGGACAGAATAATTGTGAGTTGAGCACTCGTGTTTGCTATGTAGTCATATAGCAGAGGGGTAAAGTCCACCGCCCTTTAGAGGATCACATGACTGCTCTAATATTAGACAGAACTCCTAATGCTACATTCCCACCAGTCCAATTAAGTCAATTTAACATGTAATATCAGTTCCATCATCTCAACACTTAACAATGTGTTCAGCACTGACACTCATATCATATAACAACGTGATATGGCAAACTTCATGATACCTGAACAAATTCTTATAAGGGTTTGTTTCTGAGGTTCGAAAACAAGATGAAACAGAAAAAAAAACCCTAAAAACTGCAGAGCTAAGTTTAAAAAAGGCAATGAAAATTTTATGTTCAAAACATTTTTAAATTCAGTGTCTGGAAAATGAACAATTTGTACTAATCAAACTATAATTTAATACTAAATAATGAGATAAAGTAAAAAAAGTTCAATTTAATGAGACAATGTTATAATAGGCTGACATCCAAGCAGGCTATTATGCAGTTTATGTGGTTATTACGCATTGGTTGCCATTTGCAATCACTCTACAATTGGTCTTCATGTGTCATTCTAATGATATACAGTTGTTTAGTGTTGTAAAAGTACTGATCTACACAGATAAGTGTAGCACATAATACATGACGATAACAATGACATGCCATCATACTGTCCACTCTAGCAGTCACTGATTCATATTTATCATCTAGTAAGGCTTTCTAAGGCTTCCCTTCTCAAAGCATTCCTAAATATAAGCAGCCAGCAGTAGTCTGGATTTTAGGGTCACTTTCCCTGCTCTTGTATGAATTGAGACTAAGAGGGAGGGGCTCCACTTAGAGGAAGAACGGCCAGGTGTAAACATGCTGGCAGTGTTTGGATTAGACCTCAAAAATTTGGGCTATGTGCTGACAGCATTCCTACACATACTAAGTACACCCAGCGGGAGTATGCTATTCAGAATACTGCAGTTAAACACAGATGTATATGCAGTGGTACGTCACTATATTGTGTTAGCACATGCCTGTTAATGTAAATTTCTACCAGCCAGAAATTCACACCGCTGGCTGTCAGCTCTTAAATTAAAATTTGACACTTTCAGACAGGCTAAAGCACTCAGCTACAACAGTTTACAGGAATCTTTTGCAGCCATACGGACGCTGCAGATCATGTTCATATCTGTTGTTTCTATTTATACATTTATAAATAAACTGTTATGCTTGAATTTTCAAACTGAAATGTATTTTGTGTTTATAAATGTAAACAACAGAAATGGTCAGCATAGTCAAGCATCCATAACTCCTGTGTGACATGGAGGCACATAAAGGAAAATCAGAATTCATAACACCTGTCTAAAATGGCTCTCTCCAGCATTCAGTTAAACGCTGAAGATTTGCTCATTTTAAAGCTCACAGTAAGTCACAATGTGTTGTGAACCACACCGAGGACCTGGAAGCGGATTGAGCACATTAGGAGAAGTCTGGGGGCTTTGGATCTTATTTAGGTGCTTGTCGGCACTGTTAGCCTTGTAGCTCCAGTGCTAAAATAAAGAAGTACAATCTGAACACCAAGCATGACTTGTGTGATTGACTACATGTCAATCTAACGTAAATTAGATTTTCACTAAGCCATTCGTTTTATCCCATCTGCATTGCTTATTGCTTTGACCAAATCTCATAAACTCATTACTGCTACAACTATTGCCTCAGCTAGAGAATCAGGTGTGTCTGTGTGTGTGCAGGTTTGTGTGCATGCATGATGGAAAGAGAAAAAGAAAGAAGGAGAAGGCACAGACCTTTTTGAAAAGCCGGATGACATCCTCGCTGATCTGAGCGAGGCGAACAATGACATTGTTGATGTAAATGTCGTTGAGAGTGGCGTGATCTCTGCTCTCTCTACGGGTTTGATTCAGAACCAGGTACCAGCAGTTCACTGAAGAGAGCAGGTGCTGATCTTTCCTGAAGGACAGTAAAGGGAAAAAACAGAGACTTAAAATGACTTAAAATAGTCCAAACCCTATTTCCATTTTGCACTGAGAATTTAAATTTTGGATATGCCTCATTTAGCAATGTTAAATTTCATTTGAAACACTTCAAGGTCAACATAAAATGACAAAAAAATAAACACTAAAACAAATCAACTTTGACAAAAAACTAATTAATATACCTTCCTTCTCATGAACACAAAAACATAGGACAAATGAAAGACAATTAGATTCCAAAAATAGTTCACAATTCTACACACAGCTCAATTTGGCATTTGCAACAGAACATTAAAAAATAAGATCACTGTGATGACAGATACAGAGCTTTATCATAAGAACAGGATGTTTAATAGAATGCTCTGTGATGCATTTAAAAGCTCACTTGCCATTTATTACTGCTGTCATCATAGTGAAGGAGAAACAAGTATTTAGACACTTTTGCTTTTGTTATTTTTCTACCTAACACAAAACATCTTTTGAATTTGATTTTATTTTTACAGAATCCTAATTATGTATTCATACGCATGATTAAATATACAAGACTGACAGGGAAATCAGTAAGAAGTAATAAGCTTTTTGCCACATCAAGGTTCGGTTTTGGCCCATTCCTCTTGGTAAACCATATTCAAACTCCAAGGATGCAAAGGTCCCTCTGATTGAAAACCTCCATATATTTTCAATGGCATACATGTCAGGAGATTGGCTAGGCCATGACACTACAATTAAGTTAGTCTGACTGTATATTTGGGGTCATTGTCTTCTTGAAATGTCCATCTTCTCCCCAGATTCAGTTATCTAGTGCTCTAATATGTTCTAGCACACTGCTACATTTATGCCCCAGTAATGTTTGCAGGGAAGCATGGACACTCTCAACTCCATCCTTCATTGCTGGTACGGTGTTCTTTGTATCATGTATGTCCTTTATCTCCAAACATGGTGAGATGAAAAATTGCTAAAGAGCTCTATTTTTGTTTCATCTGACAAAAAGAGAAAAATTACTTCCCCCCTACTGAATATCAATACTATGTTTTCAAAAATCATGCTTTAGACACACTTTTCTTTATATTGTCTTCAGAAGGGCTGAAATTGGCCTCCAGTGTTTCCCAATGTCCCTTGTTCACTTTTAGATACCATGCCAAGAAAACACCAACAAAGCACCCCTTCTCCCTAAACACGTTCTTCTTCACACAAACATGCGGTCTGACAGCACATCGATCACTTAATTCCTTCACGCAGCTAATCATAATGACCCTGAGAGAAAGAGCGTCCTAGCTTGAGCCTAATCAGCTTTCAAGGCCATAAGCCTGTGCTAACAGCCAACCCAGACTTGGTCTCCGCCTCAATTCTATCTCCTTCTCAGATCAATCAACAAGCTCGAAGATGAAGAAAGAAACGAATGGGTGAGAGGAGAAATCTCAAGAAGCTCAGAGATAGCAGGATGAGGTTTCAGATAAGGGATGTGAAGGCAATTACTTTGGGGAGTTTGAGGACAAGGGAGAGAACATCAAAGCGCGGCCCCTTCGGAGAGTTAGCGAAATGCTAATCACTGCTAATGAAGTGCGTATCTCTCTCCAGCAGCATGAGGCTAGCATTATTAGCCGGCTAATCCGCCCCCTCCACCAGGGATAAACAGCAAACAAAGTAGCACATGCTACCCATCCCGTTATTAATCTCTTAGTCTGCTGGGCCTTTTTGGCAAAACCAGTAATCTGGTTATCAGTATTAACATTCGGAGGACTACATTTGCGGTACACTGCACGATCTACGATTTTCTAAATGAGAATTTAATAGACACAGGGTGTGTCTAAAACCCCACCTAAATAACTGTGTTATTTTCAATAGTTTTCTGTGTAATGTACCTAAGTATCTATATTAATCACATTTGTGTTAAGTGTTATAACCACTCCCTGCAGGTCAAGTCTGGTAGAACCCAGCCCTGCACATCACAGCAGAGTCAATTTGAGAAGCAAGATTTCTCTCCATCTACTGATCATTCTCACAAAACCGCCTCAAGCCCTGTCAATAAACATTTAAGTATCATAATTATTAGAGATAAATAGTACATAAACTGGAGTTCTATATGGTACAACAATATGTTAAATTAATCATTTGGCATTTTTTTCTCATTACCTCAGTGTGTATACATATCTGTTTCTCATTAACAATGTTTATCAATGCTTTTTTAAAATTGGAAAATAGGTTTGTGTTATGAACTGTTGAATCCCTTAGCCTTATGTTTTCTTTTTCAAGTGTATTTTAAACTGAACCAGAAAACAAAGTCCTATGTGGCATGAGTAAAGAAAAAAATAAAATAAAACAAAAAAAAACCACTCAATGTTTAGTAGTTATGAGATATATTTCACAAAGTTTTCCAATTCTATATGTTTCAATAACAGTGGCTTTTAATAAAATAAAAAATAAGTTTATAAATTATAAGAAGAAAAATCAGGGAAAAAATATCTTCAAATCATTTGATTTCTCTTTATTCGATTTGACTAATCGATTTGACTAATCTTCAAATCATACTATGTTGAGGAAATAGTAATTTCATAACTTAAAATTGAAAAGGTTACTAAAAATCTATCACACAAATCATTCAGGATAACTTTTAATTATTCCACTAGACATCATGTTTGTATGCCCAAAAATACATAAACATTAAGTTTTAGTGATTTGATTTATTTCAAGTCGGCTCTCAGTATGTCTCATGTTCATGAGATTATCCCCTACAAAATATGACGACAAGGCGCAAGGTCGCAAAACAGAAAGTGGATGCACATGCAAGCCACATGTAAATGGCAATGGCATGGGTGAAGTTAGTCTCTTAAATATGTTCTAAATGGTCTTTCGCTTGAAAATACAGTTCTAGAAAAACCTTCACTTGATATAGAACATTTGGGCTACAAAGAGGTTCATGTTAAGGATTGTTCACACTCGCACACTGCACTTACAAAACATCTTTTTTTCCTACATTTTCCACCCTCAGTCATCTTCAATATCATCACGTGATGCCACCAACACTGGAGGAGTGAAGGCTAGCATGTACTAGCATGTGTTCCTCTGAGTCACATGAGGCCAGTGCATCTTTTTGAACTGCTGCTAATGTAGTTTCATTGGACAGAGTAACATGTTTGAAGGAGAATGCCGATTCTTTGCTGGTTAGTATCACACTGAGTGATGGGGGAGAGGGAGGGCCTTCCTACCCACTCCTAGAACACAATGCCAGCCGTGCTGTCTTGGACTCCCAGACTCAGATGGTCGCAGAAGCATCTCTCCTGCTTAGACAGCTGTGCAACTCGGGATCCCCAAAACACAGTTATTCCACTTACAACCAAGACTTCACTGTTTCAGAAACGATAAAGGCATGGAATGAGATTTCTCCAGTTCGTCATTGTCTCCACTGTGAGTGTGTGGTTCAAGGGGCTCTGATTTGGAACTGGGTCATTGTCACTGAGCCCCAGGCTAATTCTTTTCGACATTGTAGAGGGAAAATGCTTTTTCTACATCCAGAATTTTTGGAGCAGCATCATTCTTTGCCTCGTCCTGCTTTTCATTTTTCATTCCCCCCCAACATTTTGAGAACGTTTCAGAAGTATGACTCTAACGCAGCACTCAAAAAAGCAGGGCATGCATATCAAAAGACTAGTTACAGAATAATTTACATTTCTTGTTTCATAAAATGGTCTAGAATTCAATTACGTATCTGGAACTTATTCTCATACATTAGAATCTATTTTTAAGACAAAAAGTCAAACTTGACTGCAATTCTCAGCTTATAGTTAATACAGTTTATTTCATGTCTCTGTATCTTGTTATATCACTGGGGTGGAATATCTACATTTCCACGAAAAAAAGACCAACAGGCACCTTTGCTGTTTCAGAAACATCAGAGTATTGTGATCTTAATCATCACAGCTTATTGTTCATTACCCAATGAACCTATTCATTTACTGCACACACATCCACACAGTCCATTCATGTCCATGGAGGGATTTAAACATTTCGGATTAGTCCACTCCACAGAAATGCTGACCACACATGTCGTTCTCATGTAATCCCATATAAAATACTTATCTGCCCATAAAAAGCCCTTTTTCAGCTTATTAAAATATGGTCAGCTGTTCTGGTGTGACAGTAGCCTCTAGCTTACAACATGTTGCACTACGCTTACTCTATAGTTTATGACAGTAGTGAGGGCCCTCTGCAATTTAACAATTGCCTCATCTCTTTATCTACTATGTCTATGGTGGAGTTTTCAGCTCTAAACCCTACCCACTCCCGCGAAGCAGAATTCACCTTCAAACCTTCACCTTCAAAGGTCAGCTCAGACAAACAACAATAAAAAAATCTAAATCATCAGACACACCCTGGCCCGTGTGCAAAGCTTCCATTTTCTTCATGAACAGAGTCATGCAGGATACTCATAGTATCCCATCACATCGCAGAGCCTGATTGGACCGTTACATTGGACAGGCCTTAGTGTTTCATGTCCTAGTTTTAAATTCTCAAAGAAAAACTCAGATCTAATCATAGTAGAGACAAAGGACATCAATTATCCTTTTTTAGCTGTGCTAGTGTCCTGGTTTGGAAAGCAATCAAGGGCAGCAGGTCGGCTATTAAACTGGTAAACGGGAGCTCTGAGGCACCTACTTTAACGCTCCTAAAAAAGAATCATTGAGGTAACTTCACTGAAATGTCACACAAATGCACATACAAAACTAGAGATATCCATCTTTCACGTACATGAAAATACAAACACACACTGTGGATCACTCTTACCCAGCTGATCATCTTTCTCACCCTTTTCCTTCTGTGCTACTGGTCCTTAATAGGCAAAACATACATTTATTCACATTATGCATATGAGATAGATTTTTTTTTAAATCCATTGTTTAATGTGTAATCATGGAAAGCAGCAGCGAAGGTGACCTTTAGGCCTGTGGAGGACTTAGGAGTTTTTGGAGCTACAGGCCCGTATGAACTTGTGGAGGGAGCAGCAGCGGAAGTCTCATGCACTATCATGGTTGAGGATCCGAGTCACAGATTTTAGCAGAGAGTAGTAATACTCAGATAAATATCACTACACTTTCAAGCCTGAGATGTTTCATCAAACTAGTCATGCCTTCACACCAACCCCCTATCGTAAATTTTGCACTGAGCACTTTTCTTGACGTCCAATGATTTAGAGTGCTCCCACACATAATTACTCAGGCATCTCTGCTTTTTTAGCTTCAAAGGAGTTTCAAAGCAGTTTGTTGTTATTTATTTTTTAAACACTTTACCATGTAGTATTTAGAGTAGTATAACCACTTCTCCAATTGCAGTCAGGGAGGCTACGCAGACACATATGACATACCCTCACACTGCATCCTGCGAGACCAGACAAATGACCACTGACTTTCTCCACTGTGTTGGACAAATCAGCAGCCATGGGGATGAGCCACCGGCTCTTAAAAAGCCTGGATAATGACTGTGTGACTGTGTGTGTGTGTGTGTGTGTGTGTGTGTGTGTGTGTGTGTGTGTGTGTGTGTGTGTGTATA
>JBBPCZ010000115.1:17859601-17892073 GCA_037974445.1 Brycinus macrolepidotus | reverse complement strand
ACACACACACACACACACACACACACACACACACACACACACACACACACACACACACACACACACACACACAAGCTTTAATTGGGCCTGAAACTTCGTTCTGAACTTAAAAACGGCCCAAGACTTCTCTGTCCAAGTTTGACTCATATGTGTGTCTAAATATATGTGTTTTCCAGATTGGAATTAAGTCTATTTTTCTTTCAATGGAGAATCTCCTTTCAGAATTCTGTGTTCAGAATTTTCTACATCTAACCCTAACCCCGACCTTGGCAACCAAAAAACGGTTTTATCCTGTATCCTAACCATAACCCCGTACAAATAAATAAGATTGCTTTACAATAACAGCATAATTTGTTGGTCTTGACATTGTAAGTATCCTGTTTTACTCTGGTTTTCCTACAAAGCTGCCATTTTTATCCTGGAAATGTGGGACAGACAACACACAGACACACACACAGACACACACACAGACACACACACAGCTCTCCTCCTTTCCCCGCAGAACTTTAGTGCTGTAGTGGGTCAGTAGCTTACTTGAACTGCTGGTGTTCCCTGGACGAGCGAATTTTGGAGGAGAATCTCTCGGCCAGTTTCTCCAGGCTGCGGGAATACTCCAGCTGAATCTCGGCCTTGCGGCGGAAAAACTCCTGCAGGTCCTGCAGCAACTGAATCCGAGACTCCGACTGCTGCTCCAGACACTTAAACTGCTCCACAAGCTGATTACGGATCTCTGACACAAAACAAACCCACACATACAAACACACATTAGCATCTGCAGAGCAGCCCAACTCAACAACTCAACAGAATTCTGAAATTCAAAAGGTTTCATATCAAAATGTCATTTTATATTTTATATATAAGAAAACAAACACTCAAAAAATGCTAGATTTTTTAGCATCATGTGTCACAATTATTGGCACCCCTAGAAACCCTTATAAACAAAGCGCACCTGATGCATGCTCACATTTATATTTCATTTATATAAATCCAACGGGGTATTCAGGAATTCTTAAGTGGCCATCACTGATGTCCTGTTTCACTGGGGTATAAATTCCCAAATTTCCTTAGACAACACAACTGAGACAAAACAAAGTGTCTCAACTTTTCTAAATTTGGAAATGGCAATACAAACAAAACAGCTACATGCCTGAAAATGGCAATATCCACTGGGACAATAATTAAGAAGAACAATCAGAGTTGTACTGAACCTGTCTGGTAGAGGATGCACGTTTATTTTTGCCCCCTACGCACAGTAAGAAAAATGCTTAGAGACGTGCTCATTTTCATAACAGATTTGTAGAAGATGTCAGAATCTTGGTATCCCTCCAAAAGCCCTGAGAACCTTGTTAGGGATACATGGCATCATGAAGACTCCATGAAGTACCAGATGATTTTAAATCAAATTTGACTGCCTCTACCAAAAAGTGTCCTAAATGGATCTTCTAACAGAACAATTGGCCAAATATCATTTCAAATGTTTGAGGACATTACGCTCTATTGAAAAACAGTTGCTGAGCTGGAGAGTCCAAAGGGGAGGGCCTGGAGAATCAGGAGAGATTCTGTATTGAGTAGTGGGAGTGGTCTCAGACTGCTTGCTCGGTGTTCTCCAATCTCATTAAGGATTGTAGAAGAAGACTCATTGCTGTTATATTGGCAAAAGGAGTTTAAACAACATACTAATGCAGAGATGCCAATAACAGTGACCTGTGGCTTTGTTAAAACACTATTTCTTGATAATTTAGTCCAAGAAAGCACATTCAATAAATTGTTAGATTAACTGAATCAGTAAACTGAGCCAGTTACAGGTGGTAATATTATGGAACTGACTGTATATGGTTTAAATAATTCTATAATAGTTATTGTCAGATGTGTAAATATCTGACCTTGCAATGATTTGATTAATTATAAATCAGTTCAATACATCATGTAATTTCAATGTTCACCACAACTTGATTGTACTACTTTGAGAGGATTCAGAATCTTTTAAGCACATCTGTTTCACATCTATTTTCAAAAAGTGCCAATTTGCAGTTAAACTGAACCAAATCAATATTTACATTCTTAAATGTCAATTTTATTAGTCACTGCACACTATCAAAGACTGTTTACATGTTCTAGTAAGCCAAGGTAGCATGGAATAATACTTGATGGCGAATAACGGACAGAGAGAGGTGACGTAAAAGTCTCTAGGAACTTCTCACTGACAAACTTCTCACTGTCAGTGAGAAGTTCCTAGAGACTTTTACGTCACCTCTCTCTGTTCGTTATTCGCCATCAAGACAGAAACCAGCAGAAGAACCACATTCTTTTTCATCTGTTCCACTACAAATGGGTCTAGTTTATAGAAAATCAAATCTCCTTTTGTAGACTGATGGCCCTCCTAAAAGGCTTGTTGCTACCTCAGAAAGAAAAATGTTCCTAAGTGGCTTGACGAGCTAGAAAAAAGGAAAGCCAGCATCAGAACATTCAGGCTACACAGCCAGTCATGTCCCTAGAGCCAGCAGTGTCTAATGTGTCAAAACAGAACTCTTTCATGAGCCATTTCAAGGCTGCTTGTGCAGCTTCAAAAAACACTATACCCGTAAACTTCTGAGGATGACAAAGAAATTAGACACATGCGGTCTGGCAGAGCGAAGGAAGCTATTTGCAGGTCACATAATAAAAGGAAGGTCATTATTTTATGCACTGTATCAAAAAAAATTACTATTAACTTGCAGCAGAACAGATCATAGACACAATATAGACTTACTTGTCATGTGTATTAGGTTTCAAGTAAATGCGGCCCTCGGTAGTGTCCTATTATTTTTAAAACAACAGTGAATACACTGCACACATGAACATACAAGCTTTCCATTCCACACACATTTACTTTCCAAAAAAAACCAAAAAACTCCTCTTTAAAGACAAAGAATTTCTGTGATTAAAGCCTACTTTGCCCAAATGCTCCTCTGGCAAAAACAAAGCTCCCTGTACAGCACCAATTGTATCACAATGTTATATCTATGCTAGACTTGGGATCTGAATTTAATAGTTCCTTATATTTGGACATAGACTGAGAAATTTATTTTTATATTCAACACTGAAAGCTACTGTATATCACATAAAAACTGAACAATAGGAAGCAAACATTGCCCCGCCAGGCAGAGGTGTCATTGGAGATTCCTCTACTGAGACCACTACTGAGGGCGTCTTGGAGCTTGACCCCTTTACATTCATTATATAATAGGCTTTAAAAATGGCTCTTTGGTTCAGTAGTGTTTGTGGACATTCTGAACTATGTTTTTATTGATGGAAGGGTGAACAAAAAAATCAGGACTACTTAACAATACAGGAAACACAGGACACATATTAGGGGATGCATATTTCAGACCACCAACCATGATTTTTTTATAGACGGTCCCAGTTTCACTTTCTGTACAGGAAAATAAGTTGATACCATGACATTGTGGCATAGGTGTAGTAACAGCATTCAGCAGTATGTATGTTATAAAATTGTAACAGATCAAACAAGGCCAAACTAAAAATAATACATTGGCAATACAATCATATGTTTGGAACAAGAATCTACCACTTCCATTACAGTCATTCCTAACATATATACAAATTTAATAACATTTAAATTTAAATTTAAAAAAGAAAGGATTTGCTTCAGAGTTGCACAATAAGGACAAAAAACGGCATCATAAAACCATATGTGAACGCTTCCTAATTTGAAATAATTAGGACTGTCACTTTATTAAAATCTATTTCTCAGTTTAAAAAAAATAATTGGTCATAAAGCTGAACATCTTCCATTAGGGGTTAGTGTTCAAACCGATTAGTCGGCATCACTTAAAAAGAGAAAACCCACACTAGCAGGATCTCAGTAATGCATCTATGCTAATCATTTCATATGTGATATGAACTAAAATTAAATGTTCGCTTTTATAAATTGTGAATATATGATTTTGAATCATCATCAAAACAACTGCTTGATACTAATGTAAATCGATAGGGACAGCCCAAAACAGCCACTGTTAAAATGGCTTCATAACTGACATTTCTTTCTCTCTCGATTGTGTGCATTGCTGTGACTCACTTGCTACACACTCATAAGGAACATCTGGTTGCTGTGCTCACATCATGGAGAAGAAAAACGTGATTTCTTAGACTGCCTCATGTTAGATAGATCTGTATACCATGAATGAATTCAATTACTAAAGCTGCCAACGATCATGATCTCTTTGCTTACAAAGCCAGCAAATTTGAGAAAAAAAAAAAAAAGCATGCCTTCATATCGTTAAGGATTGATATCAAGACAGCTGAAGAGAGCACACAGACAAACGGTCTGTATGATGACAAGGAACTAGCCACTGTGGTCAACATTAAACATTGTCCTAAAAGCTCTACAGGAAGGCTGTTTTTCATTGTGGCATTGTCTGGGTTAGCCACAACCTGTGTAACTCTTCACAAGCTCAGGTAAACCACCAAAACCCAACCTTTCCTGTAGGTGCTGAAGGTTTCAACCTCTGTGGCTTAAACCCTTTTCAAATACCTTACATACTGAAGAGAGAAAAAACAACCATGATGCTGGACCACAACCATTCTAAGCCTTTCCAAAAGCTCTCCTTTTTGTTTTTTTATTCCTCTAAATTCATTCACTCAGTTCTCAGCACGTATCCGGTGACAAAACAAGAGAGCCCAGAGGAACGCCCCAGAAACATCCGACATCGTTTCACTTGAATGGCAGGCAGGACTTCAAAAATATTCTCATAAAGAGACGACTTCACTTCAAAACCAGCAGCAGCACAAGAACTCACAGGCGGGTCTGGAAAAATAGGTCACGTTGTAAGTGAGCCTTCAACCTCTTGCGGAGACCATGAGCAATCACAGAGTTATTCAGCGGAACAGCGGATTCCATGCACACACACTGCAGTCAGTGATTTCACTGCAAGCCTGAAACTACTAGCCATTATACTGTTTAACCCTTAGAGATCTAGAGTCATTGGTATTGTTTCAGTACAGATTCAATTCTCATTACATAAAACTCATATGTACCTGCATAATCCATACACTTGAGTACATAGTTAGGTTTAAATCTGCACTAACAGACTTAGCATAACTCAACCATAAGCAGTTCAATGACTTTTCATAATAATATATACCTTTTACTTGCCAACAGAAATGTGGTATCATTTGATTAAATGTTCTCACTTTTTTCAAAAAGGTACAAGCGAGAAATAATTAAGCAGAATCTAGAAAGTGGGGTTTCAAGGCATGTATGCCACAGGGTACCTAAGAAGGTTAATAGAAAAGTGCAACAGAGAGGACACAATGTACCTCTACATTCGAAAGAAAACTACAAATGAGTTTCAAACTATCAAAGGTTTTGAGCACTACTGTACCATTCACTTTTAACAGAGCCATTGTGCCCCGTGTGTGTTGTCATCCTGTCACTGTAGAATTTTTTAAAAAAAACGTGGTCTCCGTTTCAGGTTTTACAGAATCATAAAATAAGCAGTTAAAAACCTATGTTTGAGGTGCTTGTTTGTTTTCATCTGATGGGCGCTTTGCTGCCCTGAGCACTGGTGTAGTTTAACCTCGCCATTGTACATGTCACGCAATGAGCATTTACTGCAATTGTATGATAGCTGTTTCAGAGAAAGAGCTGCTTATTGGCTGTGAAAACTAGCACAGAATATGCACAACCATTCAACCTTCAAATTCAATGAACATCATAGAGAGTTCAGAGCATCTACACCATTTCTCTCAGTCTATGTACATGTGTGCCTGGATGATTAAGAAATGATTACTCCCACATACAGTGCAGCAGAAGAGGGTGGAGAGTGGCTGAAGAGCTAAAAACACAGGAAAGCCTGTTTAATTAGATCTAGGCTTAACCTTTAATTGAAGGGGTTTCCACCTCATTCTGTGGTTTGATTAAGCAAAGCTGCAATTATACCCAGTGCATCATGAAACCTCCCCTCCCCCGCCACATTTCCACTGGACGCCCTTTGTCTGCTCGCTTGCAGATGAGGGATATGGGGGCTGAAAGTGGGGGTAGGGGGTTGAGGTGGTACAGAGTTCTGAACCCAAAGTTCCAACCAGGGCTACAACCCCAGTGTTTGTGAGCATTTAAAATGCTCTCCCTGCTTCAGTGATGCAATGCTTGTCTGAACCTAATATAATCTCACAGTGTCACATATGCTTCAGCGGCGCCTGGTTCCATTTTACCATCACACGTTTTACTAATGAATTCTTCTTCTTCTTCCTCTGTTGTTTAATGGCAGTTATTAGGTACGTTATGGCCACCTTCACTACAGAAATCACAATATGCCAATTCAGTAGACATCATCCCACCCTAATTCCTAATTTTCGGTCTACATGCTATGCTTGGGCTGATTCGAAATGTTAACAGCAGCATGCAGTGTATGAGGTTGCAGTGGAATCATTTATTAACTACATGCTGACGCTCACGAAACCCTTCCCTTTTTCTAATAGGAGATGGTGTGTTACATGCCTTTCACACTGTGATTTCCTCAGAACAGAGTTCTAATCATGCTGCTGCAGCAGATGGAGTGGGCAAACTGAGTCTCTGTGGATACATCGTATTCAAACGTTCTTGCTAGCTTTATTACAAAGATACCGCCGACCATAATATTCCATTATTCAAACAACTCTTTTCTTTTGACAGTTTCTTCTATGTTAAGCTGCTTTTGAAAATTCCCACTGGACTGGTTGTATGCCCACATAAATAAAAAAGGTACTCTTTTACATTAAGCCCCATTCAACTGCAAACGGCAGTACCAATAACTACTACTGAATTTGGAAAGAAAGACTCTTTAAATGATGAAAGCTTTTATAATTTGGATCCATAATCCATTTATAATCCTGGACAAGAAAATATCTGTGGCTCAGTTAGCAAACATTGATTGGCTGCTTTCTGTCTGCTGTGTAGTCAGTGAAACCAGTCAAAATGTTTTTTAGTGTGCTTCAACAGAAACAGTGCATATTATTTTTACAATACTCATACCCTTAATGCGAATGCATGCTTAACACACAGAACAATAATAATCCCAGGAACACTATGAGACTCTTCTCTTGACTTGCAAGTCAACCTCTTAAATGATTGTGGTTATTAGAATTTGGGCCTCTATCCCACAAGACAGGAATGGGAGACAGCAAAGCCTAGCCTCATCCTGTCTGGCTACTGCCCTAATAAATTAACATTTTTGTCTATTGTTGACATTATAGTTTGTAAAAATGAATAGCTTCCGAAGTCAGAGTTAGACATTCCTTTCACTGTTTTGTTAAAAAGGTCTCCAAGCTGTAGAGAATAAACGTTTTCTTTCACAGCAAGAACACCACATTTAAAAGGTAAATGTGCACATACAGTGTTCCACCCAACACTACTAGACTAAAATACTGTAAATCTGACCAGTGCCATTGTATCAGAGCGCTGTCTGTAAATCTGACAATGCTCAAAGTCACTGAATCAGAGTCCTGTCAATTGCTGCTTGTACATCTGACTTTTCTTCTTTAAAAACAAATAAGCTTTAAAAATTAGTCATTTTAAATGAAAACACTTCACCTAAAAGTAGACCATCAGGCTCAAATTACACGACGACTACTAATCTAACACGACAAGATGTGTCACAGGATTGGGTCGAATTAATTGTTTCTTTCCCTCTAAAGATCCCTATAGATGGATGATTGATTAACTTTACATTACCAAATGAGACACGAAATGTTTTGAAATATTTACATTTATAGCAAAACGACTTCTAATAGCAGGCGAATATATCCTTGCCCAAGGATTTTACCGATATAGCAGGGATGTTTGTGCCAAGATAGAGAATCAGCTGTAATTACTGGCTGTAATTCCAATACTGGATTGATAATAACATTTACATTTTTGTATTAACTGGCAAATAATACAGACTACATATCTTTTTTCAGTCCCAAAAAGAACAATAATTAAGACAGAAACCACAGATCAAGACAACACTTTAATTTTGCAACTTAATACCACTATCCAACAATAAACAGGAGTATGGCACTTCTGCTATCCTGCCCAATCGATTCAGATTGCCTTTCTGTGGGGTCCAGCCTCATTACAGCCCATCTAAAAGCAGACAGGATGACAGAGATAAGCAAAAAGTACTTCACATTGACCTCGAGACAATACATCAGCATTATCCATGCAGCTCTAGAGGCCCTGTGTCTGATGCGTGCAAAGCGGCCTTGAAATCTTTCTGCAAATAGGTGGACAACCTCTGCGAACAATAGCAGGAAGCAGAGGAAGCATGACCCTGTAGTCTACAAGGGGGAAAAAAAAGCCAACATACAAGACTGGTGTTATGTTAATGAGTGAAGTATGACTGGCAGGGGAGTGAGAGAAACATAGAAAGAGGAAGAGAGAAAGACAGAGGAAGAGAGAGAGAGAGAGAGAGAGAGAGAGAGAGAGAGAGAGAGAGAGAAAGGAGAGAGAGGGGAAGAGCGCAAGAGAGAGACAGAGAGGTCAGGTATAAATAACTCTAGACTGGTGCGAGAGAAGAGTTCATTCAGGCCACAATATCTCTCTCCAGCACTGTTAAATCTCACTTAAACGGAGATGTTATCTTTCACCAGGGTTTTTCTTCACTACTCAAAAAGAAAGATACAACAAAGCTTCTGTAGTGTTTTTATTTATTCCTTCAACTTCTGTCTACTATTTTTTTACCCTAACTAAATGGAGTGGACAGAAGTAAGCAGAGCAAGTCACTGAATTCCATGCTATAAAAAAGGTTTGACAAGACTCAGCATAAAAATCCCATTCAACCAAACAAGAAACTGTAATGCACAATTCAGAGCATTTCCCCCATTTCCTGATCTAAATTCATTAGGCTGAATGAGATTTTTGTCAACATTTTGTAAAGCAAGCCTGGGTCAATTTCCAACCTGATATGTTCTAACTATGAATAGTGTTTCTGAATGATGCCTTAGATATCACTCATACATCCAATAAATATAGCAAATCCAACATAAATTCGGCAGCATGCAGCAGCAGAAGCACCTAAACTAAGCATTCATGTTGAATTATCACAGAACAACCTGGATGCATCTCACCAACAAACTAAATCATTGTTTCCCTGTATTGTTTTGGAGGCACATGTTGTGCCAGGAGAAAACAAAGCCCTGATAAACACTGGAAAAAGCAAACAATCCCTCAAAAAAAAGAGAAGCTTGGAAGACCATCAAAGTGCATTTCAGAAAGCTCTTTCTCTGTCTGTTTCAGGGTGGAGCTCTAAGGCAGCAGTTCAGCATTTCTCAGTTCACCTCATGCTGTGCCGAAGAGGTGTGAGTCACAGGCTGTGTATGAATACAAGCCATGGGCAATGAGCTTCATACGAGCAGGTTTCTGAGTGCAGTCAGAACAGGTGAAAACTAATGACTAGACTAAATGCAAGCACATGAAGACACGGACCAACTGTTCTTCAGCCCTCTCACTGATAAGCCTTCTGTCCGATTCTAGTGATGAATTCGAAAATCAATCTAAAACTCTCCCTCTGTGTAAATGCCTGCACTTTGACAAGAGAGGTTAAAGATTATAAAGCAAAACATGGACCACTTTTCTACTGCTAGGTAGAGAATTAACCAAGATGCAATGGACAGGAATAAGAACAAAAGATCATCTAGACGATTTCAAATAAAGGGGGGGTCCTTGTCTTTTCACACTGACTCTACTCCCCTACTCGTCTCACAATGGAAATGGCAATAAGAGTGAAATGGTTATGATAAAGATAATGAGCAGAGATCGCAAGGCCGGATGGCAGCAACACTGCACTTTCAAATAAGATATACTCTAGCATTTTTCAACAAATTAGAACTGACTTGAATAACTGAATACATAAACTGAGTATTTGTTCTTGTGTTTGAACTGAATTTGGACAATTATCTTAACAACTGTATATTAACCTGCCTATCCATTTAGATTTTCAAAAGACTCAAAATCTATTTAGCTTGATTAGGTGTCATCTTTGCTAAGCAAAAATCGCAACAGACTCAACATCTGTCTCCTTATCTGACATAATATCACAGCACATCTGTCTGTTGGGATCATTGGGACTGTAATGGTAAAGAAAGGATGTATAAATGTGTAACTATTATATAAAAAAAGGAAGTATATAATAATAAAATAGACTTGAAGTTATGGTTGAGTAGGACATGTAAATGTTACTGTTTCTAAGGAACGTAATAGAATAAGCACTGAAGTACTCGTACAGGGTGGCACAGAGGTGTAGTGGTTAGCACTGTTCCCTCACAGCGATAAGACCCTCGGTTTGATTCCAGACTGGGTCCTTTGATTCCAAGTCCTTTCCGTGTGGTGTTTGCATGTTCCCCTTGTGTCTGCATGGGTTTCCACCGGTTTCCTCCCGCAACTCAAAGACAGGGAGGTTGCCCCTAGGTGTGACTGTGTACAAGAACGTGTTTGTCTGTGAGTCTGTGTGACTGGCGAAGCAAGTACAGGATGTTCCTCTCTGGCTCAGATAATAAATGATGAGTATTCATTTGGAAGCACAGATGAGTATTCGAAGCCTGTAAAATGCTGTTCAGGCCAGCATCAAATTAATTGGAAAAAATGATGCTGGTCATAGTAAAGACTCCACATAGTCATTTTAATCTTTTAACGGCCAAACAAAAAAGCTACTTCAGCTGTGTATTCTACTCTTGTACTTAAATAATATGAATGTCAAATTTATTCTGACACAAAGAACGTGTTCTAGCAAAGCCAAAACATGTGTCAAAAACTACATTCATAAAACAAGTAATACCTTAACACTTCAGTCATCTTTTATTGTTAATCTGATGAAGAAAATCAACAATAAGTCCATAGTGATATGAATTATACTCTAAATATGTGCACACAGGCATTTAATAAAGACAGTCTTGTTCCTTATTTCTATAGTGATAAACATAGCAGTTCAAAGATAGCTCCAATTTCACATGTTAAGTATTACAATGTGCTAAATATGTATATGTAATACCTACAGTAGCAAAATATTTTATAGAAGATGTTTGTCTTACATTGTTGCAGACAAAGATAAAGCTTTGTTAGCCTGTGAGACCTTAAATTTGAAAAGGTAAAGGGGGTGGGCTATGGTGAACTTTTTGGAGTGTTACAATATGGAGCTATAATGTTGTGCTGTTGAGGCATGTTTATATATGTTTTTTGTTACTCTATAAAATTCATTCATTAAAAGTAGGTTGTTTGCATTCTCTTAGCTTGCCAGTGTCTATTATGGCCAATAGAAAATAGAAAATAATCAGGAGCCTAACCCTGTTTTCCAAAGGGGAATAATCCCGGCACCCCTCCATCTCAGCCTCTAGTCCCCAAACACTGAGCAGAACAGCACATTCTAACGTTAACAAAAACAGGGCAATAAAAAACTCTAACAGAACAAAAGCAGACACACACACACAAAGAAAGAGCAAAACAAGACTGTTTGGGCCTTTCTGTTATAGAATTACAGTATTATGTTTCAGTCCACGACAGTGAATTAGTTTACTCAGGCACCAAAATACAATGCTATTCTCATATATCACAAATAAAAACTAAGAATGTGTACTGAGACTGTTCTCACAGGCCTTGCCCTGTAAAGAAAAACAACACCTCTCTCTATCTATTTTTCCCCCTCTGTAAAGCAAGTTCCTGCTACACTGCAGCAGCTTTGCAGTGTTCAGACTGAAGGTTACACAGTGCACACTGCAGGCAATTAACTTCAAACCGAATGTGTTAACCCCCCATTGGCTCCATTACTGCCCATTCATTAATGACAGAAGCCGTGGCCTGGAGTATCCATTAGTCAAACTCCTGAACCAAAACCAAACCGAGGTGAGAACTGAGCAGGGAAAGAAGTCTTAGATCCATACACTTTAAGAGCCAAGGAAAAAGCACTAACAATACAATAACACACAACCAAAGAGAGGCAAGCAACCAGCAGTTTTACAAACTGAAGTCATCTTAAAGATCCCATATCCCACATCTTTCTTGGGTTTAATTTTTTTCTACTCATAACACTGAATTGCAATTCACATAATTTCCCTAACTCTCTTTATCCCTTTGAATTAAATGTGATGTTACTATTACTGTGCCTTTAAGACTGATATTTCTAAATGACCTCTGTTCTGGTTGGCAGTCCTATGCCTTATTAAAAGAGACGTCTGGGCTAAAACACTCCTTACTTCATGAACATGTGAACAAGTGGAGTTAAAGTGCAGCTGAATAGACAGATGCATGTAAATACATCACTGACTTCGTTCAAGGGTCATCACAAAAACAACTCATTTAAACCGGCAGCAATATTTCCACTGAAGTATCACATGGACTGAGGAGCCAACAATACAGTTTGAAACTTTAGCAGCATTTACATCCTATCAAACACTCTAAATTAAAAAAAGTGAGGAAAATGCAGTTTTCCATGAAGTGGGCCCTTTGAAGGACATAAAAGCTGTGCTCTGAATTACCTTCTGACTTTCCACAGTACATCCTAACCAGTGTTAATATCCAGTCCTTCCACTGGAATTCCACAGAGTCATGTTCACGTGCTTATAATGGACTAGTGGACATAAATTATTTTTCCTCTTCAGATAATGTTATTTGCTCCATGACGGCAAAAAATGACAAAATCCTTTAAGTGGCACGCTTCCTCACTGTGAGTGGAGCTTTGACCGGTGGTCATATGACAGCACTCTTTATTCCATAACCTAATATTGCAATGACGGTGCAGAGTGACTCCCACAATGTAGAAAATAAGCTCAGTATGACACATGCTTGCTCCATTACAGTCATTAGACACCCAAGAGTTGGTAGGGTGCTTACAGGTATGGTAAAGCTTCATTGCCCCTCTTTAGCTCAAACAGTTAGGATGGAAAAGTGGCAGCAGACAAATATCTTCAGGCTCATCACAGCACATCCATCAACAGATTTAAGTGACATAAGCATGTGTGGGTGGGTTGAAAGTGACCTGGAAAAAGTTCAAAAGATGGTTCCCAAGTCAGGCTAATTCATTTTTATCTGAAACAGTACCAACTCCACAACGTCTGTGCATGTCATCCTAGATGTGTAGGCTGACTGGCAGATTTTAAGCCACCAACAGCCCACAAGCGACAAAGGCTAAAACAAATCAGCATAAAGACTGAATGCAAGACTCATCATGAGCCACGCCATTTTTTTTTCTTGTAAAAAAAGTTTGTGTTGCACACTGCACACTGAAACTTCAAGGGAAATTAGCTTTCTTGGCGATATTTATAGGTCTTTTGCGCCAGCGAATAACACCTTCCAGACAAGCTCTCTCACCTGATCCTCAGTTCTATATGAAATTCACTACATTTATGGCCCATTTACAATAATAACAGCCCTAAACAGCAGTTGGAAACTAAAGCACTTTTGAAAATAGTCAGTCTTTAATGTTCCAAATGCAGTTTCAACTGCATGAGATGCTAATTTGAAATGACCCCTCAGGACAAAAATGTTTTTTGAGATTTAGCATGGCTTGGAAACAAACCCTTAAAGACATCGGTTTTCTCATGGGGTTCCCGTAAGCAGCAAGTCGCTAGTTGGCTGTGCTGTGAACCTCCAAGCCAGTTAGCATCTGCTAACATCATTGCTGTAATTTCTGTCAGACCAAAACATGAACAGATGGACCGACAGTGATGCAAACGACAACGACACTTCTGTCTGGAAGCTTGTTGGAAGTAAATGCAGCACTTGTTTGGAAGTGCAGGCAGCAGAGTATTTGTCTAGAAGAAATACGTAGTGCTACCTAGCAGCAGGGACAGATTAATTTGACATGCTGTGCTATCTTTACTGCAGTGAGAGATGGAGTGAAACATATTCAAATCAAATGGGGCCCATTTGACAAGCACTTAGATTTGTAAGATGAGAGAGGAGCTGAGGCAGCACATTTGATCGATTTCTTGATGGTGCAAGAGACTGTGGTCAGCTTTTGCCATCTCTCCATAGTGCAGTTCACTTCTCTTGTCTCTCTCTCTCTTTCTCTCTTACACACACACACCAGACATACACACAAACACACACACACACATCCACACACACACACCCCTCCACAATATTCATGTCATGTGCAAGTGTGGAAATATATGTTAAATTAGCCTGCTACAGAGCTTAAAGGGCTCATGGAAAACAGAATAAAAACTGAACTAAAAATGCATTTTTTAATTAAGTAGACATTGCTCAATTATCAAAATGCACTATTTACTTCCTAGCCCATATGATTCATATATAAAAACTAAGGTGGTTTTAAATTCATAGTTTTTGTGATGTCACAAAAATCAAGCTATTTAAAGATACCTACCCTTTTTCTTCACCCATTCACACTGAACCTGTCAGAAGTGTTTTAGCCTGGACTGCTTTTTGAATGAACCGCAACACAAAGCAGCCGTTATTTACATAAAACAGATGCTAGAAAATGTTAATGTATTATGTCCTTCATACATAAACTTCACAAGTGGATTTCTGGTTAAAAAAATATATATATACAAGTAATATGTAGGATATGGATCCTTTAAATGAGACTAGCTAAGCAGTGGAGTGCAGCAGTGTTTATGTACTATTAGAGCCTTACACAAACACAACACACTTCTTTAGAAGTGAAGTCAAGTGTGTGAAACATTTCTGAAGGAGCTTTGGCTAAAATTTTGTAAGCCATGATAAATCTGTCTTGTTGTGTAAACAGATGTCCGAGTGAAGCACTTCTACAAACAAAAACAAACACACACGCATACACACACAACCACAAGCACACACAGAAGCATTATTTGCAGCCTTTCATCCACCCAGTGCATTGATTTTTCTCCTCCGTGGCTGGGCCATCAGCAGCAGCATCCTGTGTGTGTGTTACATGATCCGGCCTCTTCAGAGAACCACACCCTTTTAGAGCCACACCGTCAATCATGCTCGTCTCCACACCAGCTGAAGTCACCCATAGAAATGACGGCATGGCGTCTCTACGGCAACGTGTCATCCAACTGTCTCCAGGGACTAGGTGTGGTGTGATGCTACTGAAGGGGTGAGGGGAAGACGTTGACACATGCTCCTTCAGAAACGTCAACATGACACAGTGACTGCCTGACCTCTTTTTCCTTAACGTGTAATGCTGTGTTGTCTTGGCATATCATGATATCACATGCCCTACTGTGAATATCACAAATATTGTCAGTACTTAAAAGAACACCATCTGCCTATTCTGTTACAAAGCATAGTTAGCAATATTTGAAATGCTGAGGGGGAAAAAAAACATTGTATACATAGTTTTTAATATCGTTTTAAACATACTACTGCTTTTTTGTGTGTTCTAAATAATCAAACCATACTGACACTAGGCCTGGTTGCCTTGTACCGTGCCCACCACCAGCCTGCAGGTTTGCCTTTTCACTGTGAAGATTATCAGAGCACTGTATCAGAATAAGAATGTGAAAAATCATTTATGATTAAGTACAATGTGACACACCAGGATCTAGTCAGGTAGAACTACAAAACAGGCTCATCTTAACACCCTTACCACCATGCATTTCCATTGGTAGTGAGGCAGAAAATGTAATAGTCCCATCAATTATTCATGAGGATTAGCCTTCTTCTCGTTGCCAAGAGTAAAGGAAAGAGGTGAAGATGTAGCATAGTATGAGGTAACAGCTAAGCTTCATCCAAACCATCCAAACGCTTCAGGAGCTGCAGGAGCAATTAAGATCATCTACAGAAAAGATTTTCAGAAGACATTTAGATGTAAACGCAGTGAGTACCATATGGGGAGTTGTTTTGCCACTTGCAGCTAAAGCTTATACACAGTCAAAGAATTCACTGAAGAGTTTCAATCACAAGAAAATCAAGACACACTTGACAAGACTGAAGCCTGACTGAAGAATTCACTGTAAAAATAACTCCATTTTTCACTACAGCTTCACTAGTCTGCTGTGCATGATCAGTGCTGAAATAGGAAGATGTTGATGCACAAGTTCTTGCAAAATATGGTTCTGAGAAATGTTCTTCTTGGTTGGAGTTCCACATCCCCTCCCCTCACACAAATGCAAATGTTTACTGTAAAAGTAAAGACCTGAAATCAAAGAAAAACCCCACAGCCACAAAGGCTAAACTATGTGGTAATCACTAATGGCTTCACAAATCATGTTCGACAGCCAACGTATTTTTCTGATCCTTTGAAACTAGTATAGCAGATCTTCTTGCATTTCAGGCTTGACACAAAATGTAATATCAACTGTTGGAAGATTTATGCCATGGTCAAAAGACTGACTCATGCACTTGGACAGGGACTGCATGAGTAGACTAGAGGCTTCCAGTGGCTTAGAGCTAAAGCTGTTGTGTAGTTCAACCACATGGCTTTCAACAATTTTTTTGCAACTGCTCCATCCACAAATGCCACTTCCTTAATTTAGCAAACATTTACCCTATATGAAAACATGAATATATGTTATTATTTTACTTAGGATTCTTGTCCTTCATATGATCTTGCTTGAATTTGCTTCTATTAGTTAAAAGATGTGTTAAAAAGTGCTCACCCAACACAGACACAAATAACACTGATTAGAGGCATGGTAAGTTTGCCAGGTTCTATGTGAAACCTAGTACTCTAATCAATAAAGTCACAGTCACCACAACCTTTGCCACAAATCAGCAAAAGAAGAAGGCTTTCTTGTGGCTTATCACCTTTCTTTCTCAAGAAAAAGGTTTCAGTGTGTTTATGAGGTACTCAGTTCCATTCTCAACTACCCAGTTCATTTAGTTCATTCTCAACTACACAATAAAGTAAGACAACCCAGCTTTGAGAGACAGAAAGTTCTCAGAGGATTCTAAAAACTTCATGTAAATGTATTAAACCATCAGCTATGGCAGTCGCTGATATAAAGCTCCCCAGTGATGAGCACAACAAAAATGAGAAACTGTTGTAAATGTTGGAAAAGGTGGAAAATGTTGTATGGTCATCTTCAGTCATCTCCTTTGAGTGTTCCAGAGCAAACATATTTTAGTGGTACCTGACAGCTACACTATTTTGAGTACCAAAAGTGAGAGCACTTTCCTCCAAGTCTGACACTTGGCTGCAACAATGGGGTTCCTGTTGAATGAATTTCAAACTGGCAGCTGGAAAAGCCTTTGGAGAACTCTGACGACACCGTCCCTGCATTTGGCTCGCATAACTCCAAAAATCATCAAGTGTTCCTAGAAGCGCACATGACGATAATTCAAAACAGAAGACTATGGGAAGGGCATAAAGGAAACCCTGTGACTGGGTTAAAGCTATTTGCTTTATACCTACAGCCAAATTGTTTAAGAAAAGACCTTTCTTTGGACTATTGCATATCTGTGGTTGGTATTATTGGCTGAATTATGAATCACTTTCAGATTTATTACAGAGCAAACAGTCACATGTGTGTTTTTTGTTATTTTGGGTACAAGATGAATACAGAAATCTAACAAGACAGTTCTGAGCAAGCAACAGGACCACTACAGTCATTTATACACTGCTAAGATTTAATCATTATTTTTAGGGATGCACTGACTATGAATTTTTAATCTTGACTCTGATTTGTTTACAGCTAATGGTCAATGGCTTTTTTAGGCCAGTTTTTAATAATACTTTTTTTAAACCTAAAGCTCACACTGCACAGACTAAATGAACACATGAAGCACATTAGCACATTTGCAGTACTTTCATAATGGCCAAAACTGGCATATTAAATTTGTAATTGAAACATCGCTTATTTAAATAACAAAAGTCAAATAAAGTGTTGTCTCTAAAGCAACACAATGAGTTATGCATAATTATGCTACAACAGTTCAGAAAAGGTGTAGCAGCAGCTTTTGAATACAGCACGTTATGTACCGAATGAATTGATAATGGTAAATTATCTGACTGAGCCAAAACCTGTCGGTCAGGACCAATTCCAACTTTGCATCTCTGATTATTTTAGATGGAGAAAATATATACAAACCTTAGCATGAAATGCATAAACTGAACTGAACTTAAAACTGGAAAAAAAGTGGTTTTGGCATCAGGACTCATCTGCACAATTCTGGAATTACAAAAAAAAGTTGTATTGGTGCCATTTCCTTTTTTAACGCTTCATTTAAAATGTGAGGCGAATAATAGAACAAATAGCTATGGCAACATAGAAAGGATTGTAAAGTATCAGTTCCTTAGCTGGGACACAAACTTTCTCCATCTTATTATTTCACCTCTGTACAATTACAGCCATCACTGAAAGTGTCATCACAGCATCCATCTCTGTTTGATTTGGCTCCATATCTGCACATTCCATGGCTTAAACAGCAGCACATTGCTGATCCACAAAGAAAATCACTGGCTGAACCTCTCTGCTAAATGAAACAATGGTAAAGAAGTGTGTCTCCTGCTCCAAAAATCACTGCTTTATCTCTGTCAAACAAACAGTCCAGACGAATCAGACCTCTACTACCCCTCATTCCCCCACTACCTTCTGCCTCAGGACAGATGTGATCCGCTCTATTCACATTTAAGGTTTTACATGGGATATTCTGCATTTTATAGTTGGTTTTCATTAACAGTGAACTTGCATTTGTGACAAGATGTAAATTACTTAGATTGTTGTTTTCATTCTCCCTCAACACATTCTACTAGACAGCAGTGAGCAAGGCAACACTGCATACACAGACATCCTTTTTAAAACCTGCACCAATTTCCTCCAGTTAATTTGGAGTACAATCAGTAACACAGTCAGTAACATATCTTGCTAGCTAGTGTAACAGTGCCTGCCAACATAGCAGTCATTTCTTTCAATACCACATTTAATGTGGCTGGTATCAACACAACTGTTGAGCTGCTGTTAACTTTTACCACCTATCCAGTTTAATAAGGTTAAAGCCTACTCCAGTTTAACAAAACGGTTTTTCCTTGCAAGAGGTAATACTACTTCTTAACGCAAGTAAACACAGCACACAAACACACACAGCATTATTTGGGGACATTTTAGCCATGCTTGCTTTATTCATAGCATTAAAGACACTAAGCACATCATCAGTCCTGATGAGCACTGCCTTCATGAGACATTGTAATGTATTTTCATTACAAGATCATGTCTGGCCCTATGAGACGTTAGGAGAATTCAGGCATGAGCAGCTACTAAACTAAAACTACACTCTGGGCAGACACATGGCACTGAAACACAAGCGACTCTGCCTTCTGCAAGCATAATATTTTCCTTAATGCAAATGCAACCCACTTAATGCAGTAATACTTAATGCAAATGCATCCCAGTCTGAGGCACAAAGTTTAAATAGGTCTTGCAATAACTGGTCATGGCCAAGTGAGCCATCCAACTTGCAGCTTGAAAGTATACAAGGAAACAGAAATGAATTCCATTTTTAGTTACAGAAACCTCTGTCTCAGTTTTCACCCGTATTTTCACCTATGGTACACATGCACCGAACCACATGAAAACTGTCTGTATGGCTGTATATTATCTAAATAATGCCTCAACACAGGAAGCCTGAAAAGAACAAAGCTTGCGCCTGCAAAAAAAAAGGCAAAGGTGTGAAGACAGCCCTCTTTGCAGACACACATACTTGAACCAGAAAATGTAAACTTACTGTTTAGTGGTTTAACATGCCACAAGGAAATGATCAGGCATTCACTAAGTATTCTAGCTAATCTGTTTGCTTCAGAAACACAGAAAGAGTCACTTTAACCAAAAGCTCTGATTCAAGTATTGCTGTATACCAGTTTGATTGGATTAGACCTCAAGTCAGAGTTGGCTAGACCTGCTGTCTTTGTCTTGGTGTTATCACTGATGATTAGGGCATGTATCCTCAAAGGAGCAGGGAGATATAGAGGGCACTATGAGATGCAACCATGGCTCAGATTATAAAAGGCCATCCAGCACCAGGGCACTCTGCCAAGAGCACAAAAAACATGCTCTCCCCCACTCCCCAGCACTGCTGCAGAGAAACATTGAACAATGGAGGATAAATAACAGACAAATCTAATAAAAGTCAAGCACTGAAAAAAAGGCAACCTTGCCATGTGATCTACGCCATATGGCCACAGTGGAGACATGAGTAGTTTACAAGGGATTAAGATCAGGGACAAAAACATTGTGCAAAGGACTTCTGAAAATCTTTTCTGTTAGGACAACAGGATTTATCAGTGCAAAATAAGCCTACATTCTTAGCCTAACCATAAGTATGATTAGCTGGGTTACTTTAAAATACCAAGGCAAGCTAAGATTAGCAGATCAATAGGGATACATTGCAATATTGGGCAATATTGGACAGTATTTGCATACAGTTTCATTTATATTCCAAATATCATAGTAATATAGTTACAGATTATTATTTTTGGGGCTTAAGAAAGTTAATGAAACCATGCTTTCTGAATTCTGGTACTCTGTGTGGCAAAAGGCCTGTTTGTCCTGTTCTGATTCTCATTAGATGACCCCAAAGGGAACCATACATAGTATTATAAATATTAGCCAGACAGAAAACAGATTTCAAGAGAGGAAACTTACATTTTATTCACATCTTATGTATTTGAAATATGGCTACCAAATGCTAAATATAATAAATCGCCTTCATTTTAATTTAAAAATAAGGTGTGGGATATATTTTACATATATGGTCAGTTCTTGTAATCAACATGTTTGATGCAGGAGAAACAGGTAGCTGTAAAGACCTAAGCAACTTTGAGGGGTGCTTCCTACAGGGTTGACAGGGTGTCAGTTTATCCAAAGGGCTATGACATAGGCTATCTATTTGGGTTTGAACAGAAAAAAAGGAATTTTTTAATGCCGGTTACGACAGAATGTGGGGTACTAAACCACCCTTCGATCAAAGCACTAGTGCTTTCCCCAGTTCACCACTGAAAGTGCATACAATGGACATGTGAAAACTGGACCTTGGAGCAATGGAAGAGGGTCGCCTGGTTTAATAAATCTTGTTTTTTTTGTTTCGGACAGCCGCATATGTGTGCTTTGTTTACACGGGGAAGCGATGACACCAGTATGTACTGTGGGGAAAAAAATAAGCTGGTGAAGAAAGTGTGATGCTCTAGGCAATGTTCTGCTGGGAAGCTCTGGGTCCTGACATTAATGTCCACATTAATTTGACATGTGCCATCTACATAATCAGGTTGCAGACCAGGTACCAGGCGTAGGACAATATGAAGAGTTAAGAAGTTAAGAAGAGTTCAGAGTGAGGCCCTGGCCTCTAAATTCCCCAGATCTCAATTCGATCAAGCATCTGTAGGGTGTGCTGGAACAAAAAATCTGATTTGATGCGGTTTCATCTGCAGGTGGATGTAATGTTTTTGGTTCATCATTCATATATACATATCATATATACAGTGACTGGTTTCAGTTTCTTCGTGATTGTAGCCCCTCACTCTCATTGGTACAAATAGTGGATTCTTGTTACAAAGGAAGCTCTCAAGGATAACTGAAGCTTTCTACTTTACTTTTGCTTTTGTTAGCCTGCTGCTCACTGATTTAGTTCTCCTGCACACTGACCAGTGCAGACCCGATCACACTATTCTGAAATGGTTGAAATTGTTTAGATCAAGATTTTACAATTATACTGTGTTACAACAAGCAGCAAAAAGCTGTAAATAAACTGGATGCATTTTCATCATTTGGGCTAACACAAAAAGACGTTTAAATAGCAGTATGAAGTAATGCTTTATTTGTTATATAGTTCCCACATCTTCTTATATATTAAACTCAAGGACTTATCAAATTCGAAGACCCAACATAGCACAGCTTCAGACACAGATCAAGGTTAATTACTGTTACAATACTTAATTAACATAGCTTAATGTTAGTTTTCTCACTTGCTTGCTGCTGTGCAACCTGAATCATTCAACTTCAATCACTCATGCACGTTCATGACTTACTACACTTTCTTGAGGCAGGTGGCGCATGCAGCAAGGATGTACAAACATCATGAGACACACACCAGAACAGGCCTTTGTACTAACGTTAAGTTTAACCTTAAGTTAAAACTTATCTTCAATTTAGTCTACTGATGTCTGTTTTCAAAAACTTTAAAGGCCTTGATGATTGTTCATCAAACTTTCATGCATTTCACGGACCTGTGTGAAAAGCGGCTGAAGTAGTTAAAGTAGCTAATGTTAATACTGTTGGAATGCATGACATGTTGGAGTGTTCCTGATTTCACACTCTTAAGAAAAATATGCAAGTGCTGCTTGAAGTGACTACATATGATTGTGTAATTGCAGGCATTGTGTGTATTTACATACACATCAGGCGCAGTATCATTTCATCATAATACACCACGGTGTTAGCTACAGAGTAAAGACAGTTAGGAAGCAGTTTAGCTAAGCAGCCAGTGTGGATACTTCAGGCTTGTACACTAGTCATTATTTATATGGCAATTAATCGCCAGCTGAAATTTCATGATCATGGCAAGCATAGTCCAGCGAAGTCTGCCATGTACAGAACGGAGTATTCACAGGTCATTATAAAGCTGTGTTAAAGGGGTGCTATCAGGTTGCAGATTCTCCATAAAGGGCAGCTATTAGCACTTAAATCGCTTCACAGCATACAAAGTAAAGAATATGGCACTGGAAAATCTATTAATTCAAACATTCGTGTTTAACTAGAGTTGATCCAAGCAGTATTAAACCATATGTGGAAAGCGAACACCAAATAAACAAAAAAGCAGTTTCTCCAGTTAAAAAACAAAAAGATCAGACATTAAAGTAATGGGCAGATTACTTGATTACTCACATAATCAATAGTGGCAGCTCTAGTCTGTTCAAAACAATCTGAGGAAAGTCTATTAGAAAATAATCTGAGGCTATCACCAAATGACTACAATGCTGTTAACTATCAATATCTCTGAACCAAAAGTCAATATTGTCGGATGACAAATACGAGTATTGACGACAGAGCATCCAACTGTATGATCCAACCTCTGGCTGATGCTTGTTGTCCACGATTACTAAAAGCCCTTATTTAAAACCCTTACCGCAAACAAACTGGTACTACTGAAAGCTGGCAAAAGGAGCAGCCTGGGACTCTGTCCTTGCTCTAACATTTAGCAGTAGGGAGCCGGCGGTCCTCATGGCCAAAGCCTGACCCATTACATAATGCACCCCTTTCACTGCCTCTGAATATGACAAGACTGAAAAGGAGAGAGCAGACAAGCAGGAAGCAGCTCTCTCCAAGCCTGCTTGTCCCTTGCTGTTCTGCGTGAGAGGAAAGACTAAAATCGGCACAATTCTAAATGCCCTGCTCCTTCTCCATTTGGAGCCTCTCTATTTAAATGCAAATAAACCTGTGTAGCAGCTGAACAGCTCTGGACAGAGGTGAGGCACGCAGGCCCCTGGTCCTTCAGGGGCGTCTGGCACTTGTCTGCTGGGTCCTTAAACCAGCTGATCAAGATTCCATCCTTCTTCAGTGCAGCTTAATACACATCTACAACCCCATAAAGTAATGTGCCCAAAGGTCTAGAGCCTCTGTGCATTTTTAAGGTCATTTTTTGTGCAGTGGGAGTTAGAGGAAAGGTTGAGCAGCAGTAGCTGTGGCAGGTTGCTTGAACTGTGCTGATCACTGTCTACTTTGCATGCACATTAAATGGCAGAGGTTGAGGGCCATCAATGAATCATGTAGTCCAACTTTCATGTAGCAAAACTCAGCATCCTTATACTATAGGGAGGGGGGGGGGGGGGTGAGGTGGAGGGCACTGTCATGAATCACTGCTGGCCGGTTGCATGGTGCCACATAAACCCGTCATTCACATTCCTGCACTGTGATGTATGGTCAGACAGCGCTGCTCGCCAGCTTAGTAGAGTAACTAGTCTGCCTTGCAAGCCACATCAAAAAAGACACTAAGAACCTTTATAACATTACCACTTACAGGCCCTGTTTACACTTTAACACTGTTACCATCACCTGATCACCATGCTATTGAAGTATGGTGCATGTACAACTGCCCTTTTCAAACATTTGCATCCAGATATGAATCTCATTTTTCTGTGTAATTATTACATATTTAAATCAGGCAAGTGTGGCACCACTAAAAAGCAGGCGCATACTGACCTGCAGGGATTCCTTTAAGAAACAAATAACATGGCACCTGCTCTTACAGAGAAAGAACACTGTGAGCACTGTGTTTGGTAGTCACAACTGAAGGACATCAAGGTAAATAATGACGCTGAGAAAAGCAAGGAGTCAAAAACAAACAGCTTTTTCAGCTTTAGACTTCAGGCCTGCCTCTGAATAAACAGGCACATTCCTAAAATAACTTTTTAGCAGAAAAATGCTAAAAGTTGCAGGTGTAGTTCTTGTGGAATTAGGAGATAAATGTAGAGACACAGGCTGCATTTAAATGTCATAGGGGTCAGGACTGTTAGATTTGAAGACACTCAGATTACAAACAGGATAACACTTTTCTTTCATATTTTTTCTTTTTTGTGTGTGTACAGGCAACACTCATTTTTGAGACATGTTATTATGTAAATAAAGCCACAGATTTTTCCAGCTCACATCCTTATTTTTGCCCTTCTTAAAAATAAAAAGTAGGGGGCATTCAGATGATGAGCAAACAACCTGTTTTGCGGTGGTGATGCTATAGTTTAAATTTTTCGCTTTGCTGCCGTGCTCAAAGTTAAATCAATTTCAACTTTGCCCCACTTTACTGCTGACCTTTACAAGTCCAATGAGACAAGGAGCGTTGCGTGCGATGACATTCTTTTTGCTGGGTTTTCACATTCGGCACAACAACCACAGCCAAATCCCTTTTGGGATTTAATTCGAAACACACATTTTGCAAAAGTGCATCCGAAGCTGGACAATTATCAAACTTGCACTTAATGCACCCTTACCATGTGTTCAGCAAAGGCTTATTTGTGTGAATTCCTATTTACAAGGTGAACAAAACAGAAAATGTTAAAATCTAGGAATGCTGAAAAACAAGGATCCATAATCTACCTACATTTTTGTGCAAAGTGAGTAACGCATGAGATAATTAAAGGAATGAACATTCATTTGGTGGACATGAAGTTAAACCTGTTCGAAAACCAGCTCGTGGCTAGTGTGGTGTGCTGACAACAATCTATGAGGAACACTAGTAAATAAACCTGCTTAATGCACAGTTTGAAACTGAGAACTAAAAGAGAAGTAATGGAAACACATGAAATTAAAAAACTCTCATATTGCAAAAAAGTTTTTACACTTGCATGAGGTGGTTTTTCAGGGTTTTCTCACACTTGGTCCGTTTCATCCTTTAAAGCGAACTCAGATCGATTAGTCAGCATTTTTTGGGTATATGTGAACATGCCAAACGAACTCAGACCCCTTTGAAGCGAACCGAACTGAGACCACAACACGAGGTGGTCTCAGTCCAGTTCGCTTAAGTCCATGGCACGGTTCATTTAACTCGCGCGTTATGAACACAAAGTGCTCCTGGTTCGCTTTGACAATTTTCGCCCTCTAGTCTTGCCGTAGGTAGATCATGTGGTACAGCCCCAGGAAATGAAAAGATTTATTTTTTATTGAACTGTAATAAACATACAAACGAATAAATTATAATAAAAAATTTAAAACCAAAGAAAGAAAGAAAGAAAAAAAGAAAGAATGAAAGGGGACCTAGAGATTCTTGTCAAGACCAAGTTTCTCTACCAAGTTGCATTCCCTCAAAGCATTCTTGCTCTCCATCAGTTTCAGTGAAGAAAAATATTAGCATAGATCTTTGTGGAAAATGTGGAAGTTTGCTAGAGCTTTTAACCATCTACTCTTATGTAGAGAAAATTCTCAAGAATGGGGAACGTGTAGAAAAAACAGCAGTAGGTTGGATGAGGAACTAAAGTATGAACAGAAAAAGAACTGAGGCCCCGTCTGAGCTGAAGTGGACCAGAAAGAGAACCGAGTCCCCTTTCAAATGAACTCACACTGTGAACATAAAAAGAGCCGAGTTCCCTGTCTGTTGGTCCCCTTTTTTGGACCACTTCTAGACGACTGAGTTCGGTTCCTTTAAAGAGGACTATATGTGAAAACACCCTCAGACAAATTGACCAAGCAATTTTTTGCAAAATTGAAACAGAAACATATTTTGTCACATGACATGGCCTGATACATTCCTGTGAATGGTGGTTTTGCTTATATCAAAAGTCCCAACTGCCACCAGTAACCAGTTCATCAAGAGTAATGACTAGGAACTGACTCTCGAGCATGACAGGGCAGGTGCTACAAGGAGTCCTATTACACTCCATAACTTGTCAAATATTAAGGAAGTCAATTGGAAGTTTAAGATTCACAGGACCTCTGTAAAATCTTTCTGGACATCCCAGAAATCCCTGATATGTGGTTGCTCCCAGATATAAGGGGGTTGCCTTTCTGTTATTGCATGCCCTCATCACCTTTGATTATACACTACCACGGTTGTCTGGATGCAGTTGAAATCACTGTGCCAGAATTAAAATACATTGATTTGCCACAATATCAGCACTGACCAATTCCCCTCTCTAGGTTGCAGTGTGCAGGTTAGCACCTTTTACACAGTGGCTACAGCAGCTACGCTACCACTGGTTGAAAAGTAGTAATTATGCTGATCCGCAGCTCAGAACCTCTACATGCTCAAAGGAAAAGACTTTCTTGCTGACAATGAAAAGTGACTGAGCAGACAAATGGATGCTCGTAATATTACTTACTGTCACTGCCACTTAAATGTCGTACTGTTTGAGACTTTTTTAATGCCACTTCAAATGTAATTCAACCCCAAATGTGTAGCGACAATATAAAAACACACTCACATCAGAACATCTCTGTGTACAGTAGGTTAATAGCAGATAATGTTTATTTAACCGACCCTGTATTATTCAGTGTGGCCTGATGTTAACTAACCGTTAATGTGATATTTCAAGCCAAGTAAGACTTTTAAAGCATCTGCAGACACCCTCTAAGAAGCTCCTCCGTCCACTTTCAAAAGCATAAGCAGCAGCACTTCCATCAGATTAGCCACTCAGGGGGCGTGTTTTAAGCTAATGATGCTCTGACAGAGAGTCAACCACCACAAAAACACAGTGAAATGACATTTCATCGGCCAAAATTTCAAACACAGTTCAGTACAGTCTAATTATTTGTGGCTAAAGACTCTTTAAAAATGAATTTAAAAATGTGTTCACAAAACTTTAAGACAGCAACTAAAAGAATGTCCTCACTTTGATTCAATAATGTTGTATGACGATAAAGATCCTCACACCAATTAAGGTCCTTATCACCTCGCACTGCATCGTCCAATCTACGTGTGAATAGCAGAGCTGCAAACACCTCATCCTTTACACGCATGTGATACAATCTAATCTACCAGCCTCTCCTGAATATGCAAACTCTGCAAAACAGCCATGACATGAACTGTTAAAAGCGGCATCTCATTATCAGCTACGAACGACGCTGAACAGATCAGGCTGATTAAACAACTACTGCTTAAAACCAACATATTATAGGAACAAATTCCCCTGTGGAGGTGATAAGCAAACCTCTGTGTGTGCGTAAAACAGCTGGGACCGAATTAGCATCGAATTTCTATTAACCCAGCACTCCTTTATTCCTCCCCGTCTCACAAAGAACATTGCTTAATTAAACAGGAGACAGGCACCAATGGCAAGCACAGATGCAAACTGCATAATTAATGTTCATATGCACAACAAGGCATCCAAGTTGCTCGACAGGCTGAGGATAAATGGCGTTAGCAGAGCTGCTGCTGCATCCGAAGTCATAATCATCATCCAGACCGTTAGAGGTCATCACTCACTGGGCTCTGAGGACATGAATAACAATAGTTACTCAGACAAGGAGTCAGCATAGCCTTAAACTTAGCCTTTAAGTAGATCTATCATCACAAGGTTCAGTTAACCACTGAAATCCTTTATAGCTTTGTGTTTGACTGAAGTGGTGTTATTCTGCTCTGCATGTTTTGTGGTTAGTATAGGCTATGCATTGTAATTTATTAAAAGCTTTGTCCTTGTATCATAAAGAAAAATAAACAGGCCAAACGAGAGCTCATGGAATTGGGCCTAAGGACACTTTGTATTTATACAAACAAATGATTCCAAGGAATTAACTAGCGAACAAAATCGAACAGTTGATTGTCTCACATTATTACCGTCTTCTAAATTGTATTCTTTTTTGCTTTCTTCATATCAGAGTGTGGTATAGAGACAGACAGACCCTCACAGATTCATGTTGGCACTCCCTGTGCATTTTTACTGCCACAGTTGCTCTTATGATGCGCTCTATTCTTTGGGTGAGTCTTCAATGAGTCCTAGGCTTCATTCATCCTTCTATAATTCATTCCTATGGCTTACATTATTCACAACATTTTAAAGGGCTCAGCTTTTTCAAGCACACTACCCAGCTGCCTACTTGTGCATTATGAGTGTGAAGTGTTATGATGATTATCAGTGCAGTCTTTCATAGCGCCAGTGATTGTCACTAGCCTAGTCTGACTAGCCTTGGTATTTTGAGATACTGAAACCAGCCCCAGCTTCCAGCAGCGAGCCAAGTAGTTTTCTAAATGACACGTAATCAATGCAGTTACTCCAGAACTGTGTCACGGAGCCTGAGCCTTCTTTGTAAAGCACAAGAGAAATATATCAATTTATGTACCAACCACAAGAAAAATAAAATTTTGATCAACATTATATGTTTTATGTATCATTTACAAAACATTATATTAGAGTGCTAATAAAGTTGATGCTCTTGTTCTTCACGCACTCAGTTAAAGGTGACAAACAGTGAACGCAAGATCATATCGATGAACACAAATGGCAACAAGTAGAAACAATCAGAGAAGCATACTGCACTGACGAGGCTCTTTGACTAATCATCTTAACAAGGAGCTGACACTAAATTGGAGATCTGTATCGCAAACTATTCACATACAGGAAGCACTACATTCAAATATACAGCTATCTGCACTTACACATCTGCGCAGCAGGAACAGGTAGATCCGTTTCTTTGTTTCAATTCGCTCTAAACTGCTATGGTATGACAATTTAAATGTCTATGGCCCCGTGTCATACTGCTTATGTGGATTAGAAACTTCAAAATGGGCTCGGCCACCTCGCTGAACCCCAGCCAAAGCACAGGCGTCATGGGGCTCCACCAGGCCAAAGCAACCTCTTTATTTTCACAGTTCATTGCTGCTTAAGCTATTTCCCCCACTAACAACAACAATTACTGTCTATGTTAATGTACTGCCATTACAGATCACTTCACTAAAATAGATCCTGAATGGAAATATTAAGAACAACATTTCACACGCAAATACAGGCACCCTGCAGTCATTTTTGTGAGACTCTCTTGGGTGACAGCATCATTTGTTTATTCATTTTTTTGGACTCACCATTGTATTATTTGGACTCACCATTGTACCATTATCACCGTTGTAGGATCAGCAGCAGTACTGTGAGAAAAGACAGGCTGTGTTTTTGCCATGACAAGTTTGCAGCCTCTATGATTCCCAAGGGAAGAGAGAGCCTTTTATGACATGCTACTCAAGCGAGAATCCAATCAGACATCTCCATAATCTTCAAAACGCGGATGAAGCTGATGTGTTTTGCAGTGGGCCTTAGCGTGGTCTGCACTGCCTGAATGCGTTACTACAGTTCATTCATAAACTTCAGAGCCTGAATCAGTAATCACTGCAATGGGCGGGCATGATTTTAGGACAGAATTAAGCAGAGTGATTTTGAAGGACGACACTACGCTCACTAAAACACACCGTATACATTTATCAAGCTCTTACCACACAGCTGCAAGCTGTAGCTTTGGCTTGGAAAATCAAGGTTAGGGTAGGGGTGAGCAACATGACAATATTCTATTGTTCTTGTATTAAATCATGATGTGTTTTTCTAAGCATCTTGTGGATATCATCAGTACCTAAAGAATACTGACCAAATAAATATTTCAGTATAAAGAGAGCAAAATTAGTCCTATTATTCAGATTTAGTGCACTACAGTGAAACATGCAAAAAAACATTCTATCGACAGTCCTGATAGTCTTCTTTTAAAGACTAGTACTGTTTTGTGTTTGCACTGTGCATTCCAAACCTAAACATTGAAATACATATGAAATATCGTGAAAACATACATTAAGCTTTTGCCACACTGGCAGGTTTGTACTGCAAAAAAGACCTCTGACAAACATGATATTAAGGTAGTGTCCCAAATTGCTCCTTGTCAAGAAGTGTCAAGGTGGTTTACAGAAATTGCAGCTAGAAAAGGAGCCTGTAAAAAAAAAAAGAACATTGTGTACCTTGGTGCACCTTACTGATGAAAACACCCACAAGTCAGTGGTCACTGATCCACCCCTTAGCTTCTTACCGCCCTGGGTTTCACACTGTCTGCAGACGCCCAGCCTTTTTCATAGGAGTGCTGTAATATTAGAGATCCTAAATGCATCATGTAAATGAAGATAACCAGTGCAGTTATTACACTGTATGAAAGCACTCTGGACCTCATTTTTTCCTCACAATTAAGACAGTCTGAATATCTCTACGGCATCTACGTGGAACCCACCGTCGTTTTGCCTGTGAAACTGTAAATGACTGGTGCACTGGGAGAGTTTGTGAGAAAACGAGGATGGGTTCCAGTTAGATTCCGTGCGGCCAAATCTCCCAGTGCATTTATGTTCCAGATTTGCACAGCACTAACAGGCGGCGCCACATATTTGATCTCGCTGAGCTCCCTCCAGCCGTGCACAAAGGGAAGAAATTAACAGAGCTGGTCTACTTCAAGTTCCACCCATCTGTGTGAGGAGCGCGACACGGGGCTCAGCTCTGAGAGTCCATTCTACCCAGCAACAAAGCGAGCTTTGGTGTTCAGGTCTGACATTTGAGTTCACATTTGCAACACCACCACAAATGCACACAAAGTAACTGAGCAGATGTAGAGCTCAGGGTAGAGAGACCACCAGCCTGGGCAACACCCCACCCCCTTACAGAGGACTGAGGTTCACTCCATTTCCCCCAGTGATAACAAACTTGGGTTACTCCTGGTTTACTCCCTGTATGCTGGTAAAGACAGAAGGCTCCACAGAGGCCCTGGTGTGCAGCTGAAATGATGAGGTGGAACTTCTATTGCAAATAAAAAGTGATGGGGGGGGGGTCATTGGCAGAAAGGTGAGTGAGGAGGTACCCACTCTGATCTCAGCGCAGAAACAAAAGCAATGCAAAATGAGGGATGCTGTTAATGCCACAATGTATTTGCAAGCAATGGACTTTTGCACTGTGCATGACTCGAGCATGTTCTGTATCTCAGCAGGGATGACAGCGATGTTGCATGAGAATGCGGAGGCTAATCTAGCCTCTTCAAACTTCAGATTTATGAAGGTGCATCATGACAGCTACATACCTTTGACCTGCGTCTCATACTCTCCAATGATCTCCTTGTCCTTCTTGTATTTCGTCTGAGAGGACATTTTTCCTGAGGTTATTGGTTAAGGTAGAAGAACCCAGTTGAGATGTGGTGAGAGCTCCTGTGGGCACAACACGCAGCGAGTTGTTGTTTTTGGTGTTGTTTTCTTATTTCACCACTTGCATAAAAACAAAATAAAATATCCCAGCGAGCACTTCTGCCTCTAATGCTTTCTTCAGACCACTAAGCGCAAAAAATGCAGCTGGAGAACCACACAACACACACACACCTGCTCTTTCTCAGCCCTGGCTAGTCCCTCGTTACTCAGCTGCTGCTGCACACAGGGGGCTCCTCCTTGTCCTCCTTGCCATGCAATGTGTCTGAAGAAAAACGAATTCTTCTAGTCATAAAAACAAAAAGGGTGTGCTGAGCGGATGGTAGCGCTCGGTGTGTGTGCGCCCATGCCGTTTAGAGTATCAGAATGAGCATGGCTGTGGAGTTCAGGACGCATTTCAGAGCTGAGGTCTGCAAGAACCTCCTCCGTCGCTGTGAAATCTTAGCAGTGAAAAAACGAAGAATGGACTTGTGCCGAACAGCCTCGCCTCAAACCACGCCCACTCTAGAGATCCCGCCCTCAGCAGAGCTAATCAGTGCCACCCTTGCACCACCCTCCTCCTCTCATTGGTCACATCAGCTGTCAATTTTGTGCAGGGCAGCCAATAGGCGTGCGACCAGCCTGTTTGTTTTCACTTATGTTTCTTTACGTTGTGACAGGCTGAGATCGGACCGTCACATAACAGCCTGGGCTGTCTGAGGTGTGACTGTGGGAAGAGTGCAGGACTGTGTTTTAGCTGAGATGTTCTGATTTTTATTTCCATACGTGCACAGTAATATACAATATGCAATACAATCCTAATTATAGGGCCACGCCTACAAAAGTCTTTTGTAGCTTTGAGCTGAAATCAAAGTAGCACTCATTTTTTTCAATATATATATTAGGGCTGTCAGTAGATTAAAATATTTAATCGCGATTAATCTCATGTTTGCCATAGTTAACTCGCGATTAATCGC